>CM057349.1:514648395-515848395 GCA_030015575.1 Agapanthus africanus
TGCACGACAGATTCAAATCTGTATTAGGGGTATTAAAATCCTAAAATACTCGAGAACACTAGGGAATAAAATTCCCAAAAGTGTCTGAGTCTTTCAGAGCTAAGCTCTGTAAATACGGAATTAAATTCCTTTAATAAAATGATTAAATCCCAGAAAACTCTTATGGCAAGGAGGCAAAGAAAATGGAATTAAATTCCAATGATCCTTAAAGATCGGTGGCAGGGTAAAACCCTAAGAGGAGGATTAACAATCCCTATTGATTCAAGACCTCAGAGTCTACAAAAAAAATGTGTTTGATTTGGATCTTTAAGAAATCAATCCAAGAAGAGAGAAACGCTCTGTCGATGGATTTAAAATTCAGGGAAAAAACAAAAAAGGGTTCCGTTCATAATCCTTACCAAAGGGTTCAGAATACAACGCATATATGCACTGCAATTAAAGCAACTGTTAAACTAAAACAGCCTCACGTGTTTAACATGTAAGTGCCTATATGCAACGTATATAGGCACTGCAATTAAAACAACTGTTAAACTAAAACAGCCTCACGTGTTTAACAAGTGAGTGCCTATATGCAACGCATATAGGCACTGCACTGTAAACAAACTATAGGCTAATAATTCTCAGGTGTTAAACACGTGAGCGCCTATATGCAAAGCATATAGGCGCTGCAATCAAACAGCTGACCAACTAAATAAACCTCACGTGTTGAACACGTGAGAGCACCTCCCTACGTAGAATTAAATTCTACTCAACAAGGAACCGTTGGATCAAAGATCCAATGGTCATTAAGTATAGAATTAAATTCTATTGATCTTTTTAAGTGAGGAGTGATATTTTCTGTTAACAGAAAGTTGGCGGATCAAAGATTCCATGAGATGGAAAATATTTTCCATATCTTTCTAAACAAAGAGAGATTGTGCTCCGTTAAACCGAGCACTCTTGGATTAAAAATCCAATAGTGATTAAAAGCCACAATTTTACAGAATAAAATTCTACATATGGGAAAATATTTCCCCAATCTTGTTAAAAAATAAGAAAAATATGTTCTGTAAGACAAAAATTCTCGGATCAAAGATTCAACGGTGGGTAAAATCTCCAAATCAATTGGAGTCTCTCAATGAGAGATTTCTTAAAACTAATTAACAAAGTTCTCTCCACTATATAAAGAACCCAAGACTTTAAGTCTCACGGAGAGAGGGTGGCAGAGAGAGAGAGAGAACTCCCCAAAGACTTAAAGAATATACAGTGGGCTTTTGAAGAAGAGGAGAATTTAATTTTCAAAGAAAAGATTTGTTTCCTTAAAACACTAGGTAAAGAAAAAAAAACACAAATATTGTTCTTTTCCTCTTCAAGGGTTTAACCCTTCATATAAGAACTTAGTTCTTCCTTTAGTTGAGATCCGCAGAAGTAGATCTCCCCACAAGTTGAGAATTTAATTATCATCGGGGAGATTCTGTCATGCAGATTCAAAACCTAGGGGAAAGAGTTGAGTTCAAAGAGTTTAACTCTTACAAAAAAAATATGGGAATTTAATTCCTCTGAAAACTAAGGTTTAACCCTATAAAAAGAATTTAATTCTTACAAAACAAAAGACATGAGATTCTCTAAATCCTAGGGACATTAACATGAGATCAAAATCTCCAAACACCCAGAAGAAAAGGCTGATGATTCATTAGCGTTTAAACACTATAACGAGGACCACACGTGTTTCCCATGTGAGCGCTTAAAGGAAGAACGAGAAGTGCTTCTTAAGGCAATCACGTGTTTTGCATGCACTCATCCAAAAGAAGGGGATAAAAACCTAAAAGCCAGAACCCAACTTTGGGGCGCCTCATGTGTTTCACACGTGAGCGCCACAAGAACCAAGTGCCCAGCACTTATATAAAAAGCAGGGAAATAAGTAGGAAGTGCCCATAATCCAGTGCCTCACGTGTGTCACGTGAGCGCCACAGAACTCTAGTGTTTAACACTAATCCGGTGCCTCATGTGTGTCATGTGAGCGCCACAGAACTCTAGTGTTTAACACTAATCAGATACCTCACATAAAATGCATGTGAGCATTGTATGTCTCAGCACTTAGCTCTGTTGGGTAACTATGGAGACCCAGATCTAGCCCAAATTGACTAAGTTCTTCCAATCAACTGAGCCCCTCTGCGCTCATCATTCCCCAAGATCTTAGTCCCAAACATGACTAATGATCTTTCAACTGATGATATTCAAAATAATGTTCATCTCACATCTCCTAAGTTAATCTTAGTCTCCAAAAATGACTAATGATTCTTAGATGGTCCACCATGATCTTTTCCCTCAAACACGGGAATTGGTTCAAGGGTACATCTCTCTACACCTTTGATACATGTCGTTGTAATTCCTCAACGTCTTCAGAGAGGTGGCGGGTCCCGACAACCAACTGCTTTTTGGTGCACTTCCCAAACTGACGTGCATATCCCAAATCAAATCACATCCCAGACTGGATGCATCCCATATCATCGTTGCTCATCCCGTCACGTAACAAATACGCGTGCACGCAAGATGGACAACCGAGACGTCCTTAAACTAAAATTTCACCTCCAAAATGGTGATCAACGGACCAAGACGTCCTTAAACTAAAATTTCATCTCCAAAACGGTAATCAACAGACCGAGATGTCCTCAAACTATAACTTCGCTTCCAAAATGGCGATAATGGACCGAAATGTCTCCAAACTAAGACAATGGAGCCTGATTGTTGATTTTTGGGATGTGTAGTTGGAAAATTGTGTAGAAATCACAACCAAAAATATTTGACCGCAATCAATAACGGTGTCGAATATAGCGCGTTAGTAAGTGCGGATCGTCCACAGGGAAAGTGTAATAGTTCGTCTTTTGAATTAGATGAATTGAAACTTTAAAGAAAAGAAAACAAACAATTCAAGATTTGTATTTGAAGTTCAAGAATTAGAAAATCTAGATCTAATAACAAGAAAAAGATAGAATCAAGAATTGAGATGTTTGTGATGATTTTTCCAAACCAAATATCAAGAATCTAAATGAGGCTCGTAGGAATCGATCGGATCTATAGATGTGATGTAATCTTACAATTACGTATTCTTATCCTTCGATGAACTGATACTAGATCGATAATGATCGATCGAGAATTAGGGATTTCTTATGAAACTAGGGTTTCATCTTATCCCTTGTTCTTTCGTCGATATCATTCACATTCTAGCCTCTAGTAAATTCAAGAAACGATCGTAGATCCCTAATTTCGAGCGATCACAATCAAGAAAGCATCGCAACGAAACTAGGTCATCGATTCTTGAATTTGCTAGGGTTTACAAAGCTCGTAGGACTCAAGAATCGTATTAAGATTTGTTACATCATCATTCTATTGATCGTCTCGACTCCTTTACGAGCGGAGTTTTACTCAAACATCACAACAAGAACTACAATTACAAATTGAGATCAAATCATGATGCAAGAATTTAAAGAAAGCAAGATTAAAGAATTTCATCTTTTATTTATATCAACAATTTCATTACAATCACTCAAGAACTACAAGAGGAAGAACTCGATCATCGATTTGGCTTCGCTCATCTCCGTGAGTCGCGGATCGGCTTGGATCACTTGCTCGATTGGAGATCGGCTCCGCTCGTAAAAGGTTGAAGGGCTTCTTGCTTGATTGGTACTCAAGATCTTGAATTTGGAGTGGAATTAGGGTTAGGGTTTCGCACAAGCCTTATCACTAGACTTGTGGAAGAAGATGAAGAATTGAAGAATGAGCAACTAAGATTAACTAAGATTGAACAACCCCAACCCTTAGATCTAGGCTCCTATTTATAGATCTCAAAACCCTAGATCTAGGAATTTAAATTTGAATTTCCCTCCAAAAGTTTGTTAACAAGATTTGAATTTTCCTCCAAAAGTTTGTTGAGGAGAAGCTTCTAGATGTGATTAGTTAGGAGGGAGCTTCTAGAAATAGTTTGTTAGGAGCTTAATCAAGATTAGCTTAATTAATCATCTTTGCTGATCTGGCAGTAGCTTCGCGAGAATTCTGGAATTTGACATATCATTCTGAGCTGTAGCCACTGAGATAAGAATTGTGCCTGAAAAATGGGGAGCTGATGTGGCCAAGCCGCTGCGGAACCGCGGCGCAAGCCGGCTCCCGCCGCGGTTCCGCGGCGCTTTTGGGGCTTTAGAGCTTGGTATATCTGCAGTGATCTTGGGCTGACAATTGGGCCTTTCTTTGATATGTTGATTTTTATATTTCCTTTTGAGTTGCTACTAGATCTGAAATTATTGAGTTGGCGTATTTTTGATCAGCTCTTTTGGCTTTGCTCCTGCAATTTCCTGCACAAATCTCGACACAAGTGTTGCGCAATACAGGGATGATGCGATGCCATGATAAACACACAATTTCCTCAGAAATGTCGGTTTTAGAGTTTAACACATGCAATCTGATATTTCAGGACTGTTTTGCTAATATGTGAAATATGAATACCGCACACTTCTAAATAAGTGCAAATGATAGGGAAATTGCCGTGTTAAAAATACATTATTTTCGACTGATCAAATTCCCCCAAACTTATTTTCGATCGTCTCGAGCGAATTGTTTTATTAAAAAGAGAAGGAGAAAATAAAGAAAGAGAAAAACTAACTAGCACACTTTCGTAGACAACACGATTGCACTGAGCACGTGCAACAAGCCTTTAAATCTCTAGGTGTCCCTAGTAGGAGGAGTGTTGTCTCCTTAGGGTTTTCAGCGGATTGCACCCACAAAATCTAATAATAAAAGAAAGATCATGAATATTACATTTAAAGAGAAGAATCGTAGAAGAAAAGCCTTGAAAATTAGGGTTTCCAACTAAGCTAGCTTTTCGGTTGTCATGAGCCCTATCTTAATGGTCATGAAAAAATGTCAGAAATCACGTCCTCCCTCAATAAAACATCGTCTTATTCTTCATTCCTATCTTTCTTCCAAACATCGATCATATAACCCTGCGTATGTGTAAAAGACATCCCTACACCCGGAGAATTCAATTCAAGCTATCATACTCTTGCCCATCGGCCTCAGTACTTTTTAATTAATGAATATTTAAACGAATTTTCTCATACACTTTCATGCGACCGTTAATACTTCTTGAGGTACTAACCGACCGATTACTCATGTGCTTGCTTACTTGGTGTATTTTCCTCGTCATGCACCACCTCAGGCATAGCAGTGACTCCCAGACCAGTTGGCCTTAGGGCACTAGGTGAAGAGGCACCCTCGCTATATATTTTTTATTGCCCTCGGTGATAACAAAACCAGTGTCCATTTTTCTCACCACTTTATATATTTTTTTATTCACTTTTTCTTTTTATTTCCTTCATACATCGGCTTTAAGACAAGAGCATTTCAAGGTATCCTCTACTATCCCGGGCTTCAAGACGTGTGTAAGTGCAAATAGCAGGGTATCAACGTTCAAAATGTTTGGCTTCCAGAATAGAAACTATTTTTCAGACTTATTTTTATCCTCAGATTAGTGACTTCCTTCATCTTACTAACCCTTGGGACAACGGCTCATAACTACTTATTACTAGTTCGTATAAGAAAACTTCTAATTTTCTTAGTTTTCTTAAATTTTTCTAATCTCATGGATGTAATTGTTCACTATCTAAACTTTTATTATCTTATTTATGTACAAAAATATTTTTATGTTTTGAATTTTTTTAAATTTTTATAGGTTTTTGAAAAATGTTTTGTGCTTATGCAAATGATATGCAAATGATGCGAAAATAAGCACAAACCTCCCCCAAACTTGTTTTCAACAGTGTCCTCACTGTTGCCTTCTGCTAAATCTCGAAAAAACCTGTAAGCTTGGGAGGAATTTATTAGTGGGGTCAAAATATTTAAGTGAAGAACCTCCTCCAAACTTATTTTTGGCTCAAAATTTTGTAAAAATTTTCTTTCCAAGAGCCAGAAAAAATGTCCCCTCCAAACTTAAGCAATGTTAATCTTTGAAAATCACATGAGGGGGTCAAGAATTAGTGGTCGATGCCAAGCTTTGCAAAGACCGAATGTTAACACCAACCATTCATAAATTTTATCAATGCAGTGCTCTGGTTGGTGGAAGAAGAAGTGGGGAAAGGGTAAGTGGTGGAATAGAATGTGTGTGCGTCTCATTTTGGAGAGACGAAGCAGTGAAGTGATGGATTACTCGCATTCTTTTTACAGTTCAGAAGAAGGAGTGGAGGTTCAATTTCAGTGATTGGATGATGATTCATCTCAACACCCGTGTTATTCAAAAATGTGAGTTCATCAGCGAAGATCTCCTCAAAAGTTCGATCAATACCCCGATGAATAATGTCATCACAAAGTGCGGGGTGATCTTCAGACTCTAAAAGCAATTCATAATCGGTGTTAATTGTTGACCCGGACATCTCGGTGGAAGAGTCCGTATGTGTATGATACATAGTTGGGTCAAACAATAACGTATGAAAAGAGTCAAGATCGGTATCACGAGGATCATCAAATTCGCTACTGTCAACATCCATTAAGTCGACAGAACAGACCTGAGCAGTAGGTTCGGAGGGTACACTTTCCAACTTGTAAATGTTCAGCTCAATTGACCTATTCCCGAAAGATAGGGTCATAGAACCATTACGACAGTTGATTATTGCATTGGAAGTGGCCAAAAAGGGGCGACCTAAAATCACCGGAATTTGATTCCGTGGGTTCGCTACAGGCTGTGTATCAATTACAATAAAGTCCACAGGGAATATAAATTCCCCGATTTTTATTAACACATCCTCCAGTTCACCCCTAGGTTTGGTGATTGATCGGTCAGCCATCTGGAGAGTGCAATGGGTTGGCTTCAACTCTCCGATCCCTAACTGCTCATAGACTGAGAATGGAAGCAAGTTAACACTAGCGCCAAGGTCTAGTAGAGCACGATTGATGTGTTTTTCCCTGATAGAAATGGAAATAGTTGGATATCCAGGATCCTTACGTTTCCTCGGTAATTGTTGGGGGAAAGCCGTGTCTACTGTCTTTGCCATGAATATCTTCTTGGGCACTTGAGTCTTCCTCTTCCTAGTGCACAAGTTCTTAAGAGTTTTCGCATAGGACGGAACTTGTTGGATGGCATCTAGGAGAGGGATGTTGATGTTAACTTGCTTAAACATGTCCATAATCTTCTCCATATGTGGACTCGATGTGTTAGCCCTTAACCGATTAGGATAAGGTGCTTTAGCAATAAGCGCTGGGTCCATCATAGGAGAAGGAAGTGGGGGTAGACATGATCCCAAAAGAGGAGTAGGGATCGTCTGTGGAGAACTAGAAGAGATGGGCTGAGGTGGCGAGCCTTGTGGGAAACGAAGAATAGGCTCGCAAGAAGGTGGTGGGGTAGAAGAACTAGGGTCAGAATTAGAAGTGTGTGTGTGAGGAAAGGTTTCAGCCGGGGTGTTATTGATTGATTTATCAGTATCATCAAATCTTCCCCAACGTGATTGTCAAGCACTCTTCCAGATCTCAACGTGGTTGCATTCACAAGATGTGAATAGCCAGGATTGGGTAAAAGTTGAGCTGGAAGTTTCCCTTTCTCTCTTGCACTCATTTCGGCTTTTAGTTGTGCAATTTGTGCTTCCATCGATTTGATATTATCATTTTGAGAGACAATGATCTTCATTACATTCTCGACGGAAGATTGCAAACTTGCCGTCCCTTGGATGGATTGTTTCATGAAAGTATCCAAGGTTTGTGCTAGTGCAGAGGTGTTATCTGTACCGGTCAATTGCAAAGGACTAGACGGTGCAAAAATGTTGGCCGGATTTTGAAAGTTATGTGCTTGGAAGGGGTGCTGACTCAATTGAAGTTGTGGTTGCTGCTGTGGTGGAGGGACCCTTTGGAAATTATTCGTGTTTGGAACCGTGTTTTGAGATTGGGATTGGTTCCAAGCAAAGTTAGGGTGATTCCTCCAACCCTGATTATATGTGGAGGAAGATGGATCGTTTCTAGGTCTTTGAAATGCGGCATTGGTATGCTCGTGACTTTGAAACGGAGAATTAAGTGGACATTCTTCCATCAAATATGATGGATCAGAACAGCATCCACATATAGTTTTGGAGAGTGATATTTGATTTAGGGCGGCAGCTAAAAATTTGTTTTCCATATTCTCGAGTTTCTTGTGTATAGCTGAAATGTCAGCTCTAACTCCTATGGAAATATCATTGCCATCCCTAAACGATTGACTCACACCCTCCCACTGTAAAGATTTTTCAGCGAAATTTTCTAGAAAATTATAGGCTTCCCCATCATCTTTAGTCATGAAGTTGCCTTGACACATGGATTCAAGGGTCTGTCTTGTGTTAGGATTAATACCTTCATAAATGATTCGGCACAGTTCCCATCTCGGGATGCCGTGATGTGGACATTGGACTAACAGATCCTTGAAACGTTCAAGACATTTTGAAAATGTTTCATTTGGAAGCTGGGTGAATTGATAGATTTCGCTACGGACTCGAGCTGTTTTATGATGTGGGTAGAATTTCTTAAGGAATGCTTTGACAAAGTCTTCCCAATTTGAAATGGAATGTGCGGTAGTGTTATACAGCCACTTCTCGGCTATATCGCACAAGGTGAATGGGAGAAGACGAAGACGCAAAGCATCCACAGACAACTGTGAGGTACCCATCATTGCGCATACATTTTCAAATTTCGTGATAAACACGTATGCGTCCTCAGACTCGAGACCGTGAAATTTTGGTAGAAGGTTGATGTATTGGGGTTTAATCTGAAAATTTTCCCTGTTGGCTGGTGGAATGGAAAGACAGGTGGAAAGGAGACCTCGTGTTGGATAGCACCTCTCTTGGAGAGAGATGCGAGGTGGATTCTGCGCACCAACGGACGGCGGCAGAGTAGTGGTAAAGAAGTTCGATGGAGACGGATCCATCGATGTGGGTGTGGTGGTGGGTAAAGAAAAGTAAGTGTAGAAATACCGACTTTAGGGTCGATCGGGGAAACGCGGACTAACGGGCACTAGAATCCCGTTGTCCAGCCTATCTTGCACTAAAAAGGGTTAGTACAAGTGGCAGCGTTAATTTATAATTAGGGGAGAGAATGAATGTGGTGTTTGCTTTGAAAATTGGACGGATTTTTGAAAAAATGATGCAACACAACAAATGCAATAAGCAAAACCCTAATTCTAGGGGTCGCCTAGGTCAGATCTCTAGACCACTCCTAACTGCCAGAAGACAAGACGCAGGATAAATCCTCCACTGCCTCTTTGTCCCCCTGTGGCCAGGTAAGTGCCAAGTAAGTAGGAAGGTACTCCACTACGTAAGTAGTGGGCCTAATTAATAACCACTAGCCTTCGACACACTTTCCTTAGACACCACAAGAAAACGCGGATAAGCAATGAATTACCCACGGCCTTCTTCTGTCCTAAGTGAGCGCGACAGTCCTTAGAGTCATCTCTAGATATTTTTTTAGTTAATGTGGGTCAATGCGGATGCAAGTTTTGCGATTTTCGGGGCCTAGGAAGGGTAATGAACTCCCCACCTAATTTGGATTTGGTCTTTGCCCCTTAATATCCGTATTTGTTATGCAAACAACCAAGAAACAAAAACACGCACAAATTTAATTTTCTTTTTAGCGGCGCTGCGATTTTTGCAAAGAAGCCTGCAGAAAATTATTAGTTGGAGCTAAGAAGAGGAGAGAGGAGAAGGTAAGAAGTCACCTGAAGTAAAATTTTCAGAGAGAACCCTCAAACTAGCCGCGGTTCTGCCGCAATTGGGTCTTATTGCCGCCCTTCCGCGGTGACTTAGTCAGATCACTTGAAAAGAAAATTTTCAGAATACTCCTGATCACTTCCCTAGTCCTCTGGAAATCTCCAAAAATTATTTCACATTCACAGAAAGCTCCAGATCTCCTTACAATAAACCACAACAAATTGTTTAGGGTTTGTGCGAATTTCGATCTCAAGAAATGTAATGGAATAAATCTTTCAATTCAAACTTCAATATAAAACGAATTAGCCCGCGATCCCCGGCAACGGCGCCATTTGATTGTTGATTTTTGGGATGTGTAGTTGGAAAATTGTGTAGAAATCACAACCAAAAATATTTGACCGCAATCAATAACGGTGTCGAATGTAGCACGTTAGTAAGTGCGGATCGTCCACAGGGAAAGTGTAATAGTTCGTCTTTTGAATTAGGTGAATTGAAACTTTAAAGAAAAGAAAACAAACAATTCAAGATTTGTATTTGAAGTTCAAGAATTAGAAAATGTAGATCTAATAACAAGAAAAAGATAGAATCAAGAATTGAGATGTTTGTGATGATTTTTCCAAACCAAATATCAAGAATCTAAATGAGGCTCGTAGGAATCGATCGGATCAATAGATGTGATGTAATCTTACAATTACGTATTCTTATCTTTCGATGAATTGATACTAGATCGATGATGATCGATCGAGAATTAGGGATTTCTTATGAAACTAAGGTTTCATCTTATCCCTTGTTCTTTAGTCGATATCATTCACATTCTAGCCTCTAGTAAATTCAAGAAACGATCGTAGATCCCTAATTTCGAGCGATCACAATCAAGAAAGCATCGCAACGAAACTAGGTCATCGATTCTTGAATTTGTTAGGGTTTACAAAGCTCGTAGGACTCAAGAATCGTATTAAGATTTGTTACATCATCATTCTATTGATCGTCTCGACTCCTTTACGAGCGGAGTTTTACTCAAACATCACAACAAGAACTACAATTACAAATTGAGATCGAATCATGATGCAAGAATTTAAAGAAAGTAAGATTAAAGAATTTCATCTTTTATTTATATCAACAATTTCATTACAATCACTCAAGAACTACAAGAGGAAGAACTCGATCGTCGATTTGGCTTCGCTCGTCTTCGTGAGTCGCGGATCGGCTTGGATCACTTGCTCGATTGGAGATCGGCTCCGCTCCTTAAAAGGTTGAAGGGCTTCTTGCTTGATTGGTACTCAAGATCTTGAATTTGGAGTGGAATTAGGGTTAGGGTTTCGCACAAGCCTTATCACTAGACTTGTGGAAGAAGATGAAGAATTGAAGAATGAGCAACTAAGATTAACTAAGATTGAACAACCCCAACCCTTAGATCTAGGCTCCTATTTATAGATCTCAAAACCCTAGATCTAGAAATTTAAATTTGAATTTCCCTCCAAAAGTTTGTTAGCAAGATTTGAATGTCCCTCCAAAAGTTTGTTGAGGAGAAGCTTCTAGATGTGATTAGTTAGGAGGGAGCTTCTAGAAATAGTTTGTTAGGAGCTTAATCAAGATTAGCTTAATTAATCATCTTTGCTGATCTGGCAGTAGCTTCGCGAGAATTCTGGAATTTGACATATCATTCTGAGCTGTAGCCACTGAGATAAGAATTGTGCCTGAAAAATGGGGAGCTGATGTGGCCAAGCCGCCGCGGAACCGCGGCGCAAGTCGGCTCCCGCCGCGGTTCCGCGGCGCTTTTGGGGCTTTAGAGCTTGGTATATCTGCAGTGATCTTGGGCTGACAATTGGGCCTTTCTTTGATATGTTGATTTTTATATTTCCTTTTGAGTTGCTACCAGATCTGAAATCATTGAGTTGGCGTATTTTTGATCAGCTCTTTTGGCTTTGCTCCTGCAATTTCCTGCACAAATCTCGACACAAGTGTTGCGCAATACAGGGATGATGCGATGCCATGATAAACACACAATTTCCTCAGAAATGTCGGTTTTAGAGTTTAACACATGCAATCTGATATTTCAGGACTGTTTTGCTAATATGTGAAATATGAATACCGCACACTTCTAAATGAGTGCAAATGATAGGGAAATTGCCGTGTTAAAAATACATTATTTTCGACTGATCAGAGCCCAAATGTTCTCTTTTGTTGGATCTGAAATAAAAATAATCCTAAACCCTTGTTAAGTGGATCTTAGTCTCAAATTGGACTAACGTGTCCTTAATAAAAAACCAACCGAGCCCCCAACTGCTCGTATACATTTAAGTCGATCTTGATCTCAAAACGGATCAACGATCCTTAAATCAACCCAAACCCAAATCTGATAAATACGGATTTGGACTAATCCACGCCCTACGAGCAATAACATAAATTAGTCTTCGTATACAATCCACAAACAACCTAAACAAATGAAAACACACACGACACGAAGTGAACTTCCTGAGCAGGAGAAAGTGGTTATCGCGATGCGGTAACGTAATTAACTGCAGGGGCTCGCGCCTGCAGAGAAGAGCGTCCCACAATCAAAAACCCCTCGCAAAATGAGGGGGAATCTGACGAAGTCTGCGACAAGGGCCGCATCCGTTCAAACCTCCAATATACGGTACCATAAATCAATTTGGCATCTTCGGAGAGGTGCACGGATAAATCCAAATAGCATCTGCCCCCAAAATTCAGGCCAGACGTCTTAACGTCCCGGTCGCGTCTTTCGGCGGTAAACAAGCGCACTTGGTTCTATCGTTCCTGACGATTAAACCTTAAGCCTCGGTTACTCAAACGTACTAGCAAACGTCAACACATTCGCTTTTCGCATGATAACTGCTTCATATATCGAGTAGAAGAAAATATGTAACCATCTACTGCTGTCGCTCTATAGTCTAACTGGAGCAGCACTCTTTAAATTCCGAATCAATGAAGATATAACTCTTAAGTGTATCCACATTACGGGGTTCGACTCCTTACATGAAAATAAGGCCAAACCAAGAAATAATACGTCGTTGTCACGTCGCATAGATTATCCCATAATCATCGCATAGCTTATCTCTTGGCGCTTAGATACCTTATAACTACTACTCAATATAAACTGTGAGTGCTCGGCAATAAAACATTTGATCACTAATGACATTGCTCTTCATCACATTCAACGCGTAGAGCGATCCTAAATGCGCCAGTCCTCCGAAAATCACTACATCTCGATGGTGCTGCGTCGTGTAGCCCCGCTATATTGCTGCCGCCTCAATGGTGCTGCGTCATATAGCCCTGTTACATCGCTGCCACCTCGTCACTAGCGTACAACTCTTTCAGCATGCTCATGTAATATTAAACTAATATTTCTATTTTATTATGTTATCATCATTTATCATCTCACCCCTGGTGAGACTGACGATATCTTGACTTTATTATGGATACGTTAAGATTATAGCATATATTGGAGTACCATTCTTTCCCAAAGAACGTTTCGTTTTCAACCCATCTTAATAACAATAATAAATCTAACGCCAAAGAAAGAAGAAGGCCTATGGCCCCAACAACATCCTTCAAAATTATAAAATTTAAAATTTTGTTCAAATAATTGAAAAACGGATCATAAATTTTCTAGAAACGGAGTAAATTGGGTAGTTGAATCTAAACTCACGTCTCCTCTCGAAATCTCCCACTTGAAATTCGTCAGATTAATGCACTATGAGTCTTTGTATATATAATATGCCATGCACAATACAAAATGCAACAACTAATCTAACAAATTTCATTTTCATTTAAATTACCTTATCTAATTTTGTCCGTTTAATTCGTGTTTTCGTTTTATTCGTGAAATTAAAGAGCGTCCCAGGCGCTTCTACTGGAACAACCACCCATCAAATCTCCAAAATTTTATGTGAGAATAAAAATTTGAAATTTTTGGAGAGCAAACAAAATTTTTGAAAAAAATATAACTTGCAGGATTAACAGCAAAACCCTTAACTAATCCAAAACTTGAGTGGGAAACTCCCCAAATATAAGAAAACTCGAAAAAAATATTTTTCTGGGATTTTCTGGATTTTTTTTTTAAATTAAAAAAATGGACCGGCACGGGAAGCCAAGCCTTTGACTCGGCTCGGTTCCAGCCCAGCTTGAGCCGTCGATCCCGGCCCGGCTTGAGCCGCCGAGCCTGGTCGGCCCGGCTCGGAACTGGTGGCTCCCTCCCTCCCTCCCCCACAATTTTTTTTAAGATGCCTTTTTAAAAAATGATTTTTTCTTCCTCCTCTTCTCCTTTCTAAAAAAATCTGAAAAAATTAAATTTTCTGAAATTAATTTTTTTGTTAAAAAATTTTTGGTCCAACACCACAATCAATTTTTTTTGTTTCCAACCAAAATCCCAAAAAAATAAATTTGGTTGCAAACCAAAAATAAATAAAAAAATTAGTTTCAAACCAAAATCTAAAAAAATATTTGGTGCCATCGCCAAAATCCAAAAATCTTTTTTGTCTAACCAAAAAATCAAAATAAATATCTGGTCCAACCAAACTCCCAAAAAAATATCCCAAAATTTTAGGATTTAGAAAGAAATGCGATCTTACCGCATTTAATACTCACCAAAAGAGAAGAAAAAAATTAAAAAAAAAATTCACACAAAAGTTCTAATCTTTATAATAAATTTATCTCATCTTTATTCTATGGGTTTGTTTCCTCCCAATAAGAGAGCCAGGCTCTGTTCAAAATTTGAACTGAGACAGCGCCTCACGTGCAAAGTACGAGAGCGCCAACGCTCAGAGTTAAAAACTCTGAGGCAGCGCCTCAAGTACAAAGCACGAGAGCACCAGCGCTCAGAGTTAAAAATTCTGAAGCAGCGCCAGAACTAAAAGTTCTCCACCCTTGGATTAAAAATCCAACGGAGATGATAAATCATCAGAGCACAGAATTAAATTCTAATTGAGAAAATACTCCTCAAATCTTTCTAAACAATAAAAATTGTGCTCTGTAAATCAGAGCACCGTTGGATCAATGATCCAATGGTGATTAAAAATCACCAAGACACAGAATTAAATTCCGATTGAGGAAATATTTCTCAAATCTTTCTAAATAAGAAAAATTGTGCTCTGTAAATTAGAGCACTGTTGGATCAAAGATCCAATAGTGATTAAAAATCAGAATAACTTCTGTATGGGAAAATATTTTCCCAATTTTGTTAAAAACAAGAAAAACGTTTTCTATAAAATAGAAGTCCTTAGATAAAAAATCTAACGGTGGATAAATTCCCCAAATCAATTGAGAAATCTCTCAATGAGAGATTTCCTTAACAGAATCAACAAATCAGCCTCCATTATATAAAAGCCCCAAGACTTCAAGTTTTGCACAGAGGAACCCCCCGCCATAAACATCAAACTTCAGAGACGAGAGCAATTTCTTCTCAAGGTAAATAAAAATAAGAGAGATCACAGCATCTCCTTCATATTTAAGAGTTTAACTCTCATATTAGAAGAACTTAGTTCTTTTTCCAGATCTCAGATCTATAAGACAAAGTCTTTCATAAGTAAGAATCTAATTCTCAGAGAATTGAATCGAGCAGAATAAAAAATTCAGTGCTTAGCACTCCAAGTCTGGCGCTCAGCGCCGAGCGCACCACGTGCTCCTCACGTGGGGCTATCTTATAAGAAACGCTTAGCATTTAAAGTCTGGGGCTCAACGCCAAGTGCTCCACGTTCTCCTCATGTGGGCGCTATTTAATAATAAAGCGCTTAGCACTTAAAATCTGGCGCTCAGCGCCAAGCGCTCCACGTGAAGAGTTGCCTAGCACGGCAACAAGGTTTCGGGAGGTATTTTCCATGCCATATTAAAATTTTATCCGTTCTAGCTAACCCAAACATAGAATCGTTTACTAAAAATTCGACGGAATGAAATGCAAACAACTTTGCAAGTAAAGTGAACAAAGAATACAACCTTTGTAGACCGGTCCTTCACTTCATTAGCTCCATGTAGTAGTCCCTTCGCTGCGATCATGAAGTCCCGGACTCTAGAGAGGTTCCCATGAAGAAATGAACATGCTTGCATCGAAATCTTCGAGACCGAAGATGATCTATGTCGAGGAGACACTAATCCAAGCTATCTCTTCACTAATTATAGAATTGTAGGGTGTTTTTCGTCACCCCATTGAGATGGGAATACACGCGCGCTTGTCAGGCGCATTACAGATTCCCCCTGCCTAGGGTAGGCTGGGGTTTATTGATTGTGGGGATCCGAATCTCCGGCAGCCGCGGACTAAGCTGCCGTTAATTACCCTTCGCCTTTGGAGCGAGAGAACCTCTGATTGACGGGTTAAACTGGTCATGCGAACTCAATATGCAGTGTTGTGTTTTGAAGGGATTTTGGATATATCGGGAGCCCCACAGAGTTTTTACGGGGGTCCCGCTATCCGGATAGCGGGCTGGGGGTCAAGGGGGCTAGCAGCCCCCTTACGGGGTGTGGGGCAGTGCCCCGTTAGAATTTTTTTCTAACAGGGACAGTGTCGTGGAGTATGTGCGTGTGTACATATGTATACATATGTATATATTTATGTATATACATAAAAAGGGGGAAAAGCATCCAAAGGATGCGTGGGGCCAGCGCCAGCGCTTTGAGCGGGCGCTCGGGCGCTAGCGCACTGAGCGCTAGCGCGCCACGTGTCAGCACGTGGACGCTCGGGCGCTAGTGCTTTGGGCGCTAACGCTCTGATCGTAAGAGCGCTAGCGCACTGAGTGCTAGCGTGCCACGTGTCAGCACGTGGGCGCTAGCGCTCTGAGCGCAAGAGCGCTAGCGCGCCACGTGTCAACACGTGGGCGCTCAAGCGCCAGCGCTTTGGGCGCTCGCACTCTGAGCGGTAGTGCTCTTGTGCCCAGAGCGCTGGCGCGCGCACCACTTATTAGCACGTGGGCGCTCGAGCAGCAAAAAGGACTTGGTCCCTGCAATGGGAGTTGTACTCCCAGAAAGGAGCACTTATTATTCTCTCTCTCTCTCTCTATATATATATATATATATATATATATATATATATATATATATGAGGAGTTAAACTCCTAAGATGTTTTGAAGCTGATGAAGGGCTTCTCCCCTTGAGCCCTAGTTCTTCCCCCAAAGTGGGGTTTCTGGAGATGAGTCTCCTTCTTCTTCTTTTGTTTGCCGGATCTTGAAGATCAAGAAATATGAGATTCTAAAAATCTCTCCTTTCTGAGATCTGATGGCAGATCTGAGTTCCCCTTTGTGGGTTTTGTGGTAAAAAACTATTTAGTTTTGGAAAAGGAAGAGTAAAACTCTTGATTTAATTAAAAAAAGAGGAAGGTTTATAACCTTGAGGAAGGAGAAGATCACAGATCTAGATTTTTCTTTGGAGAGAGAAAAAGTTGTTGAGATATTTTCATTATCTTTGCCTTTATAGGCCATACACTTTACATATAGCCTCTTGGGCTTCACAAAATGGCATTTTGCCCATCCCATGGCTCATGTGGCATTTCTTTTTGCACATAAACCATAGGCTTTACAAAAATTTGGCTTTATGCCCATTCATACATAAAAAATTACATAAAAATTATTTATTACATGATTTCATTTTGGGCATGGAGAAGGGCCGGCCGCTTCATGTTCGGACTCGACCTGGGCATGGGCCCACTTGATCCGGGCTTGGGCCTACTTGGCTTGGGGTTGACCTTGACTTTGACTTGGTCAACCGGGATGCAATTTTCGACCCCAACAAAGTGCCCCCCATCAATAAATGCACACCACATATGTGGGTCGTGTGCATGAAATTGATGGATTTTCATTCGTGTGGAGGAGACTTGCTTTGGTTCCCACATTTTGGGATGCACTGCCCTTTTAACGACATGGGCGGTCAACGCTTGACGCGTCTTTGAGACGGAGTGTCCGTGGTAGATGTTTCCGTGGCCCGGAGTGATTTAGTAGACGTGCCCCTGGCACGGAGTATCGCTGGTCGACGTTTCCCCGAGGCGGAGTGTCTGTTTGACGTTTCCCCGAGACGGAGTGTCGGTGATTGACGTGTCACCAACACGGAGTGTCTGCTTGAGGTTTCCCCGGCACGGAGTGTAGCTGGTCGACGTTTCCCCGGTACGGAGTGTCGCTGGTCGACGTTTCACCGAAGAGGAGTGTCGGCTGGTTGACGTGTCCCCGGCACGGAGTGTCTGCTTGATGTTTCCCCGGCACGGAGTGTCGCTGTTGGACGTTTCCCCGGTACGGAGTGTCGCTGGTCAACGTTTCCCCAAAGCGGAGTGTCGGCTGGTTGACGTGTCCCCGGTACGGAGTGTCTGCTTGACGTTTCCCCGGCACGGAGTGTCGCTGTTGGACGTTTCCCTGGTACGGAGTGTCTCTGGTCGACGTTTCCCCGAAGCGGAGTGTCGGCTGGTTGACGTGTCTCCGGCACGGAGTGTCTGCTTGACGTTTCCCCGGCACGGAGTGTCGATGGTCGACGTTTCCCTGAAGCGGAGTGTCAGCTGGTTGACGTTTCCCCGAGGCGGAGTATCTGTAGTCGACGTGCCCCCGGTACAGAGTGTCTGCTTGACGTTTCCCCGAGGCGGAGTGTCGGCTAGTTGACGTATCACCGAGACGGAGTGTCTGCTTGACGTTTCCCCGGCACGGAGTGTCGCTGGTCGACGTTTCCCTGAAGCGGAGTGTCAGCTGGTTGACGTTTCCCCGAGGCGGAGTGTCTGTAGTTGACGTACCCCTGGCACGGAGTGTCGGTGTTTGACGCAGAGGTCGATGTTGGAATTGGTTGGTTTGATCTGTTTTGGGTTGACATCAGCATCGCTACACTGGAATATGGTACCGTGAGCGAATCATCATCTGTCATGAGAGGATTTGGGAATTGGTTTTCTGTCGGCATCTGCATTGCTGCACTAGAATAATACCAGGAGCAACTTATCATTTGCCCCGGGAGGATTTGAGAATTGTTTTTTTTTTGTCGGCATCTGCATTGCTGCACTGGAATAATACCAGGAGCAACTCATCATTTTCCCCGGGAGGATTTGGGAATTGTTTTTTTTTTTTCGGCATCTGTATTGCTGCACTGGAATAATGCCTGGAGCAACTCATCATTTGCCCCGGGAGGATTTGGGAATTGTTTTTTTCTAAGCATCAGTATCGCTACACTGGAATATGGTACCAAGAGCGAATCATCATGTCACGCCCCGCTTCCCAGTATATGGGGACGCGACGAGGTCCGCTACGTATATACTCAGAAGTACATACGCTAAGCGTATCTAAACAATATAAAATAAATACACAAGAGACAAGGGATAATAAAAACAACAATTTTTATTTATTAACATTCTTTTATACAATGCATGAAAAGGAAATACAACTGAAATAAAAAGATGCCTAAACAATGGCATAACAGGAAATGAAAAGTACAGAAAGGGAAAGTGTACAATGAAACTAGAGCTCTGGTTCTTCAGCAAACTGGTCCAAGTCTCCTACAGATGGCTCGATCTCCGCCGGGTCCAAACCACCTGACGACATTCAAAGAAGAAAGAAATAGAATGTCGTCAGCGAACAGGTCGCTCGGTAAGTCCCAAAGATAAGGGAGAAATAGACAGAGAGTAAGAGAGAGAGAGAGAGAGAGTAGCTTTTAATGTTGTATTATAATATTGTAATGTTGTATTAACGCTGTTGTTTGTAGCCTGGTACAGAAGATGCCAGTGTATACGAGGGGAGTCCCACTTACACCGGGGACCTTGGTAACCTGTAGTACAATGCTCCGTCGATAATACCACGGAACAACGGCAAGGATGTAATTACGTATTAAGTGACCATCTCGTGCCACCTTTAACATATTCCGTATCAGTCTACCCCTTAAACCCCGCAGTGTTTTGATTGTATTGTTTGTCTTGTAAATTGTATTGATTGTATAATTGATTGACTGACCGAAACCATGATATCGGTAAATGGATATAACTGTAGAGTCATGTAAATGGAATAACTGAGAATCATGTAAATGGAATGTATATCCATGGTTCGGTTCAGTCAAGTTGTATTGATTGATAATTGAATTCATGGATTCATGTGTTCATATTGAATTGGAATATTGTAGATTGTAGATTGACTTGAATCATATTCAAGTCAGATTAATCAGACTCAAGCCCGAGTCAGACAATCAGAAATGTGAATCGAAGTCTTATAATTGCTAGGGTCCTTAGGGTAATTTATAAAACTTGAGGGTTTTTTTTATGTAAAAACACTTTTATATACTTTTCAAAATACACCTCAAGTATTTATTATTCGTCTTTAGAGTTGTAATGAGGGTGGATTTTATATTGTGACATTTCTAGTGAAAATATCATAGTTTTTATAATTAAAGGTATTTATCTATAATATTGATTTATTTGAAGTTCATGGTATTTTAGTGTAAAATTTATTCTTGTGATTTTTAGAAAAATGTGGAATATTTATATTATAATAAAATAGATATTTAAATGATAAATATACATATATTTATACAAAAATAATTTTAATAAATGTTTTATATTCCAAAAATCTCATTTTCTTAAGATGTCGTATTTTAAACCTTTCGAGACCGAATGCTCCTTGCGGAGTTCTGAATCTCGCACTACTAAGCCCGAGGATGTGAGATAATCCGCACCATCCCGAACGGGTTCCCCAAAAATGGGTTGTAGCGGCGCTTTGCAAAGATTGTAAAATACTAATCCTTTAGAAAACGGTTTTATAAAGTAAAAGGTATTTATTTGCAAAAGTGTGAATTTTCCGTATTTTAGATTTTAGGGTTTTCTAAGTCAACTAGCCTATTTCTAAATGGTCTAAACGACAAGCCGTTAGATGCCTCAAATCGCCTCTTCACCGCCAATTGTGGCCAGGTAAGTACAAATGAGGAAAGGAGGGATCCGCTCACGAATCACCGTGAGACGGGACTTTTAAAGTTACCTTTCTCACTTGCCTAGCCTAGACACCATAAATTCAGGTTTAGATAAACGATCGATATCCACAACTTATCGTATTATTCCTAGAAAAAGGTATTTGTTTTAAAAGTGTATCAAAGTTAAAACTTTTAGAAATATTTTTATTAAGAATATGGTATTTACATGAAAGTATTATTTTATCGTATTCTAAGTTTTTGATGATATCGTTTTAGGTTGTATATGCGTGTGTGTGGAGGTAGGTCATTACCTCGTGCTCTACTTTAAATGCATAGCAAAGTTAAGGGGATTAAATGTGAAATCGAAACATTGTGGTATTTAAGTGAAAAATACGATAAATTGAAAACGCTATCATTTCATGTGATGAAACTTGTTCAAATTGTTCGTTAAATGTTTAATAGTCAACATAAAGATGTTTAAGCATGATTGAATTGGTGAGAAGTGAAATTTTATAGAAAACCGAATCGGAAATCGGATTTGTTCCGATTCCGTCGGGTTTTGTAATTTCGTATTTTAGAGAATAAGAAAGAGGGATAGAATAGGACTTACGGGTTTCGATTAAGCAAGGGAGTGAGGGGGGACTAAAGGGGTTGCCGAGGCGTTGTTTCGTCGCCGGTTGTTCCTAAAAACGTCGCCGGAATTTCCGCCGGAATTTCGTCCGAGCTTCACCGCGAACTTGTTTTCAAAGTACACAACTCTTGAGAAAATTTTGAGAGAGCGGGCTCAGGATTTTGGGATGAGAGGATAGAGGGTAGGGGGTGTATTTATAGGGTAGGTTAGGGGTAGGGCAAGTGAAGGGTTTTAATAAAAAAATGTAAAAATATAGAAAATTCATTAAAAATCATAGTAAATAGGGTATATTGAAGTCTCGAGAACCGATCCATTAATTTGGAGTATACGGGGGGGTAGGGTAGGTGAAAAGACACACTTCCCATGTTGACGACTCGGCCGTCCGGCCGAGTCGGCCGGCGGCGTCGGCCCGAGTAGGCCGGTCCGCCGGCCGACTCGGCCGAGTCAGGGTATGGGAAGGTGGGGGGTCTCCTGACGTACACTCTGGTATATTTACTTTTTCAGGTGTAGTTCAAGTTTTGGGAGTTATGGTGTTTGGACTGTTGGGCTTCCAAAGGATTTAAAACAAAATAAATAAAAAAATAATGTGGGGTATGGGATTTGAACTCTGGTGGCTTGGTTCAGCAATGCAAGGTATTACCAATGAGCTACAAGCTCCTTCTTGTAATTATTTGTGTGAAATAATTACTTAAAGAGATATCAGCAACATTATATACTCCAAGTATACTTTGAATTTAAATCAATTCTTTGTACTTTAAAAATGGAGTTATTTAATTACTTGAGTCTTGTGCTCAGGTAATAAATATCCCTTTATGGATTTTTGAAAAAAATAAAATTTGTATCGGAAATTTGGGGTTGTTACACATCATCTGCGTTTGCTTATTAGGAAACGATGGCTTAGGAGACAGGTTTTAGGTCCCTATCTCCTAAGACTTTTCAATTTTGTGAGCCGTAAGGGTCTCACAAAGCATTTTCTCCCTACGGGTCGTAAGGATCCCGTAAGTGTATTTTCTCCTTAGCAGTCGTGGGGACCCCTAAGTGTGTTGCTCCTTTGTGAGCCGTAAGGATCTCACGCGGGAATTTTCTCCTCATAAAGTCGAGAGGACTTTACGAGTGTATTTCATATCTTTTTCTCGAGTTTGCGTCCTTTCGGGTTTTCACAAACTCGCCGGCAGTCCTGCTGTTTTTACTCACGGAGCCCTTTCAGGTTTTCATCTGTGCCCATTTTGCTTGTGGACATACCTTCTTTTTTTCTTTCTTCTTCTTCTTTTTTGAATCTTCACCGCCGGTGAGACCTTGAATGTGGTCTCGCCGGTAGGACTTGGGAGAGATTGGGATCGTTTTACGCCCGTGGATTGTATACGGTTTTGCAGGATATATGATCCAGACCGTAGGGCCGGAAAAATTTCGGGACTTTGTTGGCGTCTGCATCGCTACACTGGAATATGGTACCAGGAGCGACTCATCATTCGCCGTTGGGGTATGGGAGTTGGAATTTGGGTGGCGTCTGCATCGCTGCACTGGAATATGGTACCAGAAGCGACTCATCATTCTCCACTTGGGGATTGGGAAGCGATGGCTTAGGAGACAGGTTTAGATCCCTATCACCTAAGGCTTTTCAATTTTATGGGCCGTAAGGGTCCCATAAAAGCATTTTCTCCCTACGAGTCATAAGGATCTCGTAGGTGCATTTTTTCCTTAGGAGTCGTGAGGACTTCTAAGTGTGTTTTTCCTTTGTGAGTCGTAAGGATCCCACAAAGGTTTGTTCTCCTCATGTATCGTGAGGACACATGAGTGGGTCTTCTCAATGGAGCATAATTCCAAAGGCGGAGACCAGCCGCGTAACTGCTGATTGCGGTGGGATATGGGTATGATGAGAATTATTTGAGCCCGTGGATTGTATACGGTAGTCAATTTGGGGGACCACCCGTAGGGCTGGGGGGATTTTGGGAAATTGGATTTTTGTTGGCGTCTGCATCGCTGCACTGGAATATGGTACTAGGAGCGACTCATCATTCGCCTTTGTTTTGTTTTGTTTTGTTTTGTTTTTTTTGTTTTTTTTGTTTTACCGTGATGCTCTATCATTTCAGCTTTTCTTATCGCGAAGGTCGCGATTGCCCTATCATTTCGGCTTTTACTCGCGGTTGCCCCATCATTTCTGATTTATTTTCATCTTTATTTTACTCGCTGATTTTTATTGCGAGTTGCCCCATCATTTCGGCTTTTCATTAATTTTCTTTTATTTACACATTTTTTGTGTTATTTACATTTTTTTACATTCCCAGTTTAACGACTTAGAGCTCGATTGTTCCCAGTTTAAAGACTTAGAGGTCTATTGTTCCCGGTTTAATGACGTGGTGATCGATTATTCCCAGTTTAACGACGTGGTGGTCAGTCGTTTCCAGTTTAACGACGTGGTGGTCAGTCGTTCCCAGTTTAACGACGTGGTGGCCAGTCGTTCCCAGTTTAACGACGTGGTGGTCAGCGGTTTGCTTATCCCAGCTCCTCGAACTTTGATCTTGGCGGGGCTGTGTTGATGACCGTAGCTCTGTGGTTTGTCTGTACATCTGACGACTGTGAGGCATTCCCGAGTTTGTATTGGTTCTCCACCCAATCTTTAAAAACATAGCAGTCTTCAATGGTTTGACTCACCATTCTATGATATGGGCAATATATGGGATTGTCGGTCATGTTCATCTCATGTGGCCTCTTTGGAATAGGCAGTTGAAGACCGTTGTTCAAGGCGTCCACGAATATTTCGCGGACTTTATCCCTCCTGAAGGAGTATACTTTCTTCTTTCTCTCGATTGGAGTAGGTGCCCTTAATGATGTTGGACCCCGAGGACGACCAGTCTTTGGTTCTCCTACTGTCCGCTTACCACGTTCAGTGTACGTATCGGAGGGACAGGAGGCTAATCGCGTCCGTTTTTCACAAAAGTGTTCCGCTCTAGGGCTGGAGGGAGCATCGGTCGGCTGCTTCCGGATATCAATCCCCAGCTTATGAACCAAAATTTGATTTTGCAATCGGGGGACTTGGGTCGTGAGATCCGCCACGACATTTGCCAGCTCGTCGACTTTAGAATGGACTTTGGCCATCTTCTCATCCCTGTCCTGAAGTTGCCTTTGAAGCCATTGGAATAATGCTTGTTCTATAGTTCCGGGTATGACAACGGGGTTATCCCTACCGCCTGAACTTGATTCAGCATGAACCACGGGTTCCTTTGGCTCAATGGCCTGAGCGAGCTCTTCATCATTTGGATCGGGCCAATGTTGGATGGCAACAACCGCGTCATTGTCATGGTTATAAGGCGTAGGAGGACTTGCTCCTCTGAGCTCCGTCATATAGACCGTATGGGTTGTGTACCCGTCTATTGCTTCTTCATTGGCAATGTGGCTCGCTTGGCTCTTAGCTTGTTGCCTTGGTCCGCTCTTTTTAGAGAAAGGCAGGTGTCTGAGAGAATCAGGTCCCCGAAGGAATTCGGTCTCCGTTTGTATAAAATTGGCGGTCGCAGCTTAATTGTTTGTTAACACGCCAGGGGACAATGATATTTCTCCCGCCTTGTATTGTTTCTCGACCCAATCCTTGAAGATGCAGCAGTCTTCAATAGTGTGTCCCAGCACTCGGTGGTATGGGCAAAAGTTGGGATGATCAGTCCTGTTCGCTTCATTTAGCCTTTTTGGTTCTGGTAGCCGTAGGCCATTCTTCAGAGCATCTTTAAAAATTTTGTGGACCTTGTCCCTTCAAAATGAGTAGACCTTATTTCTTCTTTCCTCCAAAGTTGGCTCTCGAGATTTGTTAGTTTTTTCTCCGCCCGCTCTCTGCTTATTTAGAGAATCGGTGTTGTTAGAACTTCCGCCTTTTCGGTTGTCATCCCTCCAAGGTTTCGGTCTGTTTGTGAAGTGAAGATCCTGAGCGGACTCGGGCTTTGAGCGTTCCAACGTTTGGACCTTTTTGGTCAGCTCTTGGAATGTTTTAAGGCCTGCGGTGCACAAGAAAGGTTTCATCCAGTCCTTCAGATTTTCTATAAGAAGACTGACGGATTGGTCTTGCTCCAATAGCGGTTCACATTTGACAGAAAGATTGCGCCATCGGACTATAAAATCCATGTTGCTTTCGTTGTTCTTTGGCTCTGTCCTTACGAGGTCGGCAATGGTGATTTTATCGCTGACACTCATGAACCTTTGCTTGAACATGGATTCTATTTGAGCGAACGTCGTGATCGAGTCATCTGGTATGCTTGCATACCAATCGAAAGCAACATCCGTCAAGCTATTAACAAACTGACGGAGAAGGAGCGCATCATTGCCCCCAGTATTTGCGCACGATGCTTTAAATTAGGCAATGTGCCGGTTCGCATTTCCCGTCCCATCGAACCTTTCAAATTTGGGGACGACATAGCCAGTGGGAAACTCCACAAGATCGTACCAAGCAGGATATGGTCTCCCGCTACTGCTGACATCTTTTTGCGCTTCGGTTTCGGCTACCAAGGTTTTGACTTTGTCGGTAACCAAATCCATGATTTGATCTTGAGTTAGCGGGTTACTGTCATCAGCAGCCAAGACATTTCCCGAGATAGGATGTGACTGATTTTCATGCGGTGCGCCCACTTTTGGATTTGAGGGAACGGGCGTCGGCTGTTTCGGGACACCGTTTCCGGGTTCATGAGAGCCTTGTGCCTGATTGGGCGGCTGAGAGGCAAGTTGGGTCGTGAGCCGTAAGACGACATTTGTCAAGTCGTCGATCTTTGAGTAGAGCTTGGCCATCTCCTTGTCTTTGCTTCTGAGCTGTTTTCGGAGCTCTTGGAGAAGTTACTGCTCTGCGGTCTTAGGATGGAAAGTTGGCTCATCTTCGCTTTCCGAGCCCGACTCCTCATGAACTGAGGGCTCTCTCTGCCTATCAGCCTCACTGGGAGGATTTTCATCACCCTTCGGAGGATGCTGGTCTTGAGAAGTGATAGTTATATTCACACCAGGTTGGATTTGAGATGTGGTGGCCCCATCCTTGCTTTTGCTGCGAAGGTTGTTGCTGGGACGCGTGCCCACCATGTAGACGATGTGGATAACACATTCAACCATCCCCTCATCTTTGGCGGGGTAACCCTGTTCCTCGAACCTCATGAGGTTCAGCCTAGCAGGAGCCCTAGCCTTTTTGTTGGCTCTATATCTGAGCCTTTTCTGCCTTAGCTTCTCAATTTTAAGGGCTTGGCGGGCATCTGTTTCCGGGGAAGCCACCGTGAGTCAATTAGCGGGGAGCTTAGAGAAAACACCCGATCGAGCAGTTATCAGGGGCACCGCCGGAGCTTGCTCGAGACGCCTTGTTGCTTTGTTGGTGTTGATGGCCTTGCCCCCAGCTGGGGCAATGGAGAGTCGTCCGGAAATGGACTTGCGCTTGGGGTGAGGTGCCTTCGCGACCATGACATTCGGCCTTTTTCCCTTTGAGGCTGGTTTATCCATCACTGGGGCTTGAAGAGCAGGGACGGCGTTAGCTGGTAAGAACAGAATAGAGCCAAATGATAGCGTCGGCTCCTCCCACTGTCACCCGAGACTAGCCGGGAGAACCGTCCTGGCGTCCATCTTCATCGTGTAGGAGATGGGAGCCGTGCTGAGAGTCGAGATTATCTTTGGAGACATTGTTGAAAAGTGTTTACTCGAAAACCTGCATGAAAGAGCATTATTTTAGTATAAATATAGATACGTATATTGATTGAGTTCGCATGAACGTTTAACCCGAAATATGGGAGGAGAAATAGGTCCCACCGGGCTTGCCAGAATCTGTAGGGTGTTTTTCATCACCCCATTGAGATGGGAATACGCGCGCGCTTGTCAGGCGCATTACAGATTCCTCCTGCCTAGGGTAGGCTGGGGTTTATTGATTGTGGGGATCCGAATCTCCGGCAGCCGCAGACTAAGCTGTCGTTAATTACCCCTCGCCTTTGGAGCGAGAGAACCTCCGATTGACGGGTTAAACTGGTCATGCGAACTCAATGTGCAGTGTTGTGTTTTGAAGGGGTTTTGGATATATCGGGGGCCCCGCAGAGTTTTTACGGGGGTCCCGCTATCCGGATAGCGGGCTGGGGGTCAAGGGGGCTAGCAGCCCCCTTGCGGGGTGCGGGGCAGCGCCCCGTTAGAAATTGTTTTCTAACAGGGACAGTGTCGTGGAGTATGTGCGTGTGTACATATGTATACATATGTATATATATGTATATATATAAAAAGGGGGAAAACGCATCCAAAGGATGCGTGGGGCCAGCGCCAGCGCTTTGAGCGCTAACGCACCACGTATCAGCACGTGGACGCTCGGGCGCTAGCGCACTGAGCGCTAGCGTGCCACGTGTCAGCACGTGGGCGCTCGGGCGCTAGCGCTCTGGGCGCTAGCGCTCTGCGTGCAAGAGCGCTAGCGCACTGAGTGCTAGCGCTAGCGCACTGAGTGCTAGCGCGCCACGTGTCAGCACATGGGCGCTCGGGCGCTAGCGATCTGAGCGCAAGACCGCTAGCGCTTGGAGCGCTAGCGCGCCACGTGTCAACACGTGGGCGCTCGAGCGCTAGCGCTTTAGGCGCTAGCGCTCTGAGCGCAAGCGCTTTGGGCGCTAGAGCTCTGAGCGCAAGCGCGCTCGCGCTATGAGCGCCAGCGCGCCACGTGTCAGCACGTGGGCGCTCGGGCGCCAGCGCTCTGGACGCAAGAGCGCTAGTGCACCACGTGTCAGCACGTGGACGCTCGAGCAGCAAAAGGGACTTGGTCCTTACAATGAGAGTTGTACTCCCAGAAAGGAGCACTTATTATTATTATTATTATTATTATTATATATATATATATATATATATATATATATATATGAGAAGTTAAACTCCTAAGATGTTTTGAAGCTGATGAAGGGCTTCTCCCCTTGAGCCCTAGTTCTTCCCCAAAGTGGGGTTTCTGGAGATGAGTCTCCTTCTTCTTCCTTTGTTGGCCAGATCTTGAAGATCAAGAAATATGAGATTCTAAAAATCTCTCTTTTCTGAGATCTGATGGCAGATCTGAGTTCCCCTTTGTGGGTTTTGTGGTAAAAAACTATTTAGTTTTAGAAAAGGAAGAGTAAAACTCTTGATTTAATTAAAAAAAGAGGAAGGTTTAGAACCTTGAGGAAGGAGAAGATCACAGATCTAGATTTTTCTTTGGAGAGAGAAAAAGTTGTTGAGATATTTTCATTATCCTTGCCTTTATAGGCTATACACTTTACATATAGCCACTCGGGCTTCACAAAATGGCATTTTGCCCATCCCATGGCTTATGTGGCATTTCTTTTTGCACATAAGCCATGGACTTTACAAAAATTTGGCTTTATGCCCATTCATGCATAAAAAATTACATAAAAATTATTTATTACATGATTTCATTTTGGGCATGGAGGAGGGCCGGCCGCTTCATGTTCGGACTCGACCTGGGCATGGGCCCACTTGATCCGGGCTTGGGCCTACTTGGCTTGGGGTTGACCTTGACTTTGACTTGGTCAACCGGGGTGCAATTTTCGACCCCAACAAGAATTAGTGAAGCAAACGCCCTATACTAAATAGCAAGTAGTAGAGAATGATGAAATATGAATTTTTCTTACTTTAGTTTTATTTTTCTCACAATATTTTCTCACTCACAAAAAGCTAGCAAGCTTTTTTCATGAAGAAGATGAAGAAAAATCATCAAGAGAGAATGAACTCTTAAGGTGAGAATATGAACCATCGGTGAGTTAGTGTCATACCCTAACTCATGTAGAGACTTAACTAGAGTTAGTATAATGGTTGGGTTGATAAATATCTACAAGTGAAACAAAAAGAGAAGATTTTGGTCAATGCATCATAAGCTTCTACAAGCTTGTAGCCTTGCCAAATATGCATCCAATTTTTGAATTACTTAGATAATTATAAACCCTAGATTACATCAAACATGGTATAAGTCTCATACACCCATGCATCATGTATCATCAAGCATAACACAAATCTTTGTACATTAATATATATCACATATATACACATGCACACAAGTGAGAAAAAGAAATCATATGTGAGCAAATATTAGTTAATGTAATGTAATATATCAAATATATAATTATATATTAAATTATCAAATCAACACTTGATTTAATAATCCGGCTATATCTCATATAACCGACTAATATAAAATGTAACAACTTATCGAATCAACACTTGATCCGATAACCTGGCTATATCATATATAATCGACCGATATCACATATCACGAGAATAAAATACGGTATACATATCGTATTAATCTCGGTCCCACACATATCACATATGTGCTCCTACTCCGTTTCGCTTGAGTCAGGAAACCTCTATGTAGGACTCTAAAGACTCGTCAATACGCTGGCAGTAGGTGATGATCATATCAAACACCCACAAGCCGCAAGCGGTCTGCTAAACGTAACGTCCACCCGGGTACTAAGCGATCAGAAGGTCAACAAGCATGCCTGCTCATACTCCTGTGAATCCAATCAGTAACACTACCGTACAGTCCGGTCTCTTCGTCTGATATGTTGTATATCTCGTTTAGGGGTGGTAAACGTCAGACCCCAGTAACTCGATAAGTCGTGTCGATATGAGGCTCATAACGGGTCGAGAAACTACTGATAACACTTACCAGTATATCTCTGAAGCAGCCCTGGCCAGGGACTTCCTGTTATAGCCAATCGAGCACAGCGCAACATCAACCCCCAATACCGAGAGAGACGAAACCCCTCCTATCGCTCATTGCCTCCATATGATTCGGGACTGTACCCAAAAGCCACCGTTTTATACGTTCTCTTGAACGTGGTAAGGTGGAAATCAAAGCACAGTGGAAATCACACAAGACTCTATGACGATCTCGGGTCTACAGACTAACCTGTACCAGTGTCACCAGTGCCAAACAGGACTACCAAGTCCCTGATGAACATTCTTTGGCTCAAAGGTACATCTCTCCACACCTCTGATACACGTCGTTGTAATTCTTCAACGCCTTCAGAGAAGTGAAGGGTCCCAATAACCAATGACTCTTGGCGCACCTCTAAACCAATGAGCCAAAACTCTACGGACTATGATGTCCTTAAACTCCATGGACTATGATGTCCTTAAACCTAATGGACCGCAACGTCCCTAAACTAAACTCTATGGACTATGATGTCCTTAAATACGGACTATTATGTCCTTAAACTTATGGACCACAGTGTCCATAAACTAAAAACTATGGACTATGATGTCCTTAAATACGGACTATGATGTCCTTAAACTTATGGACCGTAATGTCCCTAAACTAAACTCTATGGACTATGATGTCCTTAAACCCAATGGACCATAATATTCTTAAACTAAAACGATAGAGTCCAAATGCTCTTTCGTTGGATCTAAACGATCCTAAAACCTTGTTAAGTAGGTCTTAATCTAAAAATTAGACTAATGTATCCTTAACAAACATTTAAGTCGATCTTGATCTCAAACGAGATTAACGATCCTTAAATCAAACCAAACCCAAATCTAAGAAAATACGGATTTGGACTAATCCCTACCCTACGGGCGACAACATAAATTAGTCTCCGTATACAATCCATGGGCAACCAAAAATAAAACAAACACACACGACACGAAGTGAACATCTAGAGCAGGAGAAAGTTGTTACCGCGGTGCGGTAACGTAATTAACTGCAGGGGCTTGCGCCTGCAGGGAAGAGCGTCCCCACAATAAAAAAAACCCCTCGCAAACGAGAGGGAATCTGACGAAATCTGCTACAATGGCCGCATCTGTCCAAACTCCGATACACGGTGCCATAAATCAACTTGGTATCTTCGGAGAGGTGGATGGATAAAACCAAATAGCATCTGCCCCCAAAATTCAGGCCAGACATCCTAAATGTCCCGGTCGCGTCTTTCGGCGGTAAACAGATTCTGGCACGGCCGGTGGGACCTTTTCCTCTTTCCACTCCACACTTTGTGTGTCGTGTTTCGCGAACAAATCGCGGTCTGCTATGGTTGCTCCTGGATTCAAGGTACTAAGATTTGGTGTCTTGCTCCATGCAGAAAAAAAGATGACGTCGATGGCTTCTAACCGCACAAATTGCAGCAACAACTGCCACTCCGTCCCTGCTAGAGGAGTAACTTATGGGCCCTAAGCGGCCTCCATCTTCACAATGCCGGCGGAACAAGTGACATAAGCCACCCTTTGGGTTGTTCTTCGGGACCATGCTTCCGCCGATGAGCTTCAACACTTCAATGCCGTCACAGGAAGCTCCAAAGAAATCGGTCTTCGATCGGCTTGCAACTACCGCGGCCCCTCTCAACGGGTCGTCCAAATCTACCACCTCAGTCTTCGACAGGCTGAGCCTAAGCTCAAATGGGCCCGTGAAGAGGCTCGCAGTACCAGAGAAGGTTATCCCAACTCCTGCTGCAGATGGGATCGTCCAAGCTACTTCCACTACTCGAAAGTCGGCCTTCAACAGGTTGGCCATTCTTCCCCAGCGGATGTCAGTTTTTGACAGGTTGGCACCAGTAACAGCCTCTCCTCAAAGCAGTAGGCATGACGAAGCTCCTCCAACGATAAAGGTAATCCCGGCTACACGACATGCTCGACGTCGTCACTGGCGCCGAGTGAGAAAAGCTCGGGGCAATTCCCCTTCTAGACTTACCCCACCAGCTCCAATGGTGGAAGTTGATGCTGTTGTTCTAACTGGGAACAGTTTTGAGCCGCTCAGGAGGGTGCGCAAGAACTCTCCAACTGCCGTGTTGAAAAAGTCTCCTCCGCCTGTGGAGAACACCACAAGGGCAAACCCGGAACAACCCTCTCAGCGGCTGTCCTCCGAAATCCACAGGGTTTGGCGAAGAGTCCAAGACTCTGTGATCGACAAAGACTACTCCCGCCAACAGAAGAAAATGAAAGGCCAGCAAGAGGAGGATCATCATGTCATCGTACCAAGGAAAGTATCATCTACAGGGGTGCCTGTTGCATCCCCCTCAACCTCGATCGTCCATAAAAGGAGAAGGCCGGAGAAGATCCCCATGTCTACGATAAATCTCAAGGGCACCGAACCTAAACGCTCTAAGTTTGGGGGCATGGTAGTGCACACCATTTACATGGCTTCCGGAAAAGATGAAAGCCGTGCTTCTGGGGGTCATCGACCACTTACGCAGTCCGTAACAAAGGCTCATGAGCAACAACAGAAACTTCAGGAGATGCTAACAAAGATGGCCACACTTACTGGGCAGAAAGAAAGCCCGGAAGCATTGTCAGATCAATGCCAGGAGCAGGAAACCGATGCCGAATTCCTCCGAAAAATACTCGAAAAGAAAGATAAAGAAGCCACGGAACAAGTGGCTAACATAAAGCAAATGGCGCTTCTGTTCCAAGATATGGTGGGAATGATGATCCAGCCGGACCCTCGAACCGAAAATCCCCCAATGATCATTGAAGACGACAGAGGAGAGACGTCAAACCCTCTTCCGGCTTTATCAGCAGCCAGGGAAGAGACGATCTCGAAAGCTGCGCTTGATGACTACATAGCTCAACAGATACGAGCTCATCAGGCAAGTGAAGCTACTGGCCAAATCGTTAGAACTGGGCGACCATATCCAGGATGGTATGATCAAATTAAGTACCCGCCGGGATATACGATCCCTAAATTTCACGTGTATAGGGGGACATGCAACCCCCATCAGCACGTCGCTCAGTTCAGGGCTCTATGCGGCAATACTGGAGGTGACGAAGGTCAACAAATCATAAGTCACATGTCAAGTTCTATCCGTCATTGTCCAGGTTAATTTGAACCCACCCGTACTCGTCCTTGATGAAGGTCAACAAGACTGCACGACTGTCCCAAACCAACGCATCTATCTATGCAACAGAAAGGTAACAAGCAGCTACGATACACTATGCTTTGACGAAGGTCAACAAACATAGCATGAATACTAAGTGCTATCCTGTCTGAAATGACGGAGGGCTACGAATGGTTTTTGGCGAAAAACCTTTAACGTAATGAACTTGATATCGTTGAAGGAACCAGATAGATTTTTTCTATAAATATATAGTGGCGAAAACCTTTGCTACAGAGGTCACTTCCGGTGAAGGGATCTCAGGTCTTTCCCCGTAGAATGAGGTGCGGGATATTCCAAACTGAATACCGTGATGCAAAGCAAAAAGTAATCGACTATAGTGAAGTTATTACCTCGACGCAAACTTCTGTCCAAGGGGTCACTCCTGATGAAGGGATCTCGGCCCTTGCCTCATCGAATGAGGTGCTGGATATTCATAACTGAATACCACTGTGCAAAACAAAACAAAACGTCCTTGTAATAACAGCTTTTTGAAAATTGTTCCAACAACATCAAACAGGTTTGTTTTCCTTGCATTGATCTGAATCAATGCAGTCCCATCAATTAATCACACCAATAAAGAACGAAAATATGATGTACGTATATGCCATCCGCATTCGCCACTAGGTCCCGTCATCACCCGTTAGGTTACTTAACTAACAACAGAGTGGGGACTGGACTAACGCGGGTTCAAAACATATATGACATCTACTAGTATATATATAGCAAAATATAATAATCGCTCCAGGCGTGATAAATGCAACATCACAAAAAGTAATAAGCATCACAGAACAATACAGATAATCTGGGAGCCCCGGGTTTCCATTGAGCCGCAACTGAAAACCCAACGTTCCCCTGGTAGTGTGGATAGCCTGTGCAATGAAAACCTAGACCCCTACGGGCGCGGCAAGTTACCCGCCAAAACCAGAAGAGAGGCAGCCCCCTTCATCAAAGTGAATGGGCCACCCAGCACTTTACGGAATCCGGTAACTTGAGCACCCCACCTTGGGTCAACCTATACCCCCTACGAGTGCGGAGAATAGCCCGCCAATTCTAGAGTGAACCCCCTCCGTCTCAAGCCATGAGATGCGGGCCCGTTGCCCTCTAAAACCTGGCTATCCGTGCACTCCACCGCGGGGTAATCCTAGTACAGAAAAGAAAATATATAGAATGATGACATCGACCTCAACCCGGTCGTGCCCCAAAAGAATAATATACAAACAGACAGTGATGACAGTCCACATGTCGGACGCTCGCCCCGCGATATCAAATGTACAAATAAAACTAAATTGTACTGACATTGCACACAAGCTATCCACCACGACAAATCCGCAACATCACTGCACAACACAGAACATCAACGTGAATGTCATGTTCGAAAACTTGTCTGAAAGAACATATAGCAATTAGATAAGTTGTACTGCTCGAATGAAATTGACGGTCGTAGATAGTAATGTAAATACTGTGAACTAACGTATTTAAAATTTCGATCGACAAAACTTCCCGAAATGGCCCCAAGTGCAAAACCCAGCACTCAAACAAATCTGAGCCAAAACTAAACATCTCAGAAACCACAATTCCATATGAAAGACACCCAGAAGAAATATGGTGCACTGTTGCCCCAAAACGGCGGCGGAACCGCGGCCAACACATGGGTTGTGCGGCGGTTCAGCGGCAATCTTGTGGGTTCAGTCGACCAAATTTCTTCTGTAGTCTTAGAAAAGCCTGCACAATTTTCTGATACACTGAAAACAATTTTTCGACCACATTTAAATTTCGACAGAAACTTCAAATTTGGAATTGCGGTTTCGGAAACTTTGTTCGATCGAGATTTTAAACATGTTCGAACAATCTAGTATGGGTTAATGGCGTGGCTCTGATACTATGTAAGTCTACGGTAGCGTCCCGGCCGTCAATCCGAGGCCAAACGCGGAACAAAAACTTTTTACAAACTGGCGCTAACGTAGTCTTTCACCCGGATCGTTCCATTAACCCTATATTAGAAAACTACAAAGAAGTTAGAATGGCTATACCGATCGATCCGTGTCCTTCGGTCTTTAGCCACCATCCCAAGCTCCTCGCGGCTTCTCCGATCTCGCTCGATCTCCGGTCTCCTCGTCGAAGTGGCACCATGTCAAGGAATCTTTTTACGGGCTCCCGCTTCAAACCGAAGCAACTCGGACATGAAGTTTGCTAGCCGACATGTCCAAGGTGAATTAGAGAATGTGTGTGAACATTTTGTCTCAAGACATCCATTGATTTTCAACATATGAGATGGTATGGATAGAGCTTGAAGAAGAAGCCATTGATGCGGAAATTGAGAGCTCAAGAGAAGAAGTCAAGAAGAAGGAGCTTGCTTATTGTGTGGGATGGAAATGTGAGAGCTCTCTCCAATAATCTCAAGACCAAGCCCCACACATAGTAGATGCCCTTTCTCTCCACATATCAATTCCACACAATAAACAATCAAGAAAATTGACATGACACAAAAAATAAAACCATGAGTCACCAAACATGCACATGCCACATTTAATGGTCTTCATCATGACTAGCACTCACAATTTCCACTTAATAAATATTAACCTAAATGTTTAGAACAATAAATAGAATGGCATCTTCTAAAGTAAACTCGTGACGGATCACAAGGATACCCCTCATCTGTATATACATACATGCATCCGCATTCCGACTGAGTACGAATGCAATGAGACAAAAGTAATCCAACAAATCTAATACTAGGATCCGGCTTAAACCAAAGCCCACTAGTATGATCCGTCCGATCATGATCCGTGCACAAGTGTACGTATATGATCAAACCCTGCAATAAAACCATACGGCCTCTACAACGTTTCGCCTGAACTTGGGAAACTTTCTGTGGGGGACTCTAAAGGCTCGTCAATACGCTGGCAGTGGGTTTAACCACAACCACGTCAGTGGTACTAGCTGTACGTAACGGCTGCCCAGGTATTGACCAAAAGGGAGACCGATGAGCGAACTCATCCTGAAACCCTACCGAGCCTGTCAGTGACAATATCCGTACAGTCCGGTCCGTTCGTCTATGAGTATCGCATATCGGGCCTAGGAGGCTGGTAAACGTCAGACCTCCAATAGCGGTATAAGTCGTGTCGGAGTGTAGCCCAGAACACCCTGAGATACTACCGGAATACCTACCAGTAAATCTCACTTGCCTTGGCCAAGGATTTCGTGTAATGGCTCTCCTAGACACAACGCGATCTCACCCCCAATACCGGGAGAGATGAATCCCCTGCCGATTTGGTCACTGCCTCCATATGGCTCGGGACTGTACCCAACTAAAACCTGTTTGCACGACTCCTTTGAGCCGTGGTAGGGTAGTAATCAAAGCACGGTGGGAACTCACACGAGACAAATGATGATCTCACATCGATAGACTAACCTGTACACATGTCACCAGGGAACTGCTATCGGACGCTAGGTATAATACCAACTAGTATGTTCCCGGTGAGTCCATCCGGTGTACTCATAACCCAATGAACACCTGTATACATCTTAGGTGAACCAACTGACACCAATGGCTTGTGAGACCGGCCACCGCCCCTCGTCGGGGTCTCGACTGTATACACTAGTCTACTCATGGAGTATTGATGCCCAGTCTCGAAACTCCCATGAGTTGGGACACATTAAGGATGTGCTTATAGACTAACCAACTCTTATGTATATGATCGCCATCATACTGCTGGTAGTCAAGCAAGAATCCTAAGGACTCTATCAACGTGTAATAGTGATCTGTAATATCACCTAAAGCATGTACATGATGATAAGGACAAACCAGATAGCATACTATCATCTCGAGTAAGACTGTCCTACCGGCATAGGTCCTCCCTCAATCATTGCAATCACGTGCCTGCGATCCAATAATTGACTTGAGGGCACTATATTCAACAATCTCCAACTTGCACTTAAGGTTAATTATTGCGATGTCGCATACTCACAGCCCGTGTGATACCGAACACCCAACTCCTCTACTGATCAGTCTCACAAAGCCTGTTTGTGAAACTATTGCGTTCGAGAAATAGCCTCAGTGAGTGGATCCGCCCTGATGTTTCTTTCTATGTCTCTCTTTATCTCAAGTTTGCGGAGAAAGCCATCTCCCGAAATGAGCAATACCTGTCTTAGAATATGTCTGGATATCTGATGGGACCTAGTTTACAAATGAACTCCAAATCCAGAAAACTTCTTAGACTGTATCGTTAACTGAATTTAATCAGTATCCCGCGCCATGCCTCCCTCGGTATCCGCCTGGACTACCTGTCTAAACTACTGCCCCTCGTCAAAGGGAAAGCTATAACTCTGACAGTCATTCTGTCATCCAGGTCACTTTGGAAGCCTGGAATGATAACCGTCTCCCGAAGGAGGCTGTCGTTATCATCTCCCTAGAACATCCACTTATGTTCTAAAACTGCTTCCGAACGTTTCTCCAGGATTGGATTAATATCAACTTATTGCAGCTAGTGCAAAAACAACATCTGGTGTGGTACTTGACATCTCATGATCAACTCAATTGCCTAAGCAAGTGATATTCCAATCATGCACATCCCTCTCCCCTTTAGTCTGTAAGACACCTTTAGAAAGGGTGACTCCATCACCTGCAGGTACACCACCATGCCAGGAGTCGTCCATTCTAAAACACCTTTAGAATGCTGTCTAAGTACCCGGATTGGGACAACACCCAAATCTAGATCTAAAACCATAGATCTAGTAACCAGAATACCTGATATAATATCCAAATCCTATGTGGAGAAAACATTGTGTGACAACCACAGTATAACCGATCATAGTATAGGAATTTCACTTCCTACTATATGTATGTCATCCAAATACCAGGACATCACACCCTACTACCTACTTAATAGATCCATCCCTTATTCTGATGAAGTCATAATCTATGACTGTCACATCAAAAATAGATGATCTATCTCCGCTATAGCTGCTTTAGTCTATAAATAGACATAAGATACTTGTCGATTATGCTTCCGTTGCTCCCACTGACTACAACAATCCTCTGGCAGAGTCATATACACGTGCGCTTCTAAAGCTTGTTTAGAACGACGGTATACTCATCCTCCTGCCGGGTCTTATAGTTTGGAACATCAGTAATGGCAAGTCTGGGTAAACAAGAACCTCCCTGTCACCGTCCTTGAGGATACCGGAGTACTTCTCGGGTGCCTGAGGTTACCCACCACATTTGCGGAGTGGTTAATGGAATGTCAATCCTGATTGAATCTTTAGGTCTTATTAAATTTTTAGTAATCGTTTGTGGTTCTGGAATCACTTTCAGTTCTACCATACTCTCACTACTGTTTTCTGAAAAAGTCCATTTTACTAAAACTGTGGAGAGTCAAGAACAATATCACTATTGACCTTCCAGATGGTAGAAAATTACCCCTCTTCATAGCCCGGGATAACCCGCAAACTGCAATTACAGAAACGTGCCTTGAGTTATCCAGAGTCTGGTTTTAAGCATAAGACGGACAACTCCATATACCTTAACATCGTTAAGATATGAGCCATTCTATATACAATATAGAAACAGAGGCACTGATTTAATTGGAACCAGATTCAAATCATGCAGCTGTCTCCAGTGCATGTCAACTAAATGGAAGGAGGCCGATCAGCATTACTCAATTTAGGAGTGCATCCAGATATGAGTAACCTGAAAGAGAAACAAGTTCTCAAAACCATTACTATCAACTGAATACCAAACACAAGTATCTACATTTTCGATCATCTTGAAGAATCTCGATACTTGCAACACTTGGTTCTCTACTTTATTCATATATACCTATAACTTCTCAAAACTTAGACCTTGTGTTTCTACGAAACACTTGTAAAACTAGAGAAGTCATAAGTAAATAGAATATAGTACGAGGACCAACCCCTCTGTCTTAATGGACACTGGACAATATACAATACTCTGTATAAGTCCTCTGAGTTTAATAACTCAAACCCTGTGCGTTGTAGGTTGAAAACTGTACTATGGTTAAGAAGAATTACACCGATATTTAATACTTCTTACCTAACCATCAACTGATATAGGTAAATGTCATGGACATAATTTCAAAAGGTTATATCTCACTTTATGAAATAAACGTACAGATATCAGTTTGAAATTGGTGCATAACAACGGATATTCAAAACCAAATATTTGCCGTCCGGCAAAAACCCAGGTAATTTTCTCAAATATCACCAATTACTACGAATTCCGATATAATGAGGATGATCACCTAATTCACAATAACTTACTCCCACTCAACATCTGTAAAACCATACAGATGTGAGAATCATACCTGGTAAATACATACCGTGAAGTAAGGATCTAATTGAGAAATCAGTTTTCAATTAACAATACACAGTGAAACCGAAACATGAAAATGTTTCGGAAGGGTATCCGGGTATTCCTAGTAATGCCTCTTCCATTATCAGAATCACGACTGTAACCGTATATTTCTTTGCCATCTCTCCAAATCCCTTTATATGTCTTTAGTCATTACCTTATGTACACCATCTTTAGGCTGAATCGTTTTCTTCCTTCCCTACCGTTTGGCACCAGCCTATGGTTTAGAAGAAGACTATCCAATAAGCATAATAGGTGTACTCTCTCCTGATCCTAGGAGCCCTCACAACCTGAGAGAAGCTAAAAGGAAAAGACAACCGAATAGTCCTATTCATTTTCTCCAGAACCGTAAACTATCATCGAATCTGGAACAAGTTCTATCGAGTTCGTATATAACCATACGATGGTCATATCCAAATAACTGTGGATCTTCGTAGCGACACGGGGTGTTCCGGAGAAAAGTAAAAGGGTAAAAGTAGGAGTGGCAATGATGTATGCAACTCAGACAATCCAAAAAGCCAGCGTTTTAAGAAAGTTCGGTTAACTTGGTTACTGAGTCATAGTCTAGGGTCAGGCCATGGTCGCTGCCAAAGAGAGAGAAAAAAGAAACACTCTGCGTGCACTCTAATCTAGATCAGAATGGTTAATCATTTTATCCAATCAAGATGTCTCCCATTGTATCCTCAAATTCTCCTCCAAATCTGAAATAAGAATTAGTTGGGATCATCTAAAATCACCCAAGGAGTAAACCAACTCATCAATGGGAATCGGGATCCAACTATCATCGCATGATAACGTGATGGAATCCACTCACGTTATCACACTCCAGAAGGTATGCGCATGCCTGGCAAGTTTCCTGTATGTTTGAAACTCCCGATGTAATTTTTATCCCATGCTCTTATGACCTTGACGAAGGTCAACAAATCATAAGTCACGTGTCAAGTTCTACCCGTCATTGTCCAGGTTAATTTGAACCCACCCGTACTCGCCCTTGACGAAGGTCAACTAGGCTGTACGATTGTCCCAAACCAACGCATCTATCTATCCAACTGCAAGGTAACAAGCAGCTACCATACACTATGCCTTGACGAAGGTCAACAAACATAGTATGAATACTAAGTGCTACCCTGTCTGAAATGACGGAGGGCTACGAATGGTTGTTGGCGAAAAACCATTAACGTAATGAACTTGATATCGTTGAAGGAACCGGATAGTTTTTTTTATATAAATATATAGTGGCGAAAACATTTGCTAAAGAGATCACTTCCGGTGAAGGGATCTCGGCTCTTTACCCGTAGAATGAGGTGCAGGATATTCCTAACTGAATACCGCAATGCAAAGCAAAAAGTAATCGACTATAGTGAAGTTATTACCCCGACGCAAACTTCTGTCCAATGGGTCACTCTCGATGAACGGATCTCGGCCCTTGCCTCGTCGAATGAGGTGCTGGATATTCATAACCGAATACCACTGTGCAAAACAAAAGAAAACATCCTTGTAATAACAGCTTTTTGAAAATTGTTCCAACAACATCAAACATGTTTGTTTTCCTTGCATTGATCTGAATCAATGCAGTCCCATTAATTAATCACACCAATAAAGAACGAAAATATGGTGTACTTATATGCCATCCGCATTAGCCACTGGGCCCCGTCATCACCCGTTATGTTACTTAACTAACGACAGAGCGGGGACTGGACTAGCGCGGGTGCAAAACATATACAACATCTACTAGTATATATACAGCAATATATAATAATCGCTCCAGGCATGATAAATGCAACATCATAAAAAGTAATAAGCATCACAGAACAATACAGATAATCTGGGAGCTCCGGGTTTCCATTGAGCCGCAATTGAAAACCCGACGTTCCCCTGATAGTGTGGATAGCATGTGCATTGAAAACCTAGACCTCTACGGGCGCGGCAAGTTACCCGCCAAATCCAGAAGAGAGGCAGCCCCCTTCATCAAAGTAAATGGGCCACCCAGCACTTCACGGAATCCGGTAACTTGAGCATCCCATCTTGGGTCAACCTATACCCCCTACGAGTGCAGCGAATAGCCCGCCAATTCTAGAGTGAAGCCCCCTCCCCTCCGTCTCAAAGCCATGAGATGCGGGCCCGTTTCCCTCTAGAACCCGGCTATCCGTGCACTCCACTGTGGGATAATCCTAGTACAGAAAAGAAAATATGTACAACGGTGACATCGACCTCAACCCGGTCATGCCCTAAAAGAATAATATACAAACAGGCAGTGGCGGCAGTCCACATGTCGGACGCTCGCCTCGCGATATCAAATGTATAAATAAAACTAAATTGTACTGACATTGCACACAAGCTATCCACCACGACAAATCCGCAACATCACAGCACAACACAGAACATCAACGTGAATGTCACATTCGCAAACTTGTTTAAAAGAACATACTGCAATTAGACAAGTTGTACCGCTCGAATGACATTCACGGTCGCAGATAGTAATGTAAGTACTGTGAACTAACGTATTTAAAATTTCGATCGACAAAACTTCCCGAAATGGCCACAAGTGCAAAACCCAACACTCAAACAAATCTGAGCCAAAACTAAACATCTCAGAAACTACAATTCTATATGAAAGACACCCAGAAGAAATATGGTGCACCGTTGCCCCAAAACGGCAGCGGAACCGCGGCCAACATATGGGTTGTGCGGCGGTTCCACGGCAATCTTGTGGGTTCAGTCGACCAAATTTCTTCTGTAGTCTTAGAAAAGCCTGCACGATTTTCTGATACACTGAAAACAATTTTTCGACCACTTTTAAATTTCGACAGAAACTTCAAATTTGGAATTGCGGTTTCGGAAACTTTGTTCGAACGAGATTTTAAACATGTTAGAACAATCTAGTATGGGTTAATGGCGTGGCTCTGATACTATGTAAGTCTACGGCAGCACCCTGGCCGTCAATCCGAGGTCAAACGCGGAACAAAAACTTTTTACAAGCTGGCGCTAACGTAGTCTTTCACCCGGATCGTTCCATTAACCCTATACTAGAAAACTACAAAGAAGTTAGAATGGCTATACCGATCGATCTGTGTCCTTCGGTCTTTAGCCACCATACCAAGCTCCTCGCGGCTTCTCCGATCTCGCTCGATCTCCGGTCTCCTCATTGAAGTGGCACCACGTCAAGGAATCTTTTTACGGGCTCCCGCTTCAAACCGAAGCAACTCGGACATGAAGTTTGCTAGCCGACATGTCCAAGGTGAAGTAGAGAACGTGTGTGATCATTTTGTCTCAAGACATCCATTGATTCTCAATACATGAGATGGTATGGATGGAGGTTGAAGAAGAAGCCATTGATGACGAAATTGTGAGCTCAAGAGAAGAAGTCAAGAAGAAGGAGCTTGCTTATTGTGTGGGATGGAAATGTGAGAGCTCTCTCTAATAATGTCAAGACCAAGCCCCACACATAGTGGCTGCCCTCTCTCTCTCCACATATCAATTCCACACAATAAACAATCAAGAAAATTGACATGGCACAAAAAACAACACCATGAGTCACCAAACATGCACCTGCCACATTTAATGCTCTTCATCATGACTAGCACTCACAATTTCCACTTAATAAACATCAACCCAAATGTTTAGAACAATAAATAGAATGGCATCTTCTAAAGTAAACTCGTGACGGATCATAAGGATGCCCCTCATCTGTATATACATACCTGCATCCGCATTCCGACTGAATACGAATGCAATGAGACGAAAGTAATCCAACAAATCTAATACTAGGATCCGGTTTAAACCAAAGCCCACTAGTATGATCCGTCCGATCATGATCCGTGCACAAGTGCACGTATATGATCGAACCCTGCTATAAAACCATACGGCCTCTACAACGTTTCGTCCGAACTTGGGAAACTTTTTTTGGGGGACTCTAAAGGCTCGTCAATACGCTGGCAGTGGGTTTAACCACAAGAACGTCAGTGGTACTAGCTGTACGTAACGGCTGCCCAGGCATTGACCAAAAGGGAGACCGATGAGCGAACTCATCCTGAAACCCTACCGAGCCTGTCAGTGACAATATCCGTACAGTCCGGTCCGTTCGTCTATGAGTATCGCATATCGACTCTAGGGGGCTGGTAAACGTCAGACCCCCAATAGCGGTATAAGTCATGTCGGAGTGTAGCCCAGAACACCCTGAGATACTACCGGAATACCTACCAGTAAATCTCACTTGCCTTGGTTAAGGACTTCGTGTAATGGCTTTCCTAGACACAGCGCGATCTCACCCCCAATACTGGGAGAGACGAATCTCGTGCCGATCCGCTCACTACCTCCATGTGGCTCGGGACTATACCCAACTAAAACCTTTTTGCACGACTCTTTTGAGCCGTGGTAGGGTAGTAATCAAAGCACAGTGGGAACTCACACGAGACAAATGACGATCTCAGATCGATAGACTAACCTGTCCACATGTCACCAGAGAACTGCTATCTGACGCCAGATATAATACCAACTAGCATGTTCCCGGCGAGTCCGTCCGGTGTACTCATAAACCAATGAGCACCTGTATACATCTTAGGTGAACCAACTGACACCAATGGCTTGTGAGACCGTCCACCGCCCCTCGTTGGGGTCTTAACTGTATACACTAGTCTACTCATGGAGTATCGATGCCCAGTCTCGAAACTCCCACGACTAGGGACACATTAAGGATGTGCTTATAGACTACTCAACTCTCAGGTATATGATCGCCATCATACTGCTGGTAGTCAAACAAGAATCCTAAGGACTCTATCAACGTGTAATAGTGATCTGTAATGTCACCTAAAGCATGTACACGATGATAAAGACAAACCAGATAGTATACTATCATCTCGAGTAAGACTGTCCTACCGGCATAGGTCCTCCTTCAATCATTGCAATCACGTGCCTGCTGTTCCCCTCCGAATGGCGGCGCACAGGACCGCGATGTCCTGACGCTGAGATTCGGGGCAGATGCTATTTGGTTTTATCCGTCCACCTCTCCGAAGATGCCAAATTGATTTATGGAACCGTGTATCGGAGGTTTAGACGGATGCGGCCGATGTAGCAGACTTCGTCAGATTCCCCCTCAGGGTGAGGGGTTTTTGATTGTGGGGACGCTCTTCCCTGCAGGCGCAAGCCCCTGCAGTTAATTACGCTACCGCATCGCGGTAACAACTTTCTCCTTCTCCAGAATTTCACTTCGTGTCGTGTGTGTTTGTTTTGTTTGTGGTTGCCCGTGGATTGTATACGGAGACTGAATAATACCGTCGCCCGTAGGACGTGGATTAGTCCAAATCCGTATTTACTTAGATTTGGGTTTGGTGTTTTTTTTAAGGATACATTAGTCGCGTTGCGGCTAAGATCAACTTAAACGGGACCGTTTAGATCCGGCAAAAGAGCATTTGGAGGCTCTATTGTTCCAGTTTAGGGACGTGGTGGTCCGACATTAGTTTAAGGACGTTTCGGTCCAATATTAGTTTAAGGACGTTTCGGTCCAATATTAGTTTAGGGACGTTTCGGTCCACGAGTTTAAGGACCCCGCAGTCCGTATTGATGTGTGGTCGTTGGGACCCGTCACCTCTTTGACGTCGTTGAGGAATTACAACGATGGATGTCAAAGGAGTTCGGATATGTACCCTCGAACCGGATATAAATTGATTTGAGAGAGTATTTGTACTCAGTTCAATTTAATTTAAGGACTTACGGCCAGAATTGGGCTAAGTCCAGTTGAAAATGTTCAACATTTTATTTATTTTTAGTCTATTAGACCTGTGCTAGGGCTTTGCCCACACTTAAATAATGCATTGCATTACTTCTATTTTCTTGTTTGGGCTCTGCCCATAAAAGATGCAGAGCATCAATTTATTTTGGGCTCTGCAAGGCATCTGCATAGCATTTTATTATTTTTGTTTGGGCTTTGCCCATTTAAAATGATGCAGAGCATCAATTTAATTAGGCATGTTTGGTCTTTTAATTGGGCTTGGCCCTGCATTGCATTTGTTAGGCGCTTTGCGCCACTCACTGAGCGCAAGCGCTTGTGGTGAAGACACGTGTCATGCTCTGGTGAGCGCAAGCGCAACAGTGCAGTGCGCTGTGCTAGTGCACTGCACTGTTGCGCTGCTGACACGTGGCGCACTCTGGTGAGTGCAAGCGCAACAATGCAGTGCGCTGCGCTAGTGCGCTGCGCTGTTGCGCTGCTGACACATGGCGCGCTCTGGTGAGCACAAGCGCAACAGTGCAGTTTGCAAGTGCAAAGCACCAAGAATCTTTTAGATTCAAGAACAGAAGTGCAAAGCACTATTTGATTTCTTGATCTAATTTAGATCAAAGAAAAATAAGTTTTTTTTCTTGTTTTTCTTATCTCAGAGAACCAAAGGTTCATGAAAAGTGCAAAGCACTATTTTTGTTTTATTTTATTTTTATTAAATATCATTGATCTTGTTTTTAGATCTATGATCTGTTCATAAGAGAACTTTCTCTTTTTTTTTAAAGGTTTTTTTTTTACCTTTTTTATTCTTAAGGAGTTTCTCAGAGTTCTCTTCTCTCCTTTTTTTTAGAAAGATTTTGATGCCTTTTAATTGAGGCCTAGGGTCCTTTTTATAGTGCCCATAAATTAGTTAAATTTGTTAAAGAGATCTTTCTCTGAGTGATTTGGGGAATTTTCCCCACCGTTGGATCTTTGATCCAAGGGCTTCTGCTTTGCAGAAGAAAATCTTTTTGTTTTAAAAAGAACAGAAAAGATTTCTAAAAATTTTAATTCTGTTTGGCGCAGATGCCCCAGCGCGTGACACGTGTCGCGCAGCGCACAGCGCAGCGCATCTGCGCTGACACGTGTCGCGCAGCGCAAAGCGCAGCGCAACTGCGCTAGCGCATCTGCGCTGACACGTGTCGCGCAGCGCCTGCGCAACCGAAGCGTTGCTTCCTTTAATAGAGCTTTGCTCTGATTGGGTGCGCCTTCTTGGGCGCTGCGCTGACGTATCAGCGCCTGACATGTGGCGCGTTGCGCCCGAGACTTGAAGCGCTGCTTCAGAATTTTTGAATTTTGAATTTCAACAGAGCTTTGCTCTGATTGGGCGAAACAAATGCCTCCCCCACCGTTGCGCTCACGTGGCGCCCACGTGAGTGCAGCGGTGGCAAACTCTTGATCGTTGGATCAAGGGGTGAGCTCAAGGGGCGCAAACGCCTATAAATAGGACCCTTGGTCCTTGATAAATTTTTTACCATTTTCAAGAACTTGAATTTCAGAGCCTTGCTCTTGTTTAAGATTTTTAGAGCCTTGCTCTCATTTCTTTCCAGAGTTTAGATTTTTAGAACAACTTAGGTAAAATTTAAATTAAATTAAATTTGGTTAACAGAGCCTTGCTCTCATAGATTTTTGATCTAAAGAAAACCCCTTTGGGGTTTTATTAACAGAGCCTTGCTCTCAGAAATCTATAGATCTACAGAGATCTTGTTCATGGGTTTTAACCCATGAACAGAGCTTTGCTCATGGATCAAATGTAGACCTTTTCTGATCTGAAAGTGGAGAACTCTTAAAAGTTTTTGTGGATCTTTAAGATCCTAAATTTTTAATCTTTAGGAGTTAAAGTTTTCCTTTTTGATGGCTTTTCCATCATCATTATAGAGCTGGGCTCTTTCCAAGGAAATTTTTTATTCCCTTGAGACCAGAGTTTGACAAATGTCACTCTTTGACGGAGCTTTGCTCTAAAAGAGGAGATTTTCTCCTTATCTCTGGGGATTTCCCATCAATGAGGATATTCTCTTAGGGATCTTTTTATTAACTGATAGTCTCATCCAACGATGGGACTGTCTTATTAAATGATGCGCCGTCATCCAGATTTTGTAGGCCTCCCTTTGGTCCCCCTATCCACTGCATTGCGGTACGGTATAAAAATTTAAACATGTTGAGCGTTGGAATTATAATACTGACGGCTAATGTTTGTCTCTTTGCAGGAAACATGTCTGCCAATTCGTCTTTTCCGTTTGTTCGCTCGGAGGGAGGGTTTCCCCAGGCACGACCGCGTAGTGCTCGCTTTCATCAAGGATCATGACCCCGAACACAAAAACCTTCACTTCTGGGGTAGGTGGTACAATGAAATCATCCAGGGTCGTCGCAGTTTCAGTTCCGCCATGCCGTCTGAGCCAACATCTTCACTCCCCTACGCAGATGAACCCTCGGTAAAGTATGCCGTGGAGGTCAAAAATTGGAATTCGGATGACCTCCTCCAGCCTGCGATTGGTTCTATCCCCGTGCAGCCGCCGCCGGCAATAGATATTTTAGGGAGGAGAATTTGTCAGGGTGAAGCGCGCCCTTGGGGACAGGCTTATAACATTGGACTGATCCCACGACCGCCTGCTGGATATTTGCAATGGGCCCGGTACATCCTATCAGCGAGGAGGACTCATCTGATGAGGATTAGTTTGTACTCGGCCATTTATGTCTCGCTCTTTGAGTATCCTTCTCCTCCAACGTGGTGGGTTAAGGCTTTTATCGAGCAATGGAATATTCCCACACACATCTTCCTGATGACGGACCGGGAAGTCTCTATCTCCTTGGAGCAGTTTGCTGAAATCTCGGGTCTGCCGATGAGGGGAGAGCCTTACGAGGAGCTGCTTCCTCCCGATGAATACGTCTTTGCCACCAAGCCGCTGGTGTTTGACCTGACGCCGGAGAACGCTATTCAGCACCAGTACCCGGGCTTAGTGAAGGTATTGGAGATTTATGAAGGACTCTATCTAGAATCGGGTGACAGGGGAGTCAGTTTTGCAGATTTCATTGCTCGCTTCATTCAACCAGAGTTCTTATCAGAGCGGAGCGAGAAGTTCGCCCAGCTTGACGACCCTTTTGGGTTCGGTTTTGATCGCCGACCCACATCGGAGGATGACCACAAAGACTTTTATCTTCCCGGTGCCGCCGTCGTCCCTTTTTCAGAAATTGCCGTCCCCGACATGGATGAAGAGACCTTCTTTGTAGGGTTCTTGGGCTTGTGGTTGTGCAGTTTTGCTCTTCCTATGCATCCACGCCATATGCGGCCGACTGTTTTCTACCCAGCGCATCGGATGGTGGCTGGTTTACTGTTGTCAGTAGGAATTGCCGGGCTGGCTTATCTTTATAATGGACTTAGCGTAGCGGTGGACGCTAGTGAGCCTGGGGTGCAACCCGCCAACTTCCCGATGCACTACTTTACTTCTTGGATGGAAATGCACGTGCACGGGGTGTTTGGCGCCCATAGGATTCCTCCCTTTTTTGAGAAATGCAGGCTCCCAAGGGTCATACGGTTGGTCGGGGCTTCGATCGTTGTTGCACCTCCGCGGAAGGCTAAGGGACTGCTCCTTCGACCACACCTGGTCGGGGCGAAGGTTTCGTTCTTGGATAAGGTCATAACAATAGGCTCAGAGACCACCAAGTCGGTAGTGTCGCTACGCGATGATTTGAAAGACGGGGCTTCCATACTGAAGGCTCGGGAAATCCTCCATCTCTACTCCATTCGGCCGGGCTACCTGGTGTTCAGGCAGAATGAGACAGCACTCTTCATGAGGTATAATCCTCACCGGTTTGCTCAGCAATCGAGCTACAACCAAGGGATCCCGATGGAAGCCTTCTTGGAAAAGCCCGTGGTTAGCCGAGAGGGGATAAAGAATGCAATGCACCACTTTATGCGGCTCAACATGGGTTCTTATTTCTTCATCAGCGAACCGAGCTGCATCCCCAAAGTCCTCAACGCGTACGTGGCTTGGTATGCGCATGCTATGGGTCCAGTTATCCAAATGGAAAAACGCATGCTGGTTGACCGCAAGGGTGCGCCTCCCGGCGGCGATCGCAAGGCTCCCTTGAAGCCGAGGACCCCGGTTATTTCTCCATTCAAAGGTGCTGGAGTCGGACCTCCGCGCGTGTTGAGCCTTCCGCGTGGATTGCCACTTCGCTATATTGTGGATGCGCCACCAGCCTCCCGTGCTTCAGTGGAGGCGGTAAATGTGGTACCGCCAGAGTCTGGTGCCGGCGAGGATATCGGGACCCGCCGCCCCAAGGCGTCCGCTAAGCGTAAATCAGTCTCGGGTGCATCCAGAGCTGGCGGGCAAAAGAAGAAGAAGTCGCTCCTTTCCCTTGACGTGATTCTTGGCTTAGAGCCTGAGGCCTCTCTTACCAAAGGAATAAGTGAGTATGGCAGCAATAAAGGCTTCGCGGTAGACCCCGCAGACACCGACCTGGCGGCCGCCATTGCGGCTTCTGAGCGATCAGCGAGGCTTGAAGCGTGGTTAAGTAAACTCGCTGAATCAGGTAATTATTAGCTGCTCTCCTCATCATTTCATCGCATTTTTCATCATTATTCTTGACTAATACTTTTCCCCATTTTTAACAGGTGTCTCTACCGAAGAAGCTATCGCTGCCTCTTTGAAAACCTTCCAAAAGGAGGAGGAGAAACGCACTTTAGCGGGCGCCGGTATGTCCCATCCCCCTCTTTTTTTTTTAAAGCAAATTTCGTCGTTCTTTTCGATGATCAACCTAACTTTCTTTCCTTGTTTTCTTTCTAGGGGTTATACCAGTCGACAAAGATATTCTTCCGGAACCCGTCACTAGAGTTCCGGTCTCGTCGGGGCTGCTGTAAGGGCCTCGACTTGACAAATCGACGAGGGATGCCTTGAAGAGTTTGGAGGCATCCCTGTATACGGACGAAGATGCCTCAATGCGAGAGGCTCTGGTTAGGTCCGTCTCAACGGCCCAGGAGGAGAGGAAACGGCTGAGGCGCGAGGCGAAGGCACGCCGGGCTGCTTTGGTTATGGGAGTGGGCCCAAGCACCGTCCCTCGGGCAGATACTCCTTCCGAAGAAGCCCCTGTTGCCCTATCCACTGCTCACAGACAAGTGGCGCGTGTCGTTCGAAGCGCAAATGATAAGTCCACTTCAGGTAACATCTCTTTCAGAATTTTTATTGTGAAAGTTATAATGCCGACGGTTCTTACATATATTATTTTGCAGGGCCAAGTCCGACCGAGGGTGAGGCGGAGACCGTTGATCCTAGGGGAACAGAGGGGGTGATGCCTGCCGAACCCGAGCCGACAGTGGGCAACATCGTCGAGGCTTCGGGGCCCGAGATAGAGGTTGAGGGGTCTACAGCTGAGAGGGTCATTGATGCCCAGCCTGAAGTGGCGGTAGATGAAATGATCATTACAACTGAACCGAGGGTGGCGGCGGACGAGGCGCTTGAGGCCGGTGACCTCGTGGTGACGGTGGATGAGCCGATGGAGGCGGCGGAGCCCGAAGAAGTAGCGGATGAGATGGGCACAACTCTCGGGGAGGAGTCAGCCGCTTCCTTCCAAGAATCTGGCAACGCTCCAATCATTGCCCTCCCTGCCTACGATCTCCCGCCGTCTCCAGGTCTTGCGAGCACGACAACGGTCCCTATCGAGTCGGGCGATGAGGCCACGGGGGGTGGTCTCATGTCCACGGAGGAGGGAGACGCCTCCGTTTCAGCCGGCAGCTTGTCAGGTAAATCCCAAGTTAGTGTTCTTTCTTTACCTCACAATTTTTCTGACAAATTTACTTTTTTTGTAACGCAGGTGCAGTCAGCGCCAATGCCCCACTGCTCGGGGGTGCGCCCTCAACGACTGCCTTGGCGGTGGTCACCTCTCAACCCTCTCTCATACCCTCGAAGATGTTGGAAGGTATGCGTTTGCAATTTATTAATCTTATCTTTCAGACGCATAATTTGTGTACTAAAGTTATACTGTTGTGTCTTTCAGGAGTGCTTTTTGACCATCTTTATCAAGTGTTGCTCCCACACTTCTCCTTCCCATCTAAATTCGCCTACCCCTCTGGTAGCGCTGGTGAGTACCGTTCCCGATTGATATCTTTGTTTTTTTTTTCAGTGGTAGAATTATTTCTAACTCTCTCTTGTCCTGACCGCAGTTGTCATGACCCGAAAGTACGGAACGTGACCGGCACTTAGATTACGAAGCGTCTAGAGGCGCCACGTGACCTAAGTAAGCCGAAGCCCAGAAATCTAAACCATAAAAGAAGAAAAAGAAGAAAAGAAAAGAAAACAAGTATAAAAACATCAACAAATTTTTACCAAAAATTTCGGCAGAGTCTCCTCTGTAAAAACTGGCCCCCAAACGGGTACAACAAGTATAATATACATAAACAATAAAAAGCATCCCCAACGGGAGCTAGCTCAACGCCAACAGGCGGAGACAACCACAACAATCACAATAATATACAACGCCAAAGGGCGAGGCTCAAAACTCAAAAGAAAACAAAAACCACCAGATCAGAATAACACATGCGCGACTCTAAGGTCGAAATAAAAGACTGGTCCAATAAACTTATCAATTAATACAAGTATGGTTGATGGAGCTTACTAGATACAAATGAATGAATAAAAGTACAATGGTGGTTCGGATACAAGTGAACCAACCTACCGTGCAAATCACCCTGAAAGAATAGATGTGCCAGCAAGCTGCCAGGAAAACCTGTACACCGAACCTGTAATAAAATTTGGCACAACGGGGGTGAGTTGCCAACTCGTGAGTAGAAGACATCTACGAAAAGAAATCGAATGCACGACGCTATCCTAGGTCATAATAATAATACACTACTAAGTCTCAAACCTCAAGTAATAGCAGGGTAATAATACGTGTAAGTGCCGATACTCCGTGCTCGTATCAGTGTCTCATATAGTACTATGTCATATAAATGGATATGCATACACCATGAATGTAAAATAAGCAATCCTGAAATCCAGGTATATCTGTATAAGAAATCTTTGGCTGTTATCATAGTAAAATGTGTATAAGAATCTGAAATCTCAACAATGAAATCCATGGAAATCCGAGTCAAGCATCGACACAAATATGTAAATCTCAAGTCTCAATATGTCGGGCTCCGTCAGTCCGGATCGGCCCATATCATCAAATCCCACGACAACGGTCGGTATCCTCCGGATATCCGCCGCGCCAGACATCACCGGTAGGTAGTCTTCCCCTGCCAGGCTCATCGTCTACAACTCGATCTTCTTGCCCCGGGATACCATACCGGGCCCACCATGTACCCGAGACGGTTCATCCACTCCTCGAATCGGGTCTCGAAATCCAACAGAAAACATGAAATACTTATGGTGGACGACACATACATCACGAGAAAACCGCATCTTATTTTAAAAAAGAGAAGAGGAGAGAGAGAAGTTTTTATATATTTTTGCGGTTTTCCCCAAAAATCCAGAAATCTCATAGAAATCCAAATCTCAAAATCATAAGTAAGTATATGATAAGTGTCGGCATATGCCCATACTACTATGCGATAACATGAAAATATGAATGCATGAATGTCTAAGTAATAAATATCATGTCTATACTAACGTCAGAGAATAATCACAATAATATATTGGTCAAGTTGTTAACTGATTCTATCAATGAAAGATAATATAATCTAAAGTGTACGTGACATAGCAATTACCGATGATGATGTGTGTGAGCCGGCAAATAAGTGTGCGTGGAATATGCGCATCATCGGTAATAGTGCTGGTGTCCTAACAGGTAAAGTTTATACTGATTATAGCAACATATAAAAGAACATGCACCATGATGATTACAGTATGAATGTAAATACAAGTGTGCATTATCCACTCCTCTGCGAGATACGAGTACAACTACCACTATGTGAGTCGAACCTAAACTAGTGTCCATCTAACATCCTAAGGAACTAAACCTAATAGACTAGTCAGTAAGAAACTAGAGTCTACCTAGGGTCTAAATCAATATCTCTAATAGTCGGCGATCCTGCCTCAATAGCGTCACGTACGTAGTACGGCTTCCTCGAATCAAGAGTGCGGATCAATCATCAAATCTAAGCCTCGTACGGTAAAATCCATCGTACGGCATCCCAATATCGGGGTACGGTCAAGTATCTCCTAGGTGTCTCATTATTTGTATAATATCATCACCAACACATCTCATGATCAAGGTGTTAAACTGTAATCGCCTACATCGATCATATATCATTGCCATCATAATATGCATCATTAGTTTATCCTCAGAAGTATCATGTCATATGTATCATATTGTGATTAAGTCATACCGATATCTTATCGTCATCAAGTCACAAGCTACAGCCCAGGTACTATTTTAGAGTCCCATGTACCTCAATATCACCACCACCCTTCATAATTTATATATTCATGTTCATTATCTCATTCTCTAATGATCCGCTAACACTTTAATACGACTATATAGTCAAGAATCACGGCATCAAGCCCAGTTATACTGTTTCATCATACCACAGATATCATATCACATCAATAAATCCCATATACGTGTTGTGTATATATATACACCTATACCTAGTTTTATATATATACACACATATACGTATACGCCATGTCAAGTTTCAGTGTGTGCGTGTGTGTTTCTACCTGAAACCTAAGAACTTTTCCAAGGTACTCATCCCCTGATAAGGTTTTCCTAAATCAGTCTAGTTCAGCCTAGGGTTATTACTAGGGTCCTACGCGTTAAGTATGTAGGGTCACATCTGGTTTCCTACTGACAATAAATACTATTCCTATTCTACGTTGCGGGGGTGCTAAACGCCATCCACCCGACTTCCCCCCGTAGATATGCATCTACTCACCTGGTCCATGTCTGCCGAAGACAGTGTCGCCATCATCCTCTTCATCGCCGGCAGTCCACGTGGGGGGGGGGGTATCTAGACGCAAACATATAAATAGTATCGTAAACTGAATCACATACGAAAGTCAAACGATCTAAAGGAACAAGCATAGGTTAAAACTTATGTCCCGCCCACGCAAAAGAACCAAATACCGCTCGATATCGGCGTACGAACTCCGATGGATCGAGATAACATCATCAAACAACTTGTAGTTTTAAAACACATTACTTATACCATAAAACACGATTAAATCCATCGAAACCCTAAAATCCATCAAACCGTCCAATTTCGTAAAACCCGAAAATGCCAGTATACCGTTTTTCATCAAAACTTGACATTTAAATGAAACTAATGGTCATAAAACTCATTAAATAGCATTACTAGACTATACAAACCATTACTATATTTTTATTACACAATTTTGCATTTATTTGAAATTTCTAGTTTGCAACTTTCAACAATTTTAACATTTTTTAAGCAAAATACCACAATTCCACCACAAAACATGATTTTGCATGAATTAATGTATTAAACCACAATTCATGATAATAATGATTTAATGAAACCATAAATTATATTTTTAATCTCATTTATTTAGGTATTTTCAAAATCTAGTTTACAAAATAATAGCATTTTATTAGTATTTTCCAATTCTCAAAGTAATCTAGTGATTAAACTAAGTTTTTCTTTCCATTTACATGCTAATATTCTCACTAAAACTACAATCTAATGATAGAAACTTTAATTGGAATTTTATATTACCCACAAACACATTTTAGAAAAATCTAGTTAGCTAATTTCCTTATTTAAAACAATTTTAAATGAAAATTTTACAATTTAATAACCATGCAATATTTTCCAATTATAAAAGTGTTAAACTAACTATTATAACCCTAATTAATTATTAAAAACCCTAACTTGAATTTACAACCCTAACTTGCATTTTTAAAAAAAACATAGAATTAATTCATTAAATCTAATTAAGCTTAAATGAACATCTAAAACAATAAATCAAAAGAAAGAAATTATACCTCCCAAAATATGAAATCCAAACAAGAAATGAGCCTCCAAAATGCATGCTTTCCATCTCCAAATTTCATATAAAAATGAGCAAGGAATAAAGAGTATGGAATAAATAGGATTTTGTGGAATTTTAATTGAATTTTTGATGTGTTTTTAATGAATTTTGGATAAAAATGAGGTGGGAAAAGGGGAGGGGCAGCCATGGGGGGTTGTGGCTGGCCTTGGTGAGGTGAGGGAGAGAAAGGAGTGAGTGTGAAAGTGTGTAGAAGTTTCAAGAGGAGAAATATCACTTAAAGGTCTTTTCATGGTTTATTTAATTATTTATTTATTTGTTTACTATAGCAACTCAAGAAAGCTCTAGAAAATAGGAAAAATTTGCAAATAAATTTTTCATGATACACACTAATTTCTAATATGCCATGGTTCATTTTTACAAATTAAAACCATTTAAATTTGTAATTTACACTAATTTAGTGTAAAAATAAAGCTTATGTTAATATTTAAAATAATTAATTTAGGAAAAATATTTTATTAAACTAAAAATTTATAAGTGGCTAAATAAACACCATTTACTAGTAATTTCATAATTAAAATAGATATTTTAAAATTTATAATGAAAACAATCACGGTTTGGTTTTACGAAAAATACATTTTACTTTACCGAAAATCCTAAAATTCACTTAAACTCTTTTATTCATTTAATTATTTATTTAATCATTTTTAAAACGTTACAGCAGTGTTACAAATCGAAGGGGGAGAAGAAAGATCGGTTGCGCCACCGGCCCTTCCGGCCTTGCCACCTGCTTCAACCGGTATAGTAAACTATCTTATCAATGAATTTCTCCGCATCTATTGAATCATCATCTAATCACATTTTGTCCTTTTCAGCTATCGTTCCAGTCTCGGTGCCTTTCGAGTCTCGCATTACAATACCGGGCGGCCCTTCCCAGAGACGTCCGTCCTCAAAAGGTGCGGCGAATAGTCTGCGCATGTTGAGCGACTACATCGAGGAACTCGACGTCGAGGCTCCTACATCTGCTGAGGACTTCGCTACGACGGTTAACCCGATATTGTTGATATTTGCCACCTTCCATGACGAGGGCATTGTCACCTCTTGGGTTAACTATTGTCGGGAGATTGAGGCTTGCCTTCATCAGCTGGAGTCGATGCGCCTATCCCCTGAGACTTTGGCCGTGAGCACTCAACGGGGAGCATGGCTCGAGCAAAGCACTTCTCATTTCCGTCATTTGGAACAAGAAGCAGCTTTGAGGCTAAAGGAGTGTCAAGAATCTTCAAGTGAAACTGCTCGCCTGCGTGCTGAAGTTGAGGCAAACGCCGCTGAGATAAAGGCCGTCTTCGAGGGCCTTCTGGAGCACATATCAAATGGACTGAGACTGAAGCGGGCACTTGATGTCGCCGAGCATGACACTCCAGGCCGTGAAGCTGCTCATCAGGCCGTCAGGGATCAGCTTGCATCTGTCGTGCAGCAGCGGGCTCAAGTAGAGGCAGAACTGGCGGTGGTAGCCGATCGGGAAAAGGCATGGAAGGAAGTGTGCGAACAACTGATAAAGCTACTTAAGGTGCTTCCTTCCCAGTAGCTGCCTTTGTATCAATGTATTTTTAAAATTTTCCTTTTAAATAACATGTATCCATTCTTTATTCTTTTGTACGATTCATCTTGTATTTGATTGAAGTCAGTGAATAAAGATACACATTTTCTTTTGCAATGTCTTGTATGCTCTTTTGCTTTCTGCCTTCTCTTATTATCAGCATGTCGTCTTTGATAAACATAATTGGCAGATAACTTAGTTTTTTCCAAGAGATAGCAATGGCTTAGGCCGCAGGTTCAGATCTGCCGCCTAAGACTTTTCAACTCTATGAGCCGTGAGGGACTCATAGAGACTTTTCTCCCTACGGATCGAGAGGATCTCGTAGGTGGGTTTTTCTCCTTAGGAATCGTGAGGATCCCTAAGTGTGGTTTCCTCTTATAAGTCGTAAGGATCCTACAAGAGAATTTTTCTCTCTTATGAGTCGAGAGGACCCGTAAGCAGTTGTTTCCCTCCTTGTCGAAACTCGACTTTGGAGAGTGAGACCCGTGAATAGTATGCAAGAGACCATTTTGGATTGACTTGCAGGGTCCTATTGTTCAGGAAGCAAGTTTTTTTTAGTCCCTGCTGCCTGAGGCTTCATTTGCATGTTGAGACGAATCAGGAATTTCCCGCGGAGACACAGTTTCTCTGCGAGCCGACGCGAATCAGGAGGCTCTCATCAAGGAGTGTTTGTATCCGTGAGTCAAAAAATTTGCTAGGGATTATTTGTTTCCCAAGCGCCAAGGATTATTTGGTTCCTTGGGGTTTGAAACGAGTCGAGGATTTCCCACGGAGGCACTGGTGGCTCTGCGAGTCGACGCGGATCAGGAGGCTCTCATCAAGGAGTGTTTGTATCCGTGAGTCGAGGAGTTTGCTAGGGATTATTTGTTTCCCCAGCGCCAAGGATTATTTGTTTCCTTGGGGTTTGAAACGAGTCGAGGATTTCCCACGGAGACGCTGGTGGCTCTGCGAGTCGACGCGGATCAGGAGGCTCTCGTCAAGGAGTGTTTGTATCCGTGAGTCGAGGAGTTTGCTAGGGATTATTTGTTTCCCAAGCGCCAAGGATTATTTGTTTCCTTGGGGTTTGAAACGAGTCAAGGATTTCCCACGGAGGCACTGGTGGCTCTGCGAGTCGACGCGGATCAGGAGGCTCTCGTTAAGGAGTGTTTGTATCCGTGAGTCGAGGAGTTTGCTAGGGATTATTTGTTTCCCAAGCGCCAAGGATTATTTGTTTCCTTGGGGTTTGAAACGAGTCGAGGATTTCCCACGGAGGCACTGGTTGCTCTGCGAGTCGACGCGGATCAGGAGGCTCTTGTCAAGGAGTGTTTGTATCCGTGAGTCGAGGAGTTGGCTGAAGACACTGGCTTCTTCGGATTTGGACTGAACCGTCAAGATTTGGCTTCGTTTTCTGGTGGAGCCTGTTGGGAAAGTATGGTTCCCTCTTTTTTTACGCCCGTGGATTGTATACAGGGATCGATGTGATCTTAACTGTAGGGCCAAAGTTTTATCATCATTTTTTATTTTATCTCCGCGATGCTCTATCATTTCAGCTTTTATATCGCGAAGGTCGCGATTGCCCAATCATTTCGGCTATTTTTCGCGGTGCCCAATCATTTCGGCTATTTATTTTATTTTTACTCGCTGCTTTTTATTGCGAGTTGCCCAATCATTTCGGCTATTTTGCATGCATACCTTTTTACTTGCTACTTTTTATTGCAAGTTGCCCAACCATTTCGGCTATTTTGCATGCATACATTTTTACTTGTTGCTTTTTATTGCAAGTTGCCCAATCATTTCGGCTATTTTGTATGCATGTGCGGCCTACTGGCTTTCCGCCGTAAACCTGGAATTAGACACCGATTTCGGCATCAGCACCGCTACAACTGGGATATTGCCAGGAGCGAATCATCATCTGCCTCTGTCGATGTTGAACAAAGGTGGCTTAGCGACCAGGGTTAGGGTCCTGTCGTCTAAGGCTTTTAACTTCATGAGCCGTAAGGGTCTCACAAAGGTATTTCTCCCTATAAGTCGTGAGGATCTTGTAGGTGTATTTTCTCCTTAGGAATCGTGAGGATTCCTAAGTGTATGTTCCTCTGTAAGTCGTAAGGATCCTACAAGAGGGTTTTCTCCTTGTAAGTCGAGAGGACTTATAAGGGTTGTTCATCATGCGAATATATCCCCAGTCTCGGATGAGACTTGATTAGGGAAATGTTTATTCGCGCCCGTGGATTGTATACAAGAGCCCGTGTTGGACCACTTGTAGGGCAATATCGAAAGTTGTGGGGGTTGCTTAAGCACAAGTTTAGGTTTCTGTAACTTAAGACTTCCAACTCTTTTGAGCCGTGAGGGTCCCATAAGAGAGTTCTCCTTACGAGTCGTGAGGATCTCGCAAGTGTATTTTCTCCTTAGGAATCGTGGGGATCCCTAAGTGTGTTGCTCTCTTGTGAGTCGTAAGGATCTCACGCGGGTGGTTTCTCCTTACAAGGTCGAGAGGATCTTGTAAGTGTTCTTTAACGAGGTTAGCCCTGCTGTTTTTACTCACGGAGCCCTTTCGGGTTTTCATCCGTGCCCATTTTGCTTATGGACGTACCGTTTTTTTTTATTCTTTTTATTTTTATATTATTTTTTTTACGAGGTTGTGCCCTTTCGGGTTTTCACGAACACTCGCCGGTAGCCCTGCTGTTTTTACTCACGGAGCCCTTTCGGGTTTTCATCCGTGCCCTTTTGGCTTATGGACATACCGTTTTTTTTATTTTATTTTATTTTTTATATGTTTTTTTTATCTTATCAGTCTAAAGATGCTGCGGTAGTAGTTTAAAGACGTTTCGGTCTGCTATTAGTTTAAGGACATTTCGGTCCGATTTTGAGAGGTTGGTTACTGCTGATAGAGTTTGAGCTTAGGAAGATAGCGAGCGGACATGGTCGTCGTCATCTATCATTGACCTAGGCTGTGGCTCATTAAGCGTAGTATCTCTTTAGGAAGCGACCGTTTATTGGCCTGAAAGGCTTTTCACCGTGCATGTCCATGAGTAGATAGGCCCTACCCTGGTAGACCTTATCTACGATGTACGGGCCTTCGTAGTTTGGCTCGAATTTTCCCCGCTTGGCGCGATTGGGGATCATAGGCCTTTTGACCACTAGCACAAGTTCGCCTTGGCGGAATGTCTTCGGTCGGGTTAATTTTTCATATGAGCGCGTCATCTTTGCTTTATAAGCTTCCAGATTTTGTTGCGCTATGAGCCGGGTTTCATCAAGGGCGTCAAGCTCCTCAAGCCGAAGGTGAGCATTTTCTTCATCCGTCTGCTCGTAGTGGACCGCCATTCGTAGAGAGGGTAACTCTATCTCGAGGGGGAGCACTGCTTCCGTCCCAAATACCAACGCGTACGGCGTTGTGTTCGTGGCCGTCTTGAACGTAGTTCGATACGCCCAAAGAGCCTCTTGCAGTCTCTCGTGCCAGTCTCTCTTATTTCGGGACACCATTTTCTTTATGATCTTTGTCAAGATCTTGTTGAAGGCCTCAGCTAGACCGTTAGCTCGCGGATTATAAATCGAGGAATATCTCCAGTCTATATTGTGCTGCTGCGCAAAGCGGCTGATCTTGTGACTTCTGTAGGCTGGACCGTTATCGGAAATGATCCGTCGCGGAGTTCCAAATCGATATATGACATGCGTCTTGAAGAAATGGAGGATATTCTCCATCTTAACTTCTCTTAACGGTACTGCTTCTGCCCATTTAGAGAAGTAGTCAGTCGTTGCCAGGATGAAACGATGTCCCCTAGACGATGCTGGTTCGATGGGACCGACTATGTCAGTTCCCCACATCTCGAACGGCCAGCTAGCCACCGGCGGATGTAATGGATTTGGATGCTGATGGAAGAAATCCCCATGAATTTGACATGAGTGACACTGCTTCGCCTATTCGAGGCAGTCCTGAATCATCGTGGGCCAGTAGTAGCCCATCCGTTTGATCTTCAACTTCATCTTTGGGCCCGCTTGGTGAGAACCGCAGAGTCCGTCGTGAACTTCCTGGACGACTCTTTTCGCTTCGTCAGGTCCTAAGCATCTCAGCCACAGAGAATCAAACGACCTCTTGTACAGAGTATCATTGACGAAGGCTAAAGACAGAGCTCGTTTCATGAGCTGATGTCTTGTGGACGCTTCTTCAGGCATTCGGTGGGACTTAAAGTAGTCTATAAAGACTTCCCTCCAGTCCTCAGCCTTTTCCGGGTCTTTTATTTGTAAAGCCATCTGCTCGCTCGCTCCTTTTTCTTCGGATGATTCCGGAGATATTTCTATTGGGGCAAGCACCCGACGGCTTTGCACCACGATTCTAACGTCATCGAGGTTCTCGTCAGCTAGTTCTTTAGCAAGTTTGGCCAATGCGTCTGCTTTGCTGTTTTCCGCGCGCGGTATGTTTTCCAAAGTATAGGAGGGAATTTGAGTCAACAGTTGTTGCACTTTTTCTCCGTACTTTACCAATTCTGGTTTGCATGTTTGGTAGTCGCCGTTTATTTGATTAACGACTAGTTGAGAATCCCCGTATATGAGGAGGTTTTCAATTCCCATGTCAATGGCGATCTCGAGGCCTGCTATCAGAGCTTCGTATTCGGCTTCATTATTTGTTCTCGGTTCTGTTAAGGAGAAAGCAAAGCGCATTATCCCTCCTTGTGGAGTCACAAAGATGAGTCCTACCCCCGATTTGATTATAGGGGTACTTTGTTTGCGCTTCTTTACGGAAGATGCTCCATCGAAATAGAGCTCCCATCAGGTATTACCACCGTCGATCGCATCAAACGCATGTTCGTCTGGAAGATCGCAATTTAGAGGAGAATCGGCGGGTATGGGATGCTCAGCGAGGAACTCGGCGATGGCCTGGCCTTTCACTGCCTTGAGAGGTTGATACGTGATCGAGAACTCCATCAAGAGTAGGGCCCATTTAGCGAGTCGTCCTGTCAATATGTCCTTTGACATCAAGTATTTAAGGGGGTCCACCTTTGAAATGAGACGGACCTCATGCGCCAACGCGTCGTGCCTGAGCTTTATTATCACGAAGATCAACGCCAGGCAGTGTTTTTCAATGGGGGAGTAGTTGCTTTCTGCCCCCAGTAGAACTCGACTTAAGTAGTAGAGTGCTCTTTCTTTCCCTTGGTCGTTTTCTTGTGCCCATAACGCGCCTAAAGAACCTTCAAGGGCGGTTGTGTAAAGAATGAGAGGCTTTCCCTTAACCGGAGCAGCCAACACTGGAGGGTTTTGCAGGTACTGTTTGATCTCGTCTAGTGCGCTTTGGCACTTTTGATCCCAGACGAACGGGGTTCCCTTCTTCATCAGGTGGCTGTAAGGACGGCACTTGCCTGAAAGATTGGCTATAAATCGCCGTATGTATGCGAGTTTCCCTTGGAGAGATCGCAACTGTTTAAGGGTTCTTGGCGGAGGCATTTCCATGATCGCTTTGATCTTGGACGGATCTATTTCAATACCTCGATGTCGAACAATGAATCCCAGGAATTTGCCTGAGGAAACTCCGAATGCACACTTAAGCGGGTTCATCTTCAAGTTGTATTGCCGAAGGCGTTGAAATACGGTCTTCAGATGCTCGAGATGTTCCTCATATGATTTGCTTTTAATAACGAGGTCGTCGATATAGCATTCAACGATTTCGTGTATAAGGTCATCAAATATCTGCGTCATGGCTCTCTGGTAAGTAGCACCGGCGTTCTTTAAACCGAAAGGCATCACCTTGTAGCAGAATATACCCAAAGGAGTCCTGAAGGCGGTGTGCTTCTGGTCTTCGGGATGCATCTTTATTTGATTATACACTGATGAGCCGTCCATAAAGGAGAGAACTTCATGAGTGGACGTGTTGTCTATCATCAGCTCGGTGACTGGCACTGGGAAATCGTCCTTCGAACAAGCTTTATTAAGATCCCGGAAGTCTACGCATATACGCACTGTCCCGTTTTTCTTCATCACCGGGATGATGTTGGCGATCCATTCAGGGTATTGAACCTCCTGGATGAAGCCAGAGTCGATCAGCTTCTTGACCTCGGCATTGATACTCATCTCAAGCTCGAGTCGCATTCTTCTCGGCGCTTGTTTGACTGGCTTGACGTCCGGGGATATCGCCAATTTATACACGGCAATTTCTGGATCTAGTCCCGGCATTTCAGAATAATTCCACGCGAAGCAATCTCTATGCTGTAGAAGCACGTCTTTTAACGCAGCCACCCTTTCTTCAGATAGCAGCTCGCTGATGAATGTCAGTCGCGGATCGTCTGCCGATCCCAACTCAATCTTCTTGAGGTTATCTGCAGTAGTATGTATGCCATCCTCCAGTTCTTTTGGCGCTGGTGGGAAATCTGAGATTATCTCGTCGCTGCTGTTTTTGAAGCACCAAGGGAGCTCATCTATGTCCTCGGGCTCTTCTTTTAATATTGTAATCATGTGACAAGTGCGAATTCGCTTTCAATCCCAATATGGAACCGGTTCTTCTTTCGTGGCCTTGGGCTCGTGCTTTTGTGGCGGTGCTACCCTCCAGTTGTCAGACAGAGCGAACTTGCCAAGCTGATACTGATCTTCAACCCAATTCTTGAAGGTGAAACAGTCCTCGAGAGGGTGCCCTATCACTCGGTGATAAGGGCAATAGTCCGGGTGAGAGACTTCGCCTGCTTGTTCGGGGTTTTTGGACTCCGGCAGTGTAAGCATTTGATGTTTTAGAGCAAGATCAAGTATCTTCTTCGTCTTGTCCCGAGGAAACGAGTACGCTCGACTCATTTTCTTCATGAGGGATAGATCAATAACGCTCGCCTCCCGTTTGCATGACTTCTTAGCCCTGCTTTGCTGTTGAGCGCCTTTTTGGCCTTTCGACTTATTTCTGCTTTTGCGCCGAGCCTTCTTTATAACAGGTTGACAAGGAGCGGCATTTTCATCCTTTACAGCCTGTTGAAGGAGGCGTTGCGTTTTGGCTTTCTCGTAGATGGCCGTCTCGCGGTTGTGATGATCTCGGACTTTTTGACCAGCTTTCTTTATAAGTTTGTCCATTTGTTCCTCGAACGACGGACTGGGCTCCTTTGCATCTGGAACTTTCACTGGCTTAGGATTAGCGTCCTTCCATTGAGTATCCGCTTCTTCATCAAGGTCATATACGACGTAGCAGCTGGGTAGTAACTCTCGTTTCTTTGACCGGATGTATCCAAGCCCTTTTGCTTCCATTCTCCCGTTAGGCAGTTTGCGTTGAGTCCCGGGGACGTTTCAGACCCTGTCATAGAATTTGGCCTCTCTAACGGTCTGTTTGAAGGATATCCCCTGGCGTTTCAGCAGCTTCTCCAAACCCTCTGTATAATATCTGGGAAGACGGATAGGCTGAAGCCTGTCGAGCGTAGAATCCGCGCCATGCCAGATTTCTTTTTCTACCTTGGTTTCTTCAGAGCGGTAAAACAGAATTGCTTTCTCGCTCTCTCGCCTGGGAGGGATATAGAATGTCCGCAACTCTTCTACACTGTAGATATTAAGTGCATCCAGTTCTTTATGGTGTTTAAGCGGCACTATGGCGACTTGTAGACTTTGCTCTTCGTCAACGGACGCTTGTATTGAAGGTCGAGCGGAGAATACAGCATGGACTTCATCTTCCGAGTCGCTGCCAAAGATCAATGTAGGAGCCGATGGTCCCGGCTTGTTGTGTTGGGGCGGATCTGAATAAACTATCTCCTCTTCCTCCTCAGTATCACTGCCGAAGACAGGGATGGTAGCGTTAGTTTTATTCTCCGGCTTGTGACACTTCTCTGTGTCTTCGAAATCCGGTAAGAAGTATTTGGCGTCTTCATATTTGCGGACCTCGTTCACAGAGAACAGGTTCAGTTCTCCTGTCACGGTATACTCGAAACCATCCTTAAAATACTTCATATACTGATGTTGTGTAGAAGGGATGATGTTGTACTCGTGTAACCATGGTCGACCGAGCAAAGCGTTGTAACATGTCTTGGCGTCTATGACGTGGAACTTAATATCCGTGACGAGTAGCCCGAAGCGTAGTGTCAGTATCACAGATCCAAGAGTTTTTGACGATTGGGAGTCGAACCCGGAGATGGAGATCTTGTCCCGAGCAAGGTGCTGGACGCTCATGCAGATTTCCTTCAACACCCGCACGTTGAGTAGGTTAACAGACGACCCGTTATCGATCAGGATTTTGCCTATCTTTATATCATGGCAGTATCCCGAGATATAGAGAGGGCGATTGTGTTCGCACGTCCCAAGTAGAAGGTCTTCATCGCCAAAAGTGACATCGGCCGTGTGCACTTCCTCCAATTCATCCTTCATCTTTTCCTCGGCCAAGCATGCTTGGAATTGTTCTGGGTCTTGGAGCGCCTTAATCAACGAATCTCTCGCCTCTTTTGATAGCAAAAGGGCGTCAAGAATGCTGAGTTGTGAGGGCAGCTTCCTCAGATGTGCTAAGACGTTGTAATCCACCTTATTCTTCTTTGGTGGGTCTTTGGCAGCTAGCTCTTCCACCACTTGGTCATCTAAGACGATATCTTCAGAGGCCTTTTCTTTCCCTTTATCTTTCCTGTTCGAGGGTCCGAGGTTCTTTTCGGGCAGCGTGCGATTACGTAGCCGGATATTTTCGCAAACCTTCGGTTCTTCTTCTTTTCTCGAATCGGACTCTTTAAAGAGGGGGGCAAGTTCCAGCTCTTCATCAGAATCACTCCCAAATGTAGGCACTTGTGGTTTACCGGTGTTAATCATGCAACAATCGCCGACAGTTCTTTTAAGCCCTTCGGTCGTATTTCTTTGCTCCCGACGAGTTTTACGCTTTTCCCGCTTAAAGCGTTGTCAATGAGCAACGTATCCTTGCCACCATCTATCGAAATCTTTGCACTCCTGAGTGGGGTGCGAAACCTTCTGATGATATAAGCAATAAGACGGGTGCATTTTCGCCTCACCAGTAATTTCTTCTTCGGAGGATGGTAGCTTCATGCCTATGGACCTGGCCTTAGCAAACTTCTTTTTTATCTTGAATTGGCTTTTGTCGGTAGCGGAGGTGTTCAGCTCCAACGGGATCGTCTCAGCTCCTTCATCAAGTCGCTGGCGCTTGGCCCTTTCAAATATAGCCGCCTCGCGCTCCCGATCAGCTTTACCTTTCAATCGAGCTTCATTAAAGAGTGCGTCAATCACTTCATCTGATGGCCCCAGAACTTTTGGTTCAGGATCTGCCCCCGGCTTTTCAGTGCAAGGAGTCTCCTCCTCATTTGTGACTGAATGGGAAATCATATGACAACTCGCCACATATCCCTCGGATTCATCTGATGAACTTCCTTCCTCATCTTCTTCTTGAAAAACGTGATTGAGGAATTCTTGGAGCGTAATGGGAGTCCGTGCCTTTTGGTTGTATTCTTTCAACGCGTCAATTTGCCTTTGCAGGTCCGTGCGCTTGCCGCCAGGCTTCACAGGCTTCTTAGATTTCTTCTTCTTCTTTTTCGAAGATTTTGACGGTTGGCTGCAAGTGCTTGAACCGCCACCATCGGTCTTTGGAGTTGGATGTGGCTTCAACATCCCCTCAATGACCTGCGGTTCCAACGGGTTCTTCCACCTAATCACTGGACATGTCTGAAGATCGTTTAGCATTCTCTTTGTCTTGGCTGATAATACAACCTCCCAAGGAGCTTCTTCAATGACGGAGCATGTTGCCCCCGGCGTATTCGTCCCCTTAGAGGTGTGGGGCTGCGAGGGATTCACCTTCCATTTATCAGATAACGCGAACTTGCCCTGTCGGTACTGGTTTTCAAGCCAATTTTTGAAAACGTAGCAATTTTCGATTGGATGGCCTAGTACTCGATGATAAGGACAGTAGTTAGGCTCGCTGACGTCACTTGGTTGCAACGGACGTTTTGGATCCGGCAAATTTAAGTAGGGTTCCTAGGCACTCTAATGAGGTCTCACAAGGCATCAACCATGCCAATTTCAAATTTTACGGGTGCCGAGAAACCCTAATACGGATCGTTAACTAGATATATAGGCGACAAAAGAAACTAGTTAACAACTTAACTATGAGTATTCGGAAATACAACCTTTGTAGATCCGGTCCTCCACCTCCATAGCTCCGCAATGAAGTCTCCTCGCTGTCCAAATTGAAACTCGGGCTCTAGCGTCGGCTTCATCAGAGAAATGGGCGGGCAAGGTCGTCGGCTTCGTGCCGAAGATGATCTACGTCGAGGCATCACTGGATCAAGCTCCCACTTCACCAAGTCATGAAACTTGTGAAGAGAACACCCTATACTACTTGGCAAGAGATAGAGGATGAAGAAATAGGAAGTGGGTTCACTTTAGAATTGGATTTCTCACTCATTTCATCAAGTCACCATTGATGAAGTCTAGGTTTTCTTCTTTTTGAAGAAGAAGAAGAAGATGATAATATTATAAGTTATTATGAAAAAGAATAATAAAATCATTCTTATCATAATATTAACCATGGTAATGTGTAGAGAGTTAATCATGGTTGAATGGAATGGTTAGGGTTAAGCATGAGACAAAATGGTCACTTGGTCAAAGTCTTCATGAAGCTTCAAGAAAGAAATAAAGAAGAAACCATTTTGTTCATTATCCTTTCATTTCCCAAAAGAATAAATGAATAAGAAATCAAAACCCTAATCATTCATTAAACAATGGTTTATTCTTTACACAAGCTCAAGTAAACATGTATCATCAAACATGATACATCCAAGTGCACAAAAGTATATCACATATACAATGTGCACATCCGAGTGAGAAAATCCATTTAAAGTGAACCAATATTAGTTAATGCAAAGTAATATATCAAATATATAATTATGCATTAAATCATTAAATCAACACTTGATTTAACGACCCGGTCATATCGCATATAACCGACTAATATTCAATGTATCGTCTTATCGAATCAATCCTTGATTCGATAATTAGGTTATATCGCATACAACCATTCGACACATTCATCGCGAGAATAGAATACGGTATCACATACACGCATTATTCTCGGTCCCGCACATATCTCATATGCGCTCCTATTTCGTTTCGCTTGAGCCAGGAAACCTCTGTGTAGGACTCTAAAGACTCGTCAATACGCCGGCAGTAGGTGATGATCATATCAAACACCCACAAGCCGCAAGCGGTCTGCTAAACGTAACGGCCACCCGGGTATTGAGCGATCAGAAGATCGACGAGCAAGCCCGCTCACACTCCTGTGAATCCAACCAGTAACACTTACCGTACAGTCCGGTCTGATCGTCTGATATGTCGCATATCTCGCCTAGGGGTGGTAAACGTCAGACCCCAATAGCTCGATAAGTCGTGTCGATATGAGGTCTATAACAGTTTGAGAAACTACTGGTAACACTTACCAGTAAATCTCAGCAACCCTGGCCAGGGATTTCCGGTTATAGCCAATCGAACACAGCGCAACATCAACTCCCTATACCGGGAGAGACGAATCCCCTCCTATCGCTCATTGCCTCCATGTGACTCGGGACTGTACCCAAAAACCACCGTTTTGCACGCCCTCTTGGAGGTGGTAAGATGGAAATCAAAGCACAGTGGGAACCACACAAGACTCTATGACGATCTCGGGTCAACAGACTACTCTGTATCAGTGTCACCAGAGAACTGCCATCTGACGTAAGGTATAATACCATCTGGGAGTTCTCGGCGAGTCCGTCCAGTGTACCCAGTCTCCACTGAGCACCCGTATATCATCTCTGATGTCAAACACCAATGGATATGGGATCATCCATCGCCCATCTGTATGGGTCGAGAAGATATACGCTAGTCTACTCTGGTATATCGATGCCCCGTCTCGATATACCCACGACTAGGGACTTTGAAGGATGTACTTATGGACTACCATGTCCCCACTAGTATGATCCGCATCATAGTTCAGGTAGTCAAGTACACATCCTAAGGGCTTTACCAACATGTAACAGAGAGACAATCAGTGTACACGTTAAGGTAAAGAGTAACCAGATAGCATACTATCATGTCGAGCAAGAAAGTCTTCCCTATATGCGTCCTAGCATCCACTACAATATACATCATATGTACAGTAATGGCCTCTAGGGCATACATATAACTAACAATCTCCCACTTGCACTAGGGCCATCTGATAGCAGTGGTTGTAGTATCTCATACTCAACCATCCCATAAAAGTCTCTCTCTGGGAAAAGGCCTTTGTGAGTGGATCCGCCGTGTTGTCCTCTGAGTCTACTCTCCTAACCTCGATCACCCTGGAGATCAACTATCTCCATGATCAGGTGATGCTGCCTCAGAATATGTCTGGATCACTGATGGGACGGACGTTCCTTGGCATAAGCCACAACTCCATTGTCACGCAATGGGAGGAACTTAGTTCATCTCATGAACTAATATACACCCAGACAGCCTCTTTGGTAGCATCTTAAGTAGCGATGTATCGAGCCTTTATCATCTAGTATGTCACGGTATCTAGCTTGGAACCCTTCCAACATACCGTCCCTTTACTGTGGGTAAAGACAATGCCTGTGACTGACTTTCAGTCGTCCTTATCACTCTGGAACCCTTTCTGTGATTCTCCCCAGGATCGGTTGATACCATCTCACTACAACTAGTGAGAATCCTAACATCCAATTAGATCTATCTCATAGATCCAAAACCCAGGATTTAGGAGGTATCACTTTGATCCTATATGGAGAATCAATGTGATAAGCGGAGATTGACCGAGCGTAGCATAGGAAACTCCTTCCCTATCAAGAGTATGTCATCCACGTACTCTACGAGGATCATCACCATACTCCCTACTACCTTTTTGTATATACAAGGTTCATCTACCATTTTGATGATATCAAACTCTTTGACTACTACATCAAAACAGATGTTCCAACTCCGCGATACCTGCTTTATCCTATAAAGCATCTTGTACACGTTTCCGCTGCTCCCACTGTCTACGAAGCCCTCTGGCTGTGTACTTATAGACTCTCTCTTCTAAAACATTATTTAGAAAAGCAGTCATGACACCCAACCGCCAGATATCGTAGTCATGGTATGTAGCCGTGGCAAGTAGGATCTGGATGGACTTAAGCATAGCCACTTGAAAAGGTTTCATCATAATCCACGCCTGGTCAATGACAAAAAGCTTTAACAAGTCTAGCTTTGAAAGTCTCAACCTTTCCAAGTACACCAAGTAACCTTCTCAAGATATACTTGCTCCTGATGGGGATTTAACCCTTCAGATATAGCAACCAAAGTCCATACTTTGTTGGTGTATAAGGATTCCATCTCAGATCACTAAGCATCCAGCCATTCTTACAGAGTCTCACTCCTGATGGCCAGGTCGAAACTAATTGGGTCATCATCTCATGATGCAATCCTCGCTCCCACTGTCATAGAGGAACCGAAGTATCTCTCAGGTGGGTGAGGAACCCTACTAGATCGGCGGAGAGGCTGAGGTTCGTTGGTCTCTACTGAATCCTTTGGTTCTATCAAATCATCAGCTGCAGTTTGTATAGCTGGAACATTTCCAGTTCTACATAACAGATCTTGCCTTGAGCTTGTCCGGATTTTGCTTTTAGACATAAGCCGGACAACCCCAAATCTTAACTAACTTAAGATATGGGCTCTTCCCTTTCCATATCACATATGAAGTGGTAGGCAACTGATTTGATTCGAACCCTATTCAATAGGTATGCAGCTTCTCAAGCGCATAACTCCCAAAAAGGAAACAGGTAACTCAGTAGTACTCATCATAGAGCACACCTTATCATATAGGGTGTGATTGCTCCGCCCCGTTCTACCATCGTGCTATGGTGTACACGGAGGAGTAATGCTGAGAGAGAATCTCATTCTCCTTTAGAATGGTCCAGGAATTCCGTGCTCAAGTATTCTCCTCCTTGATCACCTCAAAGGACATAATACTTATACCCGTATTGGTTCTCTACTTCTGACTTATATTCTGTGAATATCTCAAAAGGTTCGGACTTGTGTTTCAACAGGAACATATGTCTGAATCTTGAGAGATTATCAGAGAATGTAATGAAGTATAAGGAACCGGTCTTGACAAGTGTAGACAGGGGACCTACATACATCAACATGTATCATCCCAAAGAGTTCACTAACTCTTTCTCTGTTTCCAGTAAACGGAGCTATGGTCATCTTATCTCTGTGACATGACTGGCAAGTTTCACAAGATGTAAATTCAAACTGATTTAAATATGCATCTAAAATGTAACTTCAGCCAGTCGAATCGCATTGATATGACCTAGTCTACAATGCCACAAGAAGGATTCGTTCATTTCTGAACTCTTCCTCTTGTGTGTGTTCCGTATACTAAGAACTGTAGTTTGATTTAGAACGTCAATGCTTTTAGATAACGTGCCTGAACCGATCAACTTTGGATATAGGAAATGTTCAAAACATTATCCATCAATACAGAATTTTATCATTTCTTTACTAATAAAGAGACTGATATGATTTTGTATATCAGATTCGGTTTCTAATAGCATTTGTTCAAAATCAATGTATTGGTAATACAGGGTGACAGTGACCAACAGATTTGGCTGCAACACTTGCCCCGTTTTCTGTCTCATGAAACTTATCACCCGTTCTCAGTTTTTCTACCTTTTTATAGCCCTATGTAACAGATTACATATCTGGGATCCTGATCCGGTATCATATACCAAGGATGCGGAGGATACTGAGAAACAGTTCTGTATAATGAACACACCCGAAGATGATGCATCAGCATGCACTCTCTTCGTTTGGGCGGCACGGGAATTCTGGTATTCCCCAATTTTCTGCTCTGTCTTATAACAATTATAAATTGGAGTGGGACCAACGTTCCCCAGCTCAGAATAACGAGCGGGTTCGGTCAATATTCCGTATTATTATCTTGATTAAGGCGTGATATGGTCGCTACCTGGAGAGAGAGAGAAGAAAACACTCGGCGTGCGCTCTTGCAAGATCAGATTGGTTATTATTTTATCTAATCAGGATGGCTCCCACTGCTTTTTATCAAATCTTCCTTCAAACCCTAAAAGGAAAGACTAGCCGGGATTAATTACACACTACAAGTTCGCCAATCTTTCAGCTAGGCCAGTGTCGGTACTTTGAGGGAGGTCCCCCGTGCTTTCGCACGAACCTAATTAATGTAAACCTCGTTTTCCCAGAGGCATAATCTCGTTAACACCTTTCTAGACACCTACTTGATCGGCTAATTGTAATGTGTAAGACTCTCCCAGGAGTAACAATTACTCGCAGTGGGTATCGGGATCCAACTATCTCATAGAAGGTATGCAATCTCATTGCAAATTTCAACACTTGAAATTCCCGATAATATTTTGCCCCTAACGTGCTATGACCTTGACGAAAGCCAACAAACCATAGCCCGCTAGTCAAGTTCAACCCGTACATTTCTTGATTGAATTAAACCCACCCGCACGACCCTTGACGAAAGCCAACAAAGCCGCACGACTACCCTAATCCAATCGCATCGTATGCAGCAGATAAGCAGCATATAGCTACCGCACACTGCACCTTGACGAAAGCAAACAAATGCAGCACGAATACTATATACAACTTATCTGAAATGACGGAGGGCTACGACAGGTTTTTATGAAAACCTATTGCGTAATGAACTTGATATCGTTGTAGAATCAAATGATTTTAAAATGGAGTGTTTTTTAGGCTTTTCTAGTTTTGCTAAAGGGGTCACTCCCGGTGAAGGGATCGTCGGCCCTTTTCTCGTCGAATGAGGTGCGGAATATATCATATATATCACTGTGCAAAGCAGAAACTATAGAAGCTATCAAAAGACAAACCGAGTGTGTAGCATCTGCCAGTTATTGCTAAAGGAGTCACTCCCGGTGAAGGGATCTCGGTCCTTTCCTCATCGAATAAGGTGCAGGATATATCACATATACCGCGGTGCAAAGCAAGAACTGTAGCTACCTGTTTTATTTTTGAAATTCGATTCTACAACATCTTAGGTTTTTTTTATTTTCATTAATCACATTAATGAAATCCCATCATTTATATACCTAAACATCACAAATAAATACGACGTACACTTATGCCATCCGCATTCGCCTCGATGTCCCCTCGTGCACCGTTAGGTTAGGTAACTAACGGCAGAGCGGGGCAGGGCTAGCGCGGGTGTAAAACATAAGTAACGTCTATATATAATATATCATATATACTATATACTGTATCTATTACAGAACATCACATGATCACATCACAGATATCGCAGCAGAAGAAACATATGAAATATTGGATATACTAGGACGTCCGTGTTTTCAATACGAGCCAGTATAAAACACGGATTCCACGGTCGTGATGAATAGCCAATCCCACACCCCTAGACCCCTACGAGAGCGTCAAGTAACCCTACCAATTCTAGGGTTAGGAGACCCGGACTCGACTCCTCGAGATGGTCTCCCACTGGACCCTAGAACCCGGCTACTTGTGCTCCCCTCCTTGGGTCTATCCTAGTGCGAAAAAGTAAATAATATACAAAGGGTGGCATCTTCCGCAACCTGGAACTGGCCCAATAAAAGAATATTACATACAAGTTTTTACATGAATGAAAATGAAAAACACTCATCTCACATAAAAAAACCCCGGCTAGTCAAACACGACGATCCAATATAACATATCCAGCAACACATAACATCACATGTCATCAACGTAAGTAAATATGCGCATCCCAATTGTCGTTGACATATAGCAACGAAACCGGCGATATCACATATTACACTTACGGTCACAGAAAAGAAAGTGTAAAACTACAACAGTTGGAATCCGCAACCTCTTTAGACATCACATGCCTAATCAAATGAATTCCTTAGACATCGCATGTCTAACAATTATAAACCCCGCATTTTAGTCTCAAAATCGAAAACACTTTTCAATATAAAGTCGGGCAATTCAACAAGATTCCCGACATCCTGATCGAATGCTCGTCGCAAACTTTAGTAGGCGGCCGCACCCCCGATACCGTCGACGAAGTGCACCAAGGCGGAACACCGCTGCCGCGAGCACCCGAACGGATGCTTTCGGCGACGAGGTTCTCCTACAGTCACTTGGTCGGGGCTAAGGGATGAGGCTGTCTATTAAGTTTACCCGGCGAGTATCCGCGTACACTACGTGATTGCGACGGACTTTTGATCACATCAAAATTCCGTGGCAACCGATCAAGTGAGACTAAATTGCTATGTTTATAACATTCATTCAGTTATCTCATAACTTCTTGTGAATTCCAATTATTGTATCACATTTCAGATAATTAGAAAATGTTAAACTTTCCGATCGAACATTCAAACACCCAAGTTTTCCCGATACAGATCAACACATGAAACAAGTCTAAAAACATTCAGTTCGTGCCTCAGTACCAACGGTCCAGCCGTAGAAGGGTCAAGCCAACGCCTCACATGTGGCACGCCGTACTGCCCCAAACCCGAAGGTTCAAAGGGCAGTTCAAGATGGTCACATAATCGAGTTAAGGTTTGTTGTCTTCTAGAGGGTCCATCGCGTTACTTGCACTACTTAGAACGTTATTAAACTACGGAAAGATCCAACACTTGGAAATTTCCCGACAGGGAAAAAGGTGGGTATTTATATCCGGTCGAATTTTTTAACGTATTCCAAAATATCCGGAAAAACACATAGACGAAGTGTGACAATCCGATCGAATCTGCGAACTCCCAATACAACCCAAAATACTCAACTCTTGAGTGAATTTTAAAAATTCCCATAAAACTCAGCATTTAAATAAAGAAGTTACTGTGCAAAAATGGTTGACTGAAGAGACTAAATGGGCGCGGAACCGCCGCAATAGGCGGCTAATGCCGCGGATCCGCCGCGTTTTAGACAGATCATTAGGTAATTTTTGCACCGTAATTCTTATAATTTCCTGCTGAATTTTTTAAGCATTTTTAATTTGGAAAAAACCACTTTTTCAGAAAAAGTCCAGAGAGGGTTAAAAGTTAGGGTTTCGGGGTTCGATCGGGTTTCTAACATCGTCTAAGCATCGCCTAAGGCTCTAGCTAGGCTCTGATACCACAGTAGGGTTCCTAGGCACTCTAATGAGGTCTCACAAGGCATCAACTATGCCAATTTCAAATTTTACGGGTGCCGAGAAACCCTAATACGGATCGTTAACTAGATATATAGGCGACAAAAGAAACTAGTTAACAACTTAACTACGAGTATTCGGAAATACAACCTTTGTAGATCCGGTACTCCACCTCCATAGCTCCGCAATGAAGTCTCCTCGCTGTCCAAATGGAAACTCGGGCTCTAGCGTCGGCTTCATCGGAGAAATGGGCGGGCAAGGTCGTCGGCTTCGTGCCGAAGATGATCTACGTCGAGGCATCACTAGATCAAGCTTCCACTTCACCAAGTCATGAAACTTGTGAAGAGAACACCCCATACTACTTGGCAAGAGGTAGAGGATGAAGAAATAGGAAGTGGGTTCACTTTAGAATTGGATTTCTCACTCATTTCATCAAGTCACCATTGATGAAGTCTAGGTTTTCTTCTTTTTGAAGAAGAAGAAGAAGATGATAATATTATAAGTTATTATGAAAAAGAATAATAAAATCATTCTTATCATAATATTAACCATGGTAATGTGTAGAGAGTTAATCATGGTTGAATGGAATGGTTAGGGTTAAGCATGAGACAAAATGGTCACTTGGTCAAAGTCTTCATAAAGCTTCAAGAAAGAAATAAAGAAGAAACCATTTTGTTCATTATCCTTTCATTTCCCAAAAGAATAAATGAATAAGAAATCAAAACCCTAATCATTCATTAAACCATGGTTTATTCTTTACACAAGCTCAAGTAAACATGTATCATCAAACATGATACATCCAAGTGCACAAAAGTATATCACATATACAATGTGCACATCCGAGTGAGAAAATCCATTTAAAGTGAACCAATACTAGTTAATGCAAAGTAATATATCAAATATATAATTATGCATTAAATCATTAAATCAACACTTGATTTAACGACCCGGTCATATCGCATATAACCGACTAATATTCAATGTATCGTCTTATCGAATCAATCCTTGATTCGATAATTAGGGTATATCGCATACAACCATTCGACACATTCATCGCGAGAATAGAATACGGTATCACATACACGCATTATTCTCGGTCCCGCACATATCTCATATGCGCTCCTATTTTGTTTCGCTTGAGCCAGGAAACCTCTGTGTAGGACTCTAAAGACTCGTCAATACGCCGGCAGTAGGTGATGATCATATCAAACACCCACAAGCTGCAAGCGGTCTGCTAAACGTAATGGCCACCCGGGTATTGAGCGATCAGAAGATCGACGAGCAAGCCCGCTCACACTCCTGTGAATCCAACCAGTAACACTTACCGTACAGTCCGGTCTGATCGTCTGATATGTCGCATATCTCGTCTACGGGTGGTAAATGTCAGACCCCAATAGCTCGATAAGTCGTGTCGATATGAGGTCTATAACAGTTTGAGAAACTACTGGTAACACTTACCAGTAAATCTCAGCAACCCTGGCCAGGGATTTCCGGTTATAGCCAATCGAACACAGCGCAACATCAACTCCCTATACCTGGAGAGACGAATCCCCTCCTATCGCTCATTACCTCCATGTGACTCGGGACTGTACCCAAAAACCACCGTTTTGCACGCCCTCTTGGACGTGGTAAGATGGAAATCAAAGCACGGTAGGAACCACACAAGACTCTATGACGATCTCGGGTCAACAGACTACTCTGTACCAGTGTCACCAGAGAACTGCCATCTGACGTAAGGTATAATACCATCTGGGAGTTCTCGGCGAGTCCGTCCAGTGTACCCAGTCTCCACTGAGCACCCGTATATCATCTCTGATGTCAAACACCAATGGATATGGGATCATCCATCGCCCATCTGTATGGGTCGAGAAGATATACGCTAGTCTACTCTGGTATATCGATGCCCCGTCTCGATATACCCACGACTAGAGACTTTGAAGGATGTACTTATGGACTACCATGTCCCCACTAGTATGATCCGCATCATAGTACAGGTAGTCAAGTACACATCCTAAGGGCTTTACCAACATGTAACAGAGAGACAATCAGTGTACACGTTAAGGTAAAGAGTAACCAGATAGCATACTATCATGTCGAGTAAGAAAGTCTTCCCTATATACGTCCTAGCATCCACTACAATATACATCATATGTACAGTAATGGCCTCTAGGGCATACATATAACTAACAATTTATGAGTCTGTTGCGCAACGCCAGCTCAAATAACCTCTTCGTTTTATCGCGGGGAAAGGAATAAGGACGTCCCATCCTATCCTCAAGGGGCACGTACGGTCGCATATTATTTTGACGAGCAACCGGCTTCGAGTCGCTCGGTTGTTGTTGAGCATTAGCGACGACGATCGCTTTTCTCTTCCCTTTGTCATTTCGGATGTTTGGCCTTGGAAGAGGAGGTTTATGGCCCATCTGATCCATTTGTGCTAGTTTGTCAATCAAGGCTTGGAAGGTAGTCGGCTTGAAAAACATCATAAACTGCGAGATGGTTGCTTGTGGATCGAGGGTTCCCACAAACATACCTACCGTGGGAGCTTCTTCAATGCGCTACTCACACTTCGACCATAAGTTCCGCCATCGTATAGCGTACTGAACCCATGTCTCGCCAGGTTTTACCCTGGCGTTAATCAGTGCCGTCATCGGGGTACGTTCACTGGCGCTTGCAAAACGCTGAGTAAACAGTAGTTCCATCTCCGCGAAGGTTTTAATAGAGTCGTTCGGGAGCTCAGAGTACCACTCGAACACCGTATCTGATAAACTTCCAACAAACTGGCGAAGTAAAAGCTTGTCATCTCCACCGGTATTGCCGCAGAGTGCCCTGAACTGGGCGACATGCTGGTGAGGATTGCCCGTCCCCTTGTAGACATGGAACTTCGGAATCGTATAACCTGGCGGGTATTTGATTTGATCGTACCAACTCGGATATGGTCTCCCCGTTTTCATGACCTGGCCGGCTGTTTCGGTTGCATGATGAACCCGTATTTGCTGGGCGATGTATTCATCCAAATCAGCTTTGGAGATTGCATCCTCTTTGGCTGTGGACAGAACTGGTGGAGGATTCGACGTCTCGCCCCTATCGTCTTCAAGGATGATCGGGGAATCTTCAGCAGGTGGATCTTGTTGAATCATCATACCCACCATATCCTGGAACAGGAGGGCCATTTTCTTTATGTTGGCTGCCTGTTCCGCAGCTTCTTTATCCTTCTTCTCCAGTACGCGACGAAGGAATTCGGCGTCAGTTTCTTGTTCTTGACGCTCGTCCGAGGACATTTCAGGGGTTTCTTTTAGCCCTGTAAGCGCGGCCATAGCGTTCATTATTTCTTGGAGCTTCTGCTGCTGCTCCTGAGCCTTGGTCACTGACCTCGTGTGCGGTCTGTGACCTGTTGATATGCGGCTATCTTCTTTTCCCGATGCTATGTAAACCGTATGAACTGTTATGCCCCCTGACTTGGGGCGTTTAGGTTCACTATTTTTAACTTTTGCCGCTGACGCGAGAGTTTTCTCTGGCCTCCTTCTTTTGTGGGCCGTTGAGGTTGAAGGAACCGTTGAAGGGGGCAGCCTTGCAGCTGCTGTCCCCTGCTGTTTAATAGGGCAGTCCTTGTCTTTTTGCACTTTCGCCTTCTTTTGTCGACGAAAGTGATCTGGGTCGATTACGGAGTCTTGAACCCTCCGCCAAACTTTATAAATTCTTGAGGGTAGCCGTTGAGGGTGCTGTTCTTGCTTTGTTTCTGGGGCTTTCTCCGCAGGCGGAGGAGATCTTTTCGGTGTAGCGGTTGGAGAATTCTTCCGTACCCGCCTCAGCAGTTCAAAGCTGTTCCCAGTTGGAACAGCAGCATTGACTTCCACCACTGGAGCCGGTGGAGTTAGCCCTGAGGGAGAGTTGCCCCCTGCCTTCCTCACTCGTTGCCAATGGCGACGTCGAGCACGGCGAGCCGTTGGGATTGGCTCAGAGATTGAGATAGTTTCTTTTTGCCCCCTGTCTGAATGAGGCGCCGCCGGTGTTAACCTCTTAAAGACTGAGGTTGTCTTCTGAGGGGTGATATTCAACCTGCCGAAGACGGATCCTTGAGCAGGGGCAGGAGCAGGAATCGTCAGTCTTGAAAAGACTGACTCTTTGACAGGGGAAGCCGCCTTGATAACTTCTGGGGCAGCAGTTATTGCCTTCCTCGGGACAGCCAATTTAGAGTTCTGATTTAGCCTGGTGAAAACAGAGGCTGTCGGTTTGGTAGTGAGCGACCCGTTGACAGGGGCCGTCGTAGCAGTGAGCCGGTCGAAGACCGACTTTTTGTTCACTTCCGGTGCGGGTATTGGCGTAGAGAAGCTTGTAGGTGGGATCATGGTCCCAAAGAACAGGCCAGTGGTGGCTTGGGTCACCTGGTCTACCGGCAGAGCGAGGAAGGAAGCCGCTTGGGGCCCATATGCTACACCTCCTGGTGAGGTGGAGCGTCTGTTGCAGTGGCATTTCGAGCAGTTGGTGCAGTTAAACGCCATTGAATCTTGAGTTCTGCACCAGGCAAAAGACCAAATCTTAGTAACTTGAAATCCAAAGGCAACCGTTAACAAACCGCGATTGGTTCGCGAAGACGACACACGAAGTGTGGAGTGGAAAGAGGAAAAGGTCCCACCGGGCGTGCCAGAATCTGTTCCCCTCCGAATGGCGGCGCACAGGACCGCGATGTCCTGACGCTGAGATTCGGGACAGATGCTATTTGGTTTTATCCGTCCACCTCTCCGAAAATGCCAAATTGATTTATGGCACCGTGTATCGGAGGTTTAGACGGATGTGGCCGATGTAGCAGACTTCGTCAGATTCCCCCTCAGGGTGAGGGGTTTTTGATTGTGGGGACGCTCTTCCCTGCAGGCGCAAGCCCCTGCAGTTAATTACGCTACCGCATCGCGGTAACAACTTTCTCCTTCTCCAGAATTTTACTTCGTATCGTGTGTGTTTGTTTTGTTTGTGGTTGCCCGTGGATTGTATACGGAGACTGAATAATGCCGTCGCCCGTAGGACGTGGATTAGTCCAAATCCGTATTTACTTAGATTTGGGTTTGGTGTTTTTAGTTTAAGGATACATTAGTCGCGTTGCGGCTAAGATCCACTTAAACGGGACCGTTTAGATCCGGCAAAAGAGCATTTGGAGGCTCTATTGTTCCAGTTTAGGGACGTGGTGGTCCGACATTAGTTTAAGGACGTTTCGGTCCAATATTAGTTTAGGGACGTTTCGGTCCAATATTAGTTTAGGGACGTTTCGGTCCACGAGTTTAAGGACCCCGCAGTCCGTATTGATGTGTGGTCGTTGGGACCCGTCACCTCTTTGACGTCGTTGAGGAATTACAACGATGGATGTCAAAGGAGTTCGGAGATGTACCCTCGAACCGGATATAAATTGATTTGAGAGAGCATTTGTGCTCAGTTCAATTTAATTTAAGGACTTACGGCCAGAATTGGGCTAAGTCTAGTTGAAAATGTTCAACATTTTATTTGTTTTTAGTCTATTAGACCTGTGCTAGGGCTTTGCCCACACTTAAATAATGCATTGCATTACTTCTATTTTCTTGTTTGGGCTCTGCCCATAAAAGATGCAGAGCATCAATTTATTTTGGGCTCTGCAAGGCATTTGCATAGCATTTTATTATTTTTGTTTGGGCTTTGCCCATTTATAAATGATGCAGAGCATCAATTTAATTAGGCCTGTTTGGTCTTTTAATTGGGCTTGGCCCTGCATTGCATTTGTTAGGCGCTTTGCGCCACTCACTGAGCGCAAGCGCTTATGGTAAAGACACGTGTCATGCTCTGGTGAGCGCAAGCGCAAAAGTGCAGTGCGCTGCGCTAGTGCGCTGCGCTGTTGCGCTGCTGACACATGGCGCGCTCTGGTGAGCGCAAGCGCAACAATGCAGTGCGCTGCGCTGTTACACTGCTGACACATTGCGCGCTCTGGTGAGCGCAAGCGCAACAGTGCAGTTTGCAAGTGCAAAGCACCAAGAATCTTTTAGATTCAAGAACAGAAGTGCAAAGTACTATTTGATTTCTTGATCTAATTTAGATCAAAGAAAAATAAGTTTTTTTTCTTGTTTTTCTTATCTCAGAGAACCAAAGGTTCATGAAAAGTGCAAAGCACTATTTTTGTTTTATTTTATTTTTATTAAAGATCATTGATCTTGTTTTTAGATCTATGATCTGTTCATAAGAGAACTTTCTCTTTTTTTTTAAAGGTTTTTTTTTTACCTTTTTTATTCTTGAGGAGTTTCTCAGAGTTCTCTTCTCTCCCTTTTTTTTAGAAAGATATTGATGCCTTTTAATTGAGGCCAAGGGTCCTTTTTATAGTGCCCATAAATTAGTTAAATTTGTTAAAGAGATCTTTCTCTGAGTGATTTGGGGAATTTTTCCCACCGTTGGATCTTTGATTCAAGGGCTTCTACTTTGCAGAAGAAAATCTTTTTGTTTTAACAAGAACAGAAAAGATTTCTTAAAATTTTATTTCTGTTTGGCGCAGATGCCCCAGCGCGTGACACGTGTCGCGCAGCGCACAGCGCAGCGCAACTGCGCTAGCGCATCTGCGCTGACACGTGTCGCGCAGCGCAGCGCCTGCGCAACCGAAGCGTTGCTTCCTTTAATAAAGCTTTGCTCTGATTGGGTGCGCCTTCTTGGGCGCTGCGCTGACGTATCAGCGCCTGACATGTGGCGCGTTGCGCTCGAGACTTGAAGCGTTGCTTCAGAATTTTTGAATTTTGAATTTCAACAGAGCTTTGCTCTGATTGGGCGAAACACCTGCGATCCAATAATTGATTTGAGGGCACTATATCCAACAGCTATTCACCCAGCGTTTCGCAAGCGCTAGCGAGCGCACCCCGATCACGGCATTGATCAATGCCAAGGTGAAGCCAGGAGATACATGTGTTCAATATGCAATTCGGTGGCGGAACCTATGGTCGAGATGCGAACAACGCATAGAAGAAACTCCTGCCGTGAGCATGTTCGTGGGGACCCTAGATCCGCAGGCAACTATATCCCATTTATGATTTTTTTCAAGCCAACCACTTTCCAAGCCTTGATCGACGAGCTTGCTTAAATGGACTAGATGGGCCATAGACCGCCCTCCTCGAAAACGGAGCTTCGAAACGAAAAGGGTAAAGGGAAAGCTACCTTCGTCGCCAACACTCAGCAGCAGCTGAGTGTTCCGAAACCAGCTGCTCGCCAAAACGATAAACAGCGATCACTCGGAGAAAAGCTGAGATGTCCTTACTCATTCCCTCGGGATAAAACGAGAAGACTGTTCGAACTGGCGGTACGCAATAGGCTTATCACTCTACCAGATCCGAGACGCCCACTGCAACCGGGCGACGTCAATAATCCCAACTATTGCCCCTACCACAGAGTAGTGGGTCACCCAATCGAAGATTGTTACATCTTCAAAAACTGGATTGATGACCAGTACCAACAAGGCAAATTCGCGTTGTCTGAAAATTGGAGGGTGAACCCACCGCAATCGTACGCTCCTAAAAAGATGGACATGCCGGGGGCATCATGCTCGTTTGTAGAAGAGGCTCCGTGGGAAGTTGTTCTGTCAGCTAAAACTAAAAAAACGCTGAAGGATCTTCAAGCATGTCCGGCGATCAGGTGGAAAAGCCCGCTAGAGCCAGAGATTATTGAAGAGATGCTGAAACCGCGCCCAATACCGATAATTGGTAACGATGGGCAAAATACTCAGGCCCAGCCGTCAAAGTCTTCGAAGAAGAAGAAGACCAAAAAGCCCGCACCGTCTGACGACAAACGCATGGATCTGCAAAGGCATATTGACGCATTGGAGGAATATAACCAGAAGGCACGAACCCCGGTCACACTTCAAGAGTTTCTCAACCATATCCTTGAGAGCGGAGATAATGACAATGATGAGGGAGAAGACTCATCAGAAGAACAAGAGGATTATATGGCAAGTTGTCACATGATCTCTCATTCACCAATAAATGATGAAGAAGCTCACTCGGTATCAGAAGATAATGTAGAGGAGCTGGGGGCAGGATCGGTGCTAAAATCCTTGGAACCGTCAAACGAGATGATTGACATGCTGCTGAACAAAGCCCGTCAGAAGAGCAAAGCTGATCAAGAGCGTGAAATGGCCATATTCGAAAGGGTCAGGCGTCGGCATCAAGTTGAAGAAGTCATGGTAAAGATGAGTCGCAAAGCACTCCAACCAGACCGAAGCACGCCCGCAGCAGACAGAAGCAAGCTTAAGACAAAGAAACGGTTCGCCAAAGCCCTGTTAATGGGAATGAAGCTACCATCTTCCAAAGGAAATACTCCTGGCGATATACACCTTGACGAAGCGGATGTACACTCTAACTACTGTTTGTACCATCAAAGGATTGCACACCCTACCGAAGAATGTACGGCCTTTAAAAAGTGGTGGCAGGGTTACGTTGCTCACCAACAACATTTCAAGTGGATGAAGCGCAAAACTCGTCGGGAGCAGAGAAGTACGACAGATGGGCATAAAATAACTATCGGCAACTATCATATGGTCGATACCAGGGGATCACAAGTTCTCACCTTCGGAAGTGATTCTGATGAAGAAGTAGCCCTCGGCCCTCTTTTCAAGGATCCACCTTGGGAAAAGAGGAAGAGATAACGAACTGTGAAAACATTCAGCTGCGTAATCGTACGTTGCCCAAAAAGAATCTCGAACCTACAAACAAGGGATCGAACAAAAAAGACAAGGGGAAGGAAAAAGTCCTTGAGGATATCGCCCTCGATGATCGAGTCGTCGAAAAGCTGGCAGCCAAGGACCCTCCTAAGAAAAACAAAGTAGATTACAATGTCCTGGCACACCTGAGGAAGATACCCTCACAGCTAAGCGTCTTGGATGCCCTCCTGTTGTCTAAAGAGGCACGAGATTCTCTGATCAGGGCATTACAAGAGCCCGAGCAGTTTCAAGCTTTCCTTACTGAAGAAAAGACAAAGGACGAGCTGGAAGAAGTTCACACAGCCGACATTACCTTCAGCGATGAAGACCTCCTCCTCAGAACGTGCGAGCACAACCGTCCCCTGTATGTCGCCAGGTACTGCCATGACATTAAGATAGGAAAGATCTTAATTGACAATGGGTCCTCTGTCAACCTTCTAATGCGAGGGTGCTAAAAGAAATCTGCATGAGCGTTCAACACCTCGCTCGGGATAAAATCACCATCTCCGGGTTCGACTCCCAGTCATCACGGACTCTTGGGTCTATAATACTGACATTACGCTTTGGGCTGCTCGTCACTGACATCAAATTTCATGTCATTGACGCCAAGAGTTACTACAACGCTTTGCTCGGCAGGCCTTGGTTACACGAGTACAACATCATTCCTTCTACACAACATCAGTGTATGAAGTATTTCAAATATGGTCTCGAGTATACCGTGAAGGGGGAACTAAATCCATTCTCCGTAAATGAAGTCCGAAAGTACGAAGATGCAAAGTATTTCCTACCAGACTTTGAAGACACGGAAAGATGCCATAAGCCGAAGAATAAGCAAAAAGCTATCACCACTATTCCGGTCTTCAGGAGAGATACCGAGGAGGAAGAAGAGATGGTCAATTCGGGGCCGCCCCAATGCAACAGGCCGGGACCATCTACCCCTATTCTATTCTTTGGCAGTGACTCTGAAGACGAAGTCAACGCGGTGTTCTCGGTCAGTCCGTCAATACAGGCCCTCACTGGAGGTGATCAGAGTTTGCAAATCGCCATGATTCTGCGGCAGCACTACAGAGAGCTTGATGTGCTTGAGACATATAGCATGCAAGAGCTGCAGACATTATACGTCCCTCCCTGACGAAGAGGTGAAAAGGAGATTCTATTCTATCAATCCGCGGAAACTAAAGTCGAAAAAGAAGTCTGGCATAATGCCGATTTTGCGCTTGACAGGCTCCAACCCATCCGTCTGCCCAGATACTACACGGAGGGATTGAAAAGGTTTTTAAGATGCCAAGGCGTACCTTTCAAACAGACTGCTCGACAAGCTCAGTTCTACAACAGAATTTGGAACGTCCCCGTAACTCAGCGAAAATTGCCCAATGAGAAAATGGAAATGATTGGACTTGGATATGTCCAGTATAAGAGACGGGAGCAATTCCATGACTGCCATGTCATAAATTACCTCGATGAAGAGGGGGGTGTTATCTTAAAAGACGCTGATGTTGAATCAGAACGAGGTCCTCCCATAAAAATGTCGAGTCCATCATTTGAAAAACAGATGGACAAGCTAATAAGGGAAGCGAGTCAAAAGGTTCGGAACGACCACAGCCGCGAAATGGCCATTTACGAGAAAGCCAAGACGCAACGCCTTCTTTAGCAGGCTATGGAGGATGACAATGCCCTTCACGGTTAGCCCGCCATGCATTCCCAAGATAAGAAAAAGGCCCGACGTAGAGGCAAAAACAAGTTAAAGAACGAAAAAACATTCGACAGCGGCAAAACGGATCCAAAAGGCCACACGATCGAGAAAAGGTTAGCCGGAATCCGTCTTTTATGAAAAAGATGGATCGAGCATATTCTTTCCCTCGAGACAAGACAAGGAGAATCTTTGACCTTGTCATGAAATATCAAATGATGACACTCCCGGAGTCTCGGCACCCCGATCAAGCAAACGAGGTTCATCACCCGGATTATTGCTCTTATCACCGAGCAATAGGACATCCTCTTGAAGACTGCTTCACCTTCAAACACTGGATCGAAGACTAATATCAACTCGGCAGATTCGCTCTATCCAACAATTGGAGGGTAGCCCTACCATAAAAGCATGTGCCAAAGGCGACGTATATAGCGAAAGTAGAACCAGATCAACATCAGTCTTGGAAACGATCTCGTACCTGTCACGTGATAATGCTGGCGGAAAAAGGAGTGCACTAGGATATGGATGATCTCTCCTGGTGCTTCGAAAATAAGGATGAAGAGGAGTTGATCTCAGAATTTCCACAGGCGCCAAAAGAGTTGGAAGATGGAATACATACTACTGCGAATAACCTAAGGAAAATCGACTTGGGGACGGCAAATGACCCACGGCCTACGTTCGTCAGTGAGCTGCTGTCTAACGAATAGGTGGCTACACTAAAAGACGTGCTCATGCAGTATAAAGACTACTTCGCATGGAATTATTCCGAGATGCCGGGGCTAGATCCAGAAATAGCTATGCATAAATTGGCGATATCTTCGGACGTCAAGCCAGTCAAACAAGCACCAAGAAGGATGCGGCTCGAACTTGAAATGAGTATCAACACCGAAGTCAAGAGGCTAATCGGCTCCGGCTTCATCCAGGAAGTTCAATACCCCGACTGGATCGCTAACATTATCCCAGTGATGAAGAAAAATGGGACGGTGCGCATCTGCGTGGACTTTCGGGACCTCAACAAAGCATGTCCGAAGGATGACTTTCCCATACCGGTTACTAAGCTGATGATAGATAACACGTCCACTCATGAAGTCTTCTCCTTCATGGACGGATCATCGGGATACAATCAAATAAAGATGCCTCCCGAAAACCAGAAGCATACTGCTTTCCGGACCCCTCTGGGCATATTCTGCTACAAAGTGATGCTTTTCGGTCTGAAGAATGCCGGCGCTACCTATCAGAGGGCCATGACGAAGATTTTCGATGACCTCATACATGAAATCGTCGAATGGTATATCGATGACCTCGTAGTGAAAAGCAAATCGTGCGAGGAACATTGGGAGCATTTGAAAACAGTGTTCCAACATCTTCGTAAGCATAACCTGAAGATGAACACTCTGAAATGCGCATTTGGAGTCTCCTCAGGCAAATTTCTAGGATTCATCATACGACATCGGGGCATCGAAATAGTTCCATCGAAGATCAAGGCGATTGAAAATGCCCACTCCGAGAACTTTAAAACAACTGCAGTCTCTGCAAGGGAAGCTCGCGTATATCCGACGATTCATAGCCAACCTCTCCGGCAAATGCCGTCCCTACAATCACCTGATGAAGAAGGGAACCCCGTTCGTTTAGGATCATAAATGCCAAAGTGCACTGGACGAAATCAAGCACTACCTGCAGAATCCGCCGGTATTGACCGCCCCGGTCAAGGGAAAGCCCCTCACCTTATACACAACAGCCCTTGAAGGTTCTTTGGGCACGCTATGGGTACAGGAGAATGACCAAGGGAAAGAGATAGCTCTCTACTACTTGAGTCGAGTTCTCCTCGAGGCAGAAAACAACTACTCCCCTATCGAAAAACACTGCCTGGCGTTAATCTTCGCGATAACGATGCTTCGACATTATGCTTTGGCGCATGAGGTCCATCTCATATCAAAAGTGGATCCCCTCAAATATTTGATGTCAAGAGCCATACTAACGGGATGGCTCTCTAAATGGGCCCTACTCTTAATGGAATTCTCGATAACATACCGACCTCTCAAGGCAGTGAAAGGCCAGGCCATCGCCGACTTCCTCGCTGAGCATCCGATACCGGCCGACTCACCCCTAAATTGCGAATTGCCAGACGAGCACAAGTTTGACACGATCGACGGGGAAAGAGGAGGGAGTGATACCTGATGGGATCTCTACTTCGATGGGGCATCTTCCATGAAGAAGCGGAAGCACACCTCCCCCATAATCAAATCCGGGGTAGGCCTCATCTTCGTGACTCCACAAGGAGGGATAATGCGCTTTGCCTTTTCCTTAACAGAGCCGAGGACAAACAATGAAGCAGAATATGAGGATTTGATAGCAGGTCTTGAGATCGATGTCGACATGGGAATCGAAGACCTCCTCATATACGGAGACTCCTAGCTGGTCGTTAGTCAAGTGAACGGTGACTATCAAACATGCAAACCAGAGTTAGTAAAGTACGGCAAAAGAGTGCAGCAGTTGCTGACTCAAATTCCTTCCTACGCCCTGGAAAGCATACCGCGCATAGAAAATAGCAAAGCAGACGCGTTAGCCAAACTTGCTAAAGAACTGGCTGACGAAAACCTCGATGACGTAAGGATCATTGTACAAAGCCGTTGGGTTCTTGCACCAGCAGAAATATCTCCGGAGTCGTCTGAAGAAAAGAAAGCGACCGAACAAACAGCCCTACAAATAGAGGGCCATGAAAATGCTAAGGATTGGAGAGAAGTCTTTATAGACTACTTCAAATCCCGTCAAACACCGGAAGATGCATCCTCAAGAAATCAGCTCATGAAACGGGCTTTGTCTTTCGCCTTCGTCAATGATACTCTATATAAGAGATCGTTCGACTCTCTATGGCTGAGATGCCTGGGACCGGAAGAAGCAAGGAGAGTCGTCCAAGAAACTCACGACGGACTCTGCGATTCTCATCAAGCCGGGCCGAAGATGAAGCTGAAGATCAAAAGGATGGGCTACTATTGGCCCACGATGATTCAAGACTGCCTCGAATACGCGAAACAGTGCCACTCGTGCCAAATTCATGGGGACTTCATCCACTAGCATCCAAATCCGCTACACCCAACAGTGGCTAGCTGGCCGTTTGAAATGTGGGGAACTGATAGGCCCATCGAACCAACGTCATCCAAAGGATATCGGTTCATATTGGCGACAACTGATTACTTCTCTAAATGGGCAGAAGCAGTACCGCTAAGAGAAGTGAAGTCGGAGAACATCCTCCATTTCTTCAAGTCACACGTCATGTATCAGTTCGGCACTCCGCGACGGATTATCTCTGACAACGAACCGGACTACAGAAGTCACAAAATCAGCCGCTTCGTATAGCAACATAATATAGACTGGAGATACTCGTCGGTCTATAATCCCCAAGCTAACGGTCTAGCTAGGGCTTTCAACAAGACCTTGACGAAGATCATAAAGAAGACGGTGTCCAGAAATAAAAAGGATTGGCACGAGAGACTGCATGAAGCTCTCTGGGCCTATCAAATTGCGTTCAAGACGACCACGAACACAATGCCATTGCATTGGTATTCGGTACGGAAGCGGTACTCCCCCTCGAGGTAGAGCTACCCTCTCTACGAGTGGCGGTTCATTACGAGCTAACAGATGAAGAGAATGCTCATCTTCGGTTTGAGGAGCTCGACGCCCTCGATGAAACTCGACTCATGGCACAGCAAAACCTAAAAGCTTACAAAGCAAGGATAACGCGCTCATACGAAAGATCGACTAGGCCGAGAATATTCCGCCAAGGCAAACTCATGCTAATCGTAAAAATACCTATGATCCTCAATCATGACAAACGGGGGAAATTCGAGCCAAACTATGAGGGCCCTTACATCATAGATAAAGTCTACCAAGGTGGGGCTTGCTTACTCATGGACATGCATGGCGAAAGACGCTTCCGGCCAATAAACGGCCGATTCCTTAAGAAATACTATGCCTGACGAGTCACAGCCCATGTTAATGATAGATGACGACGCTTGTGTCCGCTCGCTGTCTTCCTGAGTACCAAACTCTGTAAGTGCTATCCGGCAAAGCTTTGCCGCAAAAACGTGCTACGGACCGAAACGTCCCTAAACTAACAACGGACCGAAATGTCCGTAAACTAACAACGGACCGAAACGTCCCTAAACTAACAATAGACCGTAATATCCTTAAACTAGCTACGGACCGAAATGTCACTAAACTAATGATGGATCGCAATGTCCTGAAACTAGCTACGGACCGTAACGTCCTTAAACTACTACGAACCACAGCATTCTTAGGCTAATGCGGCAAAAAAAAAGGTACGTCTATAAGCGAAATAGGCACGGATGAAAACCCGAAAGGGCTCCGTGAATAAAAACAGCAGGGCTACCAGCGAGTTTGTGAAAACCCGAAAGGGCGCAGACTCGTAAAAAAAATTCATGCACACTTGCACGGTCCTCTCGACCTTGTAAAGAAAAAATACCTGCGTGAGATCCTTACGACCCACAAGGGAGTAACACACTTGGGGATCTCCAGGATTCCTAAGGAGAAATTACACATACGAGATCCTCACGACTCGTATGAAGAATTCCCTTATAAGACCCTTACGGCTCATAAGATTCAAAAGCCTTAAGCTACAGGGATCTGAACCTGTTCTTAAGCCATCACATTCCGCAGTTTGCCCTACAGGCGGTTAATATTGACCCTTGTATACAATCCACGAGCATAAACAAGTGTTCCCTTTCCCAGTTCCACCGATGGTGTGAAATTCCCCTATTTGGTGAACACGCTTGTAGGTCCTCTCAACTTAAAAGGAGAAAACGCTCTTGTGAGATCCTTACGACTCTCAAGAGAAAACACACTTAGGAGTCCTCATGACCCCTAAGGTGAAATTACACCTACGAGATCTTCACGACTCGTAGGGAGAAATACCTTCATGAGACCTTTACGGCTCACGAAGTCAAAAACCTTAGTCGTCTGGTCCCTAACCCTGTCTACTAAGCCACCTTTGTTCGATATCGACAAAGGAAAATGATGATTCGCTCCTGGCAATATCCCAGTTGTAGCGATATTGATGCTTAAATCGGTATCAAATTCCAAGTCCTTTCGCGGTAAATGATGATTCGCCCCTGGTAATATTCCAGTCGCAGCGATACTGATGCTAAGATTGGTATAAGATCTCAGGTCCGTATTCACACCAAAATCAGCGAGCCAAAAATACAAAATATATATATATATATATATAGCCGAAATGATTGAGCAGCTCGCAATAAAAAGCAGCGAGTAAAAAGAAAAATATCCGAAATGATTGGGCACTGCGAAAAACAGCCGAAATGATTAAGCAATCGCGACTTTCGCGATATAAAAAGCTGAAATAATAGAGCATCGCGGAAAGAAAATAAAAATAATAATAATAAAATGAAACTTTTGCCTTGCAGGTAATTCCATAGTGACCCATGTATACAATTCATAGGCATAAACGAAAAGGGAACTACATTTCCCCACCGGGCTCTTTCAAATGGAGAGTCAGATCTCAAAGGCCACATCTACAGCCTAGAGATCAGCAATGGCGTTTCTCCTCATTCCAGCAAGATACGGACGCGACATCACCAATCGAAACCACGGCAAAATCCCTAGTCCTAAGACTCCACGGTTCACAGATAACCTAGAGTCAACCCTGACACCGCAGAAAGCGGAGGAAGTCAACCCCGACACCGCAAATAGCGGAGCAAGTCAACCCAGAAAATGCGGAAAGCGGAGCAAGTCAACCCTGACACCGCAAAAAGCGGAGCAAGACAGCCAATGACCTTCCCGTCAGAACAACGCGCCGTCTCGGAAACAAGTCAGCCAATGACCTCCCTGCCGGATCAATGCTCCGTCTCGGAATCAAATCAACTCACAAACCTCTTGATTCTGGGAAATCAGCGTCCTTGGAGAGAATCTCTCGATTCGCGTCGACCCTCAGGGAAATCAGTGTCTTTGCAGGAATCTCTCGATTCGTCTCGACCAAAGGGGAATCAGTGCCCTTGGCAAAACCCCCTCGATTTAGGCAAATCAGCATCCTTGGCGAGAACCTCTCGATTCGCGTCGACCCGCAAGGAGATCAGTGTCTTTGCAGGAATCTCTAGATTCGTCTCAACCTCCAGGGAAATCGGTGTCCTTGGCAAAAACCTTTTGATTCGGGGGAAATCAGCGTCCTTGGCGAGAACCTCTCGATTCGCGTCGACCCGCAGAGAAATCAATGTCCTTCCATGAATCTCTCGATTCGTATCGACCTCCAGAGAAATCAGTATCCTTAGCAAAAACCTCTCGATTCAGGGAAATCAGCGTCCTTGGCGAGAACCTTTCGATTCGCGTCGACCCACAGGGAAATCAGTGTCTTTGCAGGAATCTCATGATTCGTCTCGACCTCCAGAGAAATCAGTGTCCTTGGCAAAAACCTCTCGATTCAGGAAAATCAGCGTCCTTGGCGAGAACCTCTCGATTCGCGTCGACCCATAGGGAAATCAGTGTCTTTGCAGGAATCTCACGATTCGTCTCGACCCCAGGGAAATCAGTGTCCTCGGCAAAAACCCCTCGATTCAGGGAAATCAACATCCTTGGCGAGAACCTCTCAATTCGCGTCGACCCGCAAGGAGATCAGTGTCTTTGCAGGAATCTCTCGATTCGTCTCGACCTCAAAGGAAATCAGTGTCCTTGGCAAAAACCTCTCGATTCAGGGAAATCAACATCCTTGGCGAGAACCTCTCGATTCGTTTTGACCCGCAAGGAAATCAGTGACTTTGCGAGAATCTCTCGATTCGTCTCGATCTACGGGGAAATTAGTGTCCCTGTGCATAAAAAAAATTCTCTTGTGGGATCCTTACGATTCTCGAGAGAAAACGCGTTTAGGAGTCCTCACGACCCCTAAGGAGAAATTACACCTACGAGATCCTCTCGACTCATAGGGAGAAAAGTCTTTATGAGACTCTTACGGCTCATAGAGTTGAAAAGTATTAGGCAGCAGACCTGAACATATTTCCTAAACCATCGCTACCCTACAAGGAGGTTAAGATGGACTGTTGTCTACCATCTATGGGCCACATTTACTAAAGTAACACGCCAACAATGCAGCAAAGTAAAGAAAGCGATAATATGAGATAAATGTGCCTTTTATTCATGAATCTAATTGAGTACAAGATATATCACATAAAAGAATAAAAAATGAAATGATGAATGAAAATGAATGCATGTTATTCATATATTACAAATTTTCAGTCGATACAAAGGTGATTACTGAGAAGGAGGCATCTTCAATAAGTCAGCAAGCCGCTCGCGCACTCCTCTCAACTCCTTTTCATGGTCAGCCACCGCGGCCAACTCCGCTTCAATTTGAGCCCGTTGCTGTAAACAGGATGAAAGTTTCTCATCGATTTCCTGCTGAGCAGCTTCGCAACTCTGCCTAACCCGCTTAGTGAAATCAAGCTTCTGCCTCAGCGCCAGCCCGTTAGAAATACATCGTTGGAGGTCTTCAAAAATAGCTTTCAACCGCGCAGCATTCATTTCGACCTGGGCACGCAACTGGACAGACTCGCTGGAAGCCGCTTCATGTTTCTTTCGCTTCAGGGTCTCCTCTTGATCAAAATGGCGGATGAAAGGAACACTACTCTTGACCCACGCAGCCCGCTGGGAGTTCAGAGCTGATACTTCAGGAGCGGGACGTTTAAGCTCAATCTCATGCAGGCAAGTCTCGAACTTTCTGCAGTAATTAACCCAAGACTCGACGACACCTTCGTCATGGAAGCTCACGAGCATCGCCAGCATAGGATTAACCTCAGCAGCAAAATCTGCAGCGAATGCGAGGGCCTCTGCGTCAAGATCCTCGACAAATTCGATCAACATTCACAGGCTAGTCGCAGCGCCCCTGGAAGACGGGCGTTTAGCAAAAGGCCCTGCAGGCATTGGGATGCGAGACTCAAAGGGAGCTGAAGCTAGTGCGATTACTGCAAAATAAATTATGGTCAAATATCGACTCGAGAGCTAAAGAAAATACACGAGCGATGGAGTCTACTATACTGGTCGTCGCAGGCGGCAGGAGGGGGAGTGTCGGAGCCACGGCTATTCCTTCGCCTCCTCCTTCGACCCGTGACGCTATATTCAATATGAAGAAGAATTAGCAACGATATGGCTACCCGTAAAAGAAAGGAAAAGATGTCGGTTAAAAGCTATACTTACCGACACCAGCGGGTAGGACGATTTCTGACTGGAAGGAGAAATGCGGGTTCAGCACCTGATACAGATGGTAAAAAAAGACTCCTGCAAAATTGTGACAATATACTGTCAATACAAGGAGGATGACAACTACAATGAAACCAATAAATCGCAAACATATACCTTCCAGCATTCCAGAGGGCATAGAAGAAGGCGAGGGAACAACAACCGTCATAGCGGCGACCGGAGGTGCTTCAGATGGCACAATCTCAGCGTTCGCTGTACCTACAAACAAAATATCGTCAGAAGAAGCCGAATGGGATTGAGAAATAAAATAGTGACTCAAGACTTACCTAATGGGTCATCGACCAAAACCGCAACGGAAGCATCACCAGGCATAGCGGCTTCTACGCTCTCCTTCAGTGGGATAGTTTCTGCGTCCATGGTTTCTTCCCCTGATTCGACAAGGGCCGTCGTGACACTTGCGATGCCCGCCGATACAAAGGGAGCCACAAGGGGAAAGAGCGACGGTTTGGGCAGTCCTAGAGTCCCGAGAGAGAGTAGCCACTTCGGGCTCCGTGGTCGCCATCGTCTCGCCTGCCATCTCATCGCTAGGACTTGGCCCTGCAGGATATGGTATATAAGAATTTGCAGATCGAGTTCTAATAAAAAAGACCGGGCATTACGTTACCTTGCGATATACTCTCGGTTGCCTCCCGAGCCGTGCGCGCAACCTGTCTATGGATGGTAGACAGGGCAGCTGGAGCACCCTCTGAAGGAATAGCGACAGATGGAGTAGTGCTTGAGCCTGCACCTACAGCCAGGGTGGCATCACATTCCTTCACTGCGCGCTTCCTGCGTTTCCTTTCGGTTTGGGCCGTGAGAACTGATCTCCTCAAGACCTCCGACAAAGGGACGACGTCGTCTGAATCGAGCTCTGCCTCCGGCACCGTTACGGCGTCCATCATCGGCTGCTTTAGCAAAGCCTCCTGCGGTAATGTTGGAGGAGCTGAGGCTACAATAGCCGGCTCTGCAAGCGTCGTTGCACCACCGCTCGGGATCGGTACCGCACTCGGAATAACCCGAGTCAAGGTATTCCCTGCAACAAAATAAAGGAGAAGATCAGAGCATGAATAAAAAAGGGGAATAAAGGCACAATGAGCTGAATTATATCAAGACCCAAAAAAGCGAGGAGCCTCTCTTCCTCTTCAAAAGTCTTGATGAAAGCCACGAGAGCCTCTTCGGCAGAAATACCTGTTGAAGAAAAGGGCATTAGCAAAAGCGTAATAATAAGGAAGGAATGGACGCGGAAAAATACAACTGAAGTATACCTGACTTCGCGATGGTGATTATTGCCGCTTCTTCGCGAGTCAGTCGCTCGGAGGCCAGAAGGGAAGCCTGTAGATTGGTGTCGGTCGCAGGCGTGTCGAACAAGCCATCGTTAGTGCCATACTCACACAAGCCTTCACTGTAAGGAGTATGGGGCACCTGTCGGAGTACAACGTCAGCAGAAAATAGTGTCTTCTTCTTTTTCTGTGAGCGAACGCCGGCGGCCGATGACACGAGCTTGCGCTTGATGGGCATTTTTAGGCGACGGGTCCCGATTTTCGTACCCACTCCAGACTCCGGGGACAGTGCAGCTGCCGTTTCTGCAGGAATACGAGGTAGAGGCTTCTCAGGAAAAGCGCGCGGGACTGCAACCGCCCCAGCTTCTCTTAAGGAAGGATGAACAATGGTCCGTCGCTTTAAGGGGACAGTTGGGTTACCAGCAGGGGCTGCACCCTTGCGATCGAGCAGTAACCGTCTTTCTTCCCTGATAACAGCGCCCGTCACATGCTGGTACCACGCCACGTATGCGTTCGAGATTTTCGGAACGCAGCTCGGCTCACTGATAAAAAAGTTGGACCTGGTGTTTAGCCGCATGAAATGGTGCAGCGCGCTGCGGATATCCTCTTCCGTAGCAACTGGCTCAGCTAAAAATGCCTCAAGCGGGACACCCTGGTCATAACTCGACTGTTGAGCGAAACGGTGCGAGTTGTACCTCATGAACAGCGCTGAGTCGTTCTGCCTGAACACTAAAAAGCCCAGCCCGATTGAATACAAATGCAGAATCTCCCGAGCCTTCAACGTAGAAGCCCCATCTTTGAAGGTATCGTGCAGCGGCTGCACCGTTTTAGTGGATTCCTTGCCGATAGTTAAGACCTTATCGACGAAGGTCATGCCATCCCCGACCATACGCGGGTGAAGGACTAGACCCCGAGCCTCTCGCTGTGATGGATCTAAAGCAGAAGCGTCAACTAGGAGCATAACCCGAGAGAAATTATAACTGTCATAGAAACGGGGCCGTTTGTGGACTCCAAAAGCGCCGAGCACATGCAGCTCGATCCACGACGTGAAATAGTGCAGCGGGAGATTTACGGGCTGTACCCACGGTTGAGTGGTGTCTGCCGGTAAGCTGAGGCTATGATACAGGTGAGCCAGCCCAGCGATCCCGACGGCCACTCGCGTCCCGGCAACCATTTGGTGAGCCGGATAGAAGACGGATGGCCTCATATAGCGATGGTGCATTCGGAGCACAAACCAGCTTAACCATAGGCCGAGGAACCTCAAAAAGAACGCCTCTTCGTCAATGTCTGAAGCTGCGAACTCTGCAAAGGGGATGACCGGGGTATCTGGGAGGAAGAAATGCCTATGATCTACTTCCGTTGTCGGCTGGCTATCTAAGCCAAAACCAAAAGGCTTGTCAAGCTTGGCGAACTACGCAGCTTGTTTTGACAAGACTTTCGGACGAAAAAAGCGGGCGATGAAATCCACGAAGCTGACCCCGTGCCCTCCGGACTCGAGAAATAGACTCTCATAAATATTCAACACGTTGATTAGACTCGGGAATCGATGTTGAATAGCATTCTCTGGGGTGAGACCCATCACCACTGATTTGGTGGCGAAGATGTACTCGTCAGGGGGAAGTATTTCCTCGTAATGTTCCCCTCTAACGGGTAGGCCCGAAATTTCTGTAAATTCCTCCAAGGAAATCGAAACCTCCCGATCCGATAAAAGGAAAGTGTGAGTCGGCGTGTTCCACTGTTCCAAGAAAGCCTTGACCCACCATACGTGAGGCACGAGATACTGAAAAAGAGATGCGTAGATAGCAGGGTATAACCCGAGCTTCAGCAGCAGCGACTTTTTAGTTGACAAGATGTATCGAGCCCACTGCAAGTATCCGGCTGAATGGCGAGGAGTCAAGCCGATCATGTATGCCTGTCCTCAAAGGCGCGACTCGTCTTGACATATGCGCCGCCCCAGAATATTTAAAGTCATCGGCGGCTGCACGGGTATTGAGCCCATAGGGGGCTGGAGGCGTCCATCTGTAATCTGGTTAACCTTCTCCACAGCATAATTCATCGGGGGTGAGTCGGCGTAGTGAATGGCTGAAATCGGCTATGAAGGCGTTGCACAAGAGAAGCTGCGCCGACCCTGGATAATTTGGTTGTACCACAACCCCCATAAATGAAGAGACTTCTGCTCCGGGTCGTGATCTTTAATCAGTGCAAAAACTTCCCGATCCACAGGCGCGTTGGTATATGCACTCTCGGGGCGAGCAAATAGGAAAGAAGTATCGAAAGACATAGTACCTGTGCGAAAAGGAATGAGGGTTAGCTATCAATGCTACGGTCAAAATTCTGACACTTGGTACTTTAAATTTGTACCACACTGCAATGCAGTGGAAAGGGACTAAAGGGGACCCATAAAATCAAAGTGGCGGCTCATCATTAATGAGACAGTCACTCATTAAGGAGGAAATCTTAAGAGGATTCTCATTTAATGAGAGAATCATTGGGCCAACGAGTTGAACTCCCTCGAGAATAGTGCTCTGCAGACAGAATTTACATCTGTCAATTAAGGAGGAAATAAAATTCCCCAAAAATTTTTAAAGAGCTATGCTCTGTAAAACCACAAGATATTTAAAGATCTGAGGTAAAAATCCTAGAAACCCTAAGGGTCCTTCATCAATGGGTTAAGAAACCCTAAGAAAGATTTTTTAGATCTATATATGATCTAAGAATAGCAAAACTCTGTTCTAATTAACGGCTTAATGAAACCCTAAAATACATCTTAGAAGATCAGTATCTAAGAAGAGCAAAACTCTGTTTAATGGGTTCGATTATGATCCTTACCAAAAAATTTGGACAGAGTTCTAACTCTAAAAGAAATTTCCTTGGGCAGAGATCTGAGCTCTGAAGGGAGAATTAAATTCTCAGGAACAAGAAAGCAAGAAGATGAACAAAAGTCATCTCAAGGGTCAAAGGCCTTACTTATAGGCGCTGGAAGACGGTCCAACTTCCAAGACGATCCAACGGTGGAGAGTTTTCCACCGCTGCACTCACGTGTAAGCCACGTGAGCGCAACGGTGAGGGGCATTTGTTTCCCCCAATAAGAGAGACAGGCTCTGTTCAAAATTTGAACTGAGGCAGTGCCTCATGTGCGAAGCACGAGAGCGCCAGCGCTCAGAGTTAAAAACTCTGAGGCAACGCCTCACATGCAAAGCACGAGAATGCCAGCGCTCAGAATTAAAAAATCTGAGACAGCGCCAGAACAAGAAGTTCTCCACCCTTGGATTAAAAATCCAACTGAGATGATAAATTATCAGAGCACAGAATTAAATTCTGATTGAGGAAATACTCCTCAAATCTTTTTAAATAAGAAAGATTGTGCTCTGTAAATCAGAGCACTATTGGATCAATAATCCAATAGTGATTAAAAATCACCAAGACACAAAATTAAATTCTGATTGAGAAAATATTCCTCAAATCTTTCTAAATAAGAAAGATTGTGCTCTGTAAATCAGAGCACCGTTGGATCAAAAATCCAATAGTGATTAAAAATCAGAATAAGTTCTGTATGGGAAAATATTTTCCCAATCTTGTTAAAAACAAGAAAAATGTCTTCTGTAAAACAGAAGTCCTTGGATCAAAAATCCAACGGTAGATAAATTCCCCAAATCAATTGAGAAATCTCTCAATGAGAGATTTCCTTAACTGAATCAACAAATCAGCCTCCACTATATAAAGGCCCCAAGACTTCAAGTCTTGCACAGAGCAACCCCCCTATAAACTTCAAACTTCAGAGACGAGAGCAATTTCTTCTCAAGGTAAATAAAAATAAGAGAGATCACAGTAACTCCTCCATATTTAAGAGTTTAACTCTCACATTAGAAGAACTTAGTTCTTTTTCCAGATCTCAGATCTATAAGACAAAGTCTTTCATAAGTGAGAATCTAATTCTCAGAGAATTGAATCGAGCGGAACAGAAAATTCAGTGCTTAGCACTCCAAGTCTGGCGCTCAGCGCCGAGCGCTCCACGTGCTCCCCACGTGGGCGCTAGCTTATAAGAAGTGCTTAGCACTTAAAGTCTGGTGCTCTGCGCCAAGCGCTCTATGTGCTCCTCACGTGGGCGCTATTTAATAATAAAGCGCTTAGCACTTAAAGCCTGACGCTCAGCGCCAAACGCTCCACGTGCCCCTCACGTGGGCGCTAATAGATTAAAGAGTGCTCTGCACTCAATGGTTGGCACTCAGCGCCGAGCGCTCCATGTGCTTCTCATGTGGGCGCTGTTTAACATAAAGCGCTCTGTAAATAGAGTCCAGCGCCATAAAGAGTGTTTAACACTCAATAAAAAAACAAAGAAAGAGGGTGAGTATCAAAGCTCATATCAATGCTCAGCATTATTGAACAAAAGGGATCAAGCCCAAATAAGTAATCAGATGGGCTGAGCCAAAGGTTGGCCAAACCCCAAATCGACCGAGCCCATAGGTCTTCTTCTAAATTGGCCTTAGTGCCAAACAGGACTACCAAGTCCCTGATGAACATTCTTTGGTTCAAAGGTACATCTCTCCACATCTCTGATACACGTCGTTGTAATTCTTCAACGTCTTAAGAGAGGTGAAGGGTCCCAATAATCAATGACTCTTGGCGCACCTCTAAACCAATGAGCCAAAACTCTACGGACTATAATGTCCTTAAACTTCATGGACTATGATGTCTTTAAACCCAATGGACCGCAACGTCCCTAAACTAAACTCTATGAATTATGATGTCCTTAAATACGGACTATGATGTCTTTAAACTTATGGACCGCAACGTCCCTAAACTAAAAACCATGGACTATGATGTCCTTAAACACAGACTATGATGTCCTTAAACTTATGGACCGTAATGTCTCTAAACTAAACTCTATGGACCGTAATGTCTCTAAACCCAATGGACCGTAATGTCCCTAAACTAAAATGATAGAGCCGAAATGCTCTTTCGTTGGATCTAAACGATCCTAAAACCTTATTAAGTAGATCTTAATCTAAAAATTAGACTAACGCATCCTTAACAAACATTTAAGTCGATCTTGATCTCAAACGAGTTTAACGATTCTTGAATCAAACCAAACCCAAATTTAAGAAAATACGGATTTGGACTAATCCCCGCCCTACGGGCGACAACATAAATTAGTCTCCGTATACAATCCACGGACAACCAAAAATAAAACAAATACACACGACACGAAATGAACATCTGAAGCAGGAGAAAGTTGTTACCGCGATGCGGTAACGTAATTAACTGCAGAGGCTTGCGCCTGCAGGGAAGAGCGTCCCCACAATCAAAAACCCCTCACAAACGAGGGAGAATCTGACGAAGTCTGTTACAACGCCCGTATCTGTCCAAACCTCCGATACACGGTGCCATAAATCAATTTGGAATCTTCGGAGAGGTGGATGGATAAAACCAGATACAATCTGCCCCCAAAATTCAGGCCAGACGTCCTAAACGTCCTGGTCGCGTCTTTCTGCAGTAAACAGGGTTATTTCAAATCGATGAACTAAAAATATTTATATCAAAATGTCATAAATAAAATAGATCTAATTTATGGTGACATATAATGATGCAAAATAGATAGATCTTAAAAGATCCATCAAACGATAACCCTAATATCATAGATCTGTCCTAAAATAATTTTAAAAATAATTTTTTATCTATGTTTAGATTAAAAAAACGCATCTTTTGAGCTGCAAAAATTTAAAAATCACATATTTATAATTCTACGAACGTAGGATGCATAGCTCTAACACTAATGTACACTTTAGGTGACGTAGATACATAACAAGTAATCATGCACAACGGAAATACATGTATCTACCTTAAACGTTTACGATATAACTGATCCGATTGGTTGGATCGTTTCTCGCCCATGTCATAGAAGATCTGATCTTTATCGTCTCCAAGCAACGGCCAAAGAGAAACCACACTTTAGTAGAAAGCGAGAATCCCTCACTTGATCACCCCGCAAACCAACCCAAAATAGAATAGGATGAAGAAGGAGACGACAACACTCTAGTGTTTTTTCTCTAGAAAAACCCTCTATTTATTATCATATATCGTATGAAATCCTAGCCCTCTTATATGAATATATAGGACACCCACTCATATGGACGTATATTGTTCAATTCAGGTCCAATGGCTAACAGATACTTTTCCACACCATTTACAGCGATCACAAACAACATCTATTTTTTCTGTAAAATCTATACCTAACAAACCCACCGTTGCCGGTCCCAAGTTCAGATGAGAAAGGGTGAGAGTTGTGGTAGACTTGTGACAGCCAACGTAAAACTTTGTCACATTCTATGATATGAACCATAATAAGAATATCGTTGGGGCGTCCCCTACTCAGCGACGCGCTACATCGGATCCCGGGTGTAGTGTTAAGTATGCAAGGGCTTCTAGGTCGTCGTCCAGAAACGGCGCGCTATATCGGACCCCGGGTACAGTGACAAATAAGCAAGGGTCGTCGTCCAGAAACGGCGCACTACATCGGACCCTGGGTGTAGTGACAAATAAGTAAGGGTCGTCGTCCAGAAACGGCGCGCTACATCGGATTCCGGGTGTAGTGACAAATAAGTAAGGGTTTCATAGGATCCATCTAGCTTCCTGGAACATAGGGTTCCCTTACGGATAGACTAATAGAATTAGTGGAGGTGATGGTTAGAAGGAGAGTTGGTATTATGTGTTTGCAAGAAACTAAGTGGGTAGGTGAAAAGAGTAGAGTTATAGAGCCTTGGGGTTATAAGCTTTGGTATACGGGTAGAGATAAAAATCGTAATGGGGTAGGCATAATCATAGATAGACGGTTGCTTGAGGATGTAGTTGAGATTAGGAGAAAATGTGATAGAATTTTACTGGTTAAGCTTCTTCTAGGTGGAGAGATCCTTAATATTATTAGTGCTTATGCACCACAGATAGGTCTTGATGACGCTAGTAAGCGTCTATTCTGGGAGGATTTAGACGAGATGGTGCAAAGTATACCTAGTGGAGAGAAGTTATTTATTGGTGGTGATCTTAATGGATATGTAGGTACCAGTCGTAGTGAGTTTGATACTATTCATGGAGGTTTTGGTTTTGGACAAAGAAATGAAGTAGGTGACTCGATTCTAAATTTTGCCTTATCTTATGATTTGATCATAGCAGACACCTGGTTTAGGGAAAGAGAGTCCCACCTTATCACTTTTAGGAGCGGATCAAATGCTAGTCAAATAGACTTTTTTCTGACGAGAAGAATAGATAGAGGTTGTTGTATCGACTGTAAGGTAGTGCCAGGTGAGAGTGTAACCACTCAACATAGACTTTTAGTTCTAGACTTTCGATTTAGAAGAGGACTTAGGAAGATTAGACGTAAGGTAGAGCTTAAAATTAAATGGTGACGATTGAAAGAAGGTAACCAAAAGGCTTTTATTGATCGTGTAGTCCAAGAAGCGGATTGGCAGTCGGAAGATGATTCAGACAAAACATGGAACAAAATGGCTAGTTGTATTAAGAAGGTAGTTAGAGATCTACTTGGTGAGTCGAGAGGTGGTGCTCCACCATCTAAGGACACATCATGGTGGAATGAAGAAGTAAAAGCTGCAATTAAAATTAAAAGGGATTCTTATAAAGATTTGAAGAAAAGTAGAGATATGGAGAGATTTGAGAAGTATAAAATGGCTAAAAAGCAAGTTAAGAAAGCTGTTCGGGAAGCTAAATTTAAGGTCTACAAGGAGGTGTATGAGAAATTAGACACTAAAGAGACTGAAAATGATATATACCGGATTACTCGGATGCGGGAAAGGAAGACTAGAGACTTATGTGCGGTGAAGTATGTCAAAAATGAAAATCAGAAGGTTTTAGTCCGAGATGAGGATATCAAGGAAAGATGGAGAGGTTATTATGACAAATTTTTCAATAAGAGCTTTACTAAGAATTTGAATGAACTTGGCATTCAATCTCAAGATATAAACCGTGATTTCATGCGTAAAATAAGACTACCTGAGGTTAAAGAAGCTTTGAACATGATGAGTTTAAGAAAAGCGGTTGCTCCTGACGGGATTCCTATCGAGCTTTGGAGATGCTTAGGAGAAATAGGCGTTAAATGGATGACAGATCTGTTTAATAAGATTTGGCAGACAAAAAAGATACCAAATGAATGGAGGAAAAGTATCCTTGTAGCTATCTACAAGAATAAGAGTGACATTCAAAGTTGCTCAAACTACCGTGGAATAAAACTTATGTGTCACACTATGAAACTTTGGGAGAGAGTGATTGAACACAGGCTAAGGAAGGATATTAAGATAACAGAGAACCAGTTTGGGTTCATGCATGGACGATCGACGACAGAGGCTATTCATTTGCTTCGTCAACTTGTCGAGCGTTTTCGAGAGAGGAGAAAAGATTTGCATATGATATTTATTGATTTAGAAAAAGCGTACGACAAGGTACCTAGAGAGGTATTATGGGGGACAATGATGAAGAAGGGGGTCCCCGTCAAGTATATTGGCATAATCAAGGATATGTACGATGGAGTAGTGGCAAATGTCAGAACCTGCGGCGGTTTAACGAGTGATTTTTCGATTACACTTGGTTTATATCAAGGATCTGCATTAAGTCCATTCCTGTTTACCATCGTGATGGATGAACTTACTAGAGCTATCCAAGATGAGGTACCTTGGTGTATGCTATTCGCTGATGATATTGTTCTAGTAAATGAGATGAAAGCAGGGGTTAATGCCAAATTGGAATTATGGAGGCAAACATTGGAATCTCGGGGATTCAGATTGAGCAGGTCCAAGACAGCATATATGCATTGCAAATTTAGTAACCAGAGAAGTCAAAACCATATTGGTATAATATTGGAAGGGCAAGAGATATCACCGAGCGATCGGTTTAGATATCTAGGTTCCATCATCCAAAAGAATGGGGAGATCGATAGTGATGTTAATCAAAGGATCCAAACTGGTTGGTTGAAATGGAGGAGTGCAACAGGGATTTTGTGTGATCGTAACTTTCCGTTAAAATCGAAAGGGAAGTTTTATCGTAGCGCTATTCGGCTTGCCTTATTATATGGTACAGAATGCTGGGCTCTTAAGAAGCATCATACACAGAAGATACACGTAGCGGAGATGCGCATGCTTCGTTGGATGTGCGGTAACACTAGAAAAGATAAGGTGCGAAATGAGGATATTCGTGCAAAAGTTGGTGTAGCACCTGTGGAGGAGAAGATGCGGGAAAACATGCTAAGATGGTTTGGTCATGTGCGACGCAGACCTATGCAAGCACCGGTTCGACGAATAGATACTCTAGATATGGGCAATGGCAAAAAGGCAAAAGGAAAACCGAAGAAAACATGGATGGAGGTGATACGAAACGATATGGTTGCCAAAGGACTCGATGAAAGTATATTGTCCGATAGGAGTGAGTGAAGGCGGAAGATTCATGTGCTGGACCTGGCATGATTCTCATGTTGGTTCATGTAGCCTACCCCATATGCTTGGGATAAAAGGCTCAGTTGTTGTTGTTGTAAAATCTATACCTAACATCAATCCAATTTTAGTTGTGAACCTAAATTTAAAGATGGTTGTAATGAAATGAGCAATACTTTACTTTACCTACCCGGCTTGACATTTACTGCAATTTATCCGAGAGACAAAAACCATGGACCCACTTGTTTGGCACCATTTTGTAAAATGATGGAACCCACAACACCTAGATACTTGTGCCAAACTAGTGGGCCCGCTTGTTTGGCACCGGTACATGGTGTGATTCACAACACCTAGATACTGGTGCCAAATAAGTGGGCCCACTTGTTTGGCTCTAGTACAAAATAGTGGGACCCATAGTGCTTAGATACTAATGCCAAACAAGTTGGTCTATGGTTTTTGTCTTTTGGATGGATTGCGGTAGATTTCAAGCCCGGTAGTCTGAGCCTCTTTCAAAAATTAAGTGAGCTGGAGATTTATCTTAATGTTGATATATGTTGTAATTATGCGAATGAAATATATAGCATTAACTAGTTATCATTCTCTTGTCCTTGGAAGCACATTTGCCTTTTAGTATTGCATTAATTTTTACACAAATATAAGATGAATAACATGTGCATGAGGGGGGTATAAACCATAGGAAAAGGTAATAACGTGGGATGAGAGAAAAAGGATGTTTGCAGAGAGCGAAACTTGGATGTTTCTTTGTCCGCCACCACCTTCTTCTTGTATCTTCAACCTGCATGATCGATCTCCATGTTGACCTTAAAAGTCTCTTTATACATTAATTCTCTCATTCTCATGTTTGCATAACGAGAAGGGATAGAGAAAGTACTGCGCGGAGTCTCAACATGTCAGTCTCTACGCGAGCATGCAAACATGCAAGTGTGCAAAGCATTGCACTCGGTATTTCAAATGCGCATAGTATGCATCGTACACGACTGTCTCTATCCATACAACAAGCAAACCGATCATATATGTCCGCTGATGAAAAACAAAGACATAATAATATGGTTTGTATTGCACTATTACGACCGACGATTGATCATTCAGACGCTTTACCTCCGGTATATCCCGGTATATCAAGTAAATGATTTCTGGGTGGGGGGTTAAAACGAGGTGAAGGAGCGTGGGAATCTGCTAAAGTTTTACTGTGGCACGCTATCTAAGCCACTAAAATGATGAGATCAATGGGCTCTTAAGAGCTATTTTTTTAAGCTTTGTAAGCTCTTTCACATCCCAAGTACCAATTTCAAATTCACCCTGCTTGCTTTAAACTTAGCCTATTCTAGCCTCTAATGCATCAAACATTGTGTCTATATGCTTTTATTATTTTCTTAAGAAAATGAAGAAATATATTTTTGGGTTGGATCTTGTGCTCAAATCTCGTGTAATTTGTTGCATAACAAATTTAAATAAGTTAGCAAATCCTTATTAGAGGCTAGACGCTAGAGAGAAGTCTACAACAGATATCTTATCTTACAACACAAAAGTGGGGAAAATTGTCTTCCAACCAAAACCTTTTCATTTCTAAATAAAAATAAATCTTGAACAAGAAACGCAAATTTATAATTAGGGTTTTGATAATATAAAGTCTCGTCATATAGAAGGTCCGGCTTACCCGTTTATATCCATGTGTAAGTGGCATCACATTAATTCTTCTCCTCGTACCAATTGGAGATTTGATTGATAATTTTGAATTTTCTAGCTATCTTTGATAGAACACACTAAATCAGTATACGACAATTGATCGTGCAAGCATTTGTGCCCGTTCATCCAAGCCGGATTTCCAAATTTACCGACTTCAAAAGTCATTAATATGGAATTGACATCAAAATTGGTTGTGAACTTTCTTTAGTGCAGAGTTCTACAAGAACAAGCCTCAGATGCATATCGCCAATTGGTAAGGCATAAGAAATAACCCCCAAAAAAACCCACAAATTCAAACATACAAAAAACACAGAACAAAAGTATGAACAATGGGGTTTGTATCCATCCAATCTTATAATTCAGAAGCACAATGTCGGTCGGGATTAAGTTGGCTGTTTGAACGAACACAAAAAGTGAAATGTAATTAACAGTTTTAATAGCAAACCATGATGCAAGAAGTTCGCTGTTAAGTCGACTCATACAAATCATCGGATCAATATAGCGTAATAAACAGTTTTGGGTTCAGTTGTATTATCGTATTTACTAAAGGATACAGTATATGCAACAAAGAGACAAGTCTACCAGCTAGTAGCTATCTACGTAAAAAGCGGCACAAGTTAGATTGTAGTAAACACCGTAAAATACGACTAAGATATATGTGCTGCCCTATATTCATTAGAACAAAGAAGATTTTTCAGTTGTGGAACAAATGCTGCAAAAAGTAAAAGAGGAGAAATAATGAAAGGAGAGATACAAACTACCAAGGGGGAAGCAGCCCAAGGTTAATGTTCCCCTTTTTTGGTGTCACAGCAGAGCCCACTTTAAGCCGATGTCTGCGCTTGTGGTTGGATGCCTAACAATTACATCCAAAAAAATATTGGAAGAAAGATTTGTGAATACAAATGCATATGTATTTCAGAAACTTCTTTCTAGGCACACACATTCTGCGATCCTGCTCCCAATGCAAAATAAATTAGATTCTCTCTTCACTTTTCTTCTTCAAACTTCTCAAACCTTATAATAATAATCATATATACCATACTATAGTTTATATGCATGCTTAATATAATATATACTCGTATGTTTACATGATCAAAAGGCCTGAGGGGTACGTTAAAAAGGGGATGCTTGGTGTTATTGCAGTGGAGAATATACATTTTGCATGCGCAAAGAGATGATGAGTTGAACCTTGAAATATTTTTTCCTCTATGCCTTTTTATTTTTATTTTTATGGTTTTTCGAGGAAAAACAAGGTAAGCATGAGTCGCCCACTAAAGGAAGCAACCCTAAATCATGCTCATCATCTACCTCACCTTCTTCTTCTTCAACCCCCACCCCCACTTGCTTGTAATAATCCCAAGGCATCCTTCTTCTCTTCTTTTATACCCGCCTCTCCTCCTTCACTCTCTTCTCATCTCTTCAAGATTTTGAGCTTTCTTTCGCATCTTCTTTCTAGTTCTAGCTAACTTAGCAACAAATTTTAGTCGCCGCCTTTATTTTCATTCATCAACCCTACCTACACTTTAAGGAAACCTTTGCTCAACAACTATATATATTCATTTGTTCATTTCTCCACCGTCGTCATGAGGTAGCTAACTTCACCTATATTGGTCCATCTAGGTAGGGTTAGGTTATAGCACTTACGATCATTATTTTGTTAGGTTGTAGCGCTTACGACCATTATATTGTGCTACGAGTTAAAATTAACTTTAGACACACTGCCATACTCCCCACCATCACTTGGAGATTACTTAATATTGACCATGGTTATGATGGCAACTCAATAGTTCTCATGAACAATGTATATGCATGATGATGTCTAAACTCGGTGTTGATCGATGATGATAACGATGATGGATGAATCAGTTTTTTCCTTAATTAGAAGTCATGGCTTCTGCTCAAAAGCTATCTATTGAGAATGAAGCAATATTGGTGAGGTTCAATCCGATGATTGGCTTTTGCAGAACGATTGTAAACCAGTCTCAGATTGAGCCGCGCCAATATCACTTCTTCCGTTGGCTTTCTTCGCTAGTGATGGCGGGTACTTTTTCTATCTCCTCCACCCCCTACTTTGATGAATTGTTATGTTCAATTGCATATTGCATTTCTATGATTTCTTCAAGATATAACAACATTATATATTATATATTTGTGATCATTTCCGCTTCATCCATAATTAATTTCCATGGTTAAATTGCATATATATAATATCACCCTCTAATGATTAACATTTATCATATAGTATGTTTTCAATAGTTTCCTATGTTATCCTTTAAATGTACGTTTGTTTGTGATTACTTCCACTTCATCAAACGCTCTAGACGCAAGCATTTGCCTCTTTTTCACCTATATTTAATGAGGACTGGATTTGCAGTTTGAAAGTTAGTAAGTATAAGGAACGTGTTCTGTTTGTGAAGGTGAAGCACAAACCCTAGTGCATTAGATATTAATGCTTTAGAACCTTATATTTGCTTATAAGTGATCTTAGGAGGGGCAATAAATTTACAGTGGCATAATTTAATGGTTAACCAAATATGTATGGCGCTTGCTTACTCCAGACTTCATCTATTTCCGAAATCAGGAAAACTCGAAATAATAATGTTTCATACCAACTGAAATCGATTTCTGTTGCGTTTATTATGCCAATTCCCCACTTTTTCCTTTCTTCAGAAAACGATTTAGATTATCCCAAGTCATATCCCATCTTTTTGCAGAATCCTGCCTTTTCCATCTCTCTTGTTACTGAAACATCTTTAAACCTTTCGTAGTTAAACCATATATTTTACTGAGTTACTAAAACACCGTTGAAACTTAGGTTTCGGTATCCTGCCTTCTTGTTACTGGACCATGTGTTAACCAGAAGAAGCCTAGACAGCTAAAATCCTCTGCATGCCCACAAAGTGGGATCTAAGATGCATGCTTTGTAGTTTTGCCATGAATTTGATCCTTCAGGCCTAATTTTTAGTCCACAAGAGCATGTGATGGAGCTTCGGGATCTCCTTCAAATGCGGTCCTCCATCGATCCTGCGATGGCGGTCTTGAACGGCTGAGATTTGGTTTTGGTGTTGTTGGGTGTGCAAAGAAGTCCCGGGGTAGGCGACCACCGTAGGACCCTCCGACGATCAAGTTAAAGCGGAGAAATAGAAGCAGAGTAGTGACGTATTGAGATAATTCGAGTTACCTGAGTCGTCTGAGAGAGAGGTTTATATAGGGATCGTTTGGTGCGAGCGGGCGTGAGATCACCGCCGTCAGTTACGCCCCAGCGTTATCCTCGCCTTGAATGGCGGGATACACCCATTAATGGCTTGTGAGACCGGCCACCTCCCCTCTTCGGGGTCTCGACTGTTTACACTAGTCTACTCTGGAGTATCGATACCCTGTCTCGAAACTCCCTCGACTAGGGACCTTTTAAGGATGTGCTTATAGACCCCAGCTCCCACGTATATGATCGCCATCATACTGCTGGCAGTTAAGCAAGAATCCTAAGGGCTCTATCAACGCGCTATAGTGATCTGTAACATCACCTAAAGCATGTACACGATGATAAAGATAAACCAGATAGCATACTATCATCACGAGTAAGACTGTCCTACCGGCATAGGTCCTCCCTCAATCATTGCAATCACGTGCCTGTGATCCAATAATTGACTTTGAGGGCACTATATCCAACAATCTCATACTTGCACTCAAGGCTAATTATTGGGATGTCGCATACTCACAGCCCGTGTGATACCGAACACCCAACTCCTCTACTGATCAGTCTCACAAAGCCCGTTTGTGAAACTATTGCGTTCGAGGAACAGCCTCAGTGAGTGGATCCGCCCTGATGTTTCTTTCTATATCTCTCTTAATTTCTAGTTCGCGGAGAAAGCCATCTTCCGAAATGAGCAATACCTGTCTTAGACTATGTCTGGATATCTGATGGGACCTAATTCATAAATGAACTCCAAATCCAAACTTCTTAGACTGTATCGTCAACTGAACTTAATCAGTATCTTGCACCACGCCGCCCTCAGTATCCGCTTGGACCACCTGTCCAAACTACTGCCCCTCATCAGAGGGAAAACTATGACTCTGACAGTCATTCTATCATCCAGGTCACCTTGGAAGCCTGGAATGATAACCGTCTCCCGAAGGAGGCTGTCGTTATCATATCCCTAGAACATCCACTTATGTTCTAAACTGCTTCCGAACGTTTCTCCAGGATTGGATTAATATCACAACTTATTGCATCTAGTGCGAAAACAACATCTGGTGTGGTATTTGACATCTCATGATTGACTCAATTGCCTAAGCAAGTGATATGCCAATCATGCGCGTCCCTCTCCCCTTTAGTCTGCAAGACACCTTTAGAGAGGGTAACTCCATCACCTGCAGGTATACTAGCGTGCCAGGAGTCGTCCATTCTAAAACACCTTTAGAATGCTGTCTAAGTACCCAGATTGGGAAACTACCCAAATCTAGATCTAGAACCATAAATCTAGTAACTAGAATATCTGATATAATATCTATATCCTATGTGGAGAAAACTACTGTGTGACAACCAAAGTATAACCGATCGTAATATAGGAATTTCACTTCCTACTATGTGTATGCCATCCATATACCAGGACATCACACTCTACTACCTTCTTAACAGATCCATCTCCTATTCTGACGAAGTCAAAGTCCATGACTGTCACATCAAAAATAGATGATTTATCTCGGCTATATCTGCTTTAGTCTATAAATAGACATAAGCTACTTGTCCACTATACTTCCGCTGCTCCCACTGACTACGACAACCCTCTGGCAGAGTCATATACACATGCACTTCTAAAGCTAGTTTAGAATGACGCTATACTTATCCTCCTGCCGGGTCTCACAGCCTGGAACAACAGTAGTGTCAAGTCTGGAAAAACAAGAACCTCCATGTCACCGTCTTTGAGCATACCGAAGTATCTCTCGAGTGCCTGAGGTTACCCACCATATCTGCGGAGTAGCCAATGGAATGTCAAACCTGATTAAATCCTTAGGTCCCTATTAAATTTTCAGTAATCGTCTGTGGTTCTGGAATCGCTTCCAGTTCTACCATACTCCCACTACTGTTTTCTGAAAAAATCCATTTTTATTAAAACTGTGGCGAGTCAAGAACAATATCACTATTGATCTTCCAGATGGTAGAAAATCAACCCTCGTCATAGCCCGAGTCAACCCACAAACAGCCATTACAGAAACGTGCCTTGAGTTATCCAGAGTCTGGTTTTAAGCATAAGCCGGACAACTCCATATACCTTAACATCGTTAAGATATGAGCCATTCTATATCTAATATAGAAACAGAGGCACTGATTTAATTGGAACCAGATTCAAATCATGCAGCTGTCTCCAATGCATGTCAATTAAATGGAAGGAGGCCGATCAGCGTTACTCAACTTAGGAATGCATCCAGATATGAGTAACCTGAAAGAGAAACAAGTTTCTCAAAACCATTACTATCAACTGAATACCGAATACAAGTATCTACATCTTCGATCATCTTGAAGAATCCTGATACTTGCAACACCTGGTTCTCTACTTTATTTTTATACCTATAAATTCTCAAAACTTAGACCTTGCATTTCTACAAAACACTTGTCTAAAAACTAAAGAAGTCACAAGTAAATAGAATATAGTACGAGGACCAACCTCTCTGTCCTAATGGACACTGGATAATATACAATGCTTTGTATAAGTCCCCTGAGTTGAATAACTCAAACCCTATGCGTCGTAGGTTGAAAACCGTACTATGGTTATGAAGAATTACACCGCTGTTGAATGCTCCTTACCTAACCATCCACTGATATAGGTAAATGTCATGGACATAATTTCAAGAAGTTATATCTCACTTTATAAAAATAAACGTACAGATATATCAATTTGAAATTGGTGCATAACAACGGATATTCAAGACCAAATATTTGCCGTCCGGCAAACTGTAAGTCCACGTTGCGACCCCCGGTTCTTACGGGGAGGCGGAAACGGTATAAAATCAAAATTTTAACGCAAGAGGCAACATGGACTAAGCTGGGTCGGGATCTTTACCTAAACTAAAACTAGCATACTAAGCTAAAGATATTTAGCTACTCGGATGAAGATGGTTATACCTAAACTTGAACTCCTTCTCTTCAAGCTCCGATGGTGGTCGATGGCTCCTTCTCGTTGTCTCCGTACGCCGAAGATAGATCCACTTGAAAGTTCCAACCTTTAGCTCCTTCTTCGTTCTTTGAAGAAACTAGTTCACTTGGTTTGCTAAACCTAGTGAACTAGAATGAGTAGAGATGATTTAGAATGGGATTTTATCTATGGTTCTTGATTCTCAACTCATGAGACAAGAGAACCATAGATCAAGAGAGGGAGCAAGAGGTTGAGGGTGAGAGCAAGAGGAGAGCTCAAGAACAAGAGAGAGAATGAGCAAGAAAGAATGAGCAACTCTTTTGTCTTTCACCCTCTCATAATCCAAAGTGATCATAACTCATCATATCAAAAAAAGTCTTATGTGATGGTTAGAAGCAACCATAACCTTATCATGTCATGCACTCATTTTACTCAAATGAGCAAGCAAGAAAAAGTCTTTGGCATGAAATGATAACCATGGTTATCATGATGGTCAACTAGTCAAGCCTAGTCAACCGGTCAACAAGTCAACAAAAGTCAACAAGTCACCAAAGTCAACAAGTCAACAAAAGTCAACAAGTCAACAACCATATCACCATAATACTTAATTAATATAATAGTTAATCACATATCATATTCTCATTAGGGCTGAGCATAAAGTCAAATAGTCAACGGTCAACTGTCAACAACCCTAATGAGAATCCGCAGCCTCTGCCTCCCTGTCAACTGTGCATACACACCCGCATACGCGTTCCGAGGAACACGAATGCAAACTGGATAAATCCAATCCCATAAGGCACACTAGGATCTGGCTTAAACCAAAGCCCGCTAGTGTAAACTGTCCGGACACTGTACGTGCACAAGTGCACGGATGTGACCGAACCCTGTCGCAAAACCATGCGACCTGTCGCAATACCATGCGACCTCTACTCTTTTGCCTAAAGGCGAAAAGCTTTCTGTGTGGGACTCTAAAGACTCGACACTATGCTGGCAGTGGGTTTAACCACAGACCGCAAGCGGCACTAGCTGTGCGTAACGGTCCCCAGGTAATGCCGACAAGAAGACGGACGAGGCGAAACCCATCTGAACAACTACTGAGCCTGAGTGTGACATTCTCCGTACAGTCCGGTCTGTTCGTCTGATACATCGCATGGCGGGCCTAGGGGGCGGTAAACGTCAGTCCCCCAATAGCGGTACAAGTCGTGCCGGAGTGAAGCCCAATACACCCTGAGATAACACTGGAAACCTACCAGTATATCTCGTTTGCCCTGGCCAGGGACTACTCGTGTAATGGCTCTCCTAGACACAGCGCGATGTCAACCCCCAATACCGGGAGAGACGAATCCTGTCTAACCGTCACTGCCTCCAAGTGCTTCGGGACTGCACCCAACCACTACCTGTTTGCACGACTCCTTTGAGCCGTGGTAGGGTAGTGATCAAAGTACAGTGGGAACACACTCGAGGCGAAGTGACAGTGTCAAGTCAGCGGACTAAGCTGTACTCATGTCACCTGGGAACTGATAACTGACGATAGGTATAATACCAACTAGTCAGTTCCCGACGAGTCCTGTCCAGTGTACCCGTAACCTAACGAGCACCCGCATACTATCTCAAGTACGACGTACTGACGGCTGTGGGACAGACCGTCTCCCACACTGGGATGAGAAGCGCATGCGCTGGTCTACTCCGGAGTATCGATGCCCTGTCTCGATAGTCCTGCGACCAGGGACCTGCATAAGGATGTGCTTATAGATTACCCAGCCCCCACTAGTGTGACTGCCATCACAACGCTGGTAATCAAGCAAAGATCCTAAGGGCTCCACTAATGCGTATAAGTGATATACTGAAATAAACACAAGTACACATTGAAGTAGAAACAAACCAAGTAGCATACTACTATTTTGAGCAAGATTGTATATACAAGGTGAATATCCCAAGCATCTATTAAGTAATATACAAACTAGTATGATACAGTAATGGCCTTTAGGGCATATACACTAACACAAACAACCCAGGTGATTTCCTCAAATATCACCAATTACAACGAATCCCGATATAATGAGGATGATCACCCACTTCCCAATAACTTACTCCCACTCATCATCTGTAAAACCATACAGATGTGAGAATCATACCTGGTAAATACATACCCTGGAGTAAGTACTTAATTGGGAAATCAGTTTTCTACTAACAATGCACAGTGAAACTGAAATATGAAAATGTCTCGAAAGGGTATCCGGATATTCCTAGTAATGCCTCTTCCATTACACAGATTCATGACTGTAACCGTACATTTCTTTGCCATCTCTCCAAATTCCTTTATTTGTCTTTACTCGTTACCTTCTGTACACCCTTTTAGGCTAAATGGTTTTTTTCCTTCCCTACCATTCGGCACCAGCCTATGGTTTGGAAGAAGACTATCCAATAAGCATAATGGGTGTACTCTCATAATCCTAGGAGTACTCGTAACCTGAGAGAAGGTGAAGATAAAAGACAACTGAATAAACCTCATTCCTATTTCTCCTAAACCAGAATCCATCCCCGAACTGGAACAAGTTCCTTCAAGTTCGTATATAACCATACGATGGAATATTCAATAACTGTGAATCTTCATAGTGATACGGGGTGTTCTGGAGAAATACCAAGGTGAAGTAGGAGTGGCGATGAAATACTTGGTTTGGTCGTGAACAGCAGTCGCAATTTACTTTGCCCTCCTTCTAATCCCTTTCTTTGTCTTTACTTATTACCTTCTGTACACCTCACTTAGGCTAATTGGTTTTCTTCATTCCCTACCGTTCGGCACCTGCCTATGGTTTGGAAGAAGACTATCCAATAAGCGTAATAGGTGTACCGTCCTAATCTAAGGAACACTTGCAACCTGAGAGAAGGAAAAAGGAAAAGACAACTGAATAGTCATATCCATTTTCTTCAGAACCGGAAACCATCATCGAATCTGGAACAAGTTCCTTCGAGTTTGTATATAACCATATGATGGTTTTATCCAATGGAAGTGGACGTTCGTAGTGATACGAAATGTTCCGGAGAAAAAAGGGTAAAAGTAGGAGTGGCAATGAGGTATGCAACTCAGACAATCCAAAAGCCAGTGTTTTAAGAAGGTTCGGTTAATCTTGGTCACTGAGTCATAGTCTAGGGTCGGGCCATGGTCGCTGCCAAAGAGAGAGAGAAAAGAAATACTTTGCGTGCACTCTAACCTAGATCAGAATGGTTATCACTTTATCCAATCAGGAAACCTCCCACTGTATCCTCAAATTCTCCTCCAAACCTGAAAGAAGAATTAGTCGGGATCACCCGAGGAGTAAACCAACTCATCAGTGGGAATCGGGATCCAACTATCATCGCATGATAATGTGATGGAATCCACTCACGTTATCACACTCTAGAAGGTATGTGCATGCCTGGCAAGTTTCAGTTTCTTTAGAAACTCCCGATGTGATTTTTACCCCATGCTTTTATGACCTTGACTTTGGCCAACAAATCATAAGTCACATGTCAAGTTCCACCCGTCATTATCCAGGTTAATTTGAACTCACCCGTACCTACCCTTGACTTTGCCAACAAAGCAGTACGACTGTCCCAAACCAACGCATCTATCTATGCAACAGAAAAATAACAAATAGCTACCATACACTATGCCTTGACTTTGGCCAACAAACATAGCATGAATACTAAGTGCTACCCGTCTGAAATGACGGAGGGCTACGAATGGTTTTTGGCGAAAAACCTTTAACATAATAAACTTGATATCGTTGAAGGAACCGGATAGCTTTTTATAAAAATATAGTGGCGAAAACCTTTGCTAAAAAGGTCACTCCCGGTGAAGGGATCTCGGCTCTTTTCCCGTAGAATAAGGTGCAGGATATTCCAACTGAATACCACGATGCAAAGCAAAAAGGCAATCGGCTATAGTGAAGTTATTACCCTGACGCAAACTTCTGTCCAAGGGGTCACTCCCGGTGAAGGGATCTCGGCCCTTGCCTCGTCGACTGAGGTGCTGGATATTCATAACCGAATACCACTGTGCAAAACAAAAGAGAACGTCCTTGTAATAACAGCTTTTTTTGAAAATTGTTCCAACAACATCATACAGGTTTGTTTAGCTTGCATTGATCCGAATCAATGCAGTCCCATCAATTGATCACACCAATAAAGAACGAAAATATGATGTACGTATATGCCATCTGCATTCGCCACTGGGTCCCGTCATCACCCGTTAGGTTACTTAACTAACGACAGAGCGGGGACTGGACTAGCGCGGATGTAAAACATATACAACATCTACTAGTATATATATAGCAATATATAATAATCGCTCAAGGCGTGATAAATGTAACATCAAAGAAATGTAATAAGCATCACAGAACAATACAGATAATCTGGGAGCCCCGGGTTTCATTGAGCCGCAACTGAAAACCGACGTTTCCCTGGTCGTGTGGATGGCCTGTGCAATGAGAACCTAGACCCCTAAGGGCGCATCAAGTTACCCGCCAAAACCAGAAGCGAGGCAGCCCCCTTCAACAAAGTGAATGGACCACCCAGCACTTCACGAAATCCGGTAACTGAGCACCCCTCTTTGGGTCAACCTATACCCCTACGAGTGCGGCGAATAGCGCACCAATTCTAGAGTAAAGCCCCCTCCGTCTCAAAACAATGAAATGCGGGCCCGTTGCCCTCTAGAACCCGGCTATCCGTGCACCCCACCGCGGGGTAATCCTAGTACAAAAAATAAAAAATATATACAACGGGTACATCGACCTCAACCCGGTCGTGCCCCAAAAGAATAATATACAAACAGGCAGTGACGGTAGTCCACATGTCGGACGCTCGCCCCGCAATATCAAATGTACAAATATAACCAAACTGTACTACCATTGCATCCAGGCTATCCACCACGACAAATCCGCAACATCACAGCACAACACAGAACATCAACGTGAATGTCACGTTCGCAAATCCGTCTAAAAGAGCTATAGCAATTAGACAAGATTTACCGCTCGAATGACATTCACGGTCACAGATAGTAATGTAAGTACTGCGAACTAACTTATTTAAAATTTCGATCGACAAAATTTTCCGAAGTGGACCCCAAGTACAATTCCAACACTCAAAATAATTTGGGCCAAAACTATATATCACAAAAATCATATTTCCATGAACTAAAACCCCAGAAAAAATTTGGGGCACTGTAGCCCAAAAAGGGCCGCGGAAGGGCCGCCAAATGCGACATTTCGCGGCGGTTCCGCGGTGGAATTTTGGAGTTACGTCTTCAAACTTTTTCTTTAGCTTTAATTATGCCTGCATGTATTTTTAAGATGCCTAAAATAATTTTTTGAACAACTTTCAAATTCGACAGCAAGCACAATGAAATGGAAATACGAATCGGAAATTTCGATCGATCGATATTTTAAACACATTAGAACAAGCTAGTAAAGGTTAATGGCGTGGCTCTGATACCATGTAAGTCTACGGTAGCGCCCCGGCCGTCGATCCGAGGCCAAAATGCGGAAACAAAAACTTTTACATAAACTTGAAACTGGCGCTATCGTATACTTTCATCCGGATCGAACCATTAACACAAACTAGCTAACTAGAGAAGGGTTAGAAAAGATATACCGATCGATCCGTGTCCTTCGGTCTTTGGCCACCATCCCAAGCTCCTCGCGGCATCTCCGATCTCCTCGTCAGAAAGGGCACCACATCTTCGAATCCTTTTACGGGCTCCCACCTCAGAACCGAGGCAACTCGGACACGAAGTTTGCTAGCCAACGTGTCCAAGGTTAATGTAGACTAAGTGTAGAACGCTTTGTCTCGAAGGTTAATCGAAGTTACCATTTTGGGTGTAGATGGAATGAGCAATGAAAAAGGAGCTTAGGAATTTTTGTAGTAATGAAAATGAGATCAAAAATTCCCTCACCCAAAAGAAGGAGGGGCTGTCCAAGATGGGCTCGGCCATGGCAATCAAGAAATGGTGGTGGTGGTGAGCACAAGCATAAGTGTGGTGATCATAATCAAAAATGCTACACCAATATCTATATAAATATCCATAGCAATAAATGCTACAAGATGGCTCACAAAACACTTCAATCAATCAAGAAACCTTGTGCTTGCTGCTGGAGCCCCGGCACCACAGAAACCCCCCATTTTGTAAAAGGCACTTTTACAAAAAGACCCCCTCAAAGGAAAATTCAGCCAAGAACAAAAGAATACTAATTTGGCCAAATCAAGAATGCAAACTGGCAACTTCAAAAAGCGATCCCGTAATAAATTACAGGATAACCCCGCGACTGTATATACATACCCGTATTTGTATTCCGACCGAATACAAATGCAATGAGACAAAATCTACACAGTATAATACTAGGATCCGGCTTAAACCAAAGCCCGCTAGTATTATCCGTCCGAACCATGACACATGCACAAGTGCACGCGTATGTTCGAACCCTGCCATAAATCCATACGGCTTCTACAAAGTTTCGCCCGAAACTTGAGAAACTGTCTGTGGGGGACACCAAAGACTCGTCAATACACTGGCTAGAGCTTTAACCACTAGCACGTCAATGGTACTAGCAGTACGTAACGGGCTACCAGGTATTGACCAAAAGGGAGGCCGATGAGCGAACTCATCCTGGAACCCTACTGAGCCTGTCAGTGACAATATCCGTACAGTCCGGTCCGTTCGTCTATGAGTATCGCATGTCGGGCCTAGGGGCTGGTAAATGTCAGACCCCCAAAAGCGGTACAAATCGTGTCGGAGTGTAGCCCAGAACACCCTGAGATACTACTGAAATACCTACCAGTAAATCTCCTGCCTTGGCCAAGGACTTCATGTAATGGCTCTCCTAGACACAGCGTGATCTCACCCCCGATGCCGGGAGAGACGAAACCGCTGCTGATCTCTCATTGCCTCCATGTGGCTCGGAACTGTTTCCAACTAAAACCTGTTTGCACGACTTCTTTGAGCCTTGGTAGGGTAGTAATCAAAGTACGGTGGGAACTCACACGAGACAAATGACGATCTCAGGTCGATGAACTAACCTGTACACATGTCACCAGGGAACTGTTATCTGACGCTAGGTATAAAACCAACTAGCATGTTCCCGGCGAGTCCTGTCCGGTGTACTCATAACCCAATGAGCACCTGTATACATCTTAGGTGAACCAACTGACACCAATGGCTTGTAAGACGGCCACCGCCCCTCGTCGGGGTCTCGACTGTATACACTAGTCTACTCTGGAGTATCGATACCCTGTCTCGAAACTCCCTCGACTAGGGACCTTTTAAGGATGTGCTTATAGACCCCAACTCCCACGTATATGATCGCCATCATAAGGGCGGCTACGGACGCATCCACATTCCTAATCATTTTGTTTGTTGCTAAGATATAAGCCTCCAACGACTCTTCCAAACTAGACTTGGGTGGTGAGGGGGTTTCGGTAAAAGATTCGAAATTGCTTGGATATGTGAAACTCCCCAAAGGCTGTGTAGAAACAGTGTCTAGTGACGGTGGGAAAGTCGGGTAGGACTGGTGGGAAAGTCGGGTAGGACTGGTAGGAAGTGGGTGGTTGGACAGGGGTAGGGTCAACATGTGGATAAAAAGGTAAATAGTCTTGTGGATCCCTAGAACTAGATGAGTGGAGAGGGGTGAAAGATCGGCTACGAGATTGAGCAATATGTTCAGCAATGGACATCGGTTTAGGAGTTACAGCTGGACTTGAAAAACTGGTATCAACATATGAAGGTGGTGAAGGTTGACACAAAGTGGGTTGCAAAGTCGAACTGTTTCTCCTAGACGCTTCTATTTGATCTTTCAAAGAAATTTTGGGCACGAAGGGATCTTCCTTAAATCGACCGAAACAATTGACGTACGAGGCAAAGTTAGGTTCGGGATACCAAAGTTCAGCAAGAGATTTATGATGTGAGGTACCCATGATAGAAGAAAGGGGAAAAGAAAGAAGGTTGGGTGGTGCAAGGATTTCTTAGCGACAAAAGTTGCAAGTCTTTTTTTTTTAAATAATTCCTTTTTCCTTTTTCTCTTTATTTAGAACTGTTTGCAAAAAGATTTTCGAGAAAAGAGCTAAGACACACTTTCAATCAACCAAAAATGCACAATCAGGCCTAGATCTAGGGTCACCTAGGTCAGCTAGACAGCTCCTAACTGTTCCAAAGGGCTAGAGATAGGACCTCAAACCGCCTCTTCACCGCCAATTGCGGCCAGGTAAGTGCCAGGTAAGTGGGAGGCTCCCCGCTACAAGTAGCGGTCCTAATTAAGTAACCACTTGCCTTGACACACTTGCCTAGACACCGCAAAGTCAGGTTAGGATAAACGACTAATGCCTATAACTAGTCCTCTGTCCTATTGAGCTCGAAGTCCTTAGGGCTGAGTCTAGTATTTTTTAATTAATAGATGGTCAATGCATATGCCTTATGTGATTTCTGGGATCCTGGGAAGGATGATGAAATCCCCACCCAATTTGAATTGGTCAAAAGCCCCTTAAAGTCAGTTTTAAAGATATGCAAAACAGAAAAATCACTTGCAATCAAATCTTTTTATTTTATGCGCGGCGCAAAGAATCCTGCACAAGATTTGTTATTGAGAAGGGGGAAGATTTTTAAGCGCAAAGAATCCTGCAGGATATTTTTCAAAAGATATATTTTAGATTGCAGAGGGGGGAAAAAGAAACAAACAGTGAAAATTTCGCACGATGACGTCAGCACGACGCAGCGGTTCAGCGGCGGGAGCGCGCTTGCGCGACGGAATGGCGGCGGTACGGAGGCTTCAGGTCTCCAAAAAAATTGTGCTGTTCTGATTTTCCAACCTCTTTCTGTTCTGATGTATCTTTTTCTGTTTCGAACTATGGATTTTTCCAAATCCGTCTCGATTGTAGATTCTGCAAAATTCAAACAAAAAATACCCTTCACAAAATACAAAGATGATAAATTTTTATATTTTTTGATTTTTCAGTTTTTATGATTTTTTTTAATTTTATATTAACCCGAAATTGCAAAAAGAAAATGACACGCCATCCCCGGCAACGGCGCCATTTGGTTTGATCTCAAAAACTATCTATTAACCGCAATCAAGAACGGCGTCGCATGTAGCTAGCCGGTGAGTACGGGTCGGTCCACAGGGATGTTGTGAATTTCCTAATCGCTCTTACGAGTTAATTCCAAACGGTGTGAATGGATTAATTAAATCTAAAAACTAAATTAATCTAGGGCAATTGAATTAAAGATCTAACTATCTAACTAGGGCAAGGAATTAAATTTAATCTAGGGCAGAGAATGAAAAATTACCTAGGGCAAGAATTGAAATTACCTACTTACTTTACAGATGGCTCTCTCCAAATATCAACACAAGACTTGTCAGATCTGAATTTCTGAAATGAAAAGAGTCATCGATGCTCTCCAAAAGAAATCTAAATTTTATTGATAAAAAGAGGCATAGGGAGGCATAGCCTCTACAACGATTTAGAGTTCATATTTATAGAGGATAGGAAACCCTAGGTTACAATTGATTCGCATGTCTACATTTACCAAAATATTCTTAGGAAGACCTAGTCAAAGTAGACTTCAAGCTTTGGTAAAATTTTATGTCTCTGTCTCTTTAAAAGGAAGTATTGGGCCTTGAAATTTCCTTTGTGGGCTCTTCTGTCTTTGGGCTTCCTTATTATTTGGTTCTTTTATTAAAATAGCTTCTATGTTTCTTCCAGATCTCCAGTGAATAATTGCGGTGGACTTTTAACCGTTCGCTTTGTAATCTTGGACCTTGCGTTGGCTTGTACATTGTGAATTGTTCTTTGTCTAGGCTTGACTGTGATCCTTCTATTTGTTAGTCAAAAGTCCCTCTTTTGTATCGTATTTTTGTCTTTTTCACTGTTTTCGCTCCAAGAACCTGTAACCTATAATATGTAGCAGACCTGCGTCAAAAGCATATGTTTATTTATAAAACGAATAAGAATGGGAAATATAATAATGCAATATTATGGTATGAACAGGTAGCGGTAGGTGAGATGGCTGCAACCGCCAAGCCTGAGGTAGCCACTCTTTCGCAAGAGTCTGGGACTGCCCCAATTGCCACTCTCTCACCTTGCGGTTCCTTGCCGTTGCCGGGAGCTGCGAGTGTCACGACGATCCTCGTGGAGTCGGGGGATGAGGCTACAGGTGGCGAAACCATTCCGGTGGAGGAGGGTGAAGCAGTCGTTGTATCTAGTGACGCTCTTGTCTCGGTTTCAACCGGCAACTCACCAGGTAGATTTTGGGTCATTGCTTTCCATTTCATTCTGCAATCCATTTTCCATCTTTTCTGACCGTACTTCTCTTGTTTCGGATGCAGGTGCGGTGAGCGTTGAGGTTGTGCCACCCGAGGAAGCATCACCAGTTGCTGCTTTGACGGTGGCCGCCCCTTTGCCTTCTCCTGTGTCCTCCCAAATGCTAGAAGGTACGGGTTTGTGACTATTGGTTTCATTGTAAGCGATATACTCTATGCACTGACGTTGTATTATTACACCCTTGCAGGAGTTCTATTTGATCATCTATATCAGGTGCTGCACCCACATTTCTCCTTCCAGCCAGAGATTGCTTCATCTAGTGGCGTTGGTGAGTACAGCCTCTAACTAATGTCTTCTCTTTTCTTTTACGGGCAGTCAAATCGATTCTAATTTCTTCTTTGTTTTGACTGCAGCACTACAGATTGAGGGAGGAGATGAAAGAATAGTTGTGCCACCGGTACTCCCGGCCTTGCCACCTGCCGCAGCCTGTATAGTAAACTCCATTGTTCATGTACCTTCTCTATTTCTTGAACCGTCATTTGACTGTGCTTCGTTTTGTAGCTGTGACACCGACTTCAGCTCTGTTCGAGTCTCGAATCATAATGCCAGCAGGCCTTTTTTCCAGACGTCCATCTTCAAAAGGCACTGTGAACAGTCTACGCATGTTGATTGATTACATCGAGGAGCTTGACGCAGAGGCCCCTACATTCGCTGCAGATTTTGCTGACGAGGTTAATCCAATGCTGGCGATGCTTGTGCACTTCCATAACGAAGGCGTCGTTGAGTCCTGGGTTAACCACTGTAGGAAGATTGAGGCATGCCTGCATGAGCTTGAGCTTATGCGTCCTGCTCCTGAGATTCTGGCTGTGAACTCCCAACGAGCTGCATGGGTCGAGCAGAGTGTGTCCTTCCTCCGCCATTTTGAACGAGAAGCGACCTTGAGGTGGAAATAACGCGAGGAGGCTTCAGATGAATCTGCCCGGCTGCACGCCAAAGTTAAAACGAATGCCGCGCAACTGAGAGCTGCTTTTGACACCTTACAGCAGTATATCTCGGAGGGGTTTGTATTGAGGAGGAAGCTCGACTTCATTGAGCGAGTTTTGCAAAGTCGCGAAGCTGCCCAACGGGAGATCGATGAGAAGATTTCACCGTGCTTGCAGCAAAGGGCTCAAATTGAAGCGGAGCTAGCCGCGACGGCTGATCACGAGAAGGCGCTGAAAGGAGTGCGCGAGCAACTTGGTAATTTAATGAAAACGTTTCCTTCTCAGTAGCTGTTTTGTATAGATTGAACACTTGTAATCTTTGAATAATATGTATCCATTTTTTATTCTTTCATATGGTTCAACTTGTACTCTATTGAATTTATGAATAAAAAATACACATTTTTGCTCTACTGTTGCTCTCTTCTCTTTGCTGTGTCATTGCCGTGTGATTTTAGTACGTGTGGCCTGTAGATAGTAAGTGAACAGTCCATCTTGGACTCTTTGCCGGGTAACAATGGCTTAGGAAACAGGTTCAGGTCTGCTTGCTTAAGACTTTTCAACTTTATGAGCCGAGAGGGTCTCATAAAGGATTTTCTCCCTACGAGTCGAGAGGATCTCGTAGGTGTATTTTCTCCTTAGGAATCGTGAGGATTCCTAAGTGTGATTTCTCTTGAGAGTCGTAAGGATCTCACAAGAGAATTTTCCCTCTTACAAGTCGAGAGGACTCGTAAGTGGTTGTTTCCCTCGTTGTCGAGATTTGACCTTGGAGAGTGTGGTCCGTGAATAGTATGCAAGAGTCCATTTTGGACCGACTTGCAGGACCCCAGTGCTTAAGAAAACAGGTTTTTTAATCCCATTGCCTAAGGCTTTTTCCTACTAGTTGAGACGAGTCGAGAAGTTCTCGCAAGAATGTCCTAACGTCACAGTTAATCTCTTCTCTTTACGACAGATGTCGGTTAGGGTCTGTGGTTCTAGGGTTTTGCCCGTCGTACCGTCGCGTTGGCTGATGTATTCCTCGATAGGCAATCTTGCTGTTCGAGTAGCCTTGCGACTGTCGTGTCTCTGATCCCTTCGGGGGCTGGACAAGACGTCTTCAAGCAATCTTCCTAGGAAGTTTGACCGTCGGAAGAGCAAGCGTTAGGAATTTTGCCATGCCGCTTTTTACTTGAGGTTAGGCTCATTTTGGAGAGCCCCGAAAAGTCATAACCACTCCGCGCTGGTGTGGGATGATCTCCGATAGTCTTTCAGGCTTTATATGAGTTGCCGTCAAGACCCTGAAGCTAAGAATTTGGCATTTGCTTCATTTGCTGGCATTGCGTCTGCTGTATTGAGACGAATGTCGCGGTTGTCTCTAGGTTGTTGGTGAACCGTCGAGGTTTGGAACTAGGGATTTTGCCGTGGCTCCATTGTTTAATTGTCGCGTCTGAATCCTGTTGGAGGAAGAACGCTGTGGTGACATCTCGTCTGCTGTATCGAGACGAGCGTCGAGGTGGTGACCACTCCGTGCTGGTATGGGATGATCTCTGATAGTCTTTCAGGTTTTATATGAGTTGCCGTCAAGACCCTGAAGTTAAGAATTTGGCCTTTGCTTCGTTTGCTTTGGCGTGTCCGAATCCTGTTGGAGAAAGGACGCTGTAGTGACATCTCGTCTGCTGTATCGAGACGAATATCGAGGTGGTGACCACTCCGCGCTGGTGTGGGATGATCTCCGATAGTCTTTCAAGTTTTATATGAGTTGCCGTCAAGACCCTAAAGCTAGGAATTTGGCCTTTGCTTCGTTTGCTTTGGCGTGTCCGAATCCTGTTGGAGGAAGGACGCTGTAGTGACATCTCGTCTGCTGTATCGAGACGAACGTCGAGGTGGTGACCACTCCGCGCTGGTGTGGGATGATCTCCGATAGTCTTTCAGGTTTTATATGAGTTGCCGTCAAGACCCTGAAGCTAGGAATTTGGCCTCTGCTTCGTTTGGTTTGGCGTGTCCGAATCCTGTTGGAGGAAAGACGCTGTAGTGACATCTCGTCTGCTGTATCGAGACGAACGTCGAGGTGGTGACCACTCCGCGCTGGTGTGGGATGATCTCCAATAGTCTTTCAGGTTTTATATGAGTTGCCGTCAAGACCCTGAAGCTAGGAATTTGGTCTTTGCTTCGTTTGCTGGCATAGCGTCTACTGTATCGAGACAAATGTCGCGGTTGTCTCTAGGTTGTTGGTGAACCGTCGAGATTTGGAACTAGGGACTTTGCCATGGCTCCGTTGTTTTGACCCTGGGGTGACATTGCGTCTGCTGTAACGAGACGAATGCTGAGGTGGAGCTGGGATTTTTCCATCACTCCGCTTTGTTTCGACCGTGAGGTCTTTCGTTGACGTTGCATCTGCATCCTGCTGGACTGCGAAGGAACGCCGTTGTTGACATTGCGTCTGATGTAACGAGACGAATGCTGAGATGGAGTTGGGATTTTGCCATCACTCTGCTTTGTTTCGACCGTGAGGTCTTTCGTTGACGTTGCATATGCATGCTACTGGACTGCGAAGAAACGCCGTTGTTGACACTGTATCTGGTATAACGAGACGAATGCTGAGGTGGAGTTGGGATTTTGCCGTCACTCCGCTTTGCTGACGTTGCGTCTGCTATAACGAGACGAATGTTGAGGTGGTCTTTAGGTTGTCTGTGAACCGTCGAGATTTGGAACTAAGGACTATGTTGTGGCTCCGTTTGGTGATGTTGCGTCCGAGTCCCGTTGGAACGAGGAGGATCACCGTTGCTGATTTTTTAGGCTATAAATATTGCCGTTGAGATTTGGACCTAGGGATTATGCCGTGGCTCCGTTTCGTTGTGTCGCTTCCGTGCCCTGCTGGCATAAGAAGGAACGCTGTTGTGGTTCTCCGGGCTGTAGATGTAGCCGTCGAGACTTGGCTTTCTTTTTTATGGAGTCTGATGGGAAGGTATGGTTCTCTTTTTGTTTGTGCCCCTGGATTGTATACAAGGATCGATGTGATCTTACCTGTAGGTCAAAAAATTTCATTATATATATATATATATATTGCGATTCTCTACCATTTCAGCTTTTATATCGCGAAAGTCGCGATTGCCCAATCATTTCGGCTATTTTTCGCGGTGCCCAATCATTTCGGCTATTTGTTTTATTTACTCGCTGCTTTTTATTGCGAGTTGCCCAACCATTTCGGCCATTTCATATGCATATATTTTACTTGCTGATTTTGTCGCAAGTTACCCCATCATTTCGGCTATTTCATATGTATTTGTAGATTGATGGCTTTTCGCTGCGAATTTGGGATTTGATACCGATTAAGACATCAGCATCGCTACAACCGGGATATTGCCAGGAACGAATCATCATTTGCCTCTGTCGATGTCGAACAAAGGTGGCTTAGCGAACAGGGTTAGGATCCTGTCGACTAAGGCTTTTGACTTTACGAGCCGTAAGGGTCTCATAAAGATATTTCTCCCTATGAGTCGTGAGGATCTCGTAAGTGTGTTTTCTCCTTAAGAATCGTGAGGATTCCCAAGTGTATGGTCTCTTATAAGTCATAACGATCTTACAAGAGTGTTTTCTCTTTATAAGTCAAGAGAACTTACAAGGGTTGTCCACTGTGTAAACATATTTCTAGTCGCGGGTGGGACTTTTTAGGGAAATATTTATTCGCGCCCGTGGATTGTATACAAGGGTCAATATTGACCCGCTTGTAGGGCAGAATCAAGGTATATGACTGCTTAAGAACATGTTCAGATCCCTGTAATTTAAGGCTTTTGAATCTTATGAGCCGTGAGGGTCTCATAAGAGGGTTCTCCTTACGAGTCGTAAGGATCTCGCAAGTGTAATTTCTCCTTACGAATAGTGGGGATCCCTAAATGTATTTCTTCTTTGTGAGTCGTAAGGATCTCACGCAGGTGGTTTCTCCTCAAAAGGTCGAGAGGACCTTGCAAGTGTCTTTTAACGAGATTGCGCCCTTTCGGGTTTTCACAAAAACTCGCTGGTAGCCCTGCTGTTTTTACACACGGAGCCCTTTCGGGTTTTCATCCATGCTCATTTTGCTTATGGACATACCGTTTTGTTTTGTTTTTTGTCAGCCTTGGGATGCTGCGATCCGTAGTAGTTTATCGACGTCTCGGTCAACAGCCAGTTTTAGAACATAGTTGTCCATTGTTAGTTTAACAACGTTTTGGTCCGCCGTTGCCATATTTGAGGCGAGTTTCTAGTTTACGGACTTTTCGGTCCAGGGGGCTTACTCTATGAGTGAGCACGATGCCCCCGGCATGTCCATCTTTTTCGGATCATGTGTTTGTGGCGGGTTCATCTTCCAGTATTCGGACAGCGTGAATTTACCTAGTTAGTATTGGTCCTCAATTCAGCCTTTGAAGATGAAGCAATCTTCGATTGGATGGCTTACTGCTTGGTGGTAAGGGCAGTAATTAGGATTGTTGACATCGCCTGGCTGCAACGGACGTTTTGGATCCGGCAGATTGATGAGTCTGTTGCGCACTGCCAGCTCGAACAGTCTCCTCGTTTTATCCCGGGGAAACGAGTAAGGACGTCCCAGTCTCTCCTCGAGGGATGGGCGTGGACGCACGTTGTTTTGGCTAACAACCGGTTTTACGTTGCTCGGCTGTTGTTGAGTATTGGCGACGAAAGTTGCTTTTCCTTTCCCCTTTTCATTCCGAGGATCCGTCTTTGAGGAGGACGGTCTATGGCTCATCCGGTCCATTTAGACCAACTTGTCGATCAAGGCCTGGAAAGTTATCGGCTTGAAAAATATCATAAGCTGCAAAATGGTCGCCTGAGGGTTAAGGGTCCCCACGAACATGCCTACCGCAGGCGCTTCTTCAATGCGCTGCTCGCACTTCGACCATAAATTTCGCCACCGTATCGCATACTGGACCCAAGTTTTGCCTGGCTTTACTCGGGCGTTAATCAACGCGGTGATCGGGGTGCGCTCGCTAGCGCTTGTGAATCTTTGTGTGAACAACAGCTCCATCTCTGCAAACGTCTTGACAGAGTCATTTGGGAGTTCAGAGTACCATTCGAACGCTGTCTCCGACAAGCTGTCGACGAACTGGCGGAACAGAAGTTTATCATCACCTCCAGTGTTGCCGCACAAGGCTCTGAATTGAGTGACGTGCTGATGCGGATTGCCCGTCCCTTTATATACATGGAATTTAGGGATCGTATATCCCAGCGGGTACCTTATTTGGTCATACCAGCCTGGATAGGGTCATCCAGTCTTAACGATCTGCCCGGCCGCTTCGCTCGCATGATGAGCTCGTATTTGCTGAGCAATGTAATCATCCAGAGCGGCCTAGGAGATGGTCTCCTCCTTGGCCGCTGAAAGAGCCGGAGGAGGGTTCGATGTCTCCCCTCTGTCGTCTTCAACGATAATCGGGGGGTCTTAAGCTGGAGGTTCCGGCTGTAACATCATCCCAGCCATGTCTTGGAACAAAAGAGCCATTCGTTTTATGTCGGCCGGCTGTTCCGCAGCCTCTTTTTCTTTCCTCTCGAGCATTCTTCAGAGGAAATCAGCATCAGTTTCTTGTTCTTAATGCTGCTCTGAGGTCTCCGGATTTTCTTTCGGTCCAGTGAGTGCGGCCATTGCAGTTAGCATCTCCTGAAGTTTTTGCTGCTGCTGCTCCTGAGCCTTTGTTATCGATCAAGTAAGCGGTCGATGACCCGTAGAAGCACGGCTTTTCTCTTTTCTGAAATCCATATAAACGGTATGTGTTACCATGCCCCTAGACTTAGGGTGTTTAGATTCAGCGTCCTTACGGTTTGCCGCGGTCACGGGGGCTTTCTCCGGCCTCCTTCTCTTGTGAGCGATTGAAGTTGAGGGAGCCGTTGCAGCAGGCACCCAGACGGATGACATCTTCTGTCGTACCATGGGATGGCTCTTTTCTTGCCGAGCTTTAAGCTTCTTTGGCCGGCAAGAGTAGTCCTGGTCAATCACCGATTCCTGGACCTGTCGCCAGACTTTGTAAATTTTGGAAGAAAGCCGCTAAGGGGGCTGCTCCGGTTTTTTTTCTGTAGCAATCTCCACAGGTGGAGGAGATCTTTTCAGCATGGCAGTTGGAGAGTTCTTGCGAACCCTCCTAAGCGGTTCGAAGTTGCTCCCAGTCGGAACAGCAGCATCGATTTCCACCATGGGAGCTGGCGGAGTCAGTCCGGAAGGAGAGTTTTCCCCAGCCTTTCTTACTCGGCGCCAGTAACGACGGCGAGCATGTCGTGCGGATGGAGTTGGTTCAGCTACAGGGGTGACTTCCTCATGCCCCCTGTTTTGGCGAAGGGTTGTCGCTGGCGTCAGCCTCTTGAAGACCGATGTCCGTTGAGAAGCAATGTCCAATCTGTCAAAGACGGACCTCTGGGCAGGGGAAGCAGCTTTGAGGACTTTGCCTGGAACGAGAGCCGGAATGGCCAGCCTTGTGAAGACTGACTTCTTGGCAGAAGAAGCCTCTCCGATGATTTCGCCTGCTTGAGCCGGGATGGCTATCCGCTTTGGGATGGCTGCTTCAGGTATTGCGGGTTTGTTGGCGTTCTGGCCCAGTCTGTTGAAAACTGAGGCATTGGACTTAGGCGACCCGTTGAGAAGGGCCACAGTAGTTGCAAGCCGATCAAAGACTGACTTCTTGGGAGCTTCTTGTGATGGTACGGGAGCGCTAAAGCTCATCGGTGGGATCATGGTCCCAAAGAACAGCCCAGCGGTGGCCTGAGTTACTTGCTCCACTGGCATCTTGAACAGGGAGGCCGCTTGAGGCCCGTAGGTTACACCTCCAGATGAGGCGGAACGGGGGTTGCAGTTGCAGCTGGAGCAGTTAGAGGCCATTGATGTTATGTTTTCTACACAGGAGCAAAACCAAATCTTAGTACCTCAAACCCAAGGGCAACCATATCAAACCGCGATTCGTTCGCGAACACGACACACGAAGTGTGGAGTGGAAAGAGGAAGAGGTCCCACCGGGCGTGCCAGAATCTGTTCCCCTCCGAAACACGGAGACGCGACCGCGCAGGTCCATCCTGCCTGAATTTCGGGGAAGATGCTAATAGGTGTTATCCGTTCACCTCTCCGAAGATGCCAAGTTGATTTATGACACCGTGTATCGAAGGTTAAAACGGATGCGGCCGATGTAGCAGACTTCGTCAGATTCCCCCTTGTTGAGGGGTTTTTGATTGTGGGGACGCTCTTCCCTGCAGGCGCAAGCCCCTGCAGTTAATTACACTACCGCATCGCGGTAACCACTTTCTCCTTCTCTAGATGGTCATTTCGTGTCGTGGATGTTTATTTTGTTTTGGTTGCCCGTGGATTGTATACGGAGGCTAATTTATGTTGTCGCTCGTAGGGCGTGGATTAGTCCAAATCCGTATTTTCTTAGATTTGGGTTTGGGGTTGGGTTTAAGGATACGTTAGTCTCATTTGAGACTAAGATCAACTTAAACGTTTGTTAAGGATACGTTAGTCTAATTTTAGACTAAGATCAACTTAACGGGATCGTTTAGATCCAACAAAAGAGCGTTTGGGCTCTATTGTTTAGTTTAGGGATATTGCGGTCGATTACCAGTTTAAGGATATGGTGGTTTAATGTTAGTTTAAGGACATCTCGGTCCAAGATTAAGGACATCATAGTCCGTGGGTTTTAAAGGACCCCACAGTCCGAGGTTAAGGACATCATAGTCCGTGGGTTTTAAAGGACCCCACAGTCCAAGGTTAAGGACATCATAGTCCATGGGTTTAAGGACCCTACAGTCCAGTTTAAAGACGTCATAGTCTATGAAATGTATGGTTGTCGGGACCCGTCACCTCTCTGAAGACGTTGAAGAATTACAACGACAAATATCAGAAGAGTTCAGAGATATACCCTTGAACCAATTTTGGTTGGGATCTGTAGTCCAATTTGGGAAAAAGATCAATTAATTAGATTATGAGCACATGGGCTCAGTTAAATCTGAATTGAGGACTTATCGCCAGTCTTGGGCTAAGTCCAATCAAGTAAAAATGTTTAACATTTATTTTGGGCTGTTGAGCCTTTATTTGGGCTTGGCCCTGACAGTGTTTTTGTCTTTTACTGAATGTTGAGCATTCCTTATAGCCTTGGGTTTATTAAAGAACAATTTATGTTCTCTCAGCGCAACACGTGGCGCGCTTGGCGCTTTGCGCTAGTCAAACAACGCAGTGCGCTTCTGCCGAATAGCGTACACGTAAGGGACACGTGTCGCGCTTGGCGCTAAGCGCCAGATGATGGGTGCATTGCACCAGTTTATGAGCGCATTGCGCTATCAGTTTAATGACGCGCTCGTGATTGACACGTGGTGCGCCTGGCGCTGAGCGCCAACCCATGAGCGCAGTGCGCTATTTCAAGAGCGCAAAGCGCTAACCGTTAAGTGGCGCACACGTGAGGGACATGTGTCGCGCTCGGCGCTGAACGCCAGTCTAAGAGCGCAGAAGCGCAGTTCAAGAGCGCAAAGCGCATATGATCAATTTTGTGATCTAAAAAGAGACTTTTCTCAAGATTCTAAGAACAAAAAGTTCTTCAATCTCTTATGTTGATGAAAAGCTTTGCCTTTATAGATCTGTGATCCTCAAGAGAATTAAATTATTCTTCCCCCCCCCCTTAAGATGTTTATGATCTCTTTTTGTAAAAGCCCTTCGTCTTGTAGATCTATGATCTGTGAGAAAGAAGTAAATTCTTCTTTTATTTTATGATGAGATCTTTTGATCTCTTTGTGAAAGACCTCGGTCTTATAGATCTATGATCTTAGAAAAAGAAGTAAATTCTTCTTTTAATTATGGGATGATTTCATCTCTATGTTCATCATCATTTTTTATCTTAAGGAAAAATCTTCTTCCGAGAGCTTGCTCTTTGTTTTTGAATTTCTCAAACTTTATAGGGAGGTTTCTCTCTATTTCTTCTATCTTTGAGACTTGAAGTCTGAGGGCCTTTATATAGGGTAAGCTCATCAGTTCAATCAGTTAAGGAGATCTTTTCTCCAATTGATTTGGGGAATTTCCCATCGTTGGATCTTTGATTCAAGGGCTTCTGATTTACAGAAGGCAGTCTTCCTGTTTTTAACAAGATTGGGAAATCTTCCCATACAGAATTTATTCTGTGTTTTGGTGATTTTTAATCACCATTGGATCATGATCCAACGGTGCTCTGATTTACAGAGCACAATTTTGTTGTTTAGAAAGATCTGAGAAATCTTTCCTTAACAGAATTTAATTCTGATTGATTAACGATTCATCATTATTATTAACGATTCATCATTATTATTGGATCTTAGATCTGACGGTGGAGAGCTCCTAGCGCTACCGCATCCGTGCTTTGCACGTGGTGCGCTGCTCAGAGCGCAGCGCACTTAGCGCTGGCGCACACGTGCTTTGCACGTGGTGCGCTGCTTGGGGCGCAGCGCACTTGGCGCTGCATCTGAAGCGTTGCTTCATTTCAAAATTTAAATTTTAAACAGAGCTTTGCTCTGATTGGGGGAAACAGACGTGTCCCCGGTACGGAGTGTCTGCTTGACGTTTTCCCGTTACGGAGTGTCGCTGGTTGACGTGTCCCCGGCACGGAGTGTCTGCTTGACGTTTCCCCGGCACGGAGTGTCGCTGGTTGACGTGTCCCCGGCATGGAGTGTCTGCTTGACGTTTCCCCGGCACGGAGTGTCGCTGTTGGACGTTTCCCCGGTACGGAGTGTCGCTGGTCGATATGTCCCCGGTACGGAGTGTCTGCCGGTTGACGTGTCCCCGGTACGGAGTGTCTGCTTGACGTTTCCCCATTACGGAGTGTCGCTGGTTGACGTGTCCTCGGCACGGAGTGTCTGCTTGGCGTTTACCCATTACGGAGTGTCGTTGGTCGACGTTTCCCCAAAGCGGAGTGTCTGTAGTCGACGTGCCCCCGGCACGGAGTGTCTTCTTGACGTTTCCCCGTTACGGAGTGTCACTGGTTGACGTATCCCCGGTACGGAGTGTCTGCTTGACGTTTCCCCGTTACAGAGTGTCGCTGGTTGACGTGTCCCCAGCACGGAGTGTCTGCTTGACGTTTTCCCGGCACGGAGTGTCGCTGGTTGACGTGTCCCCGGCACGGAGTGTCTGCTTGACGTTTCCCCGACACGGAGTGTCTCTGTTGGACGTTTCCCCGGTACGGAGTGTCGCTGGTCGACGTGTCCCCGGTACGGAGTGTCTGCTGGTTGACGTGTCCGCGGTACGGAGTGTCTACTTGACGTTTCCCCGTTACGGCGTGTCGCTGGTTAACGTGTCCTCGGTATGGAGTGTCTGCTTGACGTTTCCCGGTACGGAGTGTCGATTGTTAACGTGTCCCCGGTACAGAGTGTCGCTGGTCGACGTTTCCCCGAAGCGGAGTGTCTGGTTGACGTTTCCCATTACGGAGTGTCGTTGGTCGACGTTTCCCCGAAACAGAGTGTCTGTAGTCGACGTGCCCCCGGCACGGAGTGTCTCCTTGATATTTCCCTGTTACGGAGTGTCGACTGTTTGACGCAGAGGTCGATATTGGAATTGATTGGTTTGATTTGCGTTGACATCAGCATCGCTACACTGGAATATGGTAGCAGGAGCGAATCATCATTTGCCTCTGAGAGGATTTGGGGATTGGTTTTTTTGTCGGCATCTGCATTGCTGCACTGGAATAATGCCAGGAGCAACTCATCATTTACCCCGGGAGGATTTGGGAATTGGTTTTTTGGGTCGGCATCAGCACCGCTACACTGGAATATGGTACCAGAAACGAATCATCATTTGCCTTTCGCTGTTGGGAAGCGATGACTTAAGAGACAGGTTTAAAGACTTAATGGTCATCTGTTCCCAGTTTAAAAACTTAGGGGTCTACTGTTTCCAGTTTAAAGACTTGGACGTCATCTGACGGGGAGTTTAGAGAAGATACCCGATTAAGCAGTTGTCAAGGGCACCGCTGCAGCTTGCATGAGATGCCTTATTATTTTGTCGGTGTTGATGGCCTTGTCCCCAGCTGGGGCCAAGGAAAGTCGATTTTTACTGTGGAGTTAAACTCCAAAAGAATTTATGTAGTGGAGTTAAACTCCAAAATAATTTTATTTGTGGAATTAAACTCCAAAAGATTTTCCCCTTTCTCTTTTGAGAAGAAACCCAAAATGGGTTCTCTATGATAAAAAAAGAGACCATTTTTCTTCTCTTGATGGAGTTTTGGAAGATGGGTTTATGGTAAAACTTTGTTTAGTTTAAAAAAAAAAAGAGCTAAGCTCTTGATTTAATTGGAAAATGAAAAGAAAGAGGAAGAACTTGGAAGGAGAGAGTGGAGGCACAAACCCTAGTTTTTTGAGGGAATGAAAATTGTATGCTTTATTCATCATCATGTTGCCTTATATAGGTTTACACATATTACATATAGCCCCTTGGGCTTTACAAAATGGCATTTTGCCCATCCCATGGCTCATGTTCTTATTTCTTTTTGCACATAAGCCATAGGCTTTACAAAAATTTGGTTTTATGCCCATTCATGCATAAAAAAATTACATAAAAATTATTTATTACATGATTTCATTTTGGCATGGGGGAGGCTGGCCGCGGGCTCGACTTGGGCATGAACCCGCTTGACCTGGGCTCGGGCCCACCTTGCTTGGGATTGACCTTGACTTTGACTTGGTCAACCGGGGTGCAAATTTTGACCCTAACACCGTTGCAGGACACATGGGATCTGCGCCCCCAGTAGATCGGGGGAGGCCGAGGAAGCTCGGAATGTCGAAGACTCGAAGACGAGCCTGGAGGCCGAGAAAGCTCGGAATGTTGAAGACTCGAAGACGAGCCTGGAGGCCGAGAAAGCTCGGTACGTCGGATGCTCTAAGACGAGCAAGGAGATTGAGATAGCTCGGAGGCGAGATGTTGGTAGATTCCCAGGTGACGGTGGAATGTATTCAAGGAGGTCTTCTGGAAGGTCGGACACATTTCTCGAGACGAAGTCCCGAAGAATCGTCAGAATGCAACTCGTTTATTCCACCTCCGTAACCTTTGGGACACGTCATCCGTCACGTATCGTAATCCGAGGAGACACCACTTGTAAGCATCATCAACATATGCATGCAAATATATTTGCATATACGTTTGAAGTCAAGGTTAACTATAAAAAGAAATGATAGTAAATGTGATATACGGAATAATTAATAAAATCAAATGAAGATGGATGATAAGCATTCGTGTGTATGTTTGTTGTGTATCCATGGAGCAAAATCCAACAAATTTCTGTTTCAGTTACATCATATAATAGTGCTTTGCCCCATGAAAAATTTACAGAACAAAAGCCACATTGAATTATGAATTCCGCAAAATTAACATAAACATGTTTACCTTTTAATTGACAGAACTCAAACTCGTTTATCTAAGTTATTGTTCTAATCAAGTTCTAAATTTGAATTCTACATGCCAAATGGTTTTAGCTAGAGTGTTGTCATTGAATCAAGTGTTTCATGTACTTTCACATGAGGGTCCTTAATGTACCTCATTTGAGCGCGTTTGTGGCTGGGTCCACAGGATGTAATTGGGATGTTTTAGTTGTTGCTCGAATATATCACGAAAAATCGGTTGCTCCTGAACAAGCTAAATGGATTCAACCCCCCAGGGAAAAGCATGGCCTTTTCTATTTCAACCAGTAGTCATCAGTCACACATTCTTCACCTTCTCATGCAGACATCAGTGTGTGCACACGAACATGCTTTTGATATTTTCTTTTGATTGTGTTCGGCTCAACATTTATTGAATTTGACTACGGCTTTCATAATAAAACTCTTTGCAAGCACAGGAGAGTTTCACAATCTTCTTTTGTATAAATAACATCAGTCACGTGCTTTGTGATAACAAGAGAGTTCCCAGATACGCAGAGCAATACCTTTTTTACCCACCTCCATCCTATCCGCATGTCTACCCATGACAACTATATAGGCTCACGCCATTTGCATCTTGATAATCTCCTCGATAAACATATGGGTAGAATGGGCATGGGTAGGGAAAGTACTTTTCCTATTTATGTTAGTAACTGTGAAGAATGGACCGCCATTTGGTATTCTGCATCTGGGTTTTAATTATTCATAGTTAAAACTTAGGGTTCTAAAGAAATATATGCACTCAAACTCAGTCACACAGCTAGCATTCGAGAGACAAACAAAGTCATGGACCTCATATGAATCCCATAAATGCCACCCTGTTACATATGTGTTTGTACATGTATGTCTTGAGTGTGCATGCAAGTTTGTGGGAGTGTATTCTACCCTTTTTGATATTCATGAACTGAATTATGACACACACTAAGAGAAAGTTAAGAGAAAGATAGCTCCGATTATAGATTCCGCAAAATTCAAAAGCCTTGGACAAGAAAACCATTTTGAAAAAAGAGAGGTGGTTGCTAGTATAAATGAGAGATTTAAGGAGAGGAATCCACAAGGAAACGTTTAATAAAGATAGAGGGCGAAAAATGAAAGTGGATTCCTGATCTAACTCTATTCACACTATTTTTCCGAATGCTGGATCCACAGTCCATGAAGAGGAGGGGGGGGGGGGTTTCAAAGTAGCATAATAAGAAAGGTTGATAAGAGCTTTTTTGCATATGCAATATCCAATGCATGCCGAGCTCATATTATATCTTGGTGCTTGGTTGCTTGCAATAGAATCTGGCATGTTTTGTCCCCATGGATTTCTGTTTTCTGGAATGTATACTCGTGCAATTTTAGATCATGCAGCAAAAGTGTCCTCTTCTTGAAAATCCAGTCACGTTACATAATGAGTGAATTCCATTTAATTATAATTCTAAGTGTGATTCAAAATTTTGTGATTGGTGTTCTCTCATTGTTCCCCGTATACAGAAGTATTTCTGTCGTTGTATCACATTGGTCAGGTTGAATGTCTGACACATTATGCAATTTTCACTGAAACAATAACCATTGTAGTGATTTATAGCACACAAACTCCATGTTTCATATTTTCTTCATTAGCTTACAAGACACGTATCTGCTTGTTAGAGCAACAAGCAAGAAAAGTTTTCAAATTAACATGAATAATAGTGTGTTTTATCATCCTATATAATAAAGATCTGGCAAGTCATATAAGAACTACTGGTAAGCATTGAACAATCCTCATAGGCAACCTGGTTAATTCGTAGCAAATGGACAAGGTTCGAGGTTTCGGCCGAAACCACCGATACGTGGTGATTTTGTTTCGGTTTCGGTGGAAACCGATACAAAACTAACCATATAATACCGTTTCGGCCAAAACCTTTAAAAACTTATTTTTCATATCATTTTTACTATCATTGTGATCATTGTAGACCTTCGTTGTTAGAAAACCGCAAAAAAGTGAACCCAGACCCTATATTAATACTTATTTAAGAACACTTTTCAATATATTTTGCATCATGGCTGGATTTTTAAATACCAGGACCATTGTCTTATAATATAAAAGCATAAATTTAAGTATTTAATATATCATCACTTAAATATGTTATATTACCGTCGAAACCGAAACCCGAACCGAGATTAGCGAAATTAGCAGAAACCCGGCAAAACTAATAAAATTATGAGACCGAATCTGAGTTATCGAACCTTGCAAATGGAGATACCATATGATAAATCAATGCTCATATCTTTGTCATGGAAAGCAGAAAACGATCAAGGAAATTACAGTTTGCCCTATAATTCTGATACCACACATAGGAACAGCTCAAAAATTAAAATTGAACAAATTGCTAACACATTTCAGAATGGAAGACCGCCAACTGGTAGATCCCAGTTATCATCATCATCCTCCTTAGCCTTTTTTGCAGCATCAGCATCAGCTTGAGGGGAAGATGGACTAAATCTTGGTCCAAACCGTCTGCACATGTAAGGTTAATCTGAGAGTTATCTTTCATTGCCGGTTTCAATAATTAGGGCATCAGAACATTGTCTGTGTTATGTGTTCCACGCTACATATTGGCACAATGATCTTACTTGTTTTCTGATGTAATAAACTAAATTGTGATATGCTATTAAAGTTGAGGGAAGATATTTGATCACAGACATAAAAGACGAAGGATGAAAAGGTTGATTTAGTCAATTGGCCAGTAGTGAGCCCCATCGATTCGCTTTACGAATCGGTGAATGTTGAGAAGATAAACATATCTCAAACACTTTTCTATGCAATCTGCAGTGGTTGTTATGCAACACAAACATCCATCCATGTGCAACAGAAGTTGAGATCTAGTTGGCAGGACATGGAATGGAAACATGAGATTATGGGAATCAACAAGAGTACATATGGTCCTGTAGATCCTCAAATACTTTTCTTATGCATGTCTGCAGTGGCTGTTAAGCCTGTTATGCAACATGGATATCCATCTAAATGCATAGATTTTAAGTTGGCATGACATGGGAACAAAAACATGAGAATCTAAGGATAAGCAAGAGGATCAATTTATAAGATTTTCGACGCTACAAGAATTTAATGGCCATCCATGCCATTTGCATGTGCTGGTAAGCAAATAAGCAGTGATTATGTATTAAAATAATTTTACGCATGTTATTCAGCAGTTTGAGTCTATTTCTGCCTACGAGTTGCAACCTTTTATGGCATAAACATGATGATAACCTATGTAGCATGGGTTCGGATACGGATACGGTATACGGTACGATACGGATTCGCGGTTTCGCGATTTTCCAAAACCTAAGATATGGGATACGTTTTTATATCGATTTTAAATTAAGTATATATATATATATATATATATATATATATATATATATATATATATATATATATATATATATTAAGGTATACATACCAATATATAATAATATAAATAATATGTTAGATATTCAATGCATTTTCAAACTTATGAGTGTCTTAATTTTCGAAAGAAAGAGAAGATACGCCGATTCGAGAAAGCTTGGTGTGACATTTACAAGTCCGAGCGAATCCTAAAGAATCCGAGAGTTTCGGACTCCGATACGCGATCGGGTATGATTCGTGAGGCATATAACTATCCGTGCTTCCAAGACGATAACAGAGGAAGGAGAACAGATTTTTGAGAAAATAAGTGCCAGGAAAGGATCGTTTGTATCAGGCGGTCATTAAATCGGGTGAATATATGACTTGCTTCTTTAAACCAACCAGGACCAAATTACATGAAATATGAGAAATATAAAACCTTCTCATTGCATAGGACCAAAAGCATCAGTTATATGTTATGTTCCTATTCACAATGGTCTCCTAAGGGCTCCTCGACCATCTCGTGTTACACCCATATAATCAACTGATGTGTTTCACAGCCATGAATTCCATCAAGAAAGATAGGCTGTCTTTTCTCTGTTTTGGCTACTTCAATCCCAATAAGTATCATAAAACAGGATGCAACCACGACGGTGTATGCATCACATTATTGACCAACTTTGCCAATTTTTGGTTATAAGCAAAAGTTTTCGATTTATTCTGCAAACTTGGAACTACGTCACAACTTTTACAGCAACAACTATAGCAGCAGCAAATCATAAATCCGGAGTCATCAAGCTTGACGTAGGTTATGTCCATGAATCTCTATTAGGAGGGTCATATCCATCACCCCTCGATCCTTTAATCCGTACTCATATATTGGGTCATTATTTGCTGCATAACAGAGCTATTTTAAGTGGCATCGAACATTGATCAAGATAAAATCTTGAGGCAGACCATAGCTGTCCAAAATTCCTCAAGGAAAACAAAGCTGAGAATAATAACAGCATTTTCCCAAAAAGTTGTCTCCTTTGTTAAATTAGCAAGCATGATGATATCCTTTTTAACTATCCCATTAATCGTTTTCACATTGATCTAACACAAACCCTAGATGCTAAATCTTCAAAATTTATCAACCCCACGAGCATCAATGAACCAAAAAAATCAAAGGAAAAAAACCTCACCTCCTGCGATTCCTTCGGCCCGCTTCCCTCTGCTTGCGCTTCTTCTCCTCCTGCTTGTTCTCGAAGAACTTCCTCCGCTTACACTCCTGAATCACTTCAGCTTTCGACACCTCTCTCCTGAACCTCCTCAGCAGCGCCTCCTCCGACTCGCCCTCGTCGACGATGATCTGCACATTGTACCCAGACTGAAAGCAGAGGATGTTCGCGTGGGCTAGGGCTGGGTAGATGGCGGCCGAAGCGGCTGGTTCGATAGGGCCGGCGCCGGTCCAGGCGGCGGAGACGGCGAGGGGGCGGCGGAGGGAGGCGGAGGAGAGGGAGAGGCGGCGGCCACAGTGGGGAGAAGCGAGGGAGAAGGGGAGGCGGAGGAGATTTCAAGAAGCGGACATGATGACGACGACGACGTTATCTGGCGAAAAAAAGGTGCGTATTTTATAGGGAGGGAAGAGGATAAGGGGGGAAAAGGATATGAAAAGATAAAACCCTGAAAAGGGTGTTTTTCCACTGGTTTATTGATAATAATAATTGAGATAAAATAAAGACTTTTGTAATTTGGAAAGCTGTGCATAGAAATTTTGAAATGAGCTGTTTTAAGGAGTAATAATTTTACTAGCGAATATTAAATAGAAAAAAAGTCGATTCCTTCAAAAAAAGTAGCCTGCGCCCATTTGTGATATTGGATGCAACACGGTATTGATAAGTGATACAGCTTCCATTCAATGATTAAGAAATACAATTTTCTTTGCTGCCGACTAATCATATATACACGCATGCCAGCTCTTGAATTCTCGTGCTTGATGAGGCTCGATATCGGTGACTCTTCAGATGCTGACACGCAGCAGATGACGTGTCCCAGAACCTATAAGAAGGAGCCAGGAATCTCAGTTGGGATCACATCTCGGGCCTCTGGCCCGAGGAGTCTACCGACCTTTGGTGACCTTCCAGACCTCCCCCGGCTTGCCTCCGAGCTATCACGGAACCAAGATGCCTCGGCCTCTCGCTAGTATCCGAGCCTCCCACCGAGCTCATCTTCCTCGGTCTTACCCAGACCGACCCACAGCGCCGATCACCGGCGCCTCCGCCGCGGCTCCGCGAATCTCGCCATACACAAGATATCCACCGCCCACGATCCCGCGTTCCACGCCATCACGATCCCCCATTAACGAGCCTGTCCCGTCATTAATGCGGGATCCCGCCTATCACGCGGGCGTGACGCGAGGAGCGTAACGGCCGGCGTGATTTTCGCGTCCGACTGCCCTTTGCTGCCACTATATAAACCCCTCTCTCAGACGATCGAGGTACGCAATTCTTTCCACTAAGTCGCTACTCTGCCCAACTTGCACTACTAACTTGATCGTCGGAAGGCCCTCGGTGGTACAACCACCCCGGGACTTCCTTGCAGGTAGCTCGGTTTCACCTTAAATCCAAGCCCATTAAGATCCACGCACTAGAGGAGACAACCTCCAGATCAATTCCCAGCCGTCCGTCAACACGTGAAGAGATCAACGGAAGTTAACATCCGAAGGAGATCCAGAGATCCATCTTGTCTCGGTACCGTAAAATGTTTTACCTGTATTACAAACTTCCTTATGCATAACATCATGTAAAGTGTGTATGGAAAGAAAAAAAACTAATCTAAAAGGGCTTGCATCCCTCTAGAGCCGTTGGATGGGCTCCCCTTGCATGCAGGGGAGCCCATCCAATGGCTATGCAAAGGCATGCACCATGCAATCCCTTGCATAGTAGTTTATTTCAACTTATATTCAAACTAATTTAATATGTTTCTTTTGAAAAATTTACAGCAGTATTTTTCTCTTATTAATGTGAAGACAGGGATTTTATATTTTGGACTTACATATCACGTGCCAGCTCTGGGAATATAGTAAATGAAGTGCTGCTCAACGGTAGACTTAGTTCCTCACATGTTTTTATTAGGATAGGAACACTAATTGGTCTAGATTGTCCATAATAATAGTTCAATCATACTCATCATGTAGTTGGAAAAAAAAAGACTGTCTGTTCGTTCGAGTCCTTCCGTGTTTCTTTCATGCTTTTCAATTTTTATAAACAGAACATAATAATTATATTTAGCAAATTATTGGGTAGGCCCGTAAATGAGCCGAGTCAAGTCTAACATGTCATAGACCCGTATCCGTTTATTTTTATGGGTCCAGACCCATCCATCTATTCATCCTATGGAATAGATTCAGGTCCAAACCGGTTAATAATTAGGTCGGACCCGTTTATCTACCTTTTGATATTTTAAAAAACAAATCAATCATTTACTTCATCAATTTCTATATTATGATATAAATGCATCAACGAAACTCATAATCTCATAGCTTATGCTTTTAAAAGCTAAATTGCATAATAAAAATAAGCAGGACTAGATAATTTGTCAAATTTACAAATTTGTAACTTGAAAGCTATAATTTATGGTACTTAAAAAATAAGGTGAATATAAAGCTCATGGGTATTAAGATAAAATTGAGAAATAGGAAATGTATGGAACTAAAATCTTGGATATATCTCAATTTTTTAAAAATTGTATAGAAGAGATTACAAATTTATTACTTATTTCAAGAACTTAAACATATTTGGGTCTAGCGTGTCGTAACAGAAGAGACCCAAATCCGATCCATTTATTAAACCACTAAACGTGTCTGGGTTTGAGTCTTGATAGATCTGTATCCGACCCGGATTCTAACAACGGATCTTGATCGGGTCCGGATCCAGACCCAATCTGACCCATTAACAGGCCTATTATAGAGATTCGGGATCTCTCCGCTATTAATAACAGCGGCGAAACTATCTCTATCAATCTCATCATCTATTGCTGCATGGATGCTGTGATGAATTTTGTATCTCAGGTATTCAACAGTGACATGCATAAAAATGCTCTCTTCCGCAGGGGAAGAAGCGAAAAAACCAATAATTGGCTTGCGGACGATCATTGAAAATATTTAGATATTTGCCTCTGAATAGAAAGAAGGAATCTAATAATATCACAAGACACCCCTGTTACAAAAGTAATTACAAGCAACAGCCCTAATTAGAAAAAGTAATGAACTTTAAGCCCTTTTCCCTTTTGATTAAACCCATCGCCGTCCTCGCTCTCACATTCACAGCCACCTCTCTCATCACCTCTCTCCTCCATCAAAAAACCTCACAATCTCACATCTCTCTAAATCCTAGCCCCAACCTTACCCCAATGGCTCGCAATCGCAGCTTCATCTTGTGGCTTCACGGGTTGGGCGATTCGGGACCCGCTAACGAACCCATCAGGTCCCTTTTCACCTCCCCCGAGTTCAACAGCACCAAGTGGCTCTTCCCTTCTGCTCCTCATTCTCCTGTTTCATGCAACTGTAAGCGATCCCTCAGTTTTTCTCATTCAATTTAGGTTCAATTTTGGGTGTTTAGGGTCAAAATTCCATGTTTGAGTTCAGTAGATGCTTACCACATTGGAAAAATTGGATCCTGTGATCGTTTGGGCTAGAAAAAACAGTAAAATCTATCATTTTTGTGAGTTTTAGGCTTGTTAATCTTGGAATCGATAGGGAGAAAAGAATTAATTTGTACACTCATGGACAAGCTTCGATTTTTTGTGTGATTATTTGACTGCTCTTTGATATTTAAGAATGTGTAATATGTATTTTCTGTTGCAGATGGTGCAGTTATGCCCTCATGGTTTGACATCCATGAGATTCCCGTGACTGCTGTAAGTTTTATACTTTTAATTGGAACATCTAATTTATGTGATACGAAATCGACAAACAATGCAGCTAGCCTTGGATCTGAGTTATACGGATCAATTAATAAAAAAAGAAGCAGCTTTATAATAATCGGTCGGAAGAGCCAAAAAGCTTTGAAGGAAAAAAGTAGAATATCGAGAGATAGAAAAGAAATGGTTGCATAGAGTACTTGCCAGAAAAATTTGCTAAGGATACTGGTAACATTTTCATAAGCTGATTATTACAGACATGATATCGCCAGATCTGCCAAAAATATTTTAAGGACTCCCAGAAGTAAATCCTCATCTAATAAAATTTGCTACTTATTTTGTATGTTTGAGCTTTTGGTGCATCTCAGGAATCCCCAAAAGACGAAAAGGGTGTCCTTAAAGCTGTTCAGAATGTGCATTCTGAGATAGACAAGGAGGTTGCTGCCGGCACTTCTCCTGAAAATATATTCATCTGTGGATTTAGCCAAGGAGGTGGACGGCTATCAGAATATCTTTGATCATTTTTTGCTTTATCTATCGATTTTGATTTTTGCTCTCTCAACTGATAAATTGATGATATTTTTTGTCAGGTGCTTTGACCTTGGCAAGTGTGTTGCTCTATCCAAGGAGGTTAGGGGGCGGTGCAGTCTTTAGTGGATGGGTTCCTTTTAACTCATCAATCATAGAACGCATTTCTCCCGAAGCCAAAAAGGTACTTCTGTTGAAAACTAGTGCATATGTATGAGACGCAACTTATGTACCTAATCATAATTAATCATTACTAGCTTTGTGATCAGGATGATTATTTCGGAAACAAAGTGATCTAGATTTAGAAATCTCACCTGCAGAAAACACTAAATCTCACACCCAGGAGAAGTTGGTAGATGCCAAATTATCTTTTAGAATCATTAAAAGCCTATTTCTCATCTATAGTTTCTTTGGCCATGAATTTGGCACTAATTAAGAGAGGTTTAGCTGCACTGCTGACTGCAGTCTGCAGCAGGGTGAGATGAGGCTATAGTCAGAAGCCAATTTCACTGAAACAGCTCAATGTTTCCTTGTGAAACTGGTATGCTGTTATGTATATATTAGTTGCAAGTGATGTGTAATCGATGATACTTAAATGTATTTGAGTTGAACAGTAAATTTTAATTATGATGTTCTGATGGACTGCTTTGTAAGGTAGTAAGACCGGTAAGCAAGAGTAATTTTATGATCAGAAGGTAGATGCAACAAATGGACCAATGGAACATCATATCTAGATTGTTCTCTCTTAACTGACCGACAGAATCTAAATCCAATTCTTGAGTAAGTATGTGTATCGGTCATTATGTTTTTGCTACTTGATAAAATAAGTTATTCCATATTACTAGGGAAATGTAGAAAACCTCTGCTTGCAAATATCGCAAGATGCTCCTCATTTGATCCCCAGGAATATTGCTTTAGGGAAACCGGTTCATAATTTTGCCCCTTCCCATATCTTCCATAATGACAACCCAGAGATCGAACCTCTTACACCAAAGCCATCAATAAAGCATATTGAGCGCACCCTCGGATATACTTTTTTTTTGCATGACGTCTCTTTCAAGACTGCTGCCCTTGAAAAAAAGGGAGGGGATTTTTTATTTTGGGGCTCCGAAGAAGTGGATGTCAATGATGATTGATACCTTTGAGGAGATGATCTACTTGCCATATATAGGCCCCTTCCTCTGCCCTACGCCCCCAAAACTGTCCAGATTTTTCTCAATGATCGATTCCCACGATCTCTCCACCTCTATGTTTGACTTGATCGCGAGTGAGGAATCACAACGAATGCAGTTCCTGTTTCTCAACACCCAGTAGTTTGGGCCGGGTCGGATATTTCGTCATAAGGCCACAACCACTTACATCGCCCACTTGGCCGAAATGGCCAAATGATTTCCAAGCATACTGCCACTATTCGTGAGATGTGGTTCAAGATGTAATTACACATACTCCACTATTCGTGCGATATTTACATTTTTTACTTTTCGTGAAAACCGAGACAGCTATTACCCATGATTTGTCTCTTTTTCATTATTCATGAAAATTCTTCGACTTAGACCAATTTGTTTGCAACAAAACTAAGTTGAATAATAGTATTGTGAAATTTGAAATACCATTGTCTAAATGACTGATTTAAACCATATAGAGACTTTTCAATTTATATACCTTATTTTCTAGTCTTTCGATCTGAAATCCCTCAGGTTGTCTTATATGTATTACTTTCTTCAAATCTCCATTGATGAATGCAGTCTTGACATCCATTTGGAAAAGTTCCAAGTCAAGATATGCAACAATCGTTAAGATTATTCTAATAGATGCAAATATGGCCACTGAAGAGTGTCCTAATAATCTATACGTGCTTTTTGAGCAAAGGCTTTGCCAACTAATTGAGGATTAAATGTATCAACATACCCATCAACTCGATATTTCTTCTTCAACACCCATTTGCATTGAATGGACTTCCTATCTTATGGTAAGTCATATAACTCACATACTTTGTTCCGCTCTATTAAGTCAAGCTCATTTTCCATAGTTTCCGGCCATTGATCCGATTCATGTGTGTTCAACGCATCCTCATAATTCAAAGTGTCAGCTTGCTCATCCACATCAATATCTACCGAGAAACCAGATGGTTCACATGAATATAGATTGTAGTCATCCATCCATGCAAGTGTTGTTCTAGGTCTTTTGTTTCCACTAACGTTTGTAGGTTAGAAAGATTCAGTTGGTTGATTTTCAATAGGTATATTCTCATTTAAAGATTCATCTTCCATAATTGGATGATTAATTTCATCTACTATATCCAGGTCATCTCTGAATACATCATCTAAGTCTAGTAGAGACTGTACATCCTCTTGAACTTGTTCCCTTTCCTCTAGATTTTTTAGAAAAGCATCATATCTATTTTCAATAGCCCTTTTTCTTAATGGAAGAACCTATACCCCTTGGATTTTCCAGAATAACCTATGAATCTACACTTCAAGGTTTTGAGTTTTAGTTTATCACTAACCTGATATGGAATGAGAACGTGTGCTGCACAACCCCATTTTCTTAAATGACTCAAATTGGGTTTGTGTTCATTCCAAATCTCATACGGTGTTGACTCGACCGATTTTGTGGGAATTCTATTCAAAACATAATTTGCAGTCAATATTGCTTCTTCCCAGAAATCCTTGGAGAGACTAGAACGAGACAACATATATCTTACTGCATAAACCAATGCTCTATTTTTCCTTTCAGCATGCCGTTTTGTTGTAGTGTATAAGGTATAATGGTTTGTTTCTTAATACCATACTGAATGCAGTAGTCGTCAAATTCTTTTGAGTTGAATTTCCCACCCTTATCGGTTCTTAACACCTTAATGTACCTTCCAAGTTTTCTTTCTACTTATATCTTATATCTTTTAAAACATTCAAATGCTTCTGATTTTCTATTTAAAAGATATACAAAACTAAGCTTGGAATAGTCATCGATGAAAATTATAAAATATTCCTTGTTACTACGCGTCTTTATACTTAATGGTCTACAAATGTCAGAGTGAACTAATTCTGAAAGTTCACTTGCCTTTTGACCTTCCGGAAATGACTTTCTTGTCATTTTCCCGGTCAAGCAATGTTCACAGGATAATGTCCTTACTCTTGTCAGATTCGGTAACAAGTCCATCTTGATTATCTGAACTATCTTACTATTACCAGGATGTCCTAATCTTATATGCCAAATATCAAAATCAGATAAAAGACAGAAAGAATAATTCATATCAGAATTCTTATTGCATAAATCAGGTTTACAACAGAGAGACAAAATAAATTTTGTTCGGGTACAAACTTGCCCATAGCAAAAACTTTCTTGTCTTTCCCAATAGAATTTCTATTGTTGTAAAACATAACTTCAAGACTCTTTTTCAGCAAAGCGGGAACATGGATCAAATTACGGCGTATGCAAGGTGCACAAAACACATCCTTGGGAACCATAATGTTGTCCCCCAAGGTCCAATCTATATAAACCAATACCTTCTACGTCCAAATAGGTATTGTTCCCCATGTAGATCATCTGTTCTCCCTTCTTAAGCTCCTGGAAATCGGCGATCCCTTCATCTTTTCAATATATGACGGATCGCTCCTGAATTGATCCATCATCCAACAACTTCGGTGGTTGCAACATTGCACTCAATTACACTGATAAACTCTCGCTTGCCGGATCCTCCTTGTTTTGGACGTTTAGAATAGCCCTTGTTCTTGGCATGTGGACGGTTGGTTTTGAAGTGGCCAAACTTTCTATAGATATAGCAGGCTCCAGGAGGTCCTTTCTTGTTGCGAGCGTGCTGCTGGCTAGGTCCTTTGAAGGATGGCTTGGAGGGTCCAATGTGCTGACTCCTTTGTGTTCCTTGCGCTTTTCGATACTGCACTGTTGGATACAGGTGACCTCAAGGCAATTATTGTAATTGAAGGAGGACATATACGGAGAACAGTCTTACTCGAGATGAGTATGCTATCTGGTTTGTCTTTATTTTTCATGTGACGCGTTTTATTCACTGTCACGTATCGTTTAAACATGAGATAAAACCCTTAAGATTTTGCTTGACTACCAGAACAATGATGTAGATCATACTAATAGGGCATGCATAGTCGATGAGCATATCCTTAAATGTCCCTAGTCGTAGGAGTATCGAGACTGGGCACCGATACTCCAGTTTAGACTAGTGTATACGTTTCCTGACTCGGTTGGAGGGCGATTAGCGAATTACTTGTCGCGCTTGTAGGGATATAGGATAGACCCGCGTAGGAGTGCTCAAGCCACCGGATTTGAGGAAGTGTTGGGTAGCCCCCTCATGATGATGATGTTGGGTTGTCTCGTTTCTTGGGTTGGCTGGTAGATTGCCGCACTCGCATGGGTCTGATTTTGGCTGCGCACGGGCTATTCACGCGACCAGGGAATTTCGCATTTCGTTTGTGGCTCGAACGAAACGCGGGATTCCTATGTAATCCGACCATTCCTATTCTATGATGTTCATTACATGTTTGTAATGTGTTTACCTGCCTGTGATGATGTTTTTCTCCTGTCTGTAATGTTGATTTTCCGTCTATGATGATATATATGGTGATATATATTATATATAAATAAATGCTATATATGTTTTGCACCCGTGGTAGCCTTGCACCGGCCCTGCCGTAAGTTAAGTAACCTTATGATGAAAACCCCGGGCCCCGTGGCGAATACGGATGGCGTATATGTGCATTCTATTTTCTTTTCATACTTTTTCTGAGATTGTGTGAAAAGATGCTAGGTAATGTGATTATCTATGTGATGGGATTGCATTGATTCAGATTAACGCAAAGATAATAAACCTAAAACGTATTGTATAAACCAAATATTTTTGTGTTGTTATAGTCGAATCTTTTGTTTTGCATCGAGATATTCAGTTAGGAATATCCTGCACCTCATTCCACGAGGAAAGTGACTAGATCCCTTCATAGGGAGTGACCTCATTAGCAAAAGATTGTGTTACTATAAATTTGCAAATTGAATGGCCGTAGTATTTTGTTTTGTATCGAGGTATTCAGTTAGGAATATCCTGCACCTCATTCAATGAGGTAAGAGCCCTGATTCCTTCACGGGGAATCCACACTCAAGTAGTAGTCTGCGTAACTATAAATTTGCAAAACCCCTCAGTTCCTTCAATGATATCAAGTTCATTACGTTAAAGGTTTTTTTCAAAATCAGCTGTAGCCCTCTGTCATTTCAGAAAGTAGAGTACTTAGTATTCGTGTTGCGTTTGTTGATCATTTGTCAAGGCATAGTGTACGATAGCTAAGTGATGTCTTTCTGCTTACATGTGATGCGATTGGTTAGGATGGTCGTATGGCTTTGTTGATCATTCATCAAGGGCCTATACGGGTGGATCTAGACTAATCAAGAAATGACGGGTTGAACTTGATTAGGAATTTTTGATTTGTTGATCATTTGTCAAGGTCTTAAGGGTAAAAAACTAATATCGGTAGTTTCAAGTGTTGAAACTTGCAATGAGATTGCATACCTTCTATGGAGTGCACTAATTTGTTGATCATTCGTCAAGATTACCACGGCATGATAGTTTGGATCCCGATTCCTACTGTAAGTAATTGTTATCCCCGGAAGATTTTCAGATGACCCCGACTATTTCTCTTTTTAAGGTTTGAAGGAGGATTCGGCGGAACAATGGAAACATCCTGATTAGATAAATATACCAATTTAATCTTGATAGAGTGCACGACGAGTGTTTTCTTTCTCTCTGGCAGCGACTTAAGACTGACCCTAAACTAAAACTCGTAAACCAAGTTAACCGAACCTTTTTACAATTAACGGTTTTGGAATTTCTTGATTGTCCTATTTCACGACATAGTCGCATATGCCCTTACCGGCTTCCCCTTTTACTTCCTCCAGAATACTCTGTATGCAATACAGCGATCTATATTGCATTGAAGGCTATCTCGTATAGTTACATACGAGCTCGGAGAAAGTGTTTCAATCGAGAATGGCCGCTGGTTCTGGAGAAATTGGATTGTATATGATACAATTCATTTATTTCTCCTCTCCACCTTATCTCATATTTGAGAGCTCCTTAACTAAGTAGAATATACCACTTACGCTTCTTAGAAAGTTTTCTTCCAATCCCAATGCTGAAGCTGAAAGAAAGGGTAAGAAGAAAACTAACTAGAATAAGTCCGGTATATACAAGGCAAGAAAGAGAGACATCTAAAAGGGGTCGAAATGAGCGGAAAGAAAAATGCAATTACTGTTATGACCCTGGGCAGTGAAAAAGACATTACTAGGAATACTCGGTCACCCCTTCAAAAATTTTGATGTTTCATGTTTTCCATGTGATTGTAATCGAAAACTATTTTCCAATTAACTCTGACTCATGGGTATATAGATACCAAATTAACATCCTACATCTGCAAGTTGTTACAGATACTGAGAAGGATTAGATTATTGGAAAGATAATTTGATCCTTAATATCAGATATTGGAGCAATTGTTGCTATTGGGGAAATCACCTGGTTTTGTCTTGCGGCAAACTTTTGGTTTTGAATATCTGTTATTATGCATCAACTTTTAAAAACCGACATATCCGTCTCTTTATTTGATAAAGTCATATATAAATTTTCAAAAATTATGTTATGAACATTTGCCTTTATCATTTGAATATTGGATAAGATGCATTGGATATACATTCTTAACCAAAATACAATTTTCAAATTACAAGACATAGAGTATGAGTTAGTGAACTCATAGGACTTACACATAGTGATGTAAGTTGTCTAATGTCTGTCCGGACAAAGGGTTGGTACTCATACTTTGTTCCATTTTTTTATGAGTTCTCTGGTTTTAGACACACATTCTTGTTGAAAAGCAAAGTCTAAATATTTTGAGAAATTCATAAGATATAAGAATAAAGTAGAAAACCAAATATTGGAAGTATCAAGATTCTTCGAAGCGTTCGAAAATGTGGATACTTATGCTAGGTATTCCATAGTTATATAATTGAGAATTTGATTCTCTCTTAGATACTCATCTGTAGGTACGCTTCTTGATGAGTAATGCTGTAAAGTCTTTTTCATTTAGGGATGCACTAAAAATATATGCATATCAATTGATACTGGTTCCATCTAAATCAGTGTTTTAAATTCTATATGTGATATAGAATGGGTTATCATTTTAAAATTGTTAAGATGTTGAGTTGTCCTGCTTATACTTAAAATCAGAATCTGGATAAACTCAAGACGTGTTTCGGTAATTGCAATTTGTGGGTTATCCCGGGCATTGATGAAGGATTAACTTTCTACCATTTCGGGATCAAAAGTTGTTTTGTTCTCGGCATGCCACATTTTTAGAAAAGAAATTTCTTGCAAAAGAAATTAGTGGGAGTATGGTAGAGCTGAAAGTAATTCCATAACCACAAACGGTTACGGAAGATTTAGTAGAACCTGAAGATTCAATTGATCCTGACAAAACTTAGCCTACTCCGTAAATTTAGTAGGTGACCTTAGCTACCTGAGAGGTAATACGGTGTTCTCGTTGACGGTGACAAAAAGGCTTGCATCATGTGATGATGACCCTATTAGTTATCAGCAAGCCATGGAAGTGGGGACTTCCGATTGATGGCTGGATGCCGAGTTATCCTAGTTGGACTCCATACACTGCAACAAAGTGTGGACTTTGTCGGGTGCTCCTGAAGGGTTAAAACCCATTAGGAGTAAATAGATCTTACCAGATAAACGCAAACGGAACTAGACTTGTAGTAAAAGATTTTCATCAAATATCCGATATGGATTGTGATGAAACTATTATTTCAGTGTCTGTGTTACAGTCCATACGAATATAACTTGTCACTGTTGTATTTCATGACTATGATATCTGACAGATGGATGACTATAACGTCTTTCTAAATTGGATTTAAAAGTGTACGTGTATATGACTATGCCAAAGGATTATCTTGGTCAATGGGAGCAGCGGTAAGTGTGCAAGTCGTTTTAGTCTATTTATAGACTAAACCAGATATAGCGGAGAAAGATCATCTGTTTTGATGATATGGTCAAAGTGTTTGATTTCATCAAAATGACAGATGAACCTGGTATTTGTAAGAAGGTAGTAGAGAGTGTTGTCAGATTCTTCATATGGTATGTAGATGACATACTCATGATAGGAAGTGATGTTCCTATGCTAGAATTGGTAAAACAGCGGTGGTCACCGGTGTTTCTTCATATAGGATTTAGATATCGGTCCAATCTTGGAGAAACATAGGGTAGCAGTAAAGAGCTTTTGATGTTCTTGGTATATGATAATGATAGCCTCTTGAGAGAGGTAGTTACCGATTATAGCTACCCAGGTAACATGGATGATAGAATATCTATCATGAGTTATCCAGTTTGCACTCTTCTGAGGAGCAGTATATTGGAAGTAGTTCCAAGAGAAATACTGAGATAGTAGAGACGCTAGATGCTAATTATGAATGAACAAAGGATACTGTTTAAGAATTCGCTGGATATAATTTGTTCATTTATGAACCCATCGTCTGTCCAGGCAAATACTAAGACAGGCGTCGCTCAGTTCGGAAGATATTTGATCTCCGCGAAGTTGAGATACATGGAGAAACAGAGAGAAGCGTTGTGCTGGGTCCACACATTGAGGCTAGTTCTCGAACACAGTTTGCGAAACTGTTAGTACAGAAGTTGGATACGAGATACCGCAATAATTGGTCCTAAGTGTAAATAGGAGATTGTTGGATATAGATGACCTCAAGGCAATTATTGTAATTGAAGGACCTATATGGAGAACTTTCTTACTCGAGATGATAGTATGCTGTCTGATTTGTCTTTATCTTTCATGAGATGTGTTTTATTCAATATCACGTATCGTTTATACATGAGATAAAGTCCTTAGGATTTTGCTTGACTACCAGGACGATAATGGAGATCATACTAGTGAGACCTGGATAGTCGATGAGTACATCCTTAAATGTCCCTAGTCGTAGGAGTATCGAGAGTGGGCATCGGTACTCTAGTTTAGACTTGTGTGTACGTTTCCTGATCCGGTTGGAGGGCGATAGCTGATCCTGCAGCTATTGGTGTTTGACATCAAGAATTGTATACATGTGCTCATTGGATGAGTTATACTGGATAGACTCACCGAGAACTTCTAGTTGGTAATATACCTATGTCAGATAACAGTTCTCTGGTGACATGAGTACATGGTAGTCCCTAGGATCTGAGATCATTATAGTATCTCATGTGTGTTCCCACTATACTTAGACTTTTACCCTACCACGGCTCAAAAGAGTTGTGCAAACAGATTTTTGGTAGGTATAGTCCCGAAGCACGTAGAGGCAGTAAGCGGTCGAGGGGATCCGTCTCTCCCGATATAGGGAGTTAATGTCGTGCGTTGTGCAGGGCATGACTGCAACCACAAGTCGGTGGCACCGCAGTAGAGATAAAATGATAAGTGTTATCAGTTGTATCTCCGGATGGTTATGAGTTATGTCACACGACTTATCGAGTTATTAGGGTCTGACGGATTCCAAATTCTAAATCCGATATGCGATATTCTTAGACGAAAAGACCGGACTGTACGGTGATGTCACTGATAAACTTTGTAGGGTTCGAATGAGCTTACTCGTTGACCTTCTTTCGATCTGGGTAATCGTTACGTGCAGGTAGTACCGCTGACGTACTTGTGGGCTATGGATATGATCCTAAGCTACTGCCAGCGTATTGTCGAGTCTTTAGAGTCCCACACAGAGGTTTCCCAGCACGGGCGAAACGATGTAGGGTATGTATAGAGATACGTGCAGGAGTTCGATTAAGCACGTGTATACGATACATGTAATTTAATCGAGCGTTTATTGATATTAGCCGGTTTATATATGATATAACCGGATCATTAAATCAAGTGTTGATTTAATAATTAAATGTATATTGATATATTGATATAAATGCATACATTGACTAATATCTTGCTCATTTTTAGTATTTTCTTATCTTTAATAATATTTATATTTGATATAAATATTATTTTCTCACTTTGTCATGCTTGCTTATACATATTAGATGGATGTGTAAGAATCATATAGGAAATGAGATAAGTTCTATCTTTTTTATTTAAGAAAATAAAAGAATGAGTCCTAGTTCTTAGAAGTGTGAAGAAAGATGACTCATACTTGTTTTTTTCTTAATTTAGAAAAAGATAGAAAAGAGGATAATTTATTTTTTCATGTGTGACCGTCTTCTTCCTTATTTTCTTATCTCATCTTCTCTTTCTCTCTCTAGAGATTTTGCTTAAGTGAAAGAAAAAGAAAAGAGAAGGATTTAGTGAGCTAATTATTCTACATCTCCTACTAATCATCCTTGGCAAGTTTAAATGGTGGGTTGTTTCATTTTGATGAGATCAATTTGAAGCTAAAGCTTGTGTTGGAGTTATCTCAAGGTGGATCATTTTCTGCAAGGAGATCACCGAGTAAGGTTGTTTCGGGCTTCGTGAAGACTAGCCGGAGTCCAAAGAGAGGTGGCTAACGCGTTATAAAGGTTGTAGTCTCTTCTCCTTAGTTCTCTAGTTTAAATCTTTGGTTCATTGTATTGTTATTTCGATAGATTCTTGTTTGGACTGGGAGCTATACTTGCTACTAATTTCTGTGTGCAATTCTGCCGCGGTCGCGAGCGTCGCGAACCTAGCCTCGTCCACTTATATGCACAACATTTATTTCTTCCTGCTGCACAAGGTTCACTTCAGAACCTCTCCTCATGGACAGTAGGTCTTGTTCCATTGCTGACCGGGCTGGTAATTCAGTAACATGCTTAATGGTTCCATTCAATCTAAGAGTTGTGGCAGCCATATCTAATGATGGTGGCAAACAATTTAAAATAGTTTCCACTTGCAGTTTTTCAGGAATTTCTGATTCTGCAAAAGCTAGGTCCTTAGCCATGACAATCATTTTATTCACATGTTTAGTGACATTGTCACATTTTTCCATGCGGTATGAATTAAATTTATTCATTAAGAGTTGTATATTCACCTCAGAAGCGGTGTCGTATTTTTCTTTAATTGCATGCTACATATCTTTTGCAGCATTATAGTTTTCAAATACTTTAATAAGACTATCTACCATGAATATAAGCATCAAGGTTTTAGCCTCCTTGTCATTGAGTTGCCACTGATCAAACTCTCTTTTCTGAATGTCAGTGGGATGATCATTGAGAGTTATAGCAGTGATTTAAAGAACACCACCTAGATTGTCATGAATTAGCCCATATTTAATTTTTTTATGCCACATATCGTAGTTGGTACCATTAAGACGTTCTATGTTGACCAGTTCAGATGCAATGTGTTTACTAGCTATGTCGATTAAGTACTGTATGACAGTTCAAAAAACTAATGAATATGGGTTGATGAAAAACTAATTGTTAATATATATATATATATATATATATATATATAGAGAGAGAGAGAGAGAGAGAATAATGGAGGAAAGAGGCCATAGGAGGGAATTGCCTCCTATGGCGTCGAAAAAATACAACCTCCACCATTTTTTCCAGCAATCGGCATCCATCGTCTTTATTGTTATCATCTAAGATGTACATATCCCAAACTTCATGTGATTCCACCACTTTTTCACCGTTGAATTAGCAATGTAAAAAGTTCTATTGTCGGTAAACCATTAATTTTGCATCAACTAAATCAACGGTGAAAAAATGGTATAATCACATGAAATTTGGTGTATCCACATCTTAGATGATAAAGATGGAAGTGATGTATGCCGATCGTCGAAAAAAGTCACGGAGCATGTATTTTTCCGATGCCATAGAAGGAAATTCCCTCCACTAACCTCATATATATATATATATTATATATATATATATATATATATATATATATATATATTCAAACTATTAAACAATTTAAGCATAAAATTAAAGTAAAAAAATATTGATATGCAATATCTAATTGATCGAAAAATATCAAGCAACATGCAAATAATTAAACCATGTTAAACTAATTTATATAAAAACTATATTAAAAGATAGCATGCAAAAACGTTTAATCTCAAAATTACAAAATTTATAATATGTAAGCAACAAAAATTTTATCTACAGCTTTTTACTAATAATCAGGTAGAATTAATTGGCAATCTAAAATTTGTAACTTAAAACATGTACTTGCGGCAACAAAATTTGATACTAGATAGATCTCCTATTTAAAATATATACTAAATGCATGAATTGTTTAATATCAGAAAATAAGCAACGGCTATGACATAACTATTAAGAATCTGCTCTACCACACAGTAAATGAGTTTTAAAACATATCAAATGTGATTGTAACCTATTAAGAACAACCTACCTTGGTGAGGCATCGACTTGTCATCCTCTTGCCCATGTTGCCATGCACGGCAATTAGGACTTGCACCATATATTCTTTAGCTGTCCACAAGCTTAAACTTTGTGCTGTAGTTGAATCACATTTCCAGCTTCGGCTAAACCCACAAACATGCAAACCATGCATAGCACAGACTTGCCAAACCAAGCTATTAATGATCATCCACCACTTGCATGCTTGGAACTGCTATTCTTTCTTCTCTACTCTCTGTGGTCAAAATGTAAATGACGGAAAGAAACAACTTGTACCATCAACTCCTGTAATGGACGCAGTTCTGAGGCCCAACACTCAACTGAAACACCCTCCATTTCCGTTTCTTTCTTTCTTAATGCTATATTCTTCTCTTTTGGTAGGTGGACAATGTTACTTTTGCTTATTATTGTCCCGTTCAAACAGCAAACCATACATCATATGTATTCTCTGAGCCCGAAGCCATGATTATTTTTTTTTCAAAAAAAAAAATTATGCATGCTAAGGAGATAAGCTTCATCATTGCCCAAATGCCTTCATCTGTTAATATGAATATCAGATATCTCACTTGTGGGACTGTAACATACTTAATGTTGCAGACACCAATTTTGTGGTCTCATGGAATGGTTGATAGAACTGTCTTGTTCGAGGCCGGGCAAGCTGGCCCTCCTTTTCTGGAACAAGCTGGCATGAAATGTGAATTCAAGGTATTGGTTTCCCATTATTTTCTTAACTAAATTTTTATCCTGTAGTTATAGTTAATTAATATTGCTGCAAACTATATTTTTTGCATTTTTTCCCCAACTATTGCAGGCTTATCCAGATCTCGCACATTCCATAAGTAACGAAGAGCTCCGATCGCTGGAGGCATGGATTAAGATTCACATGAAGGGTTCTTCATGAAGCCCTGATTTACCTATCATCTTGTTTACCATCAATTTGATATGTTTAAAGGCTATTGATGTGATGAAATGTAAGATGCATATTGTACTGTTTTATTTATCATGAGAATTGAAAATTAGTGCTTCATGCTGCCAAAATGTGGTTTTTGAATTGAAAAGATTCTCCGCGGCAAGTTATTGTTAGAAGCGCTAAAATGTACCCAGATTCTAATGATGTGGTTCATGGTGTAGACTTGCAGTGACCATTAGGAACTTGTCTGGAGATTCTGCTTAGCTTCATATAGCCACATTTTGAATATTGATGGGGCTCCTTTTCGGGCCTCCGTCAGATGTTGTCTTCTGTTGATCTCACGGTGAACTTAGCTGATTATCTTTCGTTGTGTGTGGGTCTCAATGGGTTTTTGGAGGAAGAGATGAGGTGAGGAAGCAGTTGCCGAGTACCTGCAAAGAAGTCCTGGGGTGGTTTGGTACCACCGAGGGCCCTCCGACGTTCAAGTTAGTGATGAGATCCGAGCAGAGTTACGGCATAAAAGTGTAGAAAATGGCTTACTTGGCCCCTTTGTGATGGGGGTTTATATCATATTCACATAATTCACGAATTATTCGTCGAATTCGCGAATTTTTGATCAGACGAATTAATCTCCGAATTAATCGTCATTGCCGAACTGGCCGAATAATTCGCGAATTATTCACGAATTATTCCCGAATTATGTGAAAAACAGCGAATAATTCAAAAAACAGCAAATAATTCATAAAATCAAAACCTAGCGTCTCATATATTAATTAATGCTCGAAATCCTTCCCGAACATTTCCCGAACATTTACCGAATCTTTTCCGAATACCTGCCGATTTTTTCCGAATAGTTCTCCGAATCCGAATTTTCGATCTCGCCGAATTATTGCCGAACGACGAATTTGTGACTATGGTTTATATAGCGGCAGCGACACGCAGCAGCAGGCGTGAGAATCTCGCCGGCAGTTACGCTCCCGACGTTACGCCCGCGTAAAGAGCGGATCGCCCATTAATGGGGATCGTGAAGGCGTGGAACGTGGGATGTTGCTGGCGGAGAATCTTCGCATGGCGAGATTTGCGGAGCGGCGGTTGCGTCTGTGAGCGGTACGGTCGGTCGGTCGGAGGACCGAGGAAGATGGCCTCGGCTGGGGAGCTCGAGAATGAGCGAGAGGGCCGAGGAGTCTTGGTCCTGTGGCAGCTCGGGGCGAGCTGAAAGGCCGAGGAGGCCAATTTCCAGGGGCTCTGAGGAAAGCCAGCTTGCGCTTGCAGGTTGGGCACAGGGGGTGGCCTGGTCGGCCCCTGTGGGCCCTTTCTTCTGAATTCTGGGACACTTCATCTGCCATGTGTCCTGATCTGAGGCGTTGTCAATATAGAGCATCATCATTAGCCCCCACTCTTGTCCCGACCAGCTGGCTGGTCGGGTCAAGAGTGGACTGCCAGGCCGCCCGGAGAGAGCTCCCTCCTAAGATTTTGTCGGGACGCGTCCCCGGGCTGTCGGCTGCCTTTTCTGCCAGCAAATCAGGGCGAAATCTCTGCATTTAAGGAAGGTGCGCCGGTTCGTGCATCCCGTCACTGAAGCGACGGTCTGCATGTCAAGCGTCGGTTGGCCGACGCGACGTGTGCAGACCTGCGGCGCCTGTTGGACAGGAGGATACCCGCTGTGGATGCGCCGAGCAGGAAGGAACTCGGCGAACTCACGATGAGGGCTTCATACCATCAGCGTCTGATGGGCAGGAGGGTGCCTGCCGGGGATGCGTCGAGCGGGAAGGAACTTGGCGGCCTCGCGATGAGGGCTTCAGACCATCAGCGTCTGATGGGCAGAGGATGCCCGCTGGGGATGCGCCGAGCAGGAAGGAACCCGGCGGCCTCGCGATGAGGGCTTCAGACCATCAGCGTCTGGTGGGCAGGAGGATGCCCGCTGGGGATGCGCCGAGCAGGAAAGAACTCGGTGGCCTCACGATGAGGGCTTGAGATCCTCAGCATCTGATGGGCAGGAGGATGCCCGCCGGGGATGCGCCGAGCAGGAAGGAACCCGGCGGCCTCGCGATGAGGGCTTCAGACCATCAGCGTCTGGTGGGCAGGAGGATGCCCGCTGGGGATGCGCCGAGCAGGAAGGAACCCGGCGGCCTCGCGATGAGGGCTTCAGATCCATCAGCGTCTGGTGGGCAGGAGGATGCCCGCTGGGGATGCGCCGAGCAGGAAGGAAGTCGGCGGCCTCACGATGAGGGCTTGAGATTCTCAGCATCTGATGGGCAGGAGGATGCCCGCTGAGGATGCGCCGAGCAGGAAGGAACCCGGCGGCCTCACGATGAGGGCTTGAGATCCTCAGCATCTGATGGGCAGGAGGATGCCCGCTGGGGATGCGCCGAGCAGGAAGGAACTCGGCGGCCTCGTGATGAGGGCTTCAGACCATCAGCGTTTGGTAGGCAGGAGGATGCCCGCTGGGGATGTGCTGAGCAGGAAGGAACTCGGCGGCCTCACGATGAGGGCTTGAGATCCTCAGCATCTGATGGGCAGGAGGATGCCCGCTGGGGATGCGCCGAGCAGGAAGGAACACGGCGGCCTCACGATGAGGGCTTGAGATCCTCAGCATCTGATGGGCAGGAGGATGCCTACTGGGGATGCGCCGAGCAGGAAGGAACTCGGCGGCCTTGCGATGAGGGCTTCAGACCATCAGCGTCTGGTGGGTAGGATGATGCTCGCTGGGGATGCGCCGAGCAGGAAAGAACTCGACGGCCTCAAGATGAGGGCTTGAGATCCTCAGCATCTGATGGGCAGGAGGATGCCCGCTGGGGATGCGCCGAGCAGAAAGGAACTCGGTGGCCTCACGATGAGGGCTTTGATCCTTGACGTTGGAGGGGCCGTGAGAGGCCTGCGAAGGATGGCCGAGCAGGGTAGCTGCTCGGTGCCTCTTAGCGAGGGCATTGGTCCTTGATGCTGGAGGGGCCCTGAGAGGCCTGCGAGGGTTGGCCGAGTAGGGTAGCTGCTCGGTGCCTCTTGGCGAGGGCTTTGATCCTTGACGCTGGAGGGTCCCTGAGAGGCCTGCGAAGGATGGCCGAGTAGGGTAGCTGCTCGGTGCCTCTTGGCGAGGGCTTTCTGATCCCCGGCGTTGCGGTAGGGAAGCTACCCGACGGGGATAGCCGAGCGAGGGATCCTTGGGCTCGACTGCCTCTGGGGGGGACTTTTGATCCTTCAGGACGGGGACCGAGCAGGGTTACTGCCCAGTGCCTCTTGGCGAGGACTTTGATCCCTGTCAGTTGTGGTAGGAAGCTACCAGCCGGGGATAGCCGAGCAAGGACACGACTGCCTCTGGGAGGACTTTGGTTCTTGGCGCGGGAAGAGCTAAAGGGCTGTAAGAAGCCTACCAAGGACTCTTGGCCGGGCAGGGTTACTGCCCGGTGTCTCTTGGCGAGGGCTTTTGTCCTGAAGGATAGCCGAGCGAGGGATCCTCGGGCTTGACTGCCTCTGGGAGGGCTTTCTGATCCCTGGCGTTGCGGTAAGGAAGCTACCCGCCAGGGATAGCCGAGCGAGGGATCCTCGGGCTCGACTGCCTCTGGGAGGGCTTTCTGATCCCTGGCGTTGCGGTAGGGAAGCTACCCGCCAGGGATAGCCGAGCGAGGGATCCTCGGGCTCGACTGCCTCTGGGAGGACTTTCTGATCCCTGGCGTTGCGGTAGGGAAGCTACCCGCTAGGGATAGCCGAGCGAGGGATTCTCGGGCTCGACTGCCTCTGGGAGGACTTTCTGATCCCTGGTGTTGCGGTAGGGAAGCTACCCGCCAGGGATAGCCGAGCGAGGGATCCTCGGGCTTGACTGCATCTGGGAAGACTTTCTGATCCCTAACGTTGCGGTAGGGAAGCTACCCGTCAAGGATAGCCGAGCGAGGGATCCTCGGGCTCGACTGCCTCTGGGGGACTTTCTGATCCCTGGCGTTGCGGTAGGGAAGCTACCCGCCAGGGATAGCCGAGCAGGGTAGCTGCTGGGCTGCCTCTTAGTGAGGGCTTAGATCCTTGGGCGAGGTGGCCCTCGAGCCGCCGTGGCGAGCCCCTTCTGTGCGACCCTGTCAAGGGAGGGGGTGTCGGTCTATTCGGCCGGCGAGGGCATTGATGATGGTCGCCGGAGGAGGTTCATCCGTGCCTCCGGTGAGGGAAGAGGCGGCGGCTGGTATCTGGATCTTCAGGACGATCGCTTGCCATGGGGATGGAGATCGGAAGGCCAACTTTGTTTTTTTTTGTGGAGTTTCGGTTCCCACAGACGGCGCCAACTGATGGGGCTCCTTTTCGGGTCTCCGTCAGATGTTGTCTTCTGTTGATCTCGCGGTGAACTTAGCTAATTATCCTTCGTTGCGTGTGGGTCTCAATGGGTTTTTGGAGGAAGAGGTAAGGTGAGGAAGCAGTTGCCGAGTACCTGCAAAGAAGTCCCGGGGTGGTTTGGTACCACCGAGGACCCTCCGACGCTCAAGTTAGTGATGAGATCCGAGCAGCGTAACGGCATAAAAGTGTAGAAAATGGCTTACTTGGCCCCTCTGTGATGGGGGTTTATATAGCGGCGGCCGCACGCAGCAGCAGGCGCGAGAATCTCGCCGGCAGTTACGCTCCCGACGTCACGCCCACGTAAAGAGCGGATCGCCCATTAATAGGGATCGTGATGGCGTGGAACGTGGGATGTTGCTGGCGGAGAATCTGCGCATGGCGAGATTTGCGGAGCGGCGGTTGTGTCTGTGAGCGGTACTGTTGGTCGGTCGGAGGACCGAGGAAGATGGCCTCGGCTGGGGAGCTCGGGAACGAGCGAGAGGGCCGAGGAGTCTTGGTCCAGTGGCAGCTCGGGGCGAGCTGAAAGGCCGAGGAGGCCAATTTCCAGGGGCTTTGAGGAGAGCCAGCTTGCTCTTGCAGGTTAGGCACAGGGGTGGCCTGGTCGGCCCCTGTGGGACCTTTCTTCTGAGTTCTGGGACACTTCATCTGCCATTGTCCTGATCTGAGGCGTTGGCAATATAGAGCATCATCATTAGCCCCCCACTCTTGTCCCGACCAGCTGGCGGGTCGGGTCAAGAGTGGACTGCCGGGCCGCCCGGGGAGAGCTCCCTCCTAAGATTTCGTCGGGACGCGTCCCCGGGCTGTTAGCTGCCTTTTCTGCCAGCAAATCAAGGCGAAATCCCTGCATTTAAGGAAGGTGCGCCGGTTCGTGCATCCCGTCACTGAAGCGACGGTCTGCATGTCAAGCGTCGGTTGGCCGACGCGACGTGTGCAGACCTGCGGCGCCTGTTGGGCAGGAGGATACCTGCTGGGGATGCACCGAGCAGGAAGGAACTCGGCGGCCTCATGATGAGGGCTTCATACCATCAGCGTCTGATAGGCAAGAGGGTGCCCGCCGGGGATGCGTCGAGCAGGAAGGAACTCGGCGGCCTCGCGATGAGGGCTTCAGACCATCAGCGTCTGATGGGCAGGAGGATGCCCGCTGGGGATGTGCCGAGCAGGAAGGAACTCGGCGGCCTCGCGATGAGGGCTTTAGACCATCAGCGTCTGGTGGGCAGGAGGATGCCCGCTGGGGATGCGCCGAGCAGAAAGGAACTCGGCGGCCTCACAATGAGGGCTTGAGATCCTCAGCATCTGATGGGCAGGAGGTTGCCCGCTGGGGATGCGCCGAGCAGGAAGGAACCCGACGGCCTCACGATGAGGGCTTAAGATCCTCAGCATCTGATGGGCAGGAGGATGCCCGCTGGGGATGCGCCGAGCAGGAAGGAACCCGACGGCCTCACGATGATGGCTTGTGATCCTTAGCATCTGATGGGCAGGAGGATGCCCGCTGGGGATGCGCCGAGCAGGAAGGAACTCGGCAGCCTCACGATGAGGACTTCAGACCATCAGCGTCTGGTGGGCAGGAGGATGTCCGCTGGGGATGCGCCGAGCAGGAAGGAACCCGGCGGCCTCACGATGAGGGCTTGAGATCCTCAGCATCTGACAGATAGGAGGATGCCCGCTGGGGATGCGCCGAGCAGGAAGGAACTCGGCGGCCTCGCGATGAGGGCTTCAGATCATCAGCGTCTGGTGGGCAGGAGGATGTCCGTTGGGGATGCGCAGAGCAGGAAGGAACTCGGTGGCCTCACGATGAGGGCTTGAGATCCTTAGCATCTGATGGGCAGGAGGATGCCCGCTGGGGATGCGCCGAGCAGGAAGGAACTCGGCAGCCTCACGATGAGGGCTTGAGATCCTCAGCATCTGATGGGCAGGAGGATGCCCGCTGAGGATGCGCCGAGCAGGAAGGAACTCGGTGGCCTCGCGATGAGGACTTCAGACCATCAGCGTCTGGTGGGCAGGAGGATGCCCGCTGGGGATGCGCCGAGCAGGAAGGAACTCGGCGGCCTCACGATGAGGGCTTGAGATCCTCAGCATCTGATGGGCAGGAGGATGCCCGCTGGGGATGCGCCGAGCAGGAAGGAACTCGGTGGCCTCAAGATGAGGGCTTTGATCCTTGACGCTGGAGGGGCCGTGAGAGGCCTGCAAAGGATGGCCGAGCAGGGTAGCTGCTCGGTGCCTCTTGGCGAGGACTTTGATCCTTGACGCTGGAGGGGCCCTAAGAGGCCTGCGAAGGATGGCCGAGCTGTTGGATATATGTATGCCCTAGAGGCCATTATATGATAGTGGATGTATTTGTACATGTATATATATTCAGTATACATTCTTGCTCGACATGATAGTATGCTATCTGGTTCTTCTTTATCTGACATGTTGATTTGATCATGCTTTTATTCATTCATACATGCTGATAAAGCCCTGAGGATATCGGCTTGACTACTCTGATTATGATGGAGATCATACTAGTGGGTCATCTGTAGTCTATAAGCATATCCTGGAAAGTCCCTAGTCGTAGGTATATCGAGACGGGGCATTGATATACCAGAGTAGACTAGCGTATATGATACTAGACTCATACGATGGGCGATGAATGTTCCCACATTCATCGATGTTTAACATCAAGATCATATACGGGTGCTCAGTGGTGACTGGGTACACTGGACGGACTCACCGAGAACTCCTATATGGAATTATATCTATCGTCGGATAGCAGTTCTCAGGTGACACTGGTACAGGTTAGTCTGTAGACCTGAGATCGTCATAGAGTCTTGTGTGTTCTCCCACTGTACTTTGATTGCCACCCTACCACAGCTCTACTGAGTCGTGCAAACAGGTGGCCGTTGGGTACAGTCCCGAGACACACGAAAGCAATGAGCGATAGGAGGGGTTTCGTCTCTCCCGGTATTGGGAGTTGATGCTGTGCTGTGCCCGACTGGTTATATCAGTAAGTCCCTGGCCAGGGCTGCTGAGATTTGCTGATAAGTGTTATCAGTAGTTTCTCGATCTGTTATAGACCATTCACCGGCATGACTTATTGAGTTATTGGGGTCGACGTGACCATCCCTAGGCTCGATATGCAGCATATCTGACGAAGAGACCGGACTGTACGGTAGTGTTGCCGGTTGGCTCGACGGGAGTTATAGCAGGTTCGTTTGTTTTTTTCTGATCGCTCAATATCCGGGTGGCCGTTACGTTTAGCTGACCGCTTGCGGCTTGGGGGTGCTTGATGTGATCATCACCCACTGCCGGCGTATTGACGAGTCTTAGAGTCCCACAAAGGAGTTACCTAGTCCAGGCGAAACGTTGTGGTGCGCGTATGCGATATGCGCATGGACCCGATTAAAATGTGCGTATGGGATACCGTATATTAATTGGGCGGCTTGCTTTTGGTCGGGTCGTATGTGATATGACCGGATTGATGAATCAAGTGTTGATTTATCATTAGCTTCTCACTAGAAATCCTATCTTGTTTCTTTTGGATGTATGCATGCATGTATGCATTCATTATTGTTCATGCACATATGGATGTGCATGCACACATGCATACATACATCATTCTATCATGGTTGCTTATACATTGAGAATGGTGGCAATATAAGAATCACACCATGGTTTTTATATGGATTATTATTACATTTGTATTAAAACAAAAAGGGAAAAGAAAAAGGGTTAAATCATAGAATGTTTCTACACTCTTCTTCACCTTACCATGCTCACCTACTTTTTAACCCTTGGTTTATTTTCCTTTTGTGTTTTTAACTCCAATACAATAATATCTTTATAATTAACCATGGTTTGAAATGAGAGATGGAAAATATATATACTTATATTTTTCATTTTTCTCATTAGAGTTTTTCCTCTCTTCTTCTCAAAAAGCCATCATCTTCTTCAACCTTGATCTCTTGCTCTCTAGACTTTTCAAGTGAGCAAAATACTCATAAAAATAGGATTTTGAAGTGAGAAAGAGAACCACAACATCATTCTACACAAGTCTAGCCCACTTGTTTAGAGTGTTATCTTCTTTTCTTATCTTGGAAAGTGAAGTCGATAGCTTGGACGAAGGAGCTTCGGGTGGATCGTCATGGACACTAGAAGACTTCAAGAGAACCTTCCTCCAACACTCAAGAGGCCAAAGAGTCTAGCGAAGGGAGCTACAAAGGTTGTAGTCTCGAAACCCTAGTCTTTGTTGCATTTATTGTTTAGAAACCCTAATTTTCTAGGATCGATCCTATGTATGCTAGCTTAGCACTATAAAAACTTGAACTTTGTGACATGTGATGCTTCCAAACTCTTCATAGGGTGCTAGGTAAACCTAACATTGGTATCAGAGCTACTAGGCATTGGATGTCGACCTATAGGGGGTTCTCACTGTGTGACAGTGTGGCGAAGCATAGGCTCTTACCCCCAGGGTGTCCCGAGACCGGAAGGTGTTCCGGCGGGTTGTAGTCCTCGCGAGGGGGCATGTGTAAAAAGTAGCTGCCGAGGGACCCGTTGGTGCCACGGTGACCCCATTGGATGGGGTAGCTGCCTGACTAACATTGGTATCAGAGCCGACCTAGAACATTAGGCGACACTTTTACGAAGTAAAAACTCCGATCGAACCAAAATACGACGTTTCAAGACCTTCTCTGGACATTTTTTAAAATCTGACATTTTTCAGAATTAAAAATACTTAAAAAATACAGCAGAAAAATATAAGAAATACTGTGAAATACGAACCCATGATCTGTACAAACCGCCGCGGAACCGCGGCAAATCCTTGCTTAGGCCGCGGCTCCGCGGCCGTACAGAGGCTTCATGGCTTCGTTTTTGCACAGTAACTCCTTAAACTGCTTGTATATTGTTTTAGGTATGTTTAATCTGAATCCAGTACTGTAAATTCTGGAGATGGTTTTGGACTCGACGATTCAATCGGAATTTTCATTTCATTTCTTTTCCGGGTAAACTAGAAAGTATTGAAGTGTTCGAACGAGTATCATTTGCTCACTATTCACGGGGTTTAAATATTTTGGAGATACGTGCAAGTTTTGTGGTGGACCCTCTAGAAGACAACAAACCTTAACTCGATTATGTGACCGTCTTGAACTGCCCTTTGAACCTTAGGGTTTGGGGCAGTACGGCATGCCACATGTGAGGCGTTGGCTTGACCCTTCTACGGCTGGACCGCTACTACTGTGTCACACTCCGGGTTTTTGAACTCCGCTCAAGTGTTGAGCTTTAGGGGATATTGGGTGTTTGATTATTCATTCGAAAACTTTAATACTGTCTATTTATCTGGAATATGATACAATATGTGGAATTCATATAGTTTAGGCATGAAATACAAAGTATGTGATATTTCGCATTTATGATGTCTAAAGAGAATGTGGATTCCAAATATTGTAGTTTTACACTTTCTTTTCTGTGACCGTAAGTGTAGTATATTCGATATCACCGGTTTCGTTGCTATACATCAACGACAATCGGGGTACGCATACTTACTTACGTTGATGATATGAGATATTATGTGTTGCTGAGATATGATGTGCAGGATTGTCGCGATCGAATAGCCGGGTTTTTTTTTATGTGAGATGAGAGTTTTATATTTTCATTCATATAAATTCAAATGTAATGTAATATTCTTTTATTTGGGGCACTTCCGGGTTGAGGTTGTGTCACCAGTGTTGTATATTATTTACTTTTCCGCATTAGGATGGACCCAAGGAGGGGAGCACAGGTGACCGGGTTCTGGGGTTCAGTGGGAGGCCATCTCGAGGAGTCGAGACCGGGTCTCCTAAACTCCAGAATTGGTAGGGTCGCTTGCCGCTCTCGTAGGGGTCGAGGGTGTGGGCTTGGCTATTCATCGCGACTGTGGAATCCGTATTTTCTATTCTGGCTAAATACTAAATACGGATGTTCTAGTATATCCCACATTATATCTATGTTTCTGCTGCCTGTGTTCTGTGATATCTAAGACGAATGACATATTATATATATGATATATAGTAGACGTTGCTTATGTTTTACACCCGCGCTAGTCCCGTCCCGGTATGCCGTTAGTTAAGTAACCTAACGGTGCATAACGGAACATTGCGGCGAATGCGGATGGCATAAGCGTACGTGTTATTTTTGTTTCTTTTCTGTGATTGGCTTAAGGACTTAAATGATGGGATTGCATTAATGTGATTAATGTAAGAAAATAAACCTAAAAAGATGTTGTAGAATCGGATTTGAAAACCACTCGGCTATTTATGGAAAAGCTATATTTCAAAACTGCGGAGCTTAAGCCACTCCTTTTGAAAACCATTTGATTCTACAACGATATCAAGTTCAAAGCGTTAAAGATTTTCTTAAAAATCATCCGCAACCCTCTGTCATTTTAGGAAGTAGAGTACTTAGTATTCGTGCTACGTTTGTTGACTATAGTTAAGGTGTAGTGTACGGTAGCTAAGTGATGTCTTCCTACATTGCATATGATACAGATTAATTAGGACATTCTTATGACTTTGTTGACCATAGTTAAGGGTCATATGAGTGGGTCTAATTAATCAAGAAATGACGGGTAGAACTTGACTGGTACTTATGATTTGTTGACCTTAGTTAAGGTCATAAGTACTAGGGGTAAAAACCACATCGGGAATTTCAATAGTTGAAATTTGCAATGAGATTGCATACCTTCCATGTGATGGTTGGATCCCGATCCCACTGTGGGCAATAGTTGCTCCTAGGAGAGTTTTACAGTTTACAATTAGCTAACTCATTAGGTGTCTAGAAAGGTGTTAACGGGGCTCCGCCTCTGGGAAAACGAGGTTTACTCTAATTAGGTCCGTGCGAAAGCACGGGGAACCTCCCTCAAGTACCGACACTGGCCTGGCTGAACGGTTAGCGAAGTTGTAGACTGTAATTAATCCTGGCTAGTTTTTCTTTTTAAGGTTTGAAAGAAAAAGTCGATAAAAGCAGTGGGAAATATCGATTAGACAAGATAATAACCAATCTGATCTATGCAAGAGCTTTCGCTGAGTGTATTCTTTTCTCTCTCTTAATGGCAGATACCCATGACTGGACTCAAGCTTCTACTAGATAAAAACAAACTGAATGTGACCAATTATAAAGACTGGCTGAGGAATCTGAAAATTGCCTTGACTTATGATAAAGTATCATATGTCCTCACGGATTCAGCCCCGCCCGTCCCAGGTCCAAAATCCTCAGTTGCGGACATTGAAGTCCGCAAGACATGGGACGCTGACTGTGCCACGGCCAAATGCCTCGCGCTTGCATCGATAGATAACACACATCAAAAGCAGCACGAGGATATGGACATTCATGGTATATTGCTCCATACAAAAGAGTTATATGGAAAGCAATCCCGCGTATTACGATACGAAGCATCAAAGAAATTGTTTCAGATGCGAATGGCCCCTGGCACACCAGTAGGTGACCATGTTCTGAAGATGATAGCTCTTATAGAAGAGCTTGAGGACCTTGGATGGACGATGGACAATGAACAATATACGGATATTATTCTGCAGTCCCTCCCCTCCACCTTTGCTCAATCTATAGTGAACTTCAATATGCATGGCATGGAGAAGGAACTCTCTGAACTCCTTAATATGTTAAGGAGTGCAGAGAGCACTATGAAATCAGCAAAAACTCCCGTTATGACTGTTGGACAGTCTTCCTCTTCTCGTCCGAAAGCTAAGGCCAAGGGAAAGAAAAAGAAGAAGCCCACCAATCCTAAGGGTGGAGTTAAAAAGGTGAAGGGAAAGGAAAAGTCCAAAGCTGGAGACTCGGGGAAAGGCGAATGTTTTCATTGCCACAAGACAGGACATTGGAAGCGCAACTGCACGGAGTACTTAAATCTCAAGAAGAAGCATGGGGATGCTTCTGCTTCAGGTGCGTTTGTGACAGAAAACTGTTTTTCAATAAACTCTGCTTCCTGGGTATTGGATACTGGTTCAGGTTCTCACATTTGCAATTCTATGCAGGGGCTGAGAAATAGCAAAGTTTTGAAGACAGGTGACCATACTCTCCGTGTTGGAAATGGTTCCAATGTACATACAGTCGCAGTGGGAGAGTATCACTTGGGGTTGCCATTTGGATGTATTTTGGTTTTGAATCCATGTTATTTTGTATTAAGTATGCTATGTAATATAATATCAGTTTCTTTGTTAGACAATGAATGATATAACTTTATATTGCAGAACAATGTTATGAACATTCACCTGAATCAAATGTTGGTTGGGTATGGTACACTTAATAACGGGATATACGTCCTAAATCAACACACAATTTTCAGTATACAACGCACTAATAAAAGAAAACTTTCAGAATTAAATGAAGCTTTTCTTTGGCACTGTAGACTTGGTCATATTAACGAAACAAGACTAAACAAGTTACACAAAGATGGATATTTAAACTCTTTTGAATATAAATCTTATGCGACTTGCCAGTCTTGTATCAAGGGTAAAATGACCAAAACTCCGTTTACCGGATACGGAGAAAGAGCTACTGAGCTCCTAGGCCTCATACATAGTGATATATATGGGCCAATGTCTACACAGGCTAGAGGCGGTTTTTCATACTTCATTACATTCACTGACGATTTCTCCAGATTCGGTCATGTATTTTTATTAAAGCACAAGTCCGAAGCTTTCGAGAAATTCATTGAATATAAACAAGAAGTAGAAAAACAAACCAGCTTGAGTATCAAGATGCTTCGATCAGATCGAGGTGGTGAGTATCTCAGCACAGAATTTGCAAACTTCCTAAAAGAGAATGGATTCTCTCTCAGCTCACTCCTCCCTACACACCACAGCACAACGGTGTGTCTGAACGACGGAATAGGACCCTATTAGATATGGTCCGGTCCATGATGAGTGACGCTGAGTTACCCGTCTCGTTTTGGGGGCATGCATTAGAGACTGCAGCGTTTCTACTAAACAGGGTTCCAACCAAAACCGTGTCTACCACGCCATATGAGATATGGCATGGGAAGAGACCATCTCTTAAGAGAATTAAGATTTGGGGTTGCCCGGCCTATGTTAAAAAGCAGAATCCGGACAAACTCGAGACACGGTTAGTCATGTGTAATTTTGTGGGGTATCCAAAGAATTCTTATGGATATCTATTCTATCACAAAGAGGAACAAAAGGTATTTGTTTCTCAGTATGCCACATTCTTGGAAAAAGAGTTTTTCACAGATAAAGATGATGGCAAGGTGGTGGATCTAGAAGAGGTTCTAGAGACACAAATTACAAATGATGATTTAGTTGAACCGACTGTTGCAGTAGAAACTGAGGAACCTCGGCCACTCCGTAGGTCTGGTAGGACTTCTCGCCCACCGGAGAGGTACTACGGTTTCCTCATTGATGGTAACGGAGAAGACTGCATCATGGATGATGATGATCCTACCAGCTTTCAGCAAGCTATCACGAGTGGAGACTCTGTGAAGTGGCTGGATGCCATGAGATCCGAAATGGAGTCTATGTACACCAACAAAGTATGGACTTTGGACGTTGTACCCCCTGGGGTAAAACCTGTGGGGTGCAAATGGATCTTTAAAAGAAAGATTGGTGTAGATGGGCAGGTGGAGACCTATAAGGCAAGACTTGTGGCGAAGGGTTTTCGTCAAAGACCAGGTTTGGACTATGACGAGACTTTTTCTCCCGTAGCCATGCTTAAATCCATTCGGATCCTACTTGCTATTGCTGCTCACTACGACTATGAAATCTGGCAGATGGACATTAAAACCGCATTTCTAAATGAAAATTTAGAAGAATGCGTTTATATGGATCAGCCAGAGGGCTTCATTGACAGTGGGAGCAGCGGGAAAGCATGTAAATTGCTTAAATCCATATATGGGTTAAAGCAGGCATCACGGAGTTAGAACATCTGTTTCGATGATGTCATCAAAGAGTTTGATTTCATCAAAAATCCAGATGAACCTTGTGTTTATAAAAAGGCTGTAGGGAGAGCTGTCACATTCCTCGTATTGTACGTGGACGACATTCTTCTGATAGGAAATGATATTCCTATGCTACAGTCGGTCAAATCTTTCTTATCACTGAGGTTCTCCATGAAGGACCTGCGTGATGCCATATACATCCTGGGCATAAGGATCTATAGGGATAGATCCAAAAGGTTATTGGGATTGTCCCAAACCAGGTACATTAACACCATTCTAAAAAGGTTTAGTATGGAAGACTCCAAGCGGGGTGCCTTACCCGCTTGCCATGGGGTCACTCTCTCCAAGGATTCTTGCCCAAAGACCGATGAAGAGAGAGCTCGCATGAGTGTTATACCCTATGCTTCGGCAGTAGGATCTATAATGTATGCGATGTTATGTACACGTCCAGATGTAGCTTATGCACTTAGTGTGTAAGCAGGTATCAATCAAACCCAGGGGAGAATCACTGGACAGCTGTGAAGAACATTCTTAAGTACTTACGAAGGACTAAAGAATTATTCTTGGTGTATGGTAATGGAGATCTCCAAATGGAGGCCTTTACCGATTCGAGCTTCCAGAGCGATAAGGACGACAGCAAATCTATCTCTGGGTTTGTATTTACCCTCAATGGAGGGGCGGTAAGTTGGAAGAGTTCAAAACAAGATACCGTTGCAGACTCAACGATGGAAGCTGAGTACATTGCTGCGAATGATGCCGCCAAGGAAGCCGTCTGGATGAAGAAGTTCGTCTCGGAGCTAGGAGTAGTTCTAACCATTATTGATCCAATACCTTTGTATTGTGATAATAATGGGGCTATGGCGTTAGCCAAGGAGCCCAGATCCCATCAGCGGTCCAGACACATCCTGAGGCATTTTCATTTGATCCGGGAGATTGTAGATCGCCGCGAGATCGAGATTAGGAGAGTAGACACAAAGAATAACGCCGCGGATCCATTCACCAAGGCCCTCCCTCAGGCGCAGCATGAGCGACTTTTTGAGATGTTGGGTATGAGATACGCCAATAACTGGCCTTAGTGCAAGAGGGAGATTGTTGGATATATGTATGCCCTAGAGGCCATTATATGATAGTTGATGTATTTGTACATGTATATATATTCAGTATACATTCTTGCTCGACATGATAGTATGCTATCTGGTTCTTCTTTATCTGACATGTTGATTTGATCATGCTTTTATTCATTCATACATGCTGATAAAGCCCTGAGGATATCGGCTTGACTACTCTGATTATGATGGAGATCATACTAGTGGGACATCTGTAGTCTATAAGCATATCCTGGAAAGTCCCTAGTCGTAGGTATATCGAGACGGGGCATTGATATACCAGAGTAGACTAGCGTATATGATACTAGACCCATACGATGGGCGATGAATGTTCCCACATTCATCGATGTTTGACATCAAGATCATATACATGTGCTCAGTGGTGACTGGGTACACTGGACGGACTCACCGAGAACTCCTATATGGAATTATATCTATCGTCGGATAGCAGTTCTCAGGTGACACTGGTACATGTTAGTCTGTAGACCCGAGATCGTCATAGAGTCTTGTGTGTTCTCCCACTGTACTTTGATTGCCACCCTACCACGGCTCTACTGAGTCATGCAAACAGGTGGCCGTTGGGTACAGTCCCGAGACACACGAAGGCAATGAGCGATAGGAGGGGTTTCGTCTCTCCCGGTATTGGGAGTTGATGCTGTGCTGTGCCCGACTGGTTATATCAGTAAGTCCCTGGTCAGGGCTGCTGAGATTTACTGATAAGTGTTATCAGTAGTTTCTCAATCTGTTATAGACCATTCACCGGCACGACTTATTGAGTTATTGGGGTCGACGTGACCATCCCTAGGCTCGATATGCAGCATATCTGATGAAGAGACCGGACTGTATGGTAGTGTTGCCGGTTGGCTAGACGGGAGTTGTAGCAGGTTCGCTTGTTTTCTTCTGATCGCTCAATACCCGGGTGGCCGTTACGTTTAGCTGACCGCTTGCGGCTTGGGGGTGCTTGATGTGATCATCACCCACTGCCGGCGTATTGACGAGTCTCAGAGTCCCACAAAGGAGTTACCTAGTCCAGGCGAAACGTTGTGGTGCGCGTATGCGATATGCGCATGGACCCGATTAAAATGCACGTATGGGATACCGTATATTAATTGGGCGGCTTGCTTTTGGTTGGGTCGTATGTGATATGACCGGATTGATGAATCAAGTGTTGATTTATCATTAGCTTCCCACTAGAAATCCTATCTTGTTTCTTTTGGATGTATGCATGCATGTATGCATTCATTCTTGTTCATGCACATATGGATGTACATCATTCTATCATGGTTGCTTATACATTGAGAATGGTGGCAATATAAGAATCACACCATGGTTTTTATATGGATTATTATTGCATTTGTATTAAAACAAAAAGGGAAAAGAAAAAGGGTTAAATCATGGAATGTTTCTACACTCTTCTTCACCTTACCATGATCACCTGCTTTTTAACCCTTGGTTTATTTTCCTTTTGTGTTTTAAACTCCAATACAATAATATCTTTATAATTAACCATGGTTTGAAATGAGAGATGGAAAATATATATACTTATATTTTTCATTTTTCTTATTAGAGTTTTTCCTCTCTTCTTCTCAAAAAGCCATCATCTTCTTCAAGCTTGATCTCTTGCTCTCTAGACTTTTCAAGTGAGAAAAATACTCATAAAAATAGGATTTTGAAGTGAGAAAGAGAACCACAATATCATTCTACACAAGTCTAGCCCACTTGTTTAGAGTGTTATCTTCTTTTCTTATCTTGGAAAGTGAAGTCGATAGCTTGGACGAAGGAGCTTCGGGTGGATCGTCATGGACACTAGAAGACTTCAAGAGAACCTTCCTCCAACACTCAAGAGGCCAAAGAGTCTAGCGAAGGGAGCTACAAAGGTTGTAGTCTCGAAACCCTAGTCTTTGTTGCATTTATTGTTTAGAAACCCTAATTTTCTAGGATCGATCCTATGTATGCTAGCTTAGCACCATAAAAACTTGAACTTTGTGACATGTGATACTTCCAAACTCTTCATAGGGTGCTAGGTAAACCTAACACGAGCAGGGTAGCTGCTCTGTGCCTCTTGGTGAGGGCTTTCTGATCCCCGGCGTTGCGGTAGGGAAGCTACCCACCGGGGATAGCCAAGCGAGAGATCCTCGAGCTCGACTGCCTCTGGGAGGACTTTTGATCCTTCAGGACGGGGACCGAGCAGGGTTACTGCCCAGTGCCTCTTGGCGAGGACTTTGATCCCTGTCGGTTGTGGTAGGAAGCTACCAGCCGGGGATAGCCGAGCAAGGACTCGACTGCCTCTGCTAGGACTTTGGTTCTTGGCGCGGGAAGAGCTATAGGGCTGTAAGAAGCCTAACAAGGACCCTTGGCCGGGAAGGGTTACTGCCCGGTGCCTCTTGAAGAGGGCTTTTTTCCTGAAGGATAGCCGAGCGAGGGATCCTCGGGCTCGACAGCCTCTGGGAGGGCTTTCTGATCCCTGGCGTTGCGGTAGGGAAGCTACCCGCCAGGGATAGCTGAGCGAGGGATCCTCGGGCTTGTTTCCCTCCGAAAGACGGCGCAAGACGGACGTCTTGCCTGAAATTTGGGGCAGATGCTAATTGGTGCTATCCGTCCACCTCTCCGAAGATGCTAAGTTGATTTATAACACCGTGTGTCGAAGGTTTGAACGGATGCGGCCGATATAGCAGACTTCGTCAGATTCCCCCTCGCTTGAGGGGTTTTTGATTGTGGGGATGCTCTTCCCTGCAGGCGCAAGCCCCTGCAGTTAATCACGCTACCTCATCGCGGTAATAACTTTCTCCTTCTCCAGATGGTCACTTTGTGTCGTGGGTGTTTGTTTTATGTTTGGTTGCCCGTGGATTGTATACGGAGACTAAGTTATGTTGTCGCCCGTAGGGCGTGGACTAGTCCAAATCCGTATTTTCTTAGATTTAGGATTGGGGGTTGGGTTTAAGGATGCGTTAGTCTCCTTTGAGACTAAGATCAACTTAAACGTTTGTTAAGGATACGTTAGTCTCATTTTAGACTAAGATCAACTTAACGGGATCGTTTAGATCCAACAAAAGAGCAATTGGGCTCTATTGTTTAGTTTAATGATATTGCGGTCGATTACCAGTTTAAGGATCTGGTGGTCCAATGTTAGTTTTAAGACATTGCGGTCGAGGTTAAGGACATCATAGTCCATGAATTTAAGGACTCCACAGTCCATTATTAGTTTTAAGACATCACGGTCAAGGTTAAGGACGCCATAGTCCGTGGAATTAAGGACTCCACAGTCCAATAGTTTAAAGACATTACGGTCGAGGTTAAGGACATCATAGTCCGTGGGTTTAAGAACTCCACAGTCCGTTGCTAGTTTTAAGACATTACGGTAGAGGTTAAGGACATCATAGTCTATGAGTTTAAGGACCCCACAGTCCGTAGAAATGTATGGTTATCGGGACCCGTCACCTCTTTGAAGACGTTGAGGAATTACAACGACAAATATCAAACGAGTGAAGAGATGTACCCTGAAACCCAGGTGGATTAATTGATCTATAGCCCAGTTTGGAACTAAGACCAATTAATTATATTATGAGCACATTGGCTCGGTTAAGTCTGAATTGAGGACTTATGGCCTTCTTGGGCCAAGTCCAATCAAGTTTGGAATATTGGTCCTCTGTTGGTTCATTGAAGGGGAGGTTTTGCCTCTAGAAAACTAACCAATTGGGCTGAAGCTAGTGTTCAACACTAAAGAACAACAGTGTTAAACACTGGTAATGAGATTATCAAATTAGTGTTTAAACACTAGAAACGTGATTCTTAAATTAGTGTCAAATATTAACAGATAACAGTATTAAACACTGGTAACAAAATTATCAGATTAGTGTTAAACACTAGAAGAGGGAGGGATCACGCGGGGGCACGTGATAGCATCAAAAAGTGGGGCCAGATCCCTTTATTTTGTTCTCAGGATATTCAGATAAGTGTTAAACACTTTTTTATACATATTTTTATTTTTGAGCATCACGTGCTGACACGTGATGGTGATTCATGCGCTGGCTGTTAAAGCGTTTGCTGAGGGGTCACGTGGTAACACGTAAGAGCGCCCAAAGTCTTCATTTCTTTTGCTTTTCCTTTCTGTGTTTTGTAGGTCACGTGGGAGCACGTGAGGCATTGCCTCAGGATTAATTCCTTCCTATTTTGGAGGATCTTTTCAGGGGTCACGTGGGGACACGTGACCCAAATTCTTTGCATGCACAGAGATCTCTTTAGTCCCTTTATTTTATTTTGAGAATTAAATTCTCTGCAGGGTTAAACGCTAATTATAATTTTGGAGGATTTAAATTCCTATGTTTGTGGAAGAATTAAATTCTTATGTAGGGTTGAACCCTACTTTCTTTTAAAGGAATTGAATTCCCATTAATCTGAGAGAATTAAATTCTCAATTAGGGTTAAATCCTAGTTTTGCCCATTTTGAAGGAATTAAATTCCTATAGTTTTAAGAGAATTAAATTCTCAGATAGGGTTTAAACCCTGATTTCATCATGAGGGAATTAAATTCCTGCGAGTTTGGGAGAATTAAATTCTCATATAGGGTTAAACCCTAATTTTATTTTGGGAGAATTAAATTCTCTAAACTCAATTCCCCCTCTAAGTTTTGGATCTGCATGGCAGGATCTCAACCCGATGAGAATTAAATTCTCAACTTATGGGGAGATGTGCTCTGTGCAGATCTTCAACAAGAGGAAGAATTAAGTTCTTTTGCAGAAGAGTTAAACTCTTAGATTTTGAGAATTAAATTCTCTATTTGAAGTTTTGATCCCCTTTTTTTTCCCACCTAGGGTTTTTTTTTTGTAGAAAATTAAATTCTCCTTTCTTTTCTCTTTGAAATTTCAAGATTCCAAGGCTCTCTCTCTCAAAAACTCTATATATCTTCTCTTCTCTTGGCTCCTATTTATATGAGAAAGAAGAGAATCAATTTGTTTAGCAAATCTTTGTTTGAAAGATTTTGTTTGTTTTCATAATTAATATGAGCCTTTAGATTAGTAAGTGAATTTTATTCACCGTTGGATTTTTATTCCAAAGATATTTTGTTTGTTATTTCTGGTGAGATTTAGGAAAATCTTTCCTTATCAAAGATTTTTCCATAAATTGGTGATATTTAATCACCCCTGGATCTTTAATACAACGGTTCTCCTTAATCCTTTCCCATTTGGAAAGATTTTGGAGAAATTCAGAATTTTAATTCAATTAAACTGTAAGGCTTTCAAAGCCTGTCACGTGCTGGCACGTGACCCTTGGTCACGTGCGAGTACGTGACCCTCGTTGAGGTATATTCTGATTATTTTTAGAATTAAATTCTATTTAAGCTGCAGGGCTTTCATAGCCTGTCACGTGTTGGCACGTGACCCTTGGTCACGTGTGAGCACGTGACCCCCAATTGAGTCATCTTTCAGCCATTTATTTTCATTTCTGTTTGATGTAACCATCACGTGTCATCACGTGACCATTGGTCACGTGTGAACACGTGATACCTCATTGAGGTGATTCCTGATTTTTAATCAGGAAACAAATACCCCCACAGCGTCGCTCTCACGTGTCTGCACGTGAGTGCAACGCTGTCACTTTTGTGACCGTTGGATCCATCTAGGGAATCGGGAAGATGAAGCGTTTCCATCACATCCTATAAATGCAGGGGTCTCTTCAGAAGCGCCTCCACTCTTTCATCTTCTTCCTTGCGATTTCTTTTTCTTTTGAGAATTTAATTCTCTTTTCTCAGAGCTTAGTTTTCTGTCTTGCGAATTTTCCAGAGTTTAACTCTGTTGAAGAAAGCCCATCTCTTCAGGTAATGACTTTGGACGATCGAAGAACTTTCATATACATAAACTCTTTGGATTTTAAATCCACACCAAGGGTTTTCCCTTGTAATAAGAACCCATTCTTCTTTAAGTTCTTTAACAAGAACAGAAAACCATTTAACCTTCAAATAGTAGATCTCTTAGGGTTTCTCTAATCTTTAGGGATCGGTGGTGGTGTTTGTCTTTTCCATAGAATCATCAAAAAGCTCTGGCTATGGGAAAAGAATTTCTGGGAATTTAATTCTCTTTTTCAAAAAGGAATTTAATTCCTATGAAGAACTTAGTTTTTCTCAGGGGACTTCTTGGGTTTTTTTTGCGCTGAGTTGTCTTCTGTAACCAAGAGGAAAAGGCCTGTAATGGTGCCTTTTCTTAGGGAATGTACCGAGTTGCTTGAAATCCTTTGTTTATTTAGACAAATATTCTTCTCGATTGGCTTATCCATTAAATTCTCACGATCTTTATTTCAGGTATTATGGATGCCCATTTGTATGATCTTGATGAGATTATTTCTTACGGAAACATTCGTGCATTGGGCCGCAGCCAGAACCAGGAGTCACCAACGCTCAATGTGCTGAGATCATGAGCCGCTTCGACGAGTACAACGGTTGGCTACTCCCTCGTCGCTCTTCTCTTTTGAAACTCATCGTGACGGCGATCTGGGAGGCGCTCCCTCTATTTTGCACCGGCGTACCGCTAGGGCATTGGATGCCGCCGAGGATAAGGTGCATTCGGTGTACCTGATGAGCTTAATCTCGAAGAGAAGGCGAGACGATCTTATTGATCTCTTGCATCAGGATTTTCAGCAGTCGGCCATACTTGCTGCCTATCGGAGGGTGGAGGATATCCGTGAGGATCCCGACGCTTGTGATCGCGAAGGAAAACATACTAGGATGGTTCGAAATGCCTGGAAGATCTTGGACAAGGTCACTTTTGAGTTTCTCAATCCATGCCCCGAATCTGAGGTCTTGCCATTCTAATTGTTTCTTCTTATTTTTGTATGAACTTTTAAAGTATGAGTGATAAGTTTTTCCTTCCCTTCTGTGTTTGCATGCCTTCTTTATGGGATTTTGTCATATTGTCACTGTTGCTGCTGACATGTTTGGCGTGTGAGGCACCATTTTACTTTTCAGTGCATATCGAGTTTGGTGCTCACGTGCTCTACACGTGGGGCCCTTTTGATGGGGCTGTTTAATTTTTTATACCATATTTTCTGTGCACAACATTAGATGCAGAAAAGGAGCCTTGGAAATAGTTCCATCTCCTTGATTTCCAATGCCTTCCCTTGTTTAGCGATCTTTTCCCGGTAGTGTAGTATGCTTAAATCGATGCACTCTTTTTATCATTGGCTGTTGTATGCTTTTCTGTTGAATTTTCATGTTTGCCGGGTACTCGTATGTGCGTCTTGCTTGCGTAAATGAGCTTCATATTTTTCCACGGAAGTTTTCTTTAATTGCGAGCACCATCGTTATGTTGCATGCACATCAGAGCTTTGGGTATCATTTCCTTTCGAATATTCATATAATTGTAAATGCATGCTCGGTAGGATATGCATCGGATACTTTCCTTGTTGCCTCCCATATCAGGTGATTTGTGCGTGTTCTAGATCGAGTATTGCCGTCGAATGGAGACTTGTTTATACGGTGCTCGAGTGTTCCCGTCTTTCTTCAGGGGCTGTGGCTGCGAAAGCAGGCTTGCGGGGTCTTATTAAGCGGTGTGCGGCGAACATGGTGTCGTGAGAAAAGAGGCTCGGCCGCAAATTCTCGGAGTGGGAGCTGGCTTCGAAAGCGCTGAACGAGCTTCAAGCCAATCTTACAGCCAAGGCCAACAAAGCGTATGAACTCTGGCGAGTGCTTCAAGTGGCCATCAAGGAGGTGGTGGCTATCGACAAGGCCACCGTGTTTACTCGCAAAAGGGTCAAGGCTCACAAAGCTACCGAGAAAGAGCTCGAAGGCCGGCTCGCTTCATATCAGGCCCAGCAGGCTCAGACGGAGGCCCGTCTTCTGGCGATACTGAATCACGAAGGCGCGGCCTAGCGAAAGATGGATGAGCTGACCAAGCTGCTAAATCGCCCACCGACCTGAAGACTTGTATATCTTTTTTTTTCTTCTTTTGTACATACTCCTAAATAAGAGTATATTTTTGTTCTTTCACGAATTGTACTTTGTATCCATTTTTGGTTCATGAATAAAAGACATATTTTTCTTCTCAATGGTGTGTCCCTTTTTATTGAATATATTCTGCGGATAGTCTTTCTTGATCTCTTTGCAGGACAACGATGGCTTAGGATTCAGGGTTAAGATCTGCCTCCTAAGACTTTTCAAGTTTATGAGCCGTGAGGGTCTCGTAAAGAATTTTTCTCCCTTCAGGTCGAGGGGATCCCGTAGGTGTAATTTCTCCTTAAGAATCGTGAGGATTCCTAAGCGTGTTTTCTCTTGAAAGTCGTAAGGATCTCACAAGAGAGTTTGCTCCTTTACGAGTCGTGAGGAACCGCGAGTGATGGGTGAAGTTGCCCTTACCGTATTTCACGGGGTCAGGTGTTGAGCTGGATACTTCCCACGGGTTCACTGCCGTGTTTGGCGTAGTTTTCCGGGGTACCGTAGTTTAAAGACATCGCGGTCGAGGTTAAGGACATCATAGTCCGTGGATTTAAGGACTCCACCTTCCGTTGCTAGTTTTAAGACATCACGGTCGAGGTTAAGGACATCATAGTCCGTGGATTTAAGGACTCCACAGTCCGATGTTAGTTTTAAGACATCACGGTCGAGGTTAGGGACATCATAGTCCGTGGCTTAAGGACCCCACAGTCCGTTGTAGTTTTAAGACATCACGGTCGAGGTTAAGGACATCATAGTCCATGAGTTTAAGCACCCCACGGTCCGTGAAATGTGTGGTTGTTGGGACCCGTCACCTCTTTGAAGACGTTGAGGAATTACAACGACAAATATCAAAGGAGTGAAGAGATGTACCCTTGAACCAAGGTAAAATTAGTTTAAGGACATTACGGTCCATTGTTAGTTTTAAGACATCACGGTCGAGGTTAAGGACATCATAGTCCGTGGATTTAAGGACTCCACAGTCCGATGTTAGTTTTAAGACATCACGATCGAGGTTAAGGACATCATAGTCCATGAGTTTAAGGACCCCACAGTCCGATGTTTGCTCTGGATGCTTCCCACGGGTTCACTGCAGTGTTTGGCGAGGACCAGGCTCCGCTCTGGATGCTTCACACGGGTTCACTGCCGTGTTATGCGAGGACTAGGATCCGCTCTGGATGTTTTCCACGGGGTCAGAAGTGACGTAATCCGTGTTCCACGTAGCCAGGAATTTTGCTCTAAATACTTCCTACGGGTTCACTGCCGTGTTCGGCGAGGACTAGGCTCCACTCTGGATGCGTCACACGGGTTCACTGCCGTGCTCTGCGAGGACCAGGATCCTGTTTACCCCAATCAGAGCAAAGCTCTGTTCAAATTCCAAGGTGGGAAAAGAAGCAATGATTCTGTTTTTCTCCAATCAGAGCAATACTCTATATTGAAAATTAAAATTAAAATAAATGAAGTAACGCTTCAGATTCCCTGCGCTGCGCACAGAGCGCCACGTGTCAAAATCAGACACACCAGCGCAGGGAGCGCAGCGCCCAAGGTAGCGTACTCCATCAGAGCAAAGCTCAAAAAAAAAAAAAGTTGCGCAGCGCACCTGCGCTGCGTTGTGCGCTGCGCGACACGTGTCAGCGCAGATACGCGCAAAAAAAAAAATGCGCAAGCGCACATGCGCTGCGCGACACGTGTCAGCGCAGCAGCGCAAAAAAAAATCAGTTGCGCAGCGCACCTGCGCTGCGCTGCGCTGCGCGACACGTGTCAGCGCAGCGCGACACGTGTCACGCTCTGGAGCATTTGCGCCAAGCAGAATTAAAATTCTGAGAAATCTTTTCTGTTCTTATTAAAACAAGAAAAATTTCTTTTGTAAAACAAAGGCCTTCGGATCAAAGATCCAACGGTGGGGAAAATTCCTCAAATCACTCAGAGAATGATCTCTTTAACAAACTTTAAGTAATTTATGGGCACTATAAAAAGGACCCTAGACCTCAATTAAAAAAAAAACAACATTTTCTTGGAAAAAAAAATCAAGAGCTTCAAACAGAGAGAACTCTGAGAAAAATTTCAAGAAAAAGGTAAAAACATTTATAAGAGAGAAGAAATTTCCTCTAATAGATCATTGATCTAAAAACAAGATCAATGATCTTCACATAATAAATAGTGCTTTGCATTTCTTATGAACTACTGGTTCTTTAAAAGAGGAAAAAATAAAAATAAATAAAAAATAGTGCTTTGCACTTTTATGAACCTTTGGTTCTCTGAGATAAGAAAAACAAGAAAAAACTTTTTTTTCCTTAGATTTAAATCATATAGTGCTTTGCACTTCTTTTATGAACTATCGGTTCTTGAATCTAAAAGGTTCTTAAATTAATAGTGCTTTGCACTTTTATGAACCTTTAGTTCTCTGAGATAAGAAAAACAAGAAAAAACTTGTTTTTTCTTAGATCTAAATCAAATAGTGCACGTCTTTTATGAACCATCGGTTTTTGAATCTAAAAGATTCTCAAATTAATAGTGTTTTGCACTTGCAATACTGCACTGTTGCGCTCTTGGATTGGCGCAAGCCACCAGAGAGCGCCACGTGTCAGCATCTGAACCAATTGCGCTATGCGCTCTCTGATTGGAGCAAAGCGCCTGATAAATGCAATGCATTTCCTAAAAGGGATGTAACACCCGAGCACAATAATACTATTTCTGATACTAGTTGAGTGTTATACATTGCTCATTTCAATTATCTTGATTGTTTGGTGATTTTGCGAAATTTTAACCGGCTAAGTCATTTTGGCATATAACAAATTTTAACACCTAAAATGAAATTAAAAAAATATCCATGTTGGCCTATTCGTCGCCACTAGTCGCGTGGTAGCGTCCGCGTGTCGAGATTTCATCCCGTTCGGCGAAACGAGCAAGTTTGGACGGCTACGCGCGCGTGCAAGTGTCCGACTTGGGGACATGCATTTTAATCATAAGACATCTCATTTTAAAATTTGGAACTCGTTTAAAATCCTATTATTTGAATTTCAAATTTTTGGGCGCAACCCGGGCGCGATTTGAAAATGTTGCATTTAGCACCAAAATCTCAATTTAATTAATTATGCTAACTATAAAATATATTCGAACTTAAACTGTTTAACCAATCAATATTTAGAAGATCCCTTTTAAATCTTTTATATTTTCCTACGATTATCCCCAGCCAATCACGAGGGACTAAATCCCCCGTGGGCCCCACTTTCCTTATCTATCTCTCTCTCTATTTTCTGTTTCTGTATCTCTCTCTCTATCTTTATTTATCTCTCTCTCTCTATTTTCTGTTTCTGTTTCTCTCTCTCTATCTTTATTTATCTCTCTCTCTCTCTCCGTCACCTATCTCTCTCTTCTCTACCTCTATCTCTCTCTATCTCTCTCTTCTTTTCTCTCTCCTCTCGCGTCCCTTCTCTCTCCTCTCGCGATTACTGCTCCTTCTCGATTCTGGTCACCCCCGGAGCGCTACGATCACCTCCCTTCGCTGAATCCTTCTTCCTTCCTCGTGAAGAACCGAGCACTCCTCCCTTTAACCCATCAATCCTTCAACCCTAACCCTAAAAGCTCCCCATTTCATCAGCTCCATCTCCTTCACATCACCGGCCGCTTCGTCAGCCTTAGCCGCAACTTTCTTCTTACTACCTCCTTAAACATCCGGCCACCTTCATCGTCTCCTCCGCCATCTTCGACTTCTCTTCTTTTCCATTCTGCATCTGAGTCCGTTCAGCGACGAGACCCTCCTCCAGCCACCGCCTTCTTATTCTCCATCATCGCGGCCGCTGCAACGTCTTCACCGCAACCGTGAGGGTAACCCCAGTCGACTTCGTTGAGCGCCGCTCCATCTTCATGGTACAGTGAACCGCCGTGGCATCCCAGTCCCTATCGCCGTCAGTGGACGAATCATCTCTCCTCCATGTCGTATCCATCGTGGTCGCGATCATCGTTTCGAGCGAAAGTCTAGCCATGATCGTGCATCAGCAGTTTTGTGCTTCATATTTGCATTACCGTTCTGTTCCCGAGGCAAGTATTTGATACTTGCTTACATGCTAGTGAAGCTTAAACTTCCCTTAATACAAACTTTAAAGTTGCCGTAATATTTACCCATGATAGAATAAGGTATTATTCGGTAAATCACTTTACATATATTGCTTCCTGTTCAACCCTAGTAGCATGCCAGATTAATTGTTTTCCTGTTAAATCCCTACATAGAAGTGATAACAGTAGAGTTCCCATTAACCGTATCAGGCTCCGCTGTACTTGTATGTTTTCGAACTGGAGACTTAATCTCGCATCGAATCATTCATACCTAACAACCTCGTACGTGATAGATTATAATTTTGATTTACTATTATGGTGCTTTTATTCCAGTTAAGTTTATCAGATATTCATGTACAACTTAAACCGGTCAAATTACAATTGCATTCTTTAAATAGATTATACTTGTCATGGCATTCTTGGAACACTCAATGTCTTATTAATCTGATTCCAGTAGTTACATTTACCATTCTGTATTCACGTTATATTGTTACCACCTTTAACACAATTGAAAACTGTACCGCTAGATAATAAATCCGCTTTATTGCGTTACATTTGACCCGACCTTGATACACATGACATATACACATACCGATGCACCGAACATGGTACCCTTTACTACCAACTCAACCTGTTGTACCATGACCTGACTTGTTACCTGATCTCATGCCTAATGCCAACAAACCTGACTTGGGGTCCTCATGGACCATTCCTGTTGTCTACCCAGACAAACCTGCTGTTACCTGATCCTGTGTTGGCATTAGTTCTTGATTACTGAATACCTGACCTGACATACATAACTTGGGGGTATGGGGAAATCAAAGGTGAAACCGACTTGTAACTCAACAGTTCGATACCTGTTCTGATCAGTCTTACGGGCTTGGCCAGTCCGGGAGTGATGATGCTGACATCACTCGTCCATCCTGCTACCTATTACTGCCTAGCGGCACGTCTCGGATTCAGCCCCGAGGGTCTTGACCGTGGTCCCGGGCATGCACGGGATACTATTGAGTTACATCGACGAGTCACCAATTGATTTCAAAGACTTTAGAGTAGAAACCTGATAGGACAGTTTAGTTGCCACTGCACATTACCCTGCACTGTTATTTCATAGTACTGCTTTATTCATGTTCATCCTTGCATTGCTTATTACCATGTTCATATTATATTATTGATTGACATGACGCGCTGACGTCTGGGTTTTGCATGGCCCAGATTCCTTACCACTGTCGACGACCGAGCAGGAGTACTTCAGCCAGCAGGCTGATCTGTGAGTTCCATAGTGATTAGTTTATTTATTTCATTTCATTTCCAGATGTGAGCCCGCATTATGGGACGTACTATTTATTTATTGTATTGGATCATTTGCTTCCGCACTTATTGTTTATTGACTCTTGTTATTATGGATTTGGACATGTGTTAGATTAGTTTATTATCTTGTTCTTGATATCTCTACAGCCGTAATGTGACTGTGGATGGATACTTCCTACCCACAGGTAGCATGGTTGGCTATGTCACGTGCCCAATCTTGCGTACTCTGGGAAGCGGGGCGTGACATGGTTCTTTTGGTATCAGAGACATAGGTTAGTTGGGTTGATTCTTTGTAGTTGGGTATTGCACCCGATACACGAATCAGAATACCCGTGTTTAGGAATCATGTCCTGCCACCTTGACCGTTTTACCATTCTTGAATCACATTCTTCCTGATTATATCTTTTACGACGTGCAAACTTACTTTGCATGTCGACTCGGAAACCTGATTTCTTGTTATCCCTAGGACTTGGGCGACTTGGGTGGAGTTAAGTAATTGCGGCTATGATACCGCGGCATAGCTACAATGCGGTACTCTATTTAAGTATCTTGGAGTTCTAGCCTTGATCCACATTCAGAATCTATCATCATGCTAATGTTGGGTGTTTTGAGTTCAGGATTATGGCAGGTAAGAAGTTGAAGACGTACCGGAGGCGTGTGAACGAAGCCGCCATGCTTGGAGTGATAAGAGAAATGCTGGAAATCAAAGAGACAGACTGAACTGATCCAGCAATAGCAGATTCGTTTCAGGAAGGTTTGCAGATCGTTCAGCAGTCTATAAACAATGATGGAACTAGACCAGTCGAACGAGTAGGGACCATAGCAGATTTCAGACTTTTGGGTCCGTCTACTTTCACTGGTCTGGAGGAGCCGTTGCCAGCCGAGCAGTGGCTAGTGACACGGAGAATTTGCTGATTGCGACACGGATTCCAGAGGACAAAGGAGTTGATGTGGGGCGCATTCAGCTAGTGGATGACGCCCGAGAGTGATGGCTTGTGGAGGAGACCCGCTTGCCCAAGCCGATCAGTTGGGCGGATCTCTCTAAAAGTTTCCTGGAGAAATTCTTCCCGCGGACTGCACGGGAGGAAATGAAAGGGAAGTTCATCGGACTAAGGCAGAATGGAACAACCGTGGACGTGCATGCGGCAGAATGGACGAGACTCAGTAGTCTCGCTGGACCTTTCGCGGCCAACAATGTAGACAGCAGTTGCGGTAAGGAAGCAGTTCTGTCGGGCCAGTCGAGTTTAGGGCTAGGCCGACAAACAGTGTTCTTGCAGCTATGGAAGTTGATAGTAGTGAAGAGCCGGCAGTTGTTCGCGATTTTATGGATGTATTTGAAGTTATATCGGGCTTACCGCCGAAGCGAGACGTGGAGTTCGCGATCGACCTTAGTCCTGGTGCAGTGCCCGTATCAAAATCTTATTATCCGATGGCACCAGTGGAATTGGAAGAAGTTAAGAAGCAAGTTGGTGAATTACTTGAGAAGGGTTGGATTCGAAGCAGCAACTTGCTTTGGGGAGCTCCAGTTATTTTAGTAAAGAAGAAGGATGGCACGAGAAGGATGGGTATTGATTATCGAGAATTAAACCGGGTGACTATTAAGAACAAGTAACCGATCCCTCGTATTGGAGAACTTTTGAGCAGCTTAGTGGCGCGAGAGTATTCTCGAAACTGGATTTGCGATCCGGATGTCATCAGGTCCGGCAGATGTTGAGACAGGAGAAGCTTTATGCGAAAATGAGTAAGTGTGAGTTTTGGCTGGAGGGAGTGAAGCTTTCGGGGCATGTTGTGCCGGGCGATGGAATCGCCGTCGATCCCGAAAAGATTGCAGCAGTTCGAGATTGGCCTATTCCAAGAAATGTGGCTGAGATAAGAAGTTTCCTTGGATTAGCCGGATACTACAGGAGATTTGTGGAGAACTCCGCTCGTTTGGCAGAGCCGTTAACCAAGCCTGCGCGCAAGGAGGTACCTTTTAATTGGACGGATGAAGGTGCATTGGCTTTCGAGACGTTGAAGCAGAAGTTGATAACCGCCCCTAGCCTGAACGTACCAGATAATTCCGGAGGACTGGTGATTCACAGCGACGCATCTGGAAAAGGATTGGGATGTGTTTTGATGCAGAATGGGAAGGTCGTAGCTTACGCATCGAGACAACTGAAGACTCATGAGAAGAATTATCCGACTCATGACTTGGAGCTTGCAGCCGTGATCTTCGCCTTGAAGATTTGGAGACACTACCTTTTGGGCGAGAGAGTCGAAGTTTTTACAGATCACAAGAGTTTGAAGTATGTGTTCACTCAGAAGGAGTTGAACATGAGGCAACGCAGATGGTTGGAGCTGATGGCCGACTACGACCTTGATCTTAAGTACCATCCGGGAAAGGTTAACGTCGTGCCGGATGCGCTTAGTCGGTTACCAGCAATTCAGGTATTGGCCGCACAAAGGGAGATCATTGCGGATTTCGGAGATTTGACTTGGAGGTTGTGCTACCACATGCTATGGGACAGTTGATGCAGTTGCAAGTACAGTCGTCCTTAGTTGAGAAGATTAAAGCGGCACAATCGCAGGATCCTAGGCTGCAAAAGTTTCGAGAGCAGGTTGAAGCCGGACTACGAACCGATTTACTGATCCACGAAGACGGTTCGTTGAGGTATGGTAGCCGTGTGTGTGTGCCAAAAGGGGATGTGCGTGAAGAGCTTATGAAGGAGGCACACAGTTCAGCTTACTCTGTACATCCAGGAGGGACAAAGATGTACCGAGATATTCGACAGCACTTCTGGTGGGAAGGTATGAAGCGGGAGATTGCTCGCTTCGTGGCTAAGTGCTTGGTGTGTCAGCAAGTCAAGGCAGAACACCAAAGGGTTGCTGGTTTGTTGCAACCACTTCCGATTCCTCAGTGGAAGTGGGAACATATAACCATGGATTTCGTGACGGCTTTACCGCGGAGTCCAAAGGGCAACGATGCAGTATGGGTGATTGTCGATCGGTTGACCAAGGCAGCTCACTTTATTCCTTTTCGGGTTGGTCAATCGACGGAGACTTTGGCAGAGCGGTACATGCAGGAGATTGTAAGATTGCATGGAGTACCGGTAAGCATCGTGTCCGATCGGGACACTCGGTTCTTGTCGCACTTCTGGAGGAGTTTACAAGAAAGTTTGGGGACTCGATTGAAGTTTAGCACAGCTTATCATCCTCAAACTGATGGACAATCGGAGAGGACGATCCAGACCCTTGAAGATATGTTGAGGGCTTGCATGTTGGACTTCAAAGGTTCTTGGGAGGATCATCTACACCTGGTGGAGTTTTCGTACAACAATAGCTTCCAAGCGACTATTCAGATGGCTCCGTTTGAAGCGTTGTATGGTCGTAAGTGCCGTTCACCTGTTTGTTGGGATGATGTTGGTGAACGAAGGTTACTAGGACCAGATTTGGTGGTACAGACAGTCGAGAAGGTGAATACAATCAGGAAGCTTATGAAGGCAGCTCAAGACAGACAGAAAAGTTGGGCTGACACGTCACGAAGACCTCTAGAGTTCGCCGTGGGTGATTTGGTATTCTTGAAGATATCACCGACTAGAGGGGTGATTCGCTTTGGGAGTCGGGGAAAGCTTAATCCTCGATTCGTTGGACCCTTCGAGATATTGGAGCGTGTTGGAGAGGTAGCGTACCGTTTGACGTTACCACAGTCGTTGGCAGGAGTGCACGATGTGTTTCATGTGTCTCAACTACGGAGGTATGTTCGCGATGAAACTCACGTCTTGGATCATTCGGAGTTGACTGTACGGGAGGACCTAACTTTTGAGGAGCGACCAGTTGAAATCAAGGATCGAAGAGAAAAGGTTCTTAAGAACAAGGTTATCCCTCTTGTGCTAGTTTCTTGGGGTAATCGATTGCAGGGAGAATCCACTTGGGAGCGAGAAGACGAGATCCGGCAGAAGTTTCCTCACCTTTTCCCGTAGTTAGCTATCTTGTATTCTTGGAATTTCGAGGACGAAATTCTTTTTGTAGTTGGGTATGATGTAACACCCGAGCCCAATAATACTATTTCTGATACTAGTTGAGTGTTATATATTGCTCATTTCAATTATCTTGATTGTTTGGTGATTTTGCTAAATTTTAACCGGCTAAGTCATTTTGGTATATAACAAATTTTAACACCTAAAATGAAATTAAAAAAATATCCATGTTGGCCTATTCGTCGCCACTAGTCGCGTGGTAGCGTCCGCGTGTCGAGATTTCATCCCGTTTGGCGAAACGGGCAAGTTTGGACGGCTACGCGCGCGTGCAAGTGTCCGACTTGGGGGCATGCATTTTAATCATAAGACATCTCATTTTAAAATTTGGAACTCGTTTAAAATCCTATTATTTGAATTTTAAATTTTTGGGCGCAACCCGGGCGTGATTTGGAAATGTTGCATTTAGCGCCAAAATCCCAATTTAATTAATTATGCTAACTATAAAATATATTCAAACTTAAACTGTTTAACCAATCAATATTTAGAAGATCCCTTTTAAATCTTTTATATTTTCCTACGATTATCCCCAGCCAATCACGAGGGACTAAATCCCCCGTGGGCCCCACTTTCCTTATCTATCTCTCTCTCTATTTTCTGTTTCTGTATCTCTCTCTATCTTTATTTATATCTCTCTCTCTCTCTCCGTCACCTATCTCTCTCTTCTCTACCTCTATCTCTCTCTATCTCTCTCTTCTTTTCTCTCTCCTCTCGCGTCCCTTCTCTCTCCTCTCGCGATTACTGCTCCTTCTCGATTCTGGTCACCCCCGGAGCGCTACGATCACCTCCCTTCGCTGAATCCTTCTTCCTTCCTCGTGAAGAACCGAGCACTCCTCCCTTTAACCCATCAATCCTTCAACCCTAACCCTAAAAGCTCCCCATTTCATCAGCTCCATCTCCTTCACATCACCGGCCGCTTCGTCAGCCTTAGCCGCAACTTTCTTCTTACTACCTCCTTAAACATCCGGCCACCTTCATCGTCTCCTCCGCCATCTTCGACTTCTCTTCTTTTCCATTCTGCATCTGAGTCCGTTCAGCGACGAGACCCTCCTCCAGCCACCGCCTTCCTATTCTCCATCATCGCGGCCGCTGCAACGTCTTCACCGCAACCGTGAGGGTAACCCCAGTCGACTTCGTTGAGCGCCGCTCCATCTTCATGGTACAGTGAACCGCCGTGGCATCCCAGTCCCTATCGTCGTCAGTGGACGAATCATCTCTCCTCCATGTCGTATCCATCGTGGTCGCGATCATCGTTTCGAGCGAAAGTCTACCCGTGATCGTGCATCAGCAGTTTTGTGCTTCATATTTGCATTACCGTTCTGTTCCCGAGGCAAGTATTTGATACTTGCTTACATGCTAGTGAAGCTTAAACTTCCCTTAATACAAACTTTAAAGTTGCCGTAATATTTACCCATGATAGAATAAGGTATTATTCGGTAAATCACTTTACATATATTGCTTCCTGTTCAACCCTAGTAGCATGCCAGATTAATTGTTTTCCTGTTAAATCCCTACATAAAAGTGATAACAGTAGAGTTCCCATTAACCGTATCAGGCTCCGCTGTACTTGTATGTTTTCGAACTGGAGACTTAATCTCGCATCGAATCATTCATACCTAACAACCCCGTACGTGATAGATTATAATTTTGATTTACTATTATGGTGCTTTAATTCCAGTTAAGTTTATCAGATATTCATGTACAACTTAAACCGGTCAAATTACAATTGCATTCTTTAAATAGATTATACTTGTCATGGCATTCTTGGAACACTCAATGTCTTATTAATCTGATTCCAGTAGTTACATTTACCATTCTGTATTCACGTTATATTGTTACCACCTTTAACACAATTGAAAACTGTACCGCTAGATAATAAATCCGCTTTATTGCGTTACATTTGACCCGACCTTGATACACATGACATATACACATACCGATGCACCGGACATGGTACCCTTTACTACCAACTCAACCTGTTGTACCATGACCTGACTTGTTACCCGATCTCATGCCTAATGCCAACAAACCTGACTTGGGGTCCTCATGGGCCATTCCTGTTGTCTACCCAGACAAACCTGCTGTTACATGATCCTGTGTTGGCATTAGTTCTTGATTACTGAATACCTGACCTGACATACATAACTTGGGGGTATGGGGAAATCAAAGGTGAAACCGACTTATAACTCAACAGTTCGATACCTGTTCTGATCAGTCTTACGGGCTTGGCCAGTCCGGGAGTGATGATGCTGACATCACTCGTCCATCCTGCTACCTATTACTGCCTAGCGGCACGTCTCGGATTCAGCCCCGAGGGTCTTGACCGTGGTCCCGGGCATGCACGGGATACTATTGAGTTACATCGACGAGTCACCAATTGATTTCAAAGACTTTAGAGTAGAAACCTGATAGGACAGTTTAGTTGCCACTGCACATTACCCTGCACTGTTATTTCATAGTACTGCTTTATTCATGTTCATCCTTGCATTGCTTATTACCATGTTCATATTATATTATTGATTGACATGACGCGCTGACGTCTGGGTTTTGCATGGCCCAGATTCCTTACCACTGTCGACGACCGAGCAGGAGTACTTCAGCCAGCAGGCTGATCTGTGAGTTCCATAGTGATTAGTTTATTTATTTCATTTCATTTCCAGATGTGAGCCCGCATTATGGGACGTACTATTTATTTATTGTATTGGATCATTTGCTTCCGCACTTATTGTTTATTGACTCTTGTTATTATGGATTTGGACATGTGTTAGATTAGCTTATTATCTTGTTCTTGATATCTCTACAGCCGTAATGTGACTGTGGATGGATACTTCCTACCCACAGGTAGCATGGTTGGCTATGTCACGTGCCCAATCTTGCGTACTCTGGGAAGCGGGGCGTGACAAGGGCCAAGCCCAATTAAAAAGGGCCTAACAGGCCAAATTAAATGCAATGCATTACTTTAGAAAGGGCAGAGCCCAAATAAAAAACAGATGCTGCGCATCATTTATAAAAGGGCAGAGCCCAAATAAAGGTCTAATAGACCAAACAAAAATGCCATGCATTATTAAAAAAGAGCAGAGCCCCAGTAAAGGCCTAACATGCCAAATGCAAATAAAATGTTGAACATTTTCAACTGGACTTAGCCCAATTCTGGCCGTAAGTCCTTAAATTAAATTGAACTGAGCACAAATGCTCTCTCTTTCAGATCAATTTACCTCCGGTCCAAGGGTACATCTCTGAACTCCTCTGACACCCATCGTTGTAATCCTTCAACGACGTCAGAGAGGTGACGGGTCCCAACGACCACACATGGATACGGACTGCGGGTTTCTTAAACTCGTGGACCGAAACGTCCTTAAACTAATATTCATTCCTAAATGGGAATGCTGGACCGGAACGTCCTTAAACTAATGTTGGACCGGAACATCCTTAAACTAATATCGGACTGAAACGTCCTTAAACTAATGATGGACCACTACGTCCTTAAACTGGCGACGGACCGAAACGTCCTTAAACTAATGATGGACCCCCATGTCCCTAAACTGGAACACGGACCACTACGTCCCTAAACTGGAACAATAGAGCCTTCAAATGCTCTTTTGTCGGATCTAAACGATCCCGTTTAAGTTGATCTTAGCCCCCAAACACGGCTAACGTATCCTTAAACATTCAAACGGACTATAAAACTCCAAATCGACCTTGGTTCAAGCGTACATTTCTGAACTCCTCTGACATCTGCCGTTGTAATCCTTCAACGACGTTAGAGAGGTGACGAGTCCCGATGGCCAGATATTAAATGGATTATCACGTTAAGTTGATCTCAGTCTCAAACAGGACTATTGTATCCTTAACGAATGTTTAAGTTGATCTTAGCCGCAACGCGACTAATGCATCCTTAAACTAAAAACACCAAACCCAAATCTAAGTAAATACGGATTTAGACTAATCCACGTCCTACGGGCGACGGCATTACTTAGTCTCCGTATACAATCCACGGGCAAACACAAATCAAACAAACACACACGACACGAAGTGAAATTCTGGAGAAAGAGAAAGTTGTTACCGCGATGCGGTAGCGTAATTAACTGTAGGGGCTTGCGCCTGCAGGGAAGAGCGTCCCCACAATCAAAAACCCCTCAAGCGAGGGGGAATCTGACGAAGTCTGCTACATCGGCCGCATCCGTCTAAACCTCCGATACACGGTGCCATAAATCAACTTGGCATCTTCGGAGAGGTGGACGGATAAAACCAAATAGCATCTGTCCCGAATCTCAGCGTCAGGACACCACGGTCCTGTGCGCCGCCTTTCGGAGGGGAACAGATCCGCTCTGGACGTTTTCCACGGGGTCAGAAGTGACGTTATCCGCGTTCCACGTGACCAGGAATTTTGCTCTAGATGCTTTCCAAGGGTTCACTGCCGTGTTCGGCGAGGACTAGGCTCCGCTCTGGATGCTTCACACGGGTTCACTGCCGTGCTCTGCGAGGACCAGGATCCGCTCTGGACGTTCTCCACGGGGTCAGAAGTGACGTTATTCGCGTTCCATGTGACCAGAAATTTCGCTCTACATGCTTCCCACGGGTTCACTGCCGTGTTCGGCGAGGACTAGGCTCCGCTCTGGACGTTCTCCACGGGGTCAGAAGTGGCGTTATCCGCGTTCCACGTGACCAGGAATTTTCTCTAGATGCTTCCCACGGGTTCACTGCCGTGTTCGGCGAGGACTAGGCTCCGCTCTGGATACTTCACACGGGTTCACTGCCGTGCTCTGTGAGGACCAGGATTCGCTCTGGACGTTCTCCACGGGGTCAGAAGTGACGTTATCCGCGTTCCACGTGACCAGGAATTTTTTTGACTTTATCCGCATTTCACAGAGTCGGAATTTGACTCTCGATCATCTGTACACCGCCGAGTCATGGAACTGGGAGTTGCCGCTGTTCCGCTTTGCTTGATGTTTTGTCTGCTGCAATGAGACGAATGTTGAGATGATCTCTAGGCTATATGTGACCCGTCAAGATTTGGCTTCTTCTTCCGATGAAACCTGGGGAGGAAGAGTGTGACTCCCTCTTCGTTTGCGCCCCTGGATTGTATACAGGGATTGATGTAATATCACCTGTAGGGCATAAGTTTTATTTTTATTTTTATTTTATTTCTTTCCGCGATGCTCTATCATTTCAGCTTTTATATATCGCGAAGGTCGCGATTGCCCAATCATTCAAGCTATTTTTTTGCGATGCCCAATCATTTCGGCCTTTTGTTTTATTTTTACTCACAGCTTTTTATTGCGAGTTGCCCAATCATTTCGGCTATTTCGCATGCATACATTTTTTTACTTGCTGATTTTGTTGCAAGTTGCCCCATCATTTCGGCTATTTCGTATGCATGTGTGGCTTAGCTGGCTTTTTGCTGCAAGCTTTGAATTAGACACCGATTTCGGCATTAGCACCGCTACAACTGGGATATTGCCAGGAGCGAATCATCATTTTCCTCTGTCGATATCGAACAAAGGTGGCTTAGCGAACAGGGTTAGGAATTTGTCGATTAAGGCTTTTGACTTCATAAGCCGTAAGGGTCTCATAAAGGTATTTCTCCCTGCGAGCCGTGAGAATCTCGTAGGTGTGTTTTCTTCTTAGGAGTCGTGAGGATTCCTAAGTGCATGTTCTCCTGTAAGTCGTAAGGATCTTACAAAAGAGTTTTCTCCTTATAAGTCGAGAGGACTCACAAGGGTTGTTCACCGTGCGAACATATCCCTAGTCACGGATGGGACTTTGTTAGGGAAATATTTATTCGCGTCCGTGGATTGTATACAAGGGTCAGTGTTGCTTGTAGGGCAGTAGTGGAGGTTGTGGGGGCTGCTTAAGAACAGGTTCAGGTCTCTATAACTTAAGACTTTCAAAACTTATGAGCCGTGAGGGTCCCATAAGAGGGTTCTCCTTACGAGTCGTGAGGATCTCGTAAGTGTATTTTCTCCTTAGGGATCGTGGAGATCTCTAAGTGTGTTGCTCCCTTGTGAGTCGTAAGGATCTCACGCAGGTGGTTTCTCCTCACAAGGTCGAGAGGACTCTGCAAGTGTCTTTTAACGAGGTTGCGCTCTTTCGGGTTTTCACAAACACTCGCCGGTAGCCCTGCTGTTTTTACTCACGGAGCCTTTTCAGGTTCTCATCCGTGCCCATTTTGCTTATGGACATACCGTTTTGTTTTTTCTCTCTTTTTTTTCTTTCTTTTTTTTTATTCTAACGAGGTTGCGCCTTTTCGGGTTTTCACAAAACTCGCCGGTAGCCCTGCTGTTTTTACTCACGGAGCCCTTTCGGGTTTTCATCCGTGCCCATTTTGCTTGTGGACATACCGTTTTCTTTTTTCTCTCTTTTTTTTATTCTTTCTTTTTTTTTATTCTAATGTGGTTGCGCCCTTTCGGGTTTTCACAAAACTCGCCGGTAGCCTTGCTGTTTTTACTCACGGAGCCCTTTTGGGTTTTCATCCGTGCCCATTTTGCTTATGGACGTTCCGTTTTCTTTTTTTTTTTCTCTTTTTTTGTATCAACTTTGGGATGCTGCAATCCACCATAGTTTATCGGCATCTCGGTCAACGGCTAGTTTTAGGACATAATGGTCCATTGGTAGTTTAAGGACATTTCGGTCCGTCGTTAGTTTAAGAACGTTTCGGTCCGTTGTTAGTTTAAGAACGTTTCGGTCCGTTGTTGAAGAAGGCCTGTCACTACTTATAGAGTTTAGGCTTAGGAAGATAGCGAGCGGACATAGTCGTCGTCATCTATCATTGACCTAGGCCGTGACTCGTCAAGCGTAGTACTTCTTCAGGAAGCGGCCATTTATTGGTTTGAAGGGCCTTTCGCCATGCATGTCCATGAGTAGATAGGCTCCACCCTGGTAGACCTTGTCTATAATGTATGGGCCTTCATAGTTCGGCTCGAATTTTCCCCGCTTGGCGCGATTGGGGATCATAGGTCTTTTGACCACCAGCACGAGTTCGCCTTGGCAGAATGTCCTCGGCCTGATCAATCTTTCATATGAGCGCGTCATCTTTGGCTTATAAGCTTCCAGATTTTTCTGCGCCAGGAGCCGGGTTTCATCAAGGGCGTCGAGCTCCTCAAACCGAAGGTGAGCGTTCTCTTCGTCCGTCAGCTCATAATGCATTGCCACTCGTAGAGAGGGTAACTCTATCTCGAGGGGGAGTACTGCTTCTGTACTGAATACCAACTTTTAGGGTGTTGTGTTTGTGGCCGTCTTGAATGTAGTTCGATATGCCCAGAGAGTTTCATGCAGTCTCTCATGCCAGTCTTTTTTATTTCGAGACACCGTCTTTTTCACAATCTTCGTCAAGGTCTTGTTGAAAGCCTCAGCTAGACCGTTAGCTCGGGGATTATAAACTGAGGAGTATCTCCAGTCTATATTGTGCTGTTGTGAGAATCGGCTGATCTTGTGGCTTCTGTAGGCTGGCCCGTTATCGGAGATGATCCGTCGCGGAGTTCCAAACCGATAAATAACGTGCGTCTTGAAGAAGTGGAGAATATTCTCTGTCTTCACCTCCCTCAGCGGTACTGCTTCTGGCCATTTGGAGAAGTAATCGGTTGTCGCCAAAATGAATCGATGTCCTCTGGACGATGCTAGCTCGATGGGGCTGATTATGTCAGTCCCCCACATTTCGAACAGCCAGCTAGCCACTGTCAGGTGTAACGGATTTGGATGCTGATGGATAAAGTCTCCATGGATCTGGCACGAGTGGCATTGCTTCGTATATTCGAGGCAGTCCTGGATCATCGTGGGCCAATAATAACCCATCCGTTTGATCTTCAACTTCATCTTCGGCTCGGCTTGGTTAGAACCGCAGAGTCCGTCGTGAACTTCTTGGACGACTCTTTTCGCCTCTTCAGGTCCCAGGCATCTCAACCACAGAGAATCAAATGACATCTTGCACAGAGTATCGTTGACGAAGGCAAAAGATAGGGCTCGCTTCATGAGCTGATGTTTTGAGGACGCATCTTCAGGCGTTCGATGGGACTTGAAGTAGTCTATAAAGACTTCTCTTCAATCCTCAGCCTTTTCCTGGTCTCTTATTTGCATAGCCATTTGCTTAGTTGCTCCTTTTTCTTCGGACAACTCCGGAGATATTTCCGCCGGTGCAAGAACCCGACGGCTTTGCACAACGATTCTCACGTCATCGAGGTTCTCGTCGGCCAGTTCTTTAGCGAGCTTAGCTGGTGCATCCGCTTTGCTATTTTCCGCACGCGGTATGCTTTCCAAGATGTAGGAAGGTATTTGAGTCAGCAGTTGCCGTACTCTCTCGCCGTACTTTACCAGCTCTGGTTTGCACGTTTGATAGTCGCCGTTTACTTGACTGACGATCAGTTGGGAGTCTCCGTATATGAGGCGGTTTTCAATTCCCATGTCGATGGCGATCTCGAGACCTGCTATCAAAGCTTCATACTCGGCTTCATTGTTCATCCTCGGCTCTGTCAAGGAGAAAGCAAAGCGTATTATCCCTCCTTGTGGAGTCACGAAGATAAGGCCTACCCCTGATTTGATTATAGGCGCGCTCTGTTTGTGCTTCTTCATGGAAGACGCTCCATCAAAATAAAGTTCCCACCGGTTACCACCACCGTCGATCGCATCAAACGCATGTTCGTCTGGCAGTTCGCAATTCAAAGGGGAATCGGCCAGTATCGGATGTTCAGCGAGGAAATCGGCTATGGCCTGGCCTTTCACTGCCTTAAGAGGTCGATAAGTTATCGAGAACTCCATCAAGAGTAGGGCCCATTTAGCGAGTCGCCCCGTCAATATGGCTTTTGACATCAAATATTTGAGAAGATCCACCTTCGATATGCGACGGACTTCATGCGCCAACGCATAGTGCCTGAGCTTCGTTATCGCAAAGATCAATGCCAGGCAGTGTTTTTCGATGGGAGAATAATTGCTTTCTGCCCCCAGGAGAACTCGACTCAAGTAATAGAGAGTTCTTTCTTTCCCTTGGTCGTTCTCTTGTGCCCATAACGTGCCTAAGGAACCTTCGAGGGCTGTTGTATAAAGAATAAGGGGCTTTCCCTTGACCGGAGCGGCTAGTACTGGCGGATTCTGCAAGTATTGCTTGATTTCGTCCAGCGCGCCTTGGCATTTGTGATCCCAGACAAACGGGGTCCCCTTTTTCATCAGGTGACTGTAAGGACGGCACTTGCCTGAGAGATAGGCTGTAAATCGCCATATATGCGAGCATTCCTTGGAGAGACCGCAGCTGCTTGAGAGTCCTTGGTGGAGGCATTTCCATAATCGCCTTGATCTTTGACGGATCTATCTCAATACCTCGATGTCGGATGATGAATCCTAGGAGTTTACGAGGACACTCCAAACGCGCATTTGAGAGGGTTCATCTTCAAGTTGTATTGCCGAAGGCGTTGAAACACGATCTTCAGATGCTCGAGATGTTCCTCGTATGATTTGCTTTTCACCACGAGGTCATCGATATAACATTCGACGATTTCATGTATAAGGTCATCAAAGATCTTTGTCATGGCCCTCTGATAGGTGGCACCGGCGTTCTTCAGACCAAAAGGCATCACCTTATAGCAGAATATGACCAAAGGGGTCCGGAAAGCAGTGTTCTTCTGGTCTTCGGGATGTATCTTTATCTGATTGTATCCTGACGAGCCGTCCATGAAGGAGAAAACTTCATGAGTGGATATATTGTCTATCATCAGCTCGGTGACCGGTACTGGGAAGCCGTCTTTCGGGCAGGCTTTATTGAGATCCCGAAAGTCCACACATATGCGCACTGTCCCATTTTTCTTCATCACCGAGATGATGTTGGCAATCCAGTCAGGATACTGAACCTCTTGGATGAAGCCAGAATCGATCAGCTTCTTGACCTCGGTGTTGATACCCATCTCAAGCTCGAGCCGCATTCTCCTCGGTGCTTGTTTGATTGGCTTAACGTCCAGGGATATTGCCAATTTGTGGACAGCAATCTCTGGATTTAATCCTGGCATTTCGGAATAGTTCCATGCGAAGCAATCTCTATGCTGCATAAGCACTTCTTTTAGCGCAACCACCCTTTCTTCAGATAGCAGCTCACTGACGAATGTCGGTCGCGGGTCGTTTGCCATCCCCAAATCAATTTTCTTGAGGTTATATGTGGTGATATGTATTCCATCTTCCAGCTCTTTTGGCGCTGGTGGAAACTCTGAGATCACCTCGTCATCATTGTTTTCGAAGTACCTGGGGTGGTTATCCATACTGTCGGGGTCTTCTTCTGATAGCGTTATCATGTGGCAAGTACGAGCTCGCTTCCAAGACCGATGTTGATCTGGTTCTACCCTCGTGGATTTGGATTCATGCTTCTGCGGCGGGGTTACCCTCCAGCTGCTGGATAGAGCAAATCTGCCCTGTCGATATTGATCTTCGACCCAGTTCTTGAAGGTGAAGCAGTCTTCAATAGGATGTCCTATTGCCCTATGATAGGAGCAATAGTCTGGATGAGAAACTTCGCCTGCTTGCTCGCGGTGCTTGGACTCCGGGAGTGTAATCAGTTGATGTTTCATGGTAAGATCAAGTATTTTCTTCGTCTTGTCTTGAGGAAAAGAGTAAGCTCGACTCATCTTCTTCATAAGGGACAAATCCGGACCGCTCGATTTCCGATTGCGTGACTTCTTGGTCCCGCTTTGTCGTTGTCGAACGCCTTTTCCGCTCTTCGACTTGTTTCGGCCTCTGCGTCGAGCCTTTTGTACAACAGGTTGACAGGGAGGAGCATTTTCATCTATCGCAGCCTGTTGAAGAAGGCGCTGCGTCCTGGCTTTCTCATACATGGCCATTTCGCGATTATGGTCGTCTCGAACCTTTTGACCCGCTTCCCTGATAAGTTTGTCCATTCGTTCTTCAAATGACGGACTCGGCATTTTGATTGCAGGATCTCATTTTGGTTCGGGGTCAGCGTTTTCTGACAGGGCGTCCTCTTCTTCATCGAAGTTATATATGACGTAGCTACCATGGACTCGTTCCCTTTTCCCGGATTTCATATATCCAAGCCCGAGCGTTTCCATTCTCCCGTTGGGCAGCTTGCGCTGAGTTCCAGGGACATCCCAAATCCTGTTGTAAAACCGAGCTTGTCGAATGGTCTGTTTGAAAGGTACCCCTTGGTGCTTCAAGAGCCTTCTTAAGCCTTCCGAGTAATATCTAGGCAGATGGATGGGCTGGAGCCTGTTGAGCGTAAAATCGGCACCATGCCAAATTTCTTTCTCCACTATGGTTTCTCCAGATCGGTAGAATAGGATCGCCTTTTCACCCTTTCGCCTGGGAGGGACGTAAAATGTCTGCAGTTCTTGCACACTATAAGCTTTAAGTGCGTCGAGATCTTTGTAGTGCTCCCGCGGAATCATGGTAATTTGCAAACTCTGATTATCACCAGTGAATGCTTGTATTGGTGGCCGAGCAGAGAATACCGCATTAACCTCGTTTTCCGAGTCGCTGCCGAAGATCAACATGGGGGCGGACGGTCCCGGCTTGTTGTACTTGGGTGGACCTGAATAAACCATTTCTTCCTCTTCCTCAGTATCACTCCCAAAGACAGGAATGGTGGTGATAGCTTTGTTCTCCGGTTTGTGACATCTCTCCGTGTCCTCGAAATCTGGCAAGAAATATTTTGCATCTTCATACTTGCGGACTTCGTTCACGGAGAATGGGTTCAGCTCTCCTGTTACGGTATACTCGAGACCATCTTTGAAATACTTCATACACTAATATTGTGTAGAAGGGATGATATTGTACTCGTGTAACCAAGGCCGGCCGAGCAAAGCGTTGTAGCAGGTCTTGGCATCAATGACGTGAAACTTGATATCCGTGACGAGTAACCCAAAGCGCAACGTTAGTATTACAGACCCGAGAGTTCGTGACGATTGGGAGTCAAAACCAGAGATGGTGATTTTATAACGAGCGAGATGCTGGACGCTCATGCAGATTTCCTTCAACACTCGCACGTTGAGGAGATTGACGGAAGACCCATTGTCGACCAGGATTTTGCCTATCTTTATATCGTGGCAGTATCCTGAGACATAGAGGGGACGGTTGTGCTCGCACGTCCCAAGGAGGAGGTCTTCATCGCCGAAGGTGATATCGGCTGTGTGTACTTCCTCCAGCTCGTCCTTCATCTTTTCTTCAGCAAGAAAAGCTTGGAATTGCTCTGGCTCTTGTAGCGCCTTGATCAATGCATCTCTTGCTTCTTTTGATAGTGAAAGGGCGTCGAGAATGCTGAGCTGCGAGGGTAGCTTCCCCAAGTGCGCCAGAACGTTATAGTCCACCTTACTCTTCTTTGGCGGGTCCTTGGCAGTCAGCTCTTTCATTACTTGGTCATCCAGGGAGATATCCTCAGAGACCTTTTCTTTTCCCTTATCCTTTTTATTCGTGGGTCCGAGATTCTTTTCTGGAAGCGTGCGGTTGCGTAGCTGAATATTTTCACAGGCCTTCGGTTCTTCCTCTTTCCCTAAGGGGGATTCTTTAAAGAGAGGGCCCAGAGCCATTTCCTCGTCGGAGTCGATCCCGAAGGTGAGAACTTGCGATCCCCCGGCGTTGACCATGCGACAGTTGCCGGCAATTCTTTTATGCTCCTCGGTCGTATTTCTCTGCTCCCGACGAGTTTTGCGTTTCATCCGCTTAAAATATTGCCGGTGAGCAACATATCCCTGCCACCATCTTTTAAAAGCGTTGCACTCTTCGGTAGGGTGCGAAATCTTTCGATGATATAAGCAGTAGCTAGGATGTATTTCTGTTTCACCAGGAACGTTTCCCTCAGAGGGTGGTAGCTTCATTCCTATTGATATGGCTTTAGCAAACCTTTTCCTCGTCTTGAACTTGTTTTTATCCACGATGGATGTTCCTTGATTCGGCGGGAGTGTCTCGACTCTTTCGTCTAGTCGTCGGCGTTTGGCTCTTTCAAATACGGCCATCTCACACTCCCAATTGGCTTTGCTTTTTAGATGAATCTCATCCAGGAAGGCATCGATCATTTCGTCTGACGGCCATAGAAGTTCCGGCTCGGGACCTGCCCCCAGTCTCTCTGTGCAGGGAGCTTCTTCATCGTCTGTAGACGAGTGAGAGATCACATGATAACTCGCTACGTAATCCTCAGATCCATCTGACGAGTCTTCTCCATCATCTTCGTTCTCAAGAACGTGGCCGAGGAATTCTTGGAGCGTGATCGGAGTCCGCACCTTCTGGTTATACTCTTCCAGTGCGTCGATCTGTTTTTGCAGGTCCGTGCGCTTGTCGCCAGGCTTTACGGGCTTCTTGGATTTCTTCTTATTTTACGAAGATTTCGACGGTTGGGTGTGAGTGCTTTGGCTATCACCTTCAATTTTTGGAGTTGGGCGCGGCTTCAGTATCCCTTCGACGATCCAGGGTTCGATCGGATTCTTCCACTTGATCGTCGGGCATGTCTGGAGACCATTCAGCATCCTTTTGGTTTTGGCCGAAAGAACGACCTCCCATGGGGCTTCTTTAACAAAAGAGCACGTTGCCCCCGGTGTGTCCGTCTTCTTAGGAGTGTGCGGTTGTGGTGGGTTTACTTTCCACTTCTCAGACAGCGCAAACTTGCCTTGTGGGTACTGATCTTCGATCCATCCCTTAAAGACGAAGAAATTCTGGATCGGATGGCTTACCGTTTAGTGGTAAGGGCAATAATTTGGATTATTCACTTCGTTGGGTTGCGGTGGTCGTCTTGGATTCGGCAGATTGATAAGCCTGTTGCGCATAGCCAGCTCGAACAGCCTCTTCGTTTTATCCCGTGGGAATGAGTAAGGACGCTTCATTTTCTCATTGTAATAGCGCCGTCTCTCCTCCAGTTGATCCGCTAGCTTTGGGGCACTGGGCAGCTGTTGGGTGTTCGCAACGAAGGTCGCCTTCCCTTTACCCTTGTCGTTCCGCGGTTCCAGCTTCGGGAGAGACGGTCTGTGACCCATTTGATCCATCTGGGCTAGCTTATCGATTAAAGCCTGGAACGTGGTCGGTTTAAAGAACATCATGAACTGTGAAATAGTTGCATGAGGGTCTAGGGTGCCTACGAACATGCCCACCGCTGGTGCTTCTTCAATGCGCTGTTCGCATTTCGACCACAGGTTCCGCTATCGGATTGCGTATTGAACCCAAGTTTCGCCCGGCTTCACCCTTACATTGATCAATGCCGTTATTGGGGTGCGTTCGCTGGCGCTCGCGAATCGCTGGGTGAATAGCAACTCCATCTCTGCGAAAGTTTTGACGGAGTCGTTTGGAAGCTCGGAGTACCACTCAAACCTCGTCTCCGATAAGCTGCCGACGAATTGGCGAAGCAAGAGCTTATCATCGCCGCCGGTGTTGCCACAAAGAGCCCTGAATTGGGCAACATGTTGATGGGGATTGCCTGTCCCCTTGTAGACATGGAATTTCGGGATTGTGTAGCCCGGCGGGTACTTTATCTGATCATACCAGCCTGGATACGATCGCCCTGTTTTGACAACTTGGCCGGCTGCCTCATTTGCCTGGTGAACTCTTATTTACTGAGCAATATAGTCATCCAAGGCAGCTTTAGAGATTGTTTCCTCTTTGGCTGTTGACAGAGCCGGTAGAGGATTCGATGTCTCTCCTCTGTCATCTTCAAGGATAATCGGAGGATCTTCAGCGGGAGGATCCTGCTGGATCATCATACCCACCATGTCCTATAATAGAAGAGCCATTTGCTTTATATTGGACGCTTGTTCCGCAGCCTCATTGTCCTTCTTTTTGAGCATTCTCTGAAGGAATTCAGCATCAGTCTCGTGTTCGCGACGTTGTTCCGATGACACCTCCGGGCTTTCTTTTGGCCCGGTGAGTGCGGCCATGGCAGTCAGCATCTCCTAAAGCTTCTGCTGTTGCTGCTCCTGAGCTCTTGTGATGGATCGGGTGAGTGGTTGGTGGCCTGTAGAAGCGCGGCTATCCTCTTTCCCGGATGCCATGTAAATAGTATGGACCGTTATGCCCCCAGACTTGGGGCGTTTGGGCTCAGTGCCTTTGACATTTGTCGCAGGCATGGGGATTTTCTTCGGCCTTCTCCTCTTATGAGCGGTCGAAGTTGAGGGGGTCGTCGCGGTGGGAACCCAGATAGCTTTTCGTGGCTTGGCAGGATGGCTTCCTTCTTGTTGAACCTTTACCCTTTTCTGTTGGCGGGAGAAATTTGAATCAATCACCGAGTCTTGGACTTGACGCCAGACTTTGTAGATCTTGGAGGACAGCCGCTGAGGGGACTGTTCTGGCTTTGCTTCCGCAATATTCTCCATTGGAGGAGGAGATCTTTTCAGTACGGCGGTAGGAGAATTCCTGTGCACCTTATTCAGCAGCTCGAAGCTGTTCCCGGTCGGAACAGCAGCATTAATTTTCACCGTTGGAGTTGGCGGAGTTAGCCCAGAGGGAGAGTTGCCCCCAGCCTTCCTTACTCGGCGCCAGTGGCTACGTCGAGCGTGTCGAGCCGTTGGTGTTGGTTCAGCGATGGGAATGGCTTCGTCTTGCCCCCTGTTCAGACGAGAGGCTGCTGGTGCCATCCTCTTGAAGACTGACGTCTTTTGGATAGCGGTATCCAGTCTGTCAAAGACAGATCTTCGAGCAGGAACGGGAGTAGGAGCAGTCAGTCTTGTAAAGAATGACTCTCTGGCAGGGGAAGCCGCCTTAACGACTTCAGGAGCGGGGATGGCTATCTTCTTTGGGACGACCATTTCGGGTATCATGGGCTTCTTGACAGGCCCATCGGAATTGAGGCTCAGCCTGTTAAAGGCCGAGGAATTGGAATTGGACGACCCGTTGAGAGGGGCCGTGGTAGTAGCAAGCCGATCGAAGACCGACTTCTTGAGAGCTTCCGGTACGGGCACGGGGGTGCTAAAGCTTATCGGCGGAAGCATGGTTCCGAAAAACAATCCTGTGGTGGCTTGGGTGACCTGTTCCACTGGTATCGTGAATAAGGAGGCCGCTTGGGGCCCATAAGCTACACCTCCAGGTGAGGCGGAGCGTAGGTTGCAGTTGCATATGGAACACTTCGAGCCGGTGCCAGCCATTGATCATTTGCTTTCTGCACCAAGCAAAACGCCAAATCTTAGTACCTTGAAACCCAAGGGCAACCATTGACAAACCGTGATTGGTTCGCGAACACGACACACGAAGTGTGGAGTGGAAAGAGGAAAAGGTCCCACCGGACGTACCAGAATCTATTCCCCTCCGAAAGACGGCGCAAGACGGACGTCTTGCCCGAAATTCGGGACAGATGCTAATTGGTGCTATCCGTCCACCTCTCCGAAGATACCAAGTTGATTTATGGCACCGTGTGTCGAAGGTTTGAACGGATGCGGCCGATGTAGCAGACTTCGTCAGATTCCCCCTCGCTTGAGGGGTTTTTGATTGTGGGGACGCTCTTCCCTGCAGGCGCAAGCCCCTGCAGTTAATCACGCTACCGCATCGCGGTAACAACTTTCTTCTTCTCCAGATGGTCACTTTGTGTCGTGGGTGTTTGTTTTATGTTTGGTTGCCCGTGGATTGTATACGGAGACTAAGTTATGTTGTCGCCCATAGGGCGTGGACTAGTCCAAATCCGTATTTTCTTAGATTTGGGATTGGGGGTTGGGTTTAAGGATGCGTTAGTCTCCTTTGAGACTAAGATCAACTTAAACATTTGTTAAGAATACGTTAGTCTCATTTTAGACTAAGATCAATTTAACGGGATCGTTTAGATTCAACAAAAGAGCAATTGGGCTCTATTGTTTAGTTTAATGATATTGCGGTCGATTACCAGTTTAAGGACCTGGTGGTCCAATGTTAGTTTTAAGACATTGCGGTCGAGGTTAAGGACATCGTAGTCCATGAATTTAAGGACTCCATAGTCCATTATTAGTTTTAAGACATCACGGTCGAGGTTAAGGACATCATAGTCCGTGGGTTTAAGGACTCCACAGTCCGTTGCTAGTTTTAAGACATTACGGTCGAGATTAAGGACATCATAGTCCATGAATTTAAGGACCCCACAGTCCGTAGAAATGTATGGTTATCGGGACCCGTCACCTCTTTGAAGACGTTGAGGAATTACAACGACAAATATCAAAGGAGTGAAGAGATGTACCCTTAAACCCAGGTGGATTAAATGATCTATAGCCCAGTTTGGAACTAAGACCAATTAATTATATTATGAGCGCATTGGCTCAGTTAAGTCTGAATTGAGGACTTATGGCCTTCTTGGGCTAAGTCCAATCAAGTTTGGAATATTGGTCCTCTATTGGTCCATTGAAGGGGAGGCTTTAGCTCTAGAAAATTAATCAATTGGGCTGAAGCTAGTGTTCAACACTAAAGAACAACAATGTTAAACACTGGTAATGAGATTATCAAATTAGTGTTTAAAAACTAGAAACGTGATTCTCAAATTAGTGTCAAACACTAACAGATAACAGTATTAAACACTGCCAACAAAATTATCAGATTAGTGTTAAACACTAGAAGAGGGAGGGATCACGTGGGGGCACGTGATAGCATCAAAAAGTGGGGCCAAATCCCCTTATTTTTTTCTCAGGATATTCAGATAAGTGTTAAACACTTTTTTTATATTTTTTTTATTTTTGAGCATCACGTGCTGACACGTGATGGTGATTCATGCGCTGGCTGTTAAAGCGTTTGCTGAGGGGTCATGTGGTAACACGTGAGAGCGCCCAAAACCTTCATTTCCTTTGCTTTTCCTTTCTGTATTTTGTAGGTCACGTGGGAGCACGTGAGGCATTGCCTCAGGATTAATTCCTTCCTATTTTAGAGGATCTTTTCAGGGGTCACGTGACCCAAATTCTTTGCATGCACAGAGATCTCTTTAGTCCCTTTATTTTATTTTGAGAATTAAATTCTCTGCAGGGTTAAACCCTAATTATAATTTTGGAGGAATTAAATTCCTATGTTTGTGGAAGAATTAAATTCTTATGTAGGGTTAAACCCTACTTTCTTTTAAAGGAATTAAATTCCCATTAATCTGAGAGAATTAAATTCTCAATTAGGGTTAAACCCTAGTTTTGCCCATTTTGAAGGAATTAAATTCCTATAGTTTTAAGAGAATTAAATTCTCAGATAGGGTTTAAACCCTGATTTCATCATGAAAGAATTAAATTTCTGCGAGTTTGGGAGAATTAAATTCTCATAAAGGGTTAATGTCATTCTCCACCCCCAATACAGAGAGTATTGTCCGCTCTGGCTGAAGCTGCACGGTTTTTGTCCTTCGGAGTGAACCGGACCCGACCAGGGGCCACTTCCCAGGAGGTCACCCATCCCAGAACTTCCCTGGCTCGAGCACGCTTAACTACGGAGTTCTCAAGCTCCTATAGTGCCGGTTCACTTAAAAGGACAAAAACCGTGCGGCTTCAGCCAGAGCGGACAATACTCTCTGTATTGGGGGTGGGGCGTGACAGTTAAACCCTAATTTTGTTTTGGGAGAATTAAATTCTCTAAACTCAATTCCCACTCTAAGTTTTGGATCTGCATGGCAGGATCTCAACCCGATGAGAATTAAATTCTCAACTTATAGGGAGATGTGCTCTGTGCAGATCTTCAACAAGAGGAAGAACTAAGTTCTTTTGCAGAAGAATTAAACTCTTAAATTTTGAGAATTAAATTATCTAGTTGAAGTTTTGATCCCCTTTCTTTTCTCACCTAGGGTTTTTCTTTGTAGAGAATTAAATTCTCCTTTCTTTTCTCTCTGAAATTTCAAGATTCCAAGGCTCTCTCTCTCAAAAACTCTATATATCTTCTCTTCTCTTGGCTCCTATTTATAGGAGAAGAAAGAGAATCAATTTGTTTAGCAAATCTTTCTTTGAAAGATTTTGTTTATTTTCATAATTAATATGAGCCTTTAGATTATTAAGTGAATTTTATTCACCGTTGGATTTTTATTCCAAAGATATTTTGTTTGTTATTTCTGGTGAGATTTAGGGAAATCTTTCCTTATCTAAGATTTTTCAATAAATTGGTGATATTTAATCACCCCTGGATCTTTAATCCAACGGTTCTCCTTAATCCTTTCCCATTTGGAAAGATTTTGGAGAAATTCAGAATTTTAATTCAATTAAACTGTAAGGCTTTCAAAGCCTGTCACGTGCTGGCACGTGACATTGGTCACGTGTGAGTACGTGACCCTCGTTGAGGTATATTCTGATTATTTTTAGAATTAAATTCTATTTAAGCTGCAGGGCTTTCAAAGCCTGTCACGTGTTGGCATGTGACCCTTGGTCACGTGTGAGCACGTGACCCCCAATTGAGTCATCTTTCAGCCATTTATTTTCGTTTCTGATCCCTGGCGTTGCGGTAGGGAATCTTCCCGTCAGGGATAGCCGAGCGAGGGATCCTCAGGCTCGACTGCCTCTGGGAGGCATTTCTGATCCCTGGCGTTGCGGTAGGGAAGCTACCCGCCAGGGATAGCCGAGCGAGGGATTCTCAGGCTCGACTGCCTCTGGGAGGATTTCTGATCCCTAGCGTTGCGGTAGAGAAGCTACCCGCCAGGGGTAGCCGAGCGAGGGATCCTCGGGCTTGACTACCTCTGAGAGGAATTTCTGATCCCTGGCATTGCGGTAAGGAAGCTACCCGCCAGGGATAACCGAGCAGGGTAGCTGCTGGGCTGCCTCTTAGTGAGGGCTTAGATCTTTGGGCGAGGTGGCCCTCGAGCCGCCGTGGCGAGCCCCCTCTGTGCGACCCCGTCAAGGGAGGGGGTGTCGGTCTATTTGACCGGCGAGGGCATTGATGATGATCGCCGGAGGTGGTTCATCCGTGCCTCCGGTGAGGGGGGAGGCGGTGGCTGGTATCTGGATCTTCAGGACGATCGCTTGCCATGGGGATGGAGATCGGAAGGCCAACTTTGTTTTTTTTTGTGGAGTTTCGGTTCACACAGACGGCGCCAACTGATGGGGCTCCTTTTCGGGCCTCCGTCAGATTTTGTCTTCCATTGATCTCGCGGTGAACTTAACTGATTATCTTTCGTTGCGTGTGGGTTTCAATTGGATTTTGGAGGAAGAGGTAAGGTGAGGAAGCAGTTGCCGAGTACTTGCAAAGAAGTCCCGGGATGGTTTGGTACCACCGAGGACCCTCCGACGCTCAAGTTAGTGATGAGATCCGAGCAGAATAATGGCATAAAAGTGTAGAAAATGGCTTACTTGGCCCCTCTGTGATGGAGGTTTATATAGCGGCGGCAGCACGCAGCAACAGGCGTGAGAATCTCGCCGGCAGTTACGCTCCCAACGTCACGCCCGTGTAAAGAGCGGATCGCCCATTAATGGGGATCGTGATGGCGTGGAACGTGGGATGTTGCTGGCGGAGAATCTGCGCATGGCGAGATTTGCGGAGCGGCGGTTGCGCCTGTGAGCGGTACTGTTGGTCGGTCGGAGGACCGAGGAAGATGGCCTCGGCTGGGGAGTTCGGGAACGAGCGAGAGGGCCGATGAGTCTTGGTCCTGTGGCAGCTCGGGATGAGCTGAAAGGCCGAGGAGGCTAATTTCCAGGGGTTCTGAGGAGAGCCAGCTTGCGCTTGCAGGTTGGGCATAGGGGTGGCCTGGTCGGCCTCTATAGGCCCTTTCTTCTGAGTTCTGGGACACTTCATCTGCCACGTGTCCTGATCTGAGGCGTTGCAAATATAGAGCATCATCAAATATCATTTTGTCTAGTTTTACTAAAATATCGTACATTATTAGCTTCTTAGTTTAAGAGTAAAAATGTATTTTCAATGGGTCTTTGTTTATAAAGAAGGACCCTGCGTCATTGATAATGGCGTGGAATCAATGGTGAGGAATCAAAAACCCAGTAGCCTGCCGCTTGCTTTGTTAGGTTTGGCATTTTTCATATTAATTAACCTCTCGATTCTTTGGACCTTTTGTCTTCCTGTTTGTGTCAAAAATAAATATCTTGATTTGGAAATTTACTTGTATTAATCTTTCTTTTAGATGAAAAACAAGAACGATGTATTCAAACAAACCACCGTGTTTAACGCCTTTAGAAAGTTTTATGATAAACATTTAATCTCAAAAGATAGCATGCAAAAACGTTTAATCCCAAAATTACAAAATTTATAATATGTAAGCAACAAAAATTTTATCTACAGCTTTTTACTAATAATCAGGTAGAATTAATTGGCAATCTAAAATTTGTAACTTAAAACAGGTACTTGCGGCAACAAAATTTGATTCTAGATAGATCTCCTATTTAAAATATATACTAAATGCATGAATTGTTTAATATCAGAAAATAAGCAACGGCTATGACATAACTATTAAGAATCTGCTCTACCACACAGTAAATGAGTTTTAAAAAATATCAAATGTGATTGTAACCTATTAAGAACAACCTACCTTGGTGAGGCATCGACTTGTCATCCTCTTGCCCATGTTGCCATGCACGGCAATTAGGACATGCACCATATATTCTTTAGCTGTCCACAAGCTTAAACTTTGTGCTGTAGTTGAATCACATTTCCAGCTTCGGCTAAACCCACAAACATGCAAACCATGCATAGCACAGACTTGACAAACCAAGCTATTAATGATCATCCACCACTTACATGCTTGGAACTGCTATTCTTTCTTCTCTACTCTCTGTGGTCAAAATTTAAATGACGGAAAGAAACAACTTGTACCATCAACTCCTGTAATGGACGCAGTTCTGAGGCCCAACACTCAACTGAAACACCCTCCATTTCCGTTTCTTTCTTTCTTTCTTTCTTAATGCTATATTCTTCTCTTTTGGTTGGTGGACAATGTAACTTTTGCTTATTATTGTCCCGTTCAAACAGCAAACCATACATCGATCATATGTATTCTCTGGGCCCGAAGCCATGATTATTTTTTTTTTCAAAAAAAAAATTTATGCATGCTAAGGAGATAAGCTTCATCATTGCCCAAATGCCTTCATCTGTTAAGATATCTCACTTGTGGGCCTGTAACATACTTAATGTTGCAGACACCAATTTTGTGGTCTCATGGAATGGCTGATAGAACTGTCTTGTTCGAGGCCGGGCAAGCTGGCGCTCCTTTTCTGGAACAAGCTGGCATGAAATGTGAATTCAAGGTATTGGTTTCCCATTATTTTCTTAACTAAATTTTTATCCTGTAGTTATAGTTAATTAATATTGCTGCAAACTATATTTTTTGCATTTTTTCCCCAACTATTGCAGGCTTATCCAGATCTCGCACATTCCATAAGTAACGAAGAGCTCCGATCGCTGGAGGCATGGATTAAGATTCACATGAAGGGTTCTTCATGAAGCCCTGATTTACCTATCATCTTGTTTACCATCAATTTGATATGTTTAAAGGCTATTGATGTGATGAAATGTAAGATGCATATTGTACTGTTTTATTTATCATGAGAATTGAAAATTAGTGCTTCATGCTGCCAAAATGTGGTTTTTGAATTGAAAAGATTCTCCGCGGCAAGTTATTGTTAGAAGCACTAAAATGTACCCAGATTCTAATGATGTGGTTCATGGTGTAGACTTGCAGTGACCCTTTGGAACTTGTCTGGAGATTCTGCTTAGCTTCATATTGCCACATTTTGAATATTGATGGGGCTCCTTTTCGGGCCTCCGTCAGATGTTGTCTTCTGTTGATCTCACGGTGAATTTAGCTGATTATCTTTCGTTGCGTGTGGGTCTTAATGGGTTTTTGGAGGAAGAGGTGAGGTGAGGAAGCAGTTGCCGAATACCTGCAAAAAAGTCCCGGGGTGGTTTGGTACCACCGAGGGCCCTCTGACGCTCAAGTTAGTGATGAGATCCGAGCAGAGTAACGGCATAAAAGTGTGGAAAATAGCTACTTGGCCCCTCTGTGATGGGGGTTTATATCATAGTCACATAATTCGCGAATTATTCGTCGAATTCGCGAATTTTTGATCAGACGAATTAATCTCCGAATTAATCGTCATTGCCGAATTGGCCGAATAATTCGCGAATTATTCACGAATAATTCGCGAATTATTCCCGAATTATGTGAAAAACAGCGAATAATTCAAAAAACAGCAAATAATTCATAAAATCAAAACCTAGCGTCTCATATATTAATATATTGCTCGAAATCCTTCCCGAACATTTCCCGAACACTTACCGAATTTTTTTCGAATACCTGCCTATTTTTTCCGAATAGTTCTCCGAATCCGAATTTTCGACCTCGCCGAATTATTGCCGAACGACGAATTTGTGACTATGGTTTATATAGCGGCGGCGGCACGCAGCAGCAGGCGTGAGAATCTCGCCGGCAGTTACGCTCCCGACGTCACGCCCGCGTAAAGAGCGGATCGCCCATTAATGGGGATCGTGATGGCGTGGAACGTGGGATGTTGCTGGCGGAGAATCTGTGCATGGCGAGATTTGCGGAGCGGCGGTTGCGTCTGTGAGCGGTACTGTCGGTCGGTCGGAGGACCGAGTAAGATGGTCTCGGCTGGGGAGCTCGGGAACGAGCGAGATGGCCGAGAAGTCTTGGTCCTGTGGCAGCTCGGGGAGAGCTGAAAGGCCGAGGAGGCCAATTTCCAGGGGCTCTAAGGAGAGCCAGCTTGCGCTTGCAGGTTGGGCACAGGGGGTGGCCTGGTCTGCCCCTGTAGGCCCTTTCTTCTGAGTTCTGCGACACTTCATCTGCCACGTGTCCTGATCTGAGGCGTTGCCAATATAGAGCATCATCATTAGCCCCACTCTTGTCCCGACCAGCTGGCGGGTCGAGTCAAGAGTGGACTGCCGGGCCGCCCGGGAAGAGCTCCCTCCTAAGATTTTGTCGGGACGCGTCCCCGGGCTGTCGGCTGCTTTTTCTGTCAGCAAATCATGGCGAAATCTCTGCATTTAAGGAAGGTGCGCCGGTTCGTGCATTCCGTCACTGAAGCGACAGTCTGCATGTCAAGCGTCGGTTGGCCGACGCGACGTGTGCAGACCTGCGGCGCCTGTTGGACAGGAGGATGCCCGCTGTGGATGCGCCGAGCAGGAAGGAACTCGGTGGACTCACGATGAGGGCTTCATACCATCAGCGTCTGATGGGCACGAGGGTGCCTGCCGAGGATGCGTCGAGCGGGAAGGAACTTGGCGGCCTCGCGATGAGGGCTTCAGACCATCAGCGTCTGATGGACAGAGGATGCTGTTCAGTTGATAAATCTGCACATTTGTATTACATTTTTTCTACCATTTTCATATTAAAAAAAGGACTTTATTATAATATATTATACATATGAGGGTTTATGTGTAAAAACACCATTTTCCATGTGTTAATATATTTTAATTAGCATTTGGTAGGAAAATGTATGCAAATAAATTCATTGACCAAATCCTAGTAGAACTAAGTCTACTAAATATTATTTGAGATTATTGTGCAGAATTTTCCAAGTTGTTATGCAGAATTTATCAAGGAAATCAAGTTGTTGAAGAAGACTTGCCTAATTAAGAAGCAAAACTTGGAGACCAAGTCTGGAAGCAACCGAGAAAAGATTTCCAGATTCTGAAGGTGCCTAGGATTGCCACATGTCACAAGATGCAAGCCCAAAAATTTCAGTCAAGAGATCCTGACCTTTAAGCTCGGATCCGCGGCCAAACCCCTCCTTGGGCCGCGGATCCGCCGCAATTCTATAGAGTTAGAGGAAGAGATTTTTTGGGGTGAATCTATGCTATATTTTACCAAGTTTTCAACCTAAAGATTCTGGCTTTGCACTATAAAAGGACGTCGAGAGCCTCTTGGGAATGTTATCAAGCCGACGAGATTACGAAGCCCCAGACGCTCACGCATCCAGGCTGATCATCAACTGTTCATCTACCTCCTTAGGAAAGATCGAGAAGCAACTAGTTTTGTAATCATTTTCTACGGAATAAAGTGTAGATTGTTCAAGTTGATTAATAAAGGTAGTTATTTTATTTAATTCTTTTGCATTATGTTTTCCCTCTCTGTCTTTTCATCTTCTTCTCCCAACATGCGCGAGTAATTCTCCGCTTTTTAGGGTTCGTAGGATTATGGTAGGCTAATAGACGATGAACATCCCTAAACCCTTTTTAAGTCCTATAAAGTTTATGAACTTTATCAAAAGAATCATTAACATCCTAATCGGGCGCGCTAGCAATTCTTTGCTAGTTCCAACCGCGATTAGAGATTAGATTAATGATTGTTTTGGTAAAGGCTAGATTTGAACGGAGTTCCGTGTCGAGATAAGGGTTAAGAGTGGGATTCCTTTTCCCTCCAGAAACCCTAATCTACACGCATCACCGTCGTTCTAGTTTTAAATCTATTAATGGATAAAAAGGGTAACTTTTAATTAATCGTCCATGACTACTAAATCCTAACGAACCCTACAAGCCCCCTTATTATATTAATTATATCTTTAAAATAATCTAAATCTATATTTTACATTCTTGTTTAACGTAGATCTAGAAACCATTCTATAAAATTCTTTATCCCTCCTCACTTTCTCAATACATCTAAAGTAAAAGGTTCCACGTTTTCCAGAGGACGACCCGTACTCATCTCGGTCTAGCTACGTGCGACACCGTTATTGATTGCGGTTAAATTACAAAGAAACACACTTTTTCGAACCAATCAAATGGCGCCGTTGCCGGGGATACGTGCGTAATTTTTTATTCTTACTATTTGTGTTGAATTCTTAGACGATCCATATCATTATTAAACAAAACTGCAAATTGCATATTTAACGATTTGTGTGTGAATTTTGCGAGGGAATCTGGAGTCACGGACTTGAGGAAACAGGAGATCTAGGGTTTCACACTTCTCTGGTATCTTTCTTAACTCCTTCTCTCTCCTCTCAAATCCAATAAAATCTATCTTCTACAGGATTCTTTGCAAAATCGCGCCGCTCAAAAATCTTTTTGCAAAAGTTTTGTGATTGGTTTTGTTTTGCATATTTTAATACGGACTTTAAGGGGCAAAGACCAAATCAAGATTAGGTGGGGATTTCATCACCCTTCCTAAGCCTCACAAATCACAAACCGAGCATATAGATCAACCCTTCATTAATTTAAAAAATATCTAGACCAGACTCTAAGGACTGTCGCGCTCGTTAAGGACAGAGGAAGGTCGTGGGTAATCTATTGTTTATCCGCATTACTTTTGTAGTGCCTAGGCAAGTGTGTCAAAGGCTAGTGGTTTTTAATTAGGCCCACTACCGTGGTTCCTTCCCACTTACCTGGCACTTACCTGGCTACAAGGGTAGTACAGAGGCGGTAGAGGATTTATCCTGCTGCTTGTCCTTTGTAAGTCTAGGAGCGGTCTAGAGACTGACCTAGGTGACCTTAGTTCTAGGGTTGCTTGTGCATCTTAGGGAGATTTGTCTTGAGTCCCACTTTTTCAAAACAAGCCAATTTTAAATCACACATACGCTGCCACTTGCACTAAACCCGCTTAGTGCATGCTCGGCTGGACACGGGATCATAGTGCCCGTCTTGTCCGCGTTCCTGCCATCGACGCCGAAGTCGGTACTTCTTCATCTTCTTTTCCCCCACCACACACCACATCGACCGTGATGGACGGCACTCCATCTAATTATAACACCACGCTGCCATCGCCCGCAGGTGAGCAGAATCCACCGCGCATCTCTCTCCAAGAGAGATGCTATCCTATTCGTGGTCCTCTTCCTACTTGTCTATCTCTTCCACCACCTAACGGGGATAATTTCGAAATTAAACCCCACTACATCAACCTGCTGCCCAAATTTCACGGGCTTGAGTCGGAAGACGCGTACGTTTTCATCACCAAATTCGAAAACGTATGCGTAATGATGGGTACTTCACAATTGACTTTAGATGCTATGCGCTTACGTCTTCTCCCATTCACATTGTGCGACTTGGCAGAAAAATGGCTTTACAATACTGCCGCATACTCTATCACCAATTGGGACGAATTCGTCATAGCATTTCTTAAGAAGTTTTACCCAAACCATAAGACTGCCCACATTAGGAGCGAGATCAACTAGTTCACCCAGCTTCCCAATGAACCATTTTGGAAGTGCTTTGAACGTTTCAAGGATCTGCTTGTCCAATGCCCCCATCACGGAATACAAAGATGGGATTTATGTCGGATTATATATGAGGGCATTAATCCAGCGACAAAGCAGATGCTTGAAACAATGTGTCAATGCAATTTCATGTCTAAAGATGACGGTGAAGTATGGAAATATCTGGAAGACCTTGCTGAACACACGTTGCAGTGGGAAAGCGTAAGACCACCTTCAACTAAGGGAGGTATTCACCAGCTCGATGTTTCTATCGCAGTAAAAGCCGAAATGGCAGCGATACAGAAGAAACTCGATACTATTGAGAACAAATTTTCATCATTCTCCCTAAATCAGGCACGCTTCCTAAGACCGTTTGTGGTTGCTGTTCGGATCCTTGACACTTAACGGAAGAATGTCCTATGAATGCATCGTTTCAAGCTAATGTTGCTTTTCAGCAGCGACCTAGAAACGATCCTTATTCTTCCACATATAATCAAGGATGGAGGAATTATCCTAACTTTGCTTGGAATCAAAACCAACAAAGCAATTATCAAAGACCTCCTCCAGCAACCACAACCACAGAATCAGCCCCCCTTTCAGTCACATAATTTCCAAAATCCGGCTAACATTTCTACACCACAAGTGGTCGGTACTGACAACTCACTTGCACAAACTTTGGATATGTTCATGAAACAATCCATGCAAATTTCGGCTGAGATGAGGTCTTCTATTGATACCATAACGAAAAACTCTGCCTCCCCTGGTGAGAGTATTAAATCATTAGAAAACCAAATCGCACAGTTAAACGCCGCAATGAGTGCGAGAGAAAAAGGGAAACTCCCATCTCAACCCATACCTAATCATGGCCACTCACAAAGTTATAATGTGAGTGCTGTTACCACGTTGAGATCAGGAAAAGTGCTGAATGACCGAGTGGGTGAGCAGTGTGATGATAGTGACACCAATGATACCCCAGCTTCTTCTTCTTCCCCTAATTCGTCTAGTCTCCCACCTTCACCCGAGCCTATTCTCCGTTTTCCCCAAGGCTCGAACCCTTCTCCCATTTTGCCAAATCAATCTAAGTCGATTCCCACTCCAGTTTTTGGATCGAATCCGTCCCCACAATCCTCTCCAATGTTGGACCCAAAACTTATTGATCAAGCACCTTATCCAAACAGGTTAAGGGGCAACAGACCAAGTCCACAAATGGAGAAGATTGTGGAAATTTTTAAGCAAGTTAACATAAACATTCCCCTCCTAGATGCTATTCAACAAGTTCCGTCATATGCAAAAATCTTAAAGGACTTGTGCACTAGGAAGAGAAAAGTTCAAGTACCTAAAAAAGTTTTCCTTGCGGGTAATGTGAGCACTGCTTTTACACAACAACTACCCAAGAAACGAAAGGACCCCGGAAGTCCTACAATTTCAATTTCTATTGGGGGTAAAAATATCAATCGTGCTCTACTCGATCTAGGTGCTAGTGTTAACTTGCTTCCGTATTCTGTTTATGAGCAATTAGGGATCGGAGAGTTAAAACCTGCGCATTGCACTCTTCAGATAGCCGATCGATCTATCACCCAACCTAGGGGTGAGCTAGAGGATGTGTTAATCAAAGTCGGAGAATTCATATTCCCTGTGGACTTTATCGTTATAGATACACAATCTGTGGCAAACCCACGCAATCAAATCCCGGTGATACTCGGTCGACCCTTTTTGGCCACTTCCAACGCAGTAATCAATTGTAGAAACGGCTCTATGACCCTATCCTTTGGAAAGAAGTCAATTGAGTTTAACATTTACAAGTTGGGAAGTGAACCCTCCGAACCCTATGCTCATGTGTGTTCTATCGAATTAATGGATGTCGACAGCAGCGAATTTGATCAACCTCATGATACTGACTCTATTCATATGTTGTTGTTTGACCCAAACCATGTACTCTTCCACCGAGTTGTCCGGGTCAACATCTAACGCTGATAAGGAACTTTTTATAGAGTCTAACGATCACCCCATTTTTTCTGATGACATTATTCTTCGGGGTATCGATGAAAGCTTTGAGAAAATTTTCGTTGATGAACTCGCATTTTTAAAAGATACGGGTGTTGAGATAAATCAACTCCAAGATGAAGAAATTAGACCTCCACCCCTTCTTTTGGACAATCATGATAATGCGAGTAATCCATCATTACTATCACTGCGTCGTCTCTCCAAATTGAGACGCAATCCTTTTCCATTACACCTCTTATCACCTCCCCACTTCTTCACGTCGAAAGGTGACATGTTCTTCCACCAACCTTGGTGTTTCATCGATAAAATTTTTGAATGGTTGGTGTTGACCTTCGGTCTTTGCAAAGCTTGGAATTAACCAATAACCTTGACCCCCTCGTGTGATTTTAAAAGATTAAAATTGTTTAACTCAAGTTTTGGGGGGTGGTATATTTTGGGCTCTTGAAAGAAAATGATTTTCACAAAATTGTGAGCCAAAAATAAGTTTGGGGGAGGATTTTCACTTTCATATATTCTTGCCCCCATTAATAATTTCCTCCCAAGTCTACAGGTTTTTGAGCTTAACGGATGACATCAGTGAGGACACTGCTGTAAACAGGTTTGGGGGAGGTTTGTGCTTATTTACACATCAATTTGCATCATACTTTGCATAAGCACAACATTTTCGAAAATTTTAAAAAATTTTCTTTATAACAAAAGAGTAGAAAGTGAAAAATTACATCCAAAAGATAGGAATAGTTTAAGAAAACCAAGAAAATTAGAAGTTTTCTTAAACGAACTAGTAATAAGTAGTTATGAGCTGTTGTCCCAAGGGTTAGTAAGATGAAGGAAGTCACTAATCTGAGGATAAAAATAAGTCTGAAATATAGTTTCTATTCTGAAAGCCAAACATTTGAATGTTGATACCCTACTATATGCACTTACACACGTCTTGAAACTCGGGATAGTAGAGGATACCTTGAAATGCTCTTGTCTAAAAGCCAAAGTATGAAGGAAATGAAAAAAATGAAGAAAATATAAAAAGGGTGAAAAGAAAAAAATGAACATTGGTTTTGTTATCGCCAAGGCAGCAATAAAAAAATATAGCGAGGGTGTCTCTTCACCTAGTGCCCTAAGGACAACTGGTCTGGGAGTCACTGCTAAGCCTTAGGTGGTGCAAGACGAGGAAAATATTATCACCTAATCAGCTAGCACATAAGTAATCGGTCTGTTAGTACCTCAAGAAGTATTAACGGTCGCATGAAAATGTGTGAGCGAATCTTAATATTCATCAAATTAAAAAGTACTAAGGTAGATGGACAAGAGTATGATAGCTTGAATTGAATTCTCCGAGTGTAGAGATGTTCTTTACACACACGTGGGGTTATATGATCAATGTTTGGATGAAAGGTAGGAATGAAGAATAAAGACGATGTTTTATTGAGGGATGATGTGATTTCTAACATTTTTTTCATGACTATTAAGATAGGGCTCATGACAACTGAAAATCTAGTATAGTTGGAAACTCTTATTTTCAAAGTCTTTCTTCTATGGTTCTTATCTTTATATGTAAATTTCACCATCTTTCTTTTGTTATAGGATTTTGTGGGTGTAATCCGCTGAAAACCCTCAGGAGACAACACTCCTCCTACTAGGGACACCTAGAGGTTTAACGGCTTGTTGCACGTGCTCAGTGCAATCATGTTGCCTACGAAAGTGTGCTTAGTTTTCTCCTTTCTGTTTCTCCTCTTAAATAAACTAGTTTGCTCGGGACGATCAAAGATAAGTTTGGGGGTATTTGTTCAGTTGATAAAACTGCACATTTGTATTACATTTTTCCTACCAATTTCATATTAAAAAAAGGACTTTATTATAATATATTATACATATGAGGGTTTATATGTAAAAACACCATTTTCCATGTGTTAATATATTTTAGTTAGCATTTGGTAGGAAAATGTATGCAAATAAATTCATTGACCAAATCCTAGTAGAACTAAGTCTACTGAATATTATTTGAGATTATTGTGCAGAATTTTCCAAGTTGTTATGCAGAATTTATCAAGGAAATCAAGTTGTTGAAGAAGACTTGCCTAATTAAGAAGCAAAACTTGGAGACCAAGTCTGGAAGCAACCGAGAAAAGATTTCCAGATTCTGAAGGTGCCTAGGATTGCCACATGTCACAAGATGCAAGCCCAAAAATTTCAGTCAAGAGATCCTGACCTTTAAGCGCGGATCCGTGGCCAAACCCCCCTTGGGCCGCGGATCCGCCGCAATTCTATGGAGTTAGAGGAAGAGATTTTTTGGGGTGAATCTATGCTATATTTTACCAAGTTTTCAACCTAAAAATTCTGGCTTTGCACTATAAAAGGGCGACGAGAGCCTCTTGGAAAAGTTATCAAGCTGACGAGATCACGAAGCCCCAGACGCTCACGCATCCAGGCTGATCATCAACTGTTCATCTACCTCCTTAGGAAAGATCGAGAAGCAACTAGTTTTGTAATCATTTTCTACTGAATAAAGTGTAGATTGTTCAAGTTGATTAATAAACGTAGTTATTTTATTTAATTCTTTTGCATTATGTTTTCCCTCTTTGTCTTTTCATCTTCTTCTCCCAACATGCGCGAGTAATTCTCCGCTTGTTAGGGTTCGTAGGATTAGGGTTGGCTAATTGACGATGAACATCCCTAAACCCTTTTTAAGTCCTATAAAGTTTATGAACTTTATCAAAAGAATCATTAACATCCTAATCGGGCGCGCTAGCAATTCTTTGCTAGTTCCAACCGCGATTAGAGATTAGACTAATGATTGTTTTGGTAAAGACTAGATTTGAACGGAATTCCGTGTCGAGATAAGGGTTAAGAGTGAGATTCGTTTTCCCTCCAGAAACCCTAATCTACACGCATCACCGTCGTTCTAGTTTTAAATCTATTAATGGATAAAAAGGGTAACTTTTAATTAATCGTCCATGACTACTAAATCCTAACGAACCCTACAAGCCCCCTTATTATATTAATTACATCTTTAAAATAATCTAGATCTATATTTTATATTCTTGTTTAACGTAGATCTAGAAACCATTCTATAAAATTCTTTATCCCTCCTCTCTTTCTCAACACATCTAAAGTAAAAGTAAAAGGTTCCACGATTCCCAGAGGACGACCCGTACTCATCTCGGTCTAGCTACGTGTGACACCGTTATTGATTGCGGTTAAACTACAAAGAAACACACTTTTTCGAACCAATCAGATGCCCGCTGGGGATGCGCCGAGCAGGAAGGAACCCGACGGCCTCGCGATGAGGGCTTCAGACCATCAGCGTCTGGTGGGCAGGAGGATGCCCGCTGGGGATGCGCCGAGCAGGAAGGAACTCGGTGGCCTCGCGATGAGGGCTTGAGATCCTCAGCATCTGATGGGCAGGAGGATGCCTGCTGGGGATGCGCCGAGCAGGAAGGAACCCGGCGGCCTCGCGATGAGGGCTTCAGACCATCAGCGTCTGGTGGGCAGGAGGATGCCCGCTGGGGATGCACCGAGCAGGAAGGAACTCGACGACCTTGCGATGAGGGCTTTAGATCCATCAGCGTCTGGTGGGCAGGAGGATGCCTGCTGGGGATGCGCCGAGCAGGAAGGAACTCGACGGCCTCACGATGAGGGCTTGAGATCCTCAGCATCTGATGGGCAGGAGGATGCCCGCTGAGGATGCGCCGAGCAGGAAGGAACCCGACGGCCTCATGATGAGGGCTTGAGATCCTCAGCATCTAATGGGCAGGAGGATGCCCGCTGGGGATGCGCCGAGCAGGAAGGAACTCGGCGGCCTCGTGATGAGGGTTTCAGACCATCAGCGTTTGGTAGGCAGGAGGATGCCCGCTGGGGATGCGCCGAGCAGGAAGGAACTCGGCGGCCTCACGATGAGGGCTTGAGATCCTCAGCATCTGATGGGCAGGAGGATGCCCGCTGGGGATGCGCCGAGCAGGAAGGAACACGGCGGCCTCACGATGGGGGCTTGAGATCCTCAGCATCTGATGGGCAGGAGGATGCCTACTGGGGATGCGCCGAGCAGGAAGGAACTCGGCGGCCTCGCGATGAGGGCTTCAGACCATCAGCGTCTGGTGGGCAGGATGATGCCCGCTGGGGATGCGCCGAGCAGGAAGGAACTCGGCGGCCTCACGATGAGGGCTTGAGATCCTCAGCATCTGATGGGCAGGAGGATGCCCGCTGGGGTTGCGCCGAGCAGGAAGGAACTCGGTGGCCTCACGATGAGGGCTTTAATCCTTGACGCTGGAGGGGTCGTGAGAGTCCTGCGAAGGATGGCCGAGCAGGGTAGCTGCTCGGTGCCTCTTGGCGAGGGCATTGGTCCTTGATGCTGGAGGGGCCCTGAGAGGCCTGCGAAGGATGGCCGAGTAGAGTAGCTGCTCGGTGCCACTTGGCGAGGGCTTTAATCCTTGACGCTGGAGGGTCCCTGAGAGGCCTGCGAAGGATGACCGAGCAGGGTAGCTGCTCGGTGCCTCTTGGCGAGGGCTTTCTGATCCCCGGCGTTGCGGTAGGGAAGCTACCCGCCGGGGATAGCCGAGCGAGGGATCCTCGGGCTCGACTGCCTCTGGGGGGGGCTTTTGATCCTTCAGGACGGGGACCGAGCAGGGTTACTGCCCAGTGCCTCTTGGCGAGGACTTTGATCCCTGTCGGTTGTGGTAGGAAGCTACCGGCCAGGGATAGCCGAGCAAGGACACGACTGCCTCTGGGAGGACTTTGGTTCTTGGCGCGGGAAGAGCTATAGGGCTGTAAGAAGCCTACCAAGGACTCTTGGCCGGGCAGGGTTACTGCCCGGTGCCTCTTGACGAGGGCTTTTGTCCTGAAGGATAGCCGAGCGAGGGATCCTCGGGCTCGACTGCCTCTGGGAGGGCTTTCTGATCCCTGGCGTTGCGGTAGGGAAGCTACCCGCCAGGGATAGCCGAGCGAGGGATCCTCGGGCTTGACTGCCTCTGGGAGGGCTTTCTGATCCCTGGCGTTGCGGTAGGGAAGCTACCCGCCAGGGATAGCCGAGCGAGGGATCCTCGGGCTCGACTGCCTCTGGGAGGACTTTCTGATCCCTGGCGTTGCGGTAGGGAAGCTACCCGCCAGGGATAGCCGAGCGAGGGATTCTCGGGCTCGACTGCCTCTGGGAGGACTTTCTGATCCCTGGCGTTGCGGTAGGGAAGCTACCCGCCAGGGATAGCCGAGCGAGGGATCCTCGGGCTCGACTGCATCTGGGAGGACTTTCTGATCCCTGACGTTGCGGTAGGGAAGCTACCCGTCAAGGATAGCCGAGCGAGGGATCCTCGGGGTCGACTGCCTCTGGGAGGACTTTCTGATCCCTGACGTTGCGGTAGGAAAGATACCCGCCAGGGATAGCCGAGCAGGGTAGTTGCTGGGCTGCCTCTTAGTGAGGGTTTAGATCCTTGGGCGAGGTGGCCCTCGAGCCGCCGTGGCGAGCCCTCTCTGTGTGACCCCGTCAAGGGAGGGGGTGTCGGTCTATTCGGCCAGCGAGGGCATTGATGACGGTCGCCGGAGGAGGTTCATCCGTGCCTCCGGTGAGGGGGGAGGCGGCGGCTGGTATCTGGATCTTTAGGACGATCGCTTGCCATGGGGATGAAGATGGGAAGGCCAACTTTGTTTTTTTTTTGTGAAGTTTCGGTTCCCACAGATGGCGCCAACTGATAGGGCTTCTTTTCGGCCTCCGTCAGATGTTGTCTTCTATTGATCTCGCGGTGAACTTAGCTGATTATCCTTCGTTGCGTGTGGGTCTCAATGGGTTTTTGGAGGAAGAGGTAAGGTGAGGAAGCAGTTGCCGAGTACCTGCAAAGAAGTCCCGGGGTGGTTTGGTACCACCGAGGACCCTCCGACGCTCAAGTTAGTGATGAGATCCGAGCAGAGTAACGGCATAAAGTGTAGAAAATGGCTTACTTGGCCCCTCTGTGATGGGGGTTTATATAGCGGCGGCCGCACGCAGCAGCAGGCGTGAGAATCTCGCCGGCAGTTACGCTCCCGACGTCACGCCCGCGTAAAGAGCGGATCGCCCATTGATGGGGATCGTGATGCCGTGGAACGTGGGATGTTGCTGGCGGAGAATCTGCGCATGGCGAGATTTGCGGAGCGGCGGTTGCGTCTGTGAGCGGTTCTGTTGGTCGGTCGGAGGACCGAGGAAGATGGCCTCTGCTGGGGAGCTCGGGAACGAGCGAGAGGGCTGAGGAGTCTTGGTCTTGTGGCAGCTCGGGGCGAGCTGAAAGGCCGAAGAGGCCAATTTCCAGGGGCTTTGAGGAAAGCCAGCTTGCGCTTGCAGGTTAGGCACAGGGGTGGCCTGGTCGGCCCCTGTGGGACCTTTCTTCTGAGTTCTGGGACACTTCATCTGCCACGTGTCCTGATCTGAGGCATTGCCAATATAGAGCATCATCATTAGCCCCCCACTCTTGTCCCGACCAGCTGGCGGGTCGGGTCAAGAGTGGACTGCCGTGCCGCCCGGGGAGAGCTCCCTCCTAAGATTTCATCGGGACGCGTCCCCGGGCTGTCAGCTGCCTTTTCTGCCAGCAAATCAAGGCGAAATCTCTGCATTTAAGGAAGGTGCGTCGGTTCGTGCATCACGTCACTGAAGCGACGGTCTGCATGTCAAGCGTCGGTTGGCCGACGTGACGTGTGCAGACCTGCGGCGCCTGTTGGGCAGGAGGATGCCCGCTGGGGATGCGCCGAGCAGGAAGGAACTCGGCGGCCTCACGATGAGGGCTTCATACCATCAGCGTCTGATAGGCAGGAGGGTGCCCACCGGGGATGCGTCGAGCAGGAAGGAACTCGGCGGCCTCGCGATGAGGGCTTCAGACCATCAGCGTCTGATAGGCAGGAGGATGCCCGCTGGGGATGCGCCGAGCAGGAAGGAACTCGGCGGCCTCGCGATGAGGGCTTCAGACCATCAGCGTCTGGTGGGCAGGAGGATGCCCACTGGGGATGCGCCGAGCAGGAAGGAACTCGGTGGCCTCACAATGAGGGCTTGAGATCCTCAGCATCTGATGGGCAGGAAGTTGCCCGCTGGGGATGCGCTGAGCAGGAAGGAACCCGGCGGCCTCATGATGAGGGCTTGAGATCCTCAGCATCTGATGGGCAGGAGGATGCCCGCTGGGGATGCGCCGAGCAGGAAGGAACCCGGCGGCCTCATGATGATGGCTTGAGATCCTCAGCATCTGATGGGCAGGAGGATGCCCGCTGAGGATGCGCCGAGCAGGAAGGAACTCGGCAGCCTCATGATGAGGCCTTCAGACCATCAGCGTCTGGTGGGCAGGAGGATGTCCGCTGGGGATGCGCCGAGCAGGAAGGAACACGGCGGCCTCACGATGAGGGCTTGAGATCCTCAGCATCTGATGGGTAGGTGGATGCCCGCTGGGGATGTGCCGAGCAGGAAGGAACTCGGCTGTCTCGCGATGAGGGCTTCAGACCATCAGCGTCTGGTGGGCAGGAAGATGCCCGTTGGGGATGTGCAGAGCAGGAAGGAACTCGGCGGCCTCACGATGAGGGCTTGAGATCCGCAGCATCTGATGGGCAGGAGGATGCCCGCTGGGGATGCGCCGAGCAGGAACGAACTCGGCAGACTCACGATGAGGGCTTAAGATCCTCAGCATCTGATGGGCAGGAGGATGCCCGCTGGGGATGCGCCGAGCAGGAGGGAACTCGGCGGCCTCGCGATGAGGACTTCAGTCCATCAGCGTCTGGTGGGCAGGAGGATGCCCGCTGGGGATGCGCCGAGCAAGAAGGAACTCGGCGGCCTCACGATGAGGGCTTTGATCCTTGACGCTAGAGGGGCCGTGAGAGGCCTGCGAAGGATGGCCGAGCAGGGTAGCTGCTCGGTGCCTCTTGGCGAGGACTTTGATCCTTGACGCTGGAGGGGCCCTGAGAGGCCTGCGAAGGATGGCCAAGCTGTTGGATATATGTATGCCCTAGAGGCCATTATATGATAGTGGATGTATTTGTACATGTATATATATTCAGTATACATTCTTGCTCGACATGATAATATGATATCTGGTTCTTCTTTATCTGACATGTTGGTTTGATCATGCTTTTATTCATTCATACATGCTGATAAAGCCCTGAGGATATCGGCTTGACTACTCTGATTATGATGGAGATCATACTAGTGGGACAACTGTAGTCTATAAGCATATCCTGGAAAGTCCCAAATCGTAGGTATATCGAGACGGGGCATTGATATACCAGAGTAGACTAGCGTATATGATACTAGACCCATACGATGGGCGATGAATGTTCCCACATTCATCGATGTTTGACATCAAGATCATATACGGGTGCTCAGTGGTGACTGGGTACACTGGACAGACCCACCGAGAACTCCTATATGGAATTATATCTATCGTCGGATAGCAGTTCTCAGGTGACACTGGTACAGGTTAGTCTGTAGACCCGAGATCGTCATAGAGTCTTGTGTGTTCTCCCACTGTACTTTGATTGCCACCCTACCACAGCTCTACTGAGTCGTGCAAACAGGTGGCCGTTGGGTACAGTCCCGAGACACACGAAGGCAATGAGCGATAGGAGGGGTTTCGTCTCTCCCGGTATTGGGAGTTGATGATGTGCTGTGCCCGACTGGTTATACCAGTAAGTCCCTGGCCAGGGCTGCTGAGATTTGTTGATAAGTGTTATCAGTAGTTTCTCGATCTGTTATAGACCATTCACCGGCACGACTTATTGAGTTATTGGGGTCGACGTGACCATCTCTAGGCTCGATATGCAGCATATCTGACGAAGAGACCGGACTGTACGGTAGTGTTGCCGGTTAGATCGACGGGAGTTGTAGCAGGTTCGCTTGTTTTCTTCTGATCGCTCAATACCCGGGTGGCCGTTACGTTTAGCTGACCGCTTGCGGCTTGGGGGTGCTTGATGTGATCATCACCCACTGCCGGCGTATTGACGAGTCTTAGAGTCCCACAAAGGAGTTACCCAGTCCAGACGAAACGTTGTGGTGCGCGTATGCGATATGCGCATGGACCCGATTAAAATGCGCGTATGGGATACCGTATATTAATTGGGCGGCTTGCTTTTGGTCGGGTCGTATGTGATATGACCGGATTGATGAATCAAGTGTTGATTTATCATTAGCTTCTCACTAGAAATCCTATCTTGTTTCTTTTGGATGTATGCATGCATGTATGCATTCATTCTTGTTCATGCACATATGGATGTGCATGCACACATGCATACATACATCATTCTATCATGGTTGCTTATACATTGAGAATGGTGGCAATATAAGAATCACACCATGGTTTTTATATGGATTATTATTGCATTTATATTAAAACAAAAAGGGAAAAGAAAAAGGGTTAAATCATGGAATGTTTCTACACTCTTCTTCACCTTACCATGCTCACCTACTTTTTAACCCTTGGTTTATTTTCCTTTTGTGTTTTTAACTCCAATACAATAATATCTTTATAATTAACCATGGTTTGAAATGAGAGATGGAAAATATATATACTTATATTTTTCATTTTTCTAATTAGAGTTTTTCCTCTCTTCTTCTCAAAAAGCCATCGTCTTCTTCAACCTTGATCTCTTGCTCTCTAGACTTTTCAAGTGAGCAAAATACTCATAAAAATAGGATTTTGAAGTGAGAAAGAGAACCACAATATCATTCTACACAAGTCTAGCCCACTTGTTTAGAGTGTTATCTTCTTTTCTTATCTTGGAAAGTGAAGTCGATAGCTAGGACGAAGGAGCTTCGGGTGGATCGTCGTGGACACTAGAAGACTTCAAGAAAACCTTCCTCCAACACTCAAGAGGCCAAAGAGTCTAGCGATGGGAGCTACAAAGGTTGTAGTCTCGAAACCCTAGTCTTTGTTGCATTTATTGTTTAGAAACCCTAATTTTCTAGGATCGATCCTATGTATGCTAGCTTAGCACCATAAAAACTTGAACTTTGTGACATGTGATACTTCCAAACTCTTCATAGGGTGCTAGGTAAACCTAACACGAGCAGGGTAGCTGCTCTGTGCCTCTTGGTGAGGGCTTTCTGATCCCCGGCGTTGCGGTAGGGAAGCTACCCGCCGGGGATAGCCAAGCGAGAGATCCTCGGGCTCTACTGCCTCTGGGAGGACTTTTGATCCTTCAGGACGGGGACCGAGCAGGGTTACTGCCCAGTGCCTCTTGGCGAGGACTTTGATCCCTGCCGTTTGTGGTAGGAAGCTACCAGCCGGGGATAGCCGAACAAGGACTCGACTGCCTCTGCTAGGACTTTGGTTCTTGGCGCGGGAAGAGCTATAGGGCTGTAAGAAGCCTAACAAGGACCCTTGGCCGGGCAGGGTTACTGCCCGGTGCCCCTTGACGAGGGCTTTTGTCCTGAAGGATAGCCGAACGGGGGATCCTCGGGCTCGACAGCCTCTGGGAGGGCTTTCTGATCCCTGGCGTTGCGGTAGGGAAGCTACCCGCCAGGGAGAGCCGAGCGAGGGATCCTCTGGCTTGTTTCCCTCCGAAAGACGGCGCAAGACGGACGTCTTGCCTGAAATTCGGGGCAGATGCTAATTGGTGCTATCCGTCCACCTCTCCGAAGATGCTAAGTTGATTTATGACACCGTGTGTCGAAGGTTTGAACGGATGCGGCCGATATAGCAGACTTCGTCAGATTCCCCCTCGCTTGAGGGGTTTTTGATTGTGGGGACGCTCTTCCCTGCAGGCGCAAGCCCCTGCGGTTAATCACGCTACCGCATCGCGGTAATAACTTTCTCCTTCTCCAGATGGTCACTTTGTGTCGTGGGTGTTTGTTTTATGTTTGGTTGCCCGTGGATTGTATGCGGAGACTAAGTTATGTTGTCGCCCGTAGGGCGTGGACTAGTCCAAATCCGTATTTTCTTAGATTTGGGATTGGGGGTTGGGTTTAAGGATGCGTTAGTCTCCTTTGAGACTAAGATCAACTTAAACGTTTGTTAAGGATACGTTAGTCTTATTTTAGACTAAGATCAACTTAACGGGATCGTTTAGATCCAACAAAAGAGCAATTGGGCTCTATTGTTTAGTTTAATGACATTGCGGTCGATTACCAGTTTAAGGACCTGGTGGTCCAATGTTAGTTTTAAGACATTACGGTCAAGGTTAAGGACATCATAGTCCATGGATTTAAGGACTCCACAGTCCATTATTAGTTTTAAGACATCACGGTCAAGGTTAAGGACGCCATAGTCCGTGGAATTAAGGACTCCACAGTCCAATAGTTTAAAGACATCACGGTCGAGATTAAGGACATCATAGTACATGGGTTTAAGGACTCCACAGTCCGTTGCTAGTTTTAAGACATTACGGTAGAGGTTAAGGACATCATAGTCCATGAGTTTAAGGACCCCACAGTCCGTAGAAATGTATGGTTATCGGGACCCGTCACCTCTTTGAAGACGTTGAGGAATTACAACGACAAATATCAAACGAGTGAAGAGATGTACCCTGAAACCCAGGTGGATTAATTGATCTATAGCCCAGTTTGGAACTAAGACCAATTAATTTTATTATGAGCACATTGGCTCAGTTAAGTCTGAATTGAGGACTTATGGCCTTCTTGGGCTAAGTCCAATCAAGTTTGGAATATTGGTCCTCTGTTGGTCCATTGAAGGGGAGATTTTGCCTCTAGAAAACTAACCAATTGGGCTGAAGCTAGTGTTCAACACTAAAGAACAACAGTGTTAAACACTCGTAATGAGATTATCAAATTAGTGTTTAAACACTAGAAACATGATTCTCAAATTAGTGTCAAACGTTAATAGATAACAGTATTAAACACTGGCAACAAAATTATCAGATTAGTGTTAAACACTAGAAGAGGGAGGGATCACGCGGGGCACGTGATAGCATTAAAAAGTGGAGCCAGACCCCCTTATTTTGTTCTCTGGATATTCAGATAAGTGTTAAAACACTTTTTTATATATATTTTTATTTTTGAGCATCACGTGCTGACACGTCATGGTGATTCATGCGCTGGATGTTAAAGCGTTTGCTGAGGGGTCACGTGGTAACACGTGAGAGTGCCCAAAGTCTTCATTTCTTTTGCTTTTCCTTTCTGTGTTTTGTAGGTCACGTGGGAGCACGTGAGGCATTGCCTCAGGATTAATTCCTTCCTATTTTGGAGGATCTTTTCAGGGGTCACGTGGGGACACGTGACCCAAATTCTTTGCATGCACAGAGATCTCTTTAGTCCCTTTATTTTATTTTGAGAATTAAATTCTCTGCAGGGTTAAACGCTAATTATAATTTTGGAGGAATTAAATTCCTATGTTTGTGGAAGAATTAAATTCTTATGTAGGGTTAAACCCTACTTTCTTTTAAAGGAATTAAATTCCCATTAATCTGAGAGAATTAAATTCTCAATTAGGGTTAAACCCTAGTTTTGCCCATTTTGAAGGAATTAAATTCCTATAGTTTTAAGAGAATTAAATTCTCAGATAGGGTTTAAACCCTGATTTCATCATGAAGGAATTAAATTCCTGCGAGTTTGGGAGAATTAAATTCTCATATAGGGTTAAACCCTAATTTTATTTTGGGAGAATTAAATTCTCTAAACTCAATTCCCCCTCTAAGTTTTGGATCTGCATGGCAGGATCTCAACCCGATGAGAATTAAATTCTCAACTTATGGGGAGATGTGCTCTGTGCAGATCTTCAACAAGAGGAAGAACTAAGTTCTTTTGCAGAAGAGTTAAACTCTTAGATTTTGAGAATTAAATTCTTTATTTGAAGTTTTGATCCCCTTTTTTTCTCACCTAGGGTTTTTCTTTGTAGAGAATTAAATTCTCCTTTCTTTTCTCTCTGAAATTTCAAGATTCCAAGGCTCTCTCTCTCAAAAACTCTATATTTCTTCTCTTCTCTTGGCTCCTATTTATAGGAGAAGGAAGAGAATCAATTTGTTTAGCAAATCTTTCTTTGAAAGATTTTGTTTGTTTTCATAATTAATATGAGCCTTTAGATTATTAAGTGAATTTTATTCACCGTTGGATTTTTATTCCAAAGATATTTTGTTTGTTATTTCTGGTGAGATTTAAGAAAATCTTTCCTTATCTAAGATTTTTGCATAAATTGGTGATATTTAATCACCCTGGATCTTTAATCCAACGGTTCTCCTTAATCCTTTCCTATTTGGAAAGATTTTGGAGAAATTAAGAATTTTAATTCAATTAAACTGTAAGGCTTTCAAAGCCTGTCACGTGCTGGCACGTGACCCTTGGTCACGTGTGAGCACGTGACCCTCGTTGAGGTATATTCTGATTATTTTTAGAATTAAATTCTATTTAAGCTACAGGGCTTTCAAAGCCTGTCACGTGTTGGCATGTGACCCTTGGTCACGTGTGAGCACGTGACCCCCAATTGAGTCATCTTTCAGCCATTTATTTTCGTTTCTGTTTGATAAAGTTTTAACCATCACGTGTCATCACGTGACCATTGGTCACCTGTGAACACGTGATACCTCATTGAGGTGATTCCTGATTTTTAATCAGGAAACAAATGCCCCCACAGCGTCGCTCTCACGTGTCTGCACGTGAGTGCAACGCTGTCACTTTTGTGACCGTTGGATCCATCTAGGGAATCGGGAAGATGAAGCGTTTCCATCACATCCTATAAATGCAGGGGTCTCTTCAGAAGCGCCTCCACTCTTTCATCTTCTTCCTTGCGATTTCTTTTTCTTTTGAGAATTTAATTCTCTTTTCTCAAAGCTTAGTTCTCTGTCTTGCGAATTTTCCAGAGTTTAACTCTGTTGAAGAAAGCCCATCTCTTCAGGTAATGACTTTGGACGATCGAAGAACTTTCATACACATAAACTCTTTGGATTTTAAATCCACACCAAGGGTTTTCCCTTGTAATAAGAACCCATTCTTCTTTAAGTTCTTTAACAAGAACAGAAAACCATTTAACCTTCAAATAGTAGATCTCTTAGGGTTTCTCTAATCTTTAGGGATCGGTGGTGGTGTTTGTCTTTTCCATAGAATCATCAAAAAGCTCTGGCTATGGGAAAAGAATTTCTGGGAATTTAATTCTCTTTTTCAAAAAGGAATTTAATTCCTATGAAGAACTTAGTTCTTCTCAGGGGACTTCTTGGGTTTTTTTTGCGCTGAGTTGTCTTCTGTAACCAAGAGGAAAAGGCCTGTAATGGTGCCTTTTCCTAGGGAATGTACCGAGTTGCTTGAAATCCTTTGTTTATCTAGACAAATATTCTTCTCGATTGGCTTATCCATTAAATTCTCACGATCTTTATTTCAGGTATTATGGATGCCCATTTGTATGATCTTGATGAGATTATTTCTTACGGAAACATTCATGCATTGGGCCGCAGCCAGAACCATGAGTTCACCAACGCTCAATGTGCTGAGATCATGAGCCGCTTCGACGAGTACAACGGTCGGCTACTCCCTCGTCGCTCTTCTCTTTTGAAACTCATCGTGACGGCGATCTGGGAGGCGCTCCCTCTATTTTGCACCGGCGTACCGCTAGGGCATTAGATGCCGCCGTGGATAAGGTGCATTCGGTGTACCTGATGAGCCTAATCTCGAAGAGAAGGCAAGACGATCTTATTGATCTCTTACATCAGGATTTTCAGCAGTCGGCCATACTTGCTGCCTATCGAAGGGTGGAGTATATCCGTGAGAATCCCGACGCTTGTGATCGCGAAGGAAAACATACTAGGATGGTTCGAAATGCCTGGAAGATCTTGGACAAGGTCACTTTTGAGTTTCTCAATCCATGCCCCGAATCTGAGGTCTTGCCATTCTAATTGTTTCTTCTTATTTTTGTATGAACTTTTAAAGTATGAGTGATAAGTTTTTCCTTCCCTTCTGTGTTTGCATGCCTTCTTTATGGGATTTTGTCATATTGTCACTGTTGCTGCTGACATGTTTGGCGTGTGAGGCACCATTTTACTTTTCAGTGCATATCGAGTTTGGTGCTCACGTGCTCTACACGTGGGGCCCTTTTGATGGGGCTGTTTAATTTTTTATGCCATATTTTCTGTGCACAACATTAGATGCAGAAAAGGAGTCTTGGAAATAGTTCCATCTCCTTGATTTCCAATGCCTTTCCTTGTTTAGCGATCTTTTCCCGGTAGTGTAGTATGCTTAAATCGATGCACTCTTTTTATCATTGGCTGTTGTATGCTTTTCTGTTGAATTTTCATGTTTGCCGGGTACTCATATGTGCGTCTTGCTTGCGTAAATGAGTTTCATATTTTTCCATGGAAGTTTTCTTTAATTGCGAGCACCATCGTTATGTTGCATGCACATCAGAGCTTTGGGTATCAATTCCTTTCGAATATTCATATAATTGTAAATGCATGCTCGGTAGGATATGCATCGGATACTTTCCTTGTTGCCTCCCATATCAGGTGATTTGTGTGTGTTCTAGATCGAGTATTGCCGTCGAATGGAGATTTGTTTATACGGTGCTCGAGTGTTCCCGTCTTTCTCCAGGGGCTGTGGCTGCGAAAGCGGGCTTGCGGGGTCTGATTAAGCGGTGCGCGGCGAACATGGTGTCGTGAGAAAAGAGGCTCGGCCGCAAATTCTCGGAGAGGGAGCTGGCTTCGAAAGCGCTGCACGAGCTTCAAGCCAATCTTACAGCCAAGGACAACAAAGCGTATGAACTCTGGCGAGTGCTTCAAGAGGCCATCAAGGAGGTGGTGGCTATCGACAAGGCCGCCGTGTTTACTCGCGAAAGGGTCAAGGCTCACAAAGCTACCGAGAAAGAGCTCGAAGGCCGGCTCGCTTCATATCAGGCCCAGCAGGCTCAAGCGGAGGCCCGTCTTCTGGCGATACTGAATCACGAAGGCGCGGCCCAGCGAAAGATGGATGAGCTGACCAAGCTGCTAAATCGCCCACCGACCTGAAGACTTGTATATCTTTTTTTTTCTTCTTTTGTACATACTCCTAAATAAGAGTATATTTTTGTTCTTTCACGAATTGTACTTTATATCCATTTTTGGTTCATGAATAAAAGACATATTTTTCTTCTCAATGGTGTGTCCCTTTTTATTGAATGTATTATGCGGATAGTCTTTCTTGATCTCTTTGCAGGACAACGATGGCTTAGGATTCAGGGTTAAGATCTGCCTCCCAAGACTTTTCAACTTTATGAGCCGTGAGGATCTCGTAAAGAATTTTTCTCCCTACAGGTCGAGGGGATCCCGTAGGTGTAATTTCTCCTTACGAATCGTGAGGATTCCTAAGCGTGTTTTCTCTTGAAAGTCGTAAGGATCTCACAAGAGAGTTTGCTCCTTTACGAGTCGTGAGGAACCGCGAGTGATGGGTGAAGTTGCCCTTACCGTATTTCACGGGGTCAGGTGTTGAGCTGGATGCTTCCCACGGGTTCACTGCCGTGTTTGGCGTAGTTTTCCGGGGTACCGTAGTTTAAAGACATCGCGGTCAAGGTTAAGGACATAATAGTCCGTGGATTTAAGGACTCCACCGTCCGTTGCTAGTTTTAAGACATTACGGTCGAGGTTAAGGACATCATAGTCCGTGGATTTAAGGACTCCATAGTCCGTTGTTAGTTTTAAGACATCACAGTCGAGGTTAAGGACATCATAGTCCGTGGATTTAAGGACTCCACAGTCCGATGTTAGTTTTAAGACATCACGGTCGAGCTTAGGGACATCATAGTCCATGGGCTTAAGGACCCCACAGTCCGTTGTAGTTTTAAGACATCACGGTCGAGGTTAAGGACATCATAGTCCATGATTTTAAGGACCCCACAGTCCGTGAAATGTGTGGTTGTTGGGACCCGTCACCTATTTGAAGACGTTGAGGAATTACAACGACAAATATCAAAGGAGTGAAGAGATGTACCCTTAAACCAAGGTAAAATTAGTTTAAGGACATTACGGTCCATTGTTAGTTTTAAGACATCACGGTCGAGGTTAAGGACATCATAGTCCGTGGATTTAAGGACTCCACAGTCCGATGTTAGTTTTAGGACATCACGGTCGAAGTTAAGGACATCATAGTCCATGAGTTTAAGGACCCCACAGTCCGATGTTTGCTCTGGATACTTCCCACGGGTTCACTGCCGTGTTTGGCGATGACCAGACTCCGCTCTGGATGCTTCACACGGGTTCACTGCCGTGTTATGCGAGGACTAGGATCCGCTCTGGATGTTTTCCACGGGGTCAGAAGTGACGTAATCCGTATTCCACGTAGCCAGGAATTTTGCTCTAGATACTTCCTACGGGTTCACTGCCGTGTTCGGCGAGGACTAGGCTCCGCTCTGGATGCGTCACACGGGTTCACTGCCGTGCTCTGCGGGGACCAGGATCCGCTCTGGACGTTTTCCACGGGGTCAGAAGTGACGTTATCCGCGTTCCACGTGACCAGGAATTTTTCTCTAGATGCTTCCCACGGGTTCACTGCCGTGTTCGGCGAGGACTAGGCTCCGCTCTGGATGCTTCACACGGGTTCACTGCCGTGCTCTGCGAGGACCAGGATCCGCTCTGGACGTTCTCCACGGGGTCAGAAGTGACGTTATCCGCGTTCCACGTGACCAGGAATTTTGCTCTAGATGCTTCCCACGGGTTCATTGCCGTGTTCGGCGAGGACTAGGCTCCGCTCTGAACGTTCTCCACGGGGTCAGAAGTGGCGTTATCCACGTTCCACGTGACCATGAATTTTTCTCTAGATGCTTCCCACGGGTTCACTGCCGTGTTCGGCGAGGACTAGGCTCTGCTCTGGATGCTTCACACGGGTTCACTGCCGTGCTCTGTGAGGACCAGGATTCGCTCTGGACGTTCTCCACGGGGTCAGAAGTGACGTTATCCGCGTTCCACGTGACTAGGAATTTTTTTGACTTTATCCGCATTTCACGGAGTCGGAATTTGACTCTCGATCATCTGTACACCGCCGAGTCATGGAACTGGGAGTTGCCGCTGTTCCACTTTGCTTGATGTTGTGTCTGCTGCAATGAGACGAATGTTGAGATGATCTCTAGGCTATCTGTGACCCGTCGAGATTTGGCTTCTTCTTCCGATGAAACCTGGGGAGGAGGAGTGTGACTCCCTCTTCGTTTGTGCCCCTGGATTGTATACAGGGATTGATGTAATATCACCTGTAGGGCATAAATTTCATTTTTATTTTATTTCTTTCCGCGATGCTCTATCATTTCTGCTTTTATATATCGCGAAGGTCACGATTGCCCAATCATTCAAGCTATTTTTTCGCGGTGCCCAATCATTTCGGCCTTTTGTTTTATTTTTACTCACTGCTTTTTTTTACCTGCTGTTTTTACTCACGGAGCCCTTTTGGGTTTTCATCCGTGTCCATTTTGCTTATGGACGTACCGTTTTCTTTTTTTTCTCTTTTTTGTATCAACTTTGGGATGCTGCAATCCACCATAGTTTATCGGCATCTCGGTCAACGGCTAGTTTTAGGACATAATGGTCCATTGGTAGTTTAAGGACATTTCGGTCCGTCGTTAGTTTAAGAACGTTTCGGTCCGTTGTTAGTTTAAGAACGTTTCGGTCCGTTGTTGAAGAAGGCCTGTCACTACTTATAGAGTTTAGGCTTAGGAAGATAGCGAGCGGACATAGTCGTCGTCATCTATCATTGACCTAGGCCGTGACTCGTCAAGCGTAGTACTTCTTCAGGAAGCGGCCATTTATTGGTTTGAAGGGCCTTTCGCCATGCATGTCCATGAGTAGATAGGCTCCACCCTGGTAGACCTTGTCTATAATGTATGGGCCTTCATAGTTCGGCTGGAATTTTTTCCGCTTGGCGCGATTGGGGATCATAGGTCTTTTGACCACTAGCACGAGTTCGCCTTGGCAGAATGTCCTCGGCCTGGTCAATCTTTCATATGAGCGCGTCATCTTTGCCTTATAAGCTTCCAGATTTTTCTGCGCCAGGAGCCGGGTTTCATCATGGGCGTCGAGCTCCTCAAGCCGAAGGTGAGCGTTCTCTTCGTCCGTCAGCTCATAATGCATTGCCACTCGTAGAGAGGGTAACTCTATCTCGAGGGGGAGTACTGCTTCTGTACAGAATACCAACGCGTAGGGCGTCGTGTTCGTGGCCGTCTTGAATGTAGTTCGATATGCCCAGAGAGCTTCATGCAGTCTCTCGTGCCAGTCTTTTTTATTTCGAGACACCGTCTTTTTCACAATCTTCGTCAAGGTCTTGTTGAAAGCCTCAGCTAGACCGTTTGCTTAGTCGCCAAAATGAATCGATGTCCTCTGGACGATGCTGGCTCGATGGGGCTGATTATGTCAGTCCCCCACATTTCGAACAGCCAGCAAGCCACTGTCGGGTGTAACGGATTTGGATGCTGATGGATAAAGTCTCCATGGATCTGGCATGAGTGGCATTACTTCGCATATTCGAGGCAGTCCTGGATCATCGTGGGCCAATAATAACCCATCCGTTTGATCTTCAACTTCATCTTCGGCTCGGCTTGGTTAGAACCGCAGAGTCCGTCATGAACTTCTTGGACGACTCTTTTCGCCTCTTCAGGTCCCAGGCATCTCAACCACAGAGAATCAAATGACATCTTGTACAGAGTATCGTTGACGAAGGCAAAAGATAGGGCTCGTTTCGTGAGCTGATGTTTTGAGGACGCATCTTCAAGCGTTCGACGGGACTTGAAGTAGTCTATAATGACTTCTCTTCAATCCTCAGCCTTTTCCTGGTCTCTTATTTGCATAGCCATTTGCTTAGTAGCTCCTTTTTCTTCGGACAACTCCGGGGATATTTCCGCCGGTGCAAGAACCCGACGTCTTTGCACAACGATTCTCACGTCATCGAGGTTCTCGTCGGCCAGTTCTTTAGCGAGCTTAGCTGGTACATCCGCTTTGCTATTTTCCGCACGCGGTATGCTTTCCAAGATGTAGGAAGGTATTTGAGTCAGCAGTTGCCGTACTCTCTCGCCGTACTTTACCAGCTTTGGTTTGCACGTTTGATAGTCGTCGTTTACTTGACTGACGATCAGTTGGGAGTCTCCGTATATGAGGCGGTTTTCAATTCCCATGTCAATGGCGATCTCGAGACCTGCTATCAAAGCTTCATACTCGGCTTCATTGTTCATCCTCGGCTCTGTCAAGGAGAAAGCAAAGCGCATTATCTCTCCTTGTGGAGTCACGAAGATAAGGCCTACCCCTGATTTGATTATAGGCGCGCTCTGTTTGTGCTTCTTCATGGAAGACGCTCCATCAAAATAAAGTTCCCACCGGTTACCACCACCGTCGATCGCATCAAACGCATGTTCGTCTGGCAGTTCGCAATTCAAAGGGGAATCGGCCAGTATCGGATGTTCAGCGAGGAAATCGGTTATGGCCTGGCCTTTCACTGCCTTAAGAGGTCGATAAGTTATCGAGAACTCCATCAAGAGTAGGGCCCATTTAGCGAGTCGCCCCGTCAATATGGCTTTTGACATCAAATATTTGAGAGGATCCACCTTCGATATGCGACGGACTTCATGCGCCAACGCATAGTGCCTGAGCTTCGTTATCGCAAAGATCAATGTCAGGCAGTGTTTTTCGATGGGAGAATAATTGCTTTCTGCCCCAGGAGAACTCGACTCAAGTAATAGAGAGCTCTTTCTTTCCCTTAGTCGTTCTCTTGTGCCCATAACGTGCCTAAGGAACCTTCGAGGGCTGTTGTATAAAGAATAAGGGGCTTTCCCTTGACCGGAGCGGCTAGTACTGGCGGATTCTGCAAGTATTGCTTGATTTCGTCCAGCGCGCCTTGGCATTTGTGATTCCAGACAAACGGGGTCCCCTTTTTCATCAGGTGACTGTAAGGACGGCACTTGCCTGAGAGATTGGCTGTAAATCGCCGGATATATGCGAGCTTTCCTTGGAGAGACCGCAGCTGCTTGAGAGTCCTTGGTGGAGGCATTTCCATAATCGCCTTGATCTTTGACGGATCTATCTTGATACCTCGATGTCGGATGATGAATCCTAGGAATTTATGAGGACACCCCAAATGCGCATTTGAGAGGGTTCATCTTCAAGTTGTATTGCCGAAGGCGTTGAAACACGATCTTCAGATGCTCGAGATGTTCCTCGTATGATTTGCTTTTCACCACGAGGTCATCGATATAACATTCGACGATTTCATGTATAAAGTTATCAAAGATCTTTGTCATGGCCCTCTGATAGGTGGCACCGGCGTTCTTCAGACCAAAAGACATCACCTTATAGCAGAATATGCCCAAAGGGGTCCGGAAAGCGATGTGCTTCTGGTCTTCGGGATGCATCTTTATCTGATTGTATCCTGACGAGCCGTCCATGAAGGAGAAAACTTCATGAGTGGATGTATTGTCTATCATCAGCTCGGTGACCGGTACTGGGAAGCCGTCTTTCGGGCAGGCTTTATTGAGATCCCGAAAGTCCACGCATATGCGCACTGTCCCATTTTTCTTCATCACCGGGACGATGTTGGCGATCCAGTCAGGATACTGAACCTCTTGGATGAAACCAGAGTCGATCAGCTTCTTGACCTCGGTGTTGATACTCATCTCAAGCTCGAGCCGCATTCTCCTCGGTGCTTGTTTGATTGGCTTAACGTCCGGGGATATTGCCAGTTTGTGGACAGCAATCTCTGGATCTAATCCTGGCATTTCGGAATAGTTCCATGCGAAGCAATCTCTATGCTGCATAAGCACGTCTTTTAGCGCAACCACCATTTCTTCAGATAGCAGCTCACTGATGAATGTCGGTCGCGGGTCGTTTGCCGTCCCCAAATCAATTTTCTTGAGGTTATCTGTGGTGGTATGTATTCCATCTTCCAGCTCTTTTAGCGCTGGTGGAAACTCTGAGATCACCTCGTCATTATTGTTTTCGAAGCACCAGGGGAGGTTATCCATACTGTCGGGGTCTTCTTCTGATAGCGTTATCATGTGGCAAGTACGAGCTCGCTTCCAAGACCGATATTGATCTGGTTCTACCCTCGTGGATTTGGATTCATGCTTCTGCGGCGGGGTTACCCTCCAGCTGCTGGATAGAGCAAATCTGCCCTGTCGATATTGATCTTCGACCCAGTTCTTGAAGGTGAAGCAGTCTTCAATAGGATGTCCTATTGCCCTATGATAGGAGCAATAGTCTGGATGAGAAACTTCGCCTGCTTGCTCGGGGTGCTTGGACTCCGGAAGTGTAATCAGTTGATGTTTCATGGTAAGATCAAGTATTTTCTTCGTCTTGTCTTGAGGAAAAGAGTAAGCTCGACTCATCTTCTTCATAAGGGACAAATCCGGACCGCTCGATTTCCGATTGCGTGACTTCTTGGTCCCGTTTTGTCGTTGTCGAACGCCTTTTCCGCTCTTCGACTTGTTTCGGCCTCTGCGTCGAGCCTTTTGTACAACAGGTTGACAGGGAGGAACATTTTCATCTGTCGCAGTCTGTTGAAGAAGGCGCTGCATCCTGGCTTTCTCATAGATGGCCATTTCGCGATTATGGTCATCTCAAACCTTTTGACCCGCTTCCCTGATAAGCTTGTCCATTCGTTCTTCAAATGACGGACTCGGCATTTTGATTGCAGGATCTCATTTTGGTTCGGGGTCAGCGTTTTCTGACAGGGCGTCCTCTTCTTCATCGAAGTTATATATGATGTAGCTACCATGGACTCGTTCCCTTTTCCCGGATTTCACATATCCAAGCCCGAGTGTTTCCATTCTCCCGTTGGGCAGCTTGCGCTGAGTTCCAGGGACATCCCAAATCCTGTTGTAAAACTGAGCTTGTCGAAGGGTCTGTTTGAAAGGTACCCCTTGGTGCTTCAAGAGCCTTCTTAAGCCTTCCGAGTAATATCTAGGCAGACGGATGGGCTGGATCCTGTCGAGCGTAAAATCGGCACCATGCCAAATTTCTTTCTCCACTTTGGTTTCTCCAGATCGGTAGAATAGGATCGCCTTTTCACCCTTTCGCCTGGGAGGGACGTAAAATGTCTGCAATTCTTGCACACTATAAGCTTTAAGTGCGTCGAGATCTTTGTAGTGCTCCCGCGGAATCATGGTAATTTGCAAACTCTGATTATCACCAGTGAATGCTTGTATTGATGGCCGAGCGGAGAATACCGCATTAACCTCGTCTTCCGAGTCGCTGCCGAAGATCAACATGGGGGCGGACGGTCCCGGCTTGTTGTACTGGGGTGGACCTGAATAAACCATTTCTTCCTCTTCCTCAGTATCACTCCCAAAGACAGGAATGGTGGTGATAGCTTTGTTCTCCGGTTTGTGACATCTCTCCGTGTCCTCGAAATCTGGCAAGAAATATTTTGCATCTTCATACTTGCGGACTTCGTTCACGGAGAATGGGTTCAGCTCTCCTGTTACGGTATACTCGAGACCATCCTTGAAATACTTCATACACTGATATTGTGTAGAAGGAATGATATTGTACTCGTGTAACCAAGGCCGGCCGAGCAAAGCGTTGTAGCAGGTCTTGGCGTCAATGACGTGAAACTTGATATCCGTGATGAGTAGCCCAAAGCGCAACGTTAGTATTATAGACTCGAGAGTTCGTGACGATTGGGAGTCAAAACCAGAGATGGTGATTTTATGACGAGCGAGATGCTGGACGCTCATGCAGATTTCTTTCAACACTCACACGTTGAGGAGATTGACGGAAGACCCATTGTCGACCAGAATTTTGCCTATCTTTATATCGTGGCAGTATCCTGAGACATAGAGGGGACGGTTGTGCTCGCACGTCCCAAGGAGGAAGTCTTCATCGCCGAAGGTGATATCGGCTCTGTGTACTTCCTCCAGCTCGTCCTTCATCTTTTCTTCAGCAAGAAAAGCTTGGAATTGCTCTGGATCTTGTAGCGCCTTGATCAATGCATCTCTTGCTTCTTTTGATAGTAAAAGGGCGTCGAGAATGCTGAGCTGCGAGGGTAGCTTTCTCAAGTGCGCCAGTACGTTATATTCCACCTTACTCTTCTTTGGAGGGTCCTTGGCAGTCAGCTCTTTCATGACTTGGTCATCCAGGGCGATATCCTCAGAGACCTTTTCTTTTCCCTTATCCTTTTTATTCGTGGGTCCGAGATTCTTTTCTGGAAGCGTGCGGTTGCGTAGCTGAATATTTTCACAGGCCTTCGGTTCTTCCTCTTTCCCCAAGGGGGATTCTTTAAAGAGAGGGCCCAGAGCCATTTCCTCGTCGGAGTCGCTCCCGAAGGTGAGAACTTGCGATCCCCTGGCGTTGACCATGCGACAGTTGCCAGCAATTCTTTTATGCTCCTCGGTCGTACTTCTCTGCTCCCGACGAGTTTTGCGTTTCATCTGCTTAAAATGTTGCCGGTGAGCAACATATCCCTGCCACCATCTTTTAAAAGAGTTGCACTCTTCGGTAGGGTGCGAAATCTTTCGATGATATAAGCAGTAGCTAGGATGTGTTTCTGTTTCACCAGGAACGTTTCCCTCAGAGGGTGGTAGCTTCATTCCCATTAATATGGCTTTAGCAAACCTTTTCCTCGTCTTGAACTTGTTTTTATCCGCGACGGATGTTCCTTGATTCGGCGGGAGTGTCTCGACTCTTTCGTCTAGTCGTCGGCGTTTGGCTCTTTCAAATACGGCCATCTCACACTCCCGATTGGCTTTACTTTTTAGATGAATCTCATTCAGGAAGGCGTCGATCATTTTGTCTGACAGCCATAGAAGTTCCGGCTCGGGACCTGCCCCCAGTCTCTCTGTGCAGGGAGCTTCTTCATCGTCTGTAGACGAGTGAGAGATCACATGATAACTCGCTACGTAATCCTCAGATCCATCTGACGAGTCTTCTCCATCATCTTCGTTCTCAAGAACGCGGCCGAGGAATTCTTGGAGCGTGATCGGAGTCCGCACCTTCTGGTTATACTCTTCCAGTGCGTCGATCTGTTTTTGCAGGTCCGTGCGCTTGTCGCCAGGCTTCACGGGCTTCTTGGATTTCTTCTTATTTTTCGAAGATTTCGACGGTTGGGTGTGAGTGCTTTGGCTATCACCTTCAATCTTTGGCGTTGGGCGCGGCTTCAGCATCCCTTCGACGATCCGGGGTTCGAGCGGATTCTTCCACCTGATCGTCGAGACCATTCAGCATCCTTTTGGTTTTGGCCGAAAGAACGACCTCCCATGGGGTTTCTTCAACAAAAGAGCACGTTGCCCCCGGTTTGTCCGTCTTCTTAGGAGTGTGCGGTTGTGGTGGGTTTACTTTCCACTTCTCAGACAGCGCAAACTTGCCTTGTAGGTACTGATCTTCGATCCATCCCTTCAAGACGAAGCAATCCTCGATCGGATGGCTTACCGTTTGGTGGTAAGGGCAATAATTTGGATTATTCACTTCGTTGGGTTGCGGTGGTCGCCTTGGATTCGGCAGATTGATAAGCCTGTTGCGCATAGCCAGCTCGAACAGCCTCTTCGTTTTATCCCGTGGGAATGAGTAAGGACGCTTCATTTTCTCATTGTAATAGCGCCGTCTCTCCTCCAGTTGATCCGCTAGCTTTGGGGCACTGGGCAGCTGTTGGGTGTTCGCAACGAAGGTCGCCTTCCCTTTACCCTTGTCGTTCCGCGGTTCAGGCTTCGGGGGAGACGGTCTGTGACCCATTTGATCCATCTGGGCTAGCTTATTGATTAAAGCCTGGAACGTGGTCGGTTTAAAGAACATCATGAACTGTGAAATAGTTGCATGAGGGTCTAGGGTGCCCACGAACATGCCTACTGCTGGTGCTTCTTCAATGCGCTGTTCGCATTTCGACCACAGGTTCCGCTATCGGATTGCGTATTAAACCCAAGTTTCGCCCGGCTTCACCCTTACATTGATCAACGCCATTATTGGGGTGCGTTCGCTGGCGCTCGCGAATCGCTGGGTGAATAGCAACTCCATCTCTGCGAAAGTTTTGACGGAGTCGTTTGGAAGCTCGGAGTACCACTCAAACGTCGTCTCCGATAAGCTGCCGACGAATTGGCGAAGTAAGAGCTTATCATCGCCGCCGGTGTTGCCACAAAGAGCCCTGAATTGGGCAACATGTTGATGGGGATTGCCTGTCCCCTTGTAGACATGGAATTTCGGGATTGTGTAGCCCGGTGGGTACTTTATCTGATCATACCAGCCTGGATACGGTCGTCCTGTTTTGACAACTTGGCCGGCTGCCTCATTTGCCTGGTGAACTCTTATTTACTGAGCAATATAGTCATCCAAGGCAGCTTTAGAGATTGTTTCCTCTTTGGCTGTTGACAGAGCCGGTAGAGGATTCGATGTCTCTCCTCTGTCATCTTCGAGGATAATCGGAGGATCTTCAGCGGGAGGATTCTGCTGGATCATTATACCCACCATGTCCTGTAATAGAAGAGCCATTTGCTTTATATTGGCCGCTTGTTCCGCAGCCTCCTTGTCCTTCTTTTTGAGCATTCTCCGAAGGAATTCAGCATCAGTCTCGTGTTCGCGACGCTGTTCCGATGACGCCTCCGGGCTTTCTTTTGGCCCCATGAGTGCGGCCATGGCAGTCAGCATCTCCTAAAGCTTCTGCTATTGCTGCTCCTGAGCTCTTGTGATGGATCGGGTGAGTGGTCGGTGGCCTGTAGAAGCGCGACTATCCTCTTTCCCGGATGCCATGTAAATAGTATGGACCGTTATGCCCCCAGACTTGGGGCGTTTGGGCTCAGTGCCTTTGACATTTGTCGCAGGCATGGGGATTTTCTCCGGCCTTCTCCTCTTATGAGCGGTCGAAGTTGAGGGGGTCGTCGCGGTGGGCACCCAGATAGCTTTTCGTGGCTTGGCAGGATGGCTTCCTTCTTGTTGAACCTTTACCCTTTTCTGTTGGCGGGAGAAATTTGAATCAATCACCGAGTCTTGGACTTGACGCCAGACTTTGTAGATCTTGGAGGACAGCCGCTGAGGGGACTGTTCTGGCTTTGCTTCCGCAACATTCTCCATTGGAGGAGGAGATCTTTTCAGTACGGCGGTAGGAGAATTCCTGTGCACCTTATTCAGCAGCTCGAAGCCGTTCTCGGTCGGAACGGCAGCATTAATTTTCACCGTTGGAGTTGGCGGAGTTAGCCCAGAGGGGGAGTTGCCCCCATCCTTCCTTACTCGGCGCCAGTGGCGACGTCGAGCGTGTCGAGCCGTTGGTGTTGGTTCAGCGATGGGAATGGCTTCGTCTTGCCCCCTGTTCAAACGAGAGGCTGCTGGTGCCATCCTCTTAAAGACTGACATTTTTTGGATAGCGGTATCCAGTCTGTCAAAGACAGATCTTCGAGCAGGAACGGGAGTAGGAGCAGTCAGTCTTGTAAAGAATGACTCTCTGGCAGAGGAAGCCGCCTTAACGACTTCAGGAGCGGGGATGGCTATCTTCTTTGGGACGGCCATTTCGGGTATCATGGGCTTCTTGACAGGCCCATCGGAATTGAGGCTCAGCCTGTTAAAGACCGAGGAGTTGGAATTGGACGACCCGTTGAGAGGGGCCGTAGTTGTAGCAAGCCGATCGAAGACCGACTTCTTGAGAGCTTCCGGTACGGGCACGGGGGTGCTAAAGCTTATCGGCGGAAGCATGGTTCCGAAAAACAATCCTGTGGTGGCTTGGGTGACCTGTTCCACTGGCATCGTGAATAAGGAGGCCTCTTGGGGCCCATAAGCTACACCTCCAGGTGAGGCGGAGCGTAGGTTGCAGTTGCATATGGAACACTTCGAGCAGGTGCCAGCCATTGATCCTTTGCTTTCTGTACCAAGCAAAACGCCAAATCTTAGTACCTTGAAACCCAAGGGCAACCATTAACAAACCATGATAGGTTCACGAACACGACACACGAAGTGTGGAGTGGAAAGAGGAAAAGGTCCCACCGGGCGTGCCAGAATCTGTTCCCCTCCGAAAGACGGCGCAAGACGGACGTCTTGCCCGAAATTCGGGACAGATGCTAATTGGTGCTATCCGTCCACCTCTCTGAAGATACCAAGTTGATTTATGGCACCGTGTGTCGAAGGTTTGAACGGATGCGGCCGATATAGCAGACTTCGTCAGAGTCCCTCTCGCTTGAGGAGTTTTTGATTGTGGGGATGCTCTTCCCTGCAGGCGCAAGCCCCTGCGGTTAATCACGCTACCGCATCGCGGTAACAACTTTCTTCTTCTCCAGATGGTCACTTTGTGTCGTGGGTGTTTGTTTTATGTTTGGTTGCCCGTGGATTGTATACGGAGACTAAGTTATGTTGTCGCCCGTAGGGCGTGGACTAGTCCAAATCCGTATTTTCTTAGATTTGGGATTGGGGGTTGGGTTTAAGGATGCGTTAGTCTCCTTTGAGACTAAGATCAACTTAAACGTTTGCTAAGAATACGTTAGTCTCATTTTAGACTAAGATCAACTTAACGGGATCGTTTAGATTCAACAAAAGAGCAATTGGGCTCTATTGTTTAGTTTAATGATATTGCGGTCGATTACCAGTTTAAGAACCTGGTGGTCCAATGTTAGTTTTAAGACATTGCGGTCGAGATTAAGGACATCATAGTCCATGGATTTAAGGACTTCACAGCCCATTATTAGTTTTAAGACATCACGGTCGAGGTTAAGGACATCATAGTCCGTGGGTTTAAGTACTCCACAGTCCGTTACTAGTTTTAAGACATTACGGTCGAGATTAAGGACATCATAGTCCATGAGTTTAACGACCCCACAGTCCGTAGAAATGTATGGTTATCGGGACCCGTCACCTCTTTGAAGACGTTGAGGAATTACAACGACAAATATCAAACGAGTGAAGAGATGTACCCTGAAACCCAGGTGGATTAAATGATCTATAGCCCAGTTTGGAACTAAGACCAATTAATTATATTATGAGCACATTGGCTCAGTTAAGTCTGAATTGAGGACTTATGGCCTTCTTGGGCTAAGTCCAATCAAGTTTGGAATATTGATCCTCTGTTGGTCCATTGAAGGGGAGGTTTTGCCTCTAGAAAACTAACCAATTGGGCTGAAGCTAGTGTTCAACAGTAAAGAACAACAGTGTTAAACACTGGTAATGAGATTATCAAATTAGTGTTTAAACACTAGAAACGTGATTCTCAAATTAGTGTCAAACATTAACAGATAACAGTATTAAACACTGGCAACAAAATTATCAGATTAGTGTTAAACACTAGAAGAGGGAGAGATCACGCAGGGGCACGTGATAGCATCAAAAAGTGGGGCCAGATCCCCTTATTTTATTCTCAGTATATTCAGATAAGTGTTAAAACACTTTTTTTTTATATTTTTATTTTTGAGCATCACGTGCTGACACGTGATGGTGATTCATGCGCTGGCTGTTAAAGCGTTTGCTGAGGGGTCACGTGGTAACACGTGAGAGCGTCCAAAGTCTTCATTTCTTTTGCTTTTCCTTTCTGTGTTTTGTAGGTCACGTGGGAGCACGTGAGGCATTGCCTCAGGATTAATTCCTTCCTATTTTGGAGGATCTTTTCAGGGGTCACGTGGGGACACGTGACCCAAATTCTTTGCATGCACAGAGATCTCTTTAGTCCCTTTATTTTATTTTGAGAATTAAATTCTCTGCAGGGTTAAACACTAATTATAATTTTGGAGGAATTAAATTCCTATGTTTGTGGAAGAATTAAATTCTTATGTAGGGTTAAACCCTACTTTCTTTTAAAGGAATTAAATTCCCATTAATCTGAGAGAATTAAATTCTCAATTAGGGTTAAACCCTAGTTTTGCCCATTTTGAAGGAATTAAATTCCTATAGTTTTAAGAGAATTAAATTCTCAGATAGGGTTTAAACCCTGATTTCATCATGAAAGAATTAAATTCCTGGGAGTTTGGGAGAATTAAATTCTCATAAAGGGTTAAACCCTAATTTTGTTTTGGGAGAATTAAATTCTCTAAACTCAATTCCCACTCTAAGTTTTGGATCTGCATGGCAGGATCTCAACCCGATGAGAATTAAATTCTCAACTTATGGGGAGATGTGCTCTGTGCAGATCTTCAACAAGAGGAAGAACTAAGTTCTTTTGCAGAAGAGTTAAACTCTTAAATTCTGAGAATTAAATTCTCTAATTGAAGTTTTGATCCCCTTTCTTTTCTCATCTAGGGTTTTTCTTTGTAAAGAATTAAATTCTCCTTTCTTTTCTCTCTGAAATTTTAAGATTCCAAGGCGCTCTCTCTCAAAAACTCTATATTTCTTCTCTTCTCTTGGCTCCTATTTATAGGAGAAGAAAGAGAATCAATTTGTTTAGCAAATCTTTCTTTGAAAGATTTTGTTTGTTTTCATAATTAATATGTGCCTTTAGATTATTAAGTGAATTTTATTCACCGTTGGATTTTTATTCCAAAGATATTTTGTTTGTTATTTCTGGTGAGATTTAAGAAAATCTTTCCTTATCTAAGATTTTTGCATAAATTGGTGATATTTAATCACCCTGGATCTTTAATCCAACGGTTCTCCTTAATCCTTTCCCATTTGGAAAGATTTTGGAGAAATTAAGAATTTTAATTCAATTAAACTGTAAGGCTTTCAAAGCCTGTCACGTGCTGGCACGTGACCCTTGGTCACGTGTGAGCACGTGACCCTCGTTGAGGTATATTCTGATTATTTTTAGAATTAAATTCTATTTAAGCTACAGGGCTTTCAAAGCCTGTCACGTGTTGGCATGTGACCCTTGGTCACGTGTTGGCATGTGACCCTTGGTCACGTGTGAGCACGTGACCAAGAGTCACATGCCAACACGTGACCCCGAATTGAGTCATCTTTCAGCTATTTATTTTCGTTTCTGTTTGATGAAGTTTTAACCATCACGTGTCATCACGTGACCATTGGTCACGTGTGAACACGTGATACCTCATTGAGGTGATTCCTGATTTTTAATCAGGAAACAGGGCTCGACTGCCTCTCGGAGGGCTTTCTGATCCCTGGCGTTGCGATAGGGAAGCTACCCGCCAGGGATAGCCGAGCGAGAGATCCTCAGGCTCGACTACCTCTGGGAGGACTTTCTGATCCCTGGCGTTGCAGTAGGGAAGCTACCCGCCAAGGATAGCCGAGCGAGGGATCCTCGGGCTCGACTGTTTCTGGGAGGACTTTCTGATCCCTAGCGTTGTGGTAGGGAAGCTACCCGCCAGGGATAGCCGAGCGAGAGATCCTCGGGCTCGACTGCCTCTGAGAGGAATTTCTGATCCCTGGCATTGCGGTAAGGAAACTACCCGCCAGGGATAGCCGAACAGGGTAGCTGCTGGGCTGCCTCTTAGTGAAGGCTTAGATCCTTGGGCGAAGTGGCCCTCGAGCCGCCGTGGCGAGCCTCCTCTGTGCGACCCCGTCACGGGAGGGGGTGTCGGTCTATTCGGCCGGCGAGGGCATTGATGACGGTCGCCGGAGGAGGTTCATCCGTGCCTCCGGTGAGGGGGGAGGCGGCGGCTGGTATCTGGATCTTCAGGACGATCGCTTGCCATGGGGATGGAGATCGGAAGGCCAACTTTGTTTTTTTGTGGAGTTTCGGTTCACACAGACGGCGCCAACTGATGGGGCTCCTTTTCGGGCCTTCGTCAGATTTTGTCTTTCGTTGATCTCGTGGTGAACTTAGCTGATTATCTTTCGTTGCGTGTGGGTCTCAATGGGTTTTTGGAGGAAGATGTGAGGTGGGGAAGCAGTTGCCGAGTACTTGCAAAGAAGTCCCGGGGTGGTTTGGTACCACCGAGGACCCTCCGACGCTCAAGTTAGTGATGAGATCCGAGCAGAGTAACGGCATAAAAGTGTAGAAAATGGCTTACTTGGCCCCTCTGTGATGGGGGTTTATATAGCAGCGGCAGCACGCAGCAACAGGCGTGAGAATCTCACCGGCAGTTACGATCCCAACGTCACGCCCGCGTAAAGTGCGGATCGCCCATTAATGAGGATCGTGATGGCGTGGAACGTGGGATGTTGCTGGCGTAGAATCTGCGCATGGCGAGATTTGCGGAGCGGCGGTTGCGCCTGTAAGCGGTACTGTTGGTCGGACGGAGGACCGAGGAAGATGGCATCGGCTAGGAAGCTCGGGAACGAGCGAGAGGGCCGAGGAGTCTTGGTCCTGTGGCAGCTCGGGGTGAGCTGAAAGGCCGAGGAGACTAATTTCCAGGGGCTCTGAGGAGAGCCAGCTTGCGCTTGCAGGTTGGGCACATGGGTGACCTGGTCGGCCCCTGTGGGCCCTTTCTTCTGAGTTCTGGGATACTTCATCTGTCACGTGTCCTGATCTGAGGCATTGCCAATATAGAGCATCATCAAATATCATTTTGTCTAGTTTTACTAAAATATCGTACATTATTAGCTTCTTAGTTTAAGAGTAAAAACGTATTTTCAATGAGTCTTTGTTTATAAAGAAGGACCCTGCGTCATTGATAATGGCGTGGAATCAATGGCGAGGAATCAAAAGCCCAGTAGCCTGCTGCTTGCTAACAGCTTGCTTTGTTAGGTTTGGCATTTTTCATATTAATTATCCTCTCGATTCTTTGGACCTTTTGTCTTCCTGTTTGTGTCAAAAATAAATATCTTGATTCGGAATTTTACTTGTTTTAATCTTTCTTTTAGATGAAAAACAAGAACGATGTATTCAAACAAACCACCGTGTTTAAGGCCTTTGGAAAGTTTTATGATAAGAATTTTCGGTTTCTGATATTCTGCACTCTGATCTAAAATCAATGTGTTGATCCTAATGTCCACATAAATTTGTATGTTAGAAAACCGATTAGGCAATATGAAACAGATATGATCTTATTATGAAATTGCTAAAGAAATTTACGTGAGCCTTATCTTCATTTATACACGTGCAAGTTACCTCGATTTGACTTTTGTAAGATGAGTTTGAGTCCGAAATTTTATAAATCTTTAAACTTAATTTGAATCAAATGCGACTTTTAGGAATTCTTATCCATAATTTTCCAACTTAGAAAAAGGGCCTAATCATATTGCTTGGCTTGTTAGAATCCTTCATTGCGAGGACTCATTAGAGCAATCTTTGGAGTCCCGCAAATTGGTTTCCTTTTGTTTTACTATCAAAATGGATTTCCATTTTCAGAACTGGGTCTAAATTGCAATGCATCAACTGTTCTAGTTATCTTTTTTTCCCTCAGGATGTGACCCGTTACGAATCGAATCACCGGCCTTTCATCTTGAAAAGTAAATTTTTACGGTATGTTTTTTCGGCACGGTACTTATAAGAAAAAAAGACGTTTGTTTCGAATACCATTTTGGTGTTTTTCCCGGCACTTTCAAACCTTTGTTTTCCTTCAATTTTTTTAATAATCAAGTGAAGGTGGAGCAGGTTCAACAAATGTTATTATGCTTACACCATCATCTTCATTTGAAAAAATGATCACGACATAATAAGCAAGGACTAAAATCCATAAAATCAACAAATTGATGGTGGAATGAGAGGCAAGTAACAATAACAATTGACTAATTGAATCAGGAAACCTCAAACTTTTAGACATTGCAACCCATTAAATTAGTCCACAAACAGGACTCAAATTCTTCGAAACATTGCCTTCAATCAATCAATAAACAATTTCCAGCAGCAAATATAAAGACAAAAAAATAGAGTTTTAAATTTGTAATACTTCAAATAAAGACTACCCTTTATGGCTAGAGTTGAAATATTCTAAAGGAGAAATGTGCACGCACCATGCACGTGAAATACGAAAGATATTACACTAGTGAGAGTGAAAATACATAAATAATTAATATTGAATAAGTCATGTATAATTTTAGGTTTTAATTTTCAAGAAGCATGGATGTCTTTTTTTGAGAGGAGAGGGAGGCAGGAAAAATGCTACTATGCGCCGACTGTTAGTTGTGTGTATGCCCTAGAGGGCAGTATTGTACAGATGATGTATATTATATTGGATGCTTGGACATATATAGAGATGACTTTCTTGCTCGATATGATAGTATGCTATCTGGTTGCTCTTTATCTTAACATGTACACTTGTCTCTTTAAACTGTCTTATAGTTACATGTTGGTAAAGCCCTTAGGGTGTGTACTTGACTACCTGGACTATGATGCAGATCATACTAGTGGGGACATGGTAGTCTATAGGTACATCATTCACGGTCCCTAGTCGTGGGTGTATCGAGACGGGGCATCGATATACCAGTGTAGACTAGCGTATACGCTTCTCGACCCATGAGATGGACGATGGATGATCCCATATCCATTGGTGTTTGACATCAGAGATGGTATACGGGTGCTCAGTGGAGACTGGGTACACTGGACGGACTCCCCGAGAACTCCCAGATGGTATTATACCTCACGTCAGATGGCAGTTCTCAGGTGACACTTGTGCAGGTTAGTCTGTAGACCCGAGATCGTCATAGAGTCTTGTGTGATTCCCACTGTGCTTTGATCTCCACCTTACCACGTCCATGAGGGCGTGCAAAACGGTGGTTTTTGGGTACAGTCCCGAGTCACATGGAGGCAATGAGCGATAGGAGGGGTTTCGTCTCTCCCGGTATTGGGGGTTGATGTTGCGCTGCGCTCGATTGGCCGTAACAGGGAAGTCCCTGGCCAGGGCTGATCAGAGTTTTGCTGGTAAGTGTTACCAGTACTTTCTCGACCCGTTATGAGCCTCACATCGGCACGACTTATCGGTTATTGGGGTCTGACGTTTACCACCCCTAGACTTGATATGCGACATATCAGACGAACAGACCGGACTGTACGGTAAGTGTTACTGGTTGGATTCACAGGAGTATGAGCAGGCTTGCTCGTCGATCTTCTGATCGCTCAATACCCGGGTGGCCGTTACGTTTAGCAGACCGCTTGCGGCTTGTGGGTGCTTGATATGATCATCATCTGCTGCCGGCGTATTGACGAGTTTTTAGAGTCCTAAACAGAGGTTTCCCGGCTCAAGCGAAACGAAATAGGAGCGCATATGAGATATGTGCGGGACCGAGAATAATGCGTGTATGTGATACCGTATTTCATTCTCGCGATGAATGTTTCGATTGGTTGTATACGATATAACCTAGTTATCGAATCGAAGATTGATTCGATAAGTCGATACATTGGATACTGGTCAGTTATGTGCGACATGACCGGATCATTGAATCAAGTGTTGATTTAATGATTTAATGTATAATTATATATTTGATTTATTACTTTGCATTAACTAGTATTGGTTCATTTTAAAAGGATTTTCTCACTTGATGTGCACATTGTATATGTGATATATTTTAGTGTGCACTTGATTGTATCATGTTTGATGATACATGTTAACTTGAGTTTGTGTAAAGATTAAACCATGGTTATATGAATGGTTAGGGTTTTGTTTACTTATTCATTTATTTATTTTGATTATTGATTTTGGAAAAGAAAATGGAAATGGTGGCTTTTCTTGTTTCTTTCATGAAGCTTCATGAAGGGTTGAAACCTTGACCATTTTTGTTTTCTTCTCTTAACCTAACCATTCACCTAACCCTAGTTTACTCTCTACACTTGACTATGGTTAGTATATGATAAGTATTCATATTATTTTCATTTTTAATCTAACACTTATCATATTCTATCTTCATCTTCTTCCTCTTGAACAAGAAGAAAAGCTTACTAGCTTTAATGGCATCTTGAGTAAAAGAGTGAGAAATCCAATTCTAAAGTGAACCCACCTCCTATTTCTTCATTCTCTACCTCTTGCCAAGTAGTATAGGGTGTTTTCTTCACAAGTTTCACGACTTGGTGAAGTTAGAGCTTGATCTTGTGTTGCCTCGACGTAGATCTTCTTCGGCATCGAAGCCGACGACCTAGCCTGCCCATTTCTCCGATGAAGCCGATGCTAGAGTCCGGGATCCGATATGGACAGCGAGAGGACGTCTACGTGGAGCTAAGGAAGCGGAGAACCGGATCTACAAAGGTTGTAGCCTCTTTCTTTCAGTTAATATGTTAACTAGTTTCACTTTGTCGCCTAAAATCTAGTTAACGATCCGTATTAGGGTTTCTCGGCACTTGTAGTTTTTGAAATTGGCATGGTTGATACCTTGTGAGACCTCATTAGTGTGCCTAGGAACCCTACACCGACCATATATGCTAGGTTGTCTGTGTGGTCTGTTTTTCGTCGCCCATTGGGATGGATGTGCTCTTTTGTCAGGCGTTGTATAAATTCCCCCCGTCCGATGGTGGGTAGGGTTTTATTGATTATATGGATTCTAATCTCAGACAGCCGGGGACAAAACTGCCGTTAATTACCCCTCACTTTAGGCCGAGTGAACCTCCGATTAACGGGCCATACGATCATACGAACTCAATGTGAAAATATGCAAGTGTTCAAAAATAAATGCAAGTTTGCTCATTAATTTTTTTTATTTTTCAATTATCCTTTTTTAGGTGAAAAAAAGTCTGAATATCCCATGGGGATACCCGGGCCCGAGTACCCCAGAGGAAACTCGGGATGGCTCCCAGTGGGGGAAAGCCGAGACTCCCCCTAGGGAGGGGGGGTCGGCTTCCCATTGGGGCCGGCTCTCCCACTCTCCTACTTGGAGGGTCGGCTCCCTTATGACCGGCTCCCGTCTTTGAGATTCCCCTCGCTCGATGGTGAGCAGTGGTTTATTAATTATGGTGATTCTAATTTTCGGCAGTCACATACAAATCTATTGTTAATTATCTCTCGTTTTGGGACGAAAGAATCTCGGATTAACAGGCTTTACGATCATGCGAACTCAATATGAAAATGTGCGTGTGTTTGAAAATAAATGCAAATTTATTCATTCATTTTTTTATTTTTCAATTATCCTTTTTTTAGTTTTTATTTTAGATGAAAAGAAATCCGCGTACCCCAAAGGGGAACCCGGGTCTGCTTCTTGTCCCTTGGGGCCGGCTCTCCTTTTTGGGGGAGGGGGGCTCCCCCACCCAGGGAAAGGGGCCGGCTTTCTTTTGGCTAGCTCCCCCCGCTTGGGGGAAAACAGCTCTTTTTGGGTGGTCAGGATCAGGGTCCGGGTGCTCGTAGGGTGTCCAGTATCAGGTGTCCCCCTTGAGGAGGCATACGATGACGTATCGGCGAGGGGTTTGGTTCGAATCGAGCAAACTCGACAGCTTTTTTTCTTTATTTTTATTTTTATTTCCTATTTGTTTATTATCTTTTAACTTGGTTTTCCAGAGAGGTTAGGTGTGCGGATTCTGACGAAATTTTGGCGGCATAAACACTGGATTTCGTCGATTTTCATTTTATTTTGAAGAACATATGCCGAAACATATATTTCAGTGCATTTAGGTGAAGCACGAACGAAATCCGCGTTCAAAAGCAGAGTACGGATCGAAATTCGCATTTCCAAAAGTTTCTCTGAAAGAGAGGCCTAAAGGTCTTTCCTTTGGTGGGGTTGTTCTCAAGATTCTCTCTATTTAATCCAAAAGAGCTCTCTTGATCTTTCCTATTTTAGACTTTAGATCCCTCAAAAATAGGTTTTGGGAGATGGGTTCAACTTCTTCCTTTTCAAGAAACCAAGAGAGAGGAAGTCGAACAAAAAGGCCCAAATGCTCTCTTTTACGAGATTTGGTAGAAGAAAGATGCTATCTTACAATTGATTTATGGGTTTATCTAATTTATTTTAGTAAATGAGAGGTTTTTTCTCTAGAGTAATTTGGAGAAGATGATGCATGAAAAGAGAAAAATAGGAGCCTCATAATCCTAAAATGATTTGGGAATCAAAGTTGTTATTGATTTTTTCATATGTTTGCCTTATATAGGCTTTACATTTTATACTTTACCCCTTGGACTTTACAAAATTACTCTTTTGACTCTCCCATATCCATGGGCTCATTTCTTTTTACGCATAAGCCATGAGTTTTACATAATTTGGTTTTTTTGCCTGCTTAATTTGCAATTTCACACTTACTTAATATAAAAATCTATTTATTACAAATTTCCTTTTCTTTCTTCTTCGATGGCCGACCGGTTTCGCTTGGGTTTGAGACGGTTTGGGTGTGGGCCCACTTGCTTGGAGTCGGACTTGGTTTAGTCGGAGCCGGGTTCGGTTGGGCGTTGACTTTAATATTTTGATTTTTAATTTTGGTAATGGGGTATAAATGTTAAGCCCCATAGTCTAACCATCTCTTTCTCTTTCATGCTTAGGTATAATGCATCCGGCAAACCGAATAATTTATTTTATTAAGAGGGAGAAGAGGAGAGAGAAAGAGGGGATAAAGCTTTTAGAATTTAGAAAAAAATGTTGAAATATTAGTACTTTCTAAAATTTCTCTTAAAATATGACAGATTGCCACATGGGCCTCCTTAAGTTTTAGTTATATAATAGCAGAGATCATATTCTAATCATTTACTAATTAATTCAACATTCATTTTCGCTCGGTAATTTGTATTTGATTCTCAATGAAATTAAGTTGAGACTTGAAAAGCACTTGCAGAGCAATAATTTGGATAAACAACCCAAAATAGCAAGTGGGCATGTAATGCAGGAAAAACTTCTCTGCAAGGGTTTGTAGAGAAGTTTCTTTACAAGTCACTTGCATGTACTTAAAAGGACATTGAGATTCGTGCAAGCAAAGAAAAGACGCACAAATCTTTTCTTTCCTTGCACGAATCTTGAACCCCTTTCAAAGACTTATAAGTAACTTATAAAGAAATTTTCTCTACAAGCACGTGAAGAAAACATTTTTCCCTAGTGCAAGCGTCTGTTACCATAACAAGCCTGGTGGTAAATTTTACTTGGTATTTACCCAAAGCTTTGGGCTTAATCATGGATTGCTCTGGGCTTAATCATGGATTATGACATAATATTTAAGAAAACCAAAGCATAGATGCTACTCTTCTTCGTCGTTTGCTATATATATGACCATTGACACAAAGTTGACAGATGCTTTTCTCCTGCAGCCATCAATCAAATTAACGTAACTTCCTCAAATTGATTGCAGGAAAGACTTAACTTGTTGATCCATGACAAATACAAGATTTTCTTCTTTCTTCTTCTTAATTGTTGCATCAGTAGTAATTTTGTGGACTCAAATACAATTATACAACATCAAGTCACTCTTGTTGAGGTATATTAAATCATCATATATAATAAAGTGCTAAACTATAATCATTAATCATTATGATAATATAGTAGCAGTGGAGGAGGATAAATATTAATATAGCAGCAGCCGAGGTGGAAAATATAAAACCAAAAAAATTGTCATGTACAACTTAAAGGTATCCGGAATATATGATCAATTTCACTCTTAGCTATATTTATGTCTTAGAGTGTGTGTATACGTGTGTGTGTGAAAAATCGGTCAGTATTTTTTAAAAACGAGCAGGAACTACAGATCTATGATATATTTTAACGATTCGATCCGTTCAAGTTGATCACTCTGCCCACAAATATGTGTATTAAAAATCAAAGGATTTTAAAATCTCTAGCATATCCATTGGATGAAAACCTCTAGCCTACCCTCGAATACATAAACTTCATCCGATAGATAGACTAGAGATTTTCAAATCCTTTGATTTTTCATACATAGATATTTGATGGTAAGATGATCAACTTGAACGGATCAGATTGTTCAAATGTATTGTAGATAGGGAGTTCCCGTTTTTAAAAAACACAGATTTGTTTGCAATGAAACACTCCCATGTGTGTGTTTTGAGAGAGAGAAAGAATAACGAAGAAAAGAGGTCATAAGAGGTTTTTTCGTTAGGCGGCGTCAAAAATCTATATCCTTCACCATTTTATTCAACGATTGCCACACATTATCGTCATCTTTATCATGTAAGATATTGATACATCAAATTTCATATGATTTGACCACCTTTTGACCGTTGGATTATCAATGTAAAAAGTTCTATTGCCGGTAAACCGTTAATTTTTCACCCGCTAAATCAATGGTGAAAAGGTGGTAGAATCACATGAAATTTGGTGTATCTACATCTTAGATGATATAGATGGAAGTGATGGATGCAGCTCGTAAAACCAAAATCATTGAGGGTGTAAACACACACACATATTTTAGAATAATGAGCAAAGATGCCCGTCGAAAAAATACACCGTCCGCGATTTGTCTCAACGATTGACATCCATCAGCTCCATCTTTATTATTTAAGATGTGGATACACGATTTTATCTGATTCTATCACTTTTTCACCGTTGATTTAGTGAGTGCAAAATTAACGGATTACCAACATTAGAACTTTATGCATTGCTGATTCAACGGTGAAAAATGGTAGAATCATATGAAATTTGGTGTAACAATATCTTCGATGATAAAGATGATGATGATGTGTGCCGATCGTCAAATAAAATGATAGAGAATATAGATATTTGACGCCAGAAAAAACCTCCTAGGACTCTTTTTTCCGTATCTCTCTCTATATATATATGAGATTAATGGAGGAAAGATGCCATAGGAAGGAATTTTCTCATATGTTTTTGGAAAAATATATGCTCCATGATTTTTTTCGACGGTCGGCATACATCATTTCCATATTTATCATCTAAAGATATGTATACACCAAATTTCATATGATTATACCATTTTTTCACCGTTGATTTAGTTGGTGCAAAATGTCCTATTGTGGTATACAGTATATATATATATATATATATCATTTTTCTCATGCTTTTAAACTGCTCCGTATATAGAATATGAGAATTTGGATGATCGATACCGGCCGAGTACATAAGATTATAACGAAACCCCTCTATTGTCATAGTTTTTTGTACCATGAATTTTATACTCATTTAAAGAGTGGTAATGTCAGATCGAACAACCGTCCGTAATTCTTTGTCGAATCTTTGATGGAGTTTTGTTTCATATAGCCGTTTGGACGGGAAAAGGGCTCAAATAACTATGATTTTTGTAAAACCTAAAATGTAACTAGAAGAAGTTTTACATAAACCAAGCTATTTAGCCCCGATTTAGGCACCCGATAGAAAAACATAGTAACATACAAATCTCCCCGCTTATAAAAACTTGATGATATGTGATAAGAGTTTTTCTCGACTAAAGACAATATATTATATTAATTGTCCACTTTTATGTTTTAGATAAAAACATAAGAAAGAAATCAAATATTATGGAATCCAGGAAACAATTAGAGATTCCTACTCTTGAACCCCCATACACTCTTGCAGGACGGAGGAGGAAAATAAAGAAGAAGAATAGAATAATGTCAAAACTGTTCATCTGACGATTCTTTCTACCCGTATAAAAATGACTTGTCAAGATAATATTTGTAAATATGTAAGAAGATTATGTTTGGTTTAGAAAAGAAAAGGTTGCGGTCGACCGCAGCTGTCGTTAGCAAGGCTGCGGTCGACCGCAGCTGTCGTTAGCAATGACTGCCGCTGCTAAAATTCCTCCAACAAACTTTTGATACCGACGCATCTCAATTTCCATTCAACACCCGAGTCCAAGAACAGTACCTGAGAATATGATGCCATTCAAAACATGGACTTGAGAAAATTGTTACATGGTAGATAAAGATATTTCCTCAACTCTTCTTTATAGTTTTGAAATCATGATATAGCGATCATTGTTACACTAGGACTTGGACTGCCAAATTGTTTTCCTGGCCAAATTCGGTACATGGTAGATAAGATTCCAAGGCAAGATCCGATAAAAGATAATTATTTATGCAAATTAAATCAATTTTCAACATATAACCAATATACAAATTCTTCTTAGAGCAAAAAAGTCCGTATGGTGCCACCGCGAATAGAGCCATTCCTATGCTCGCCTCCCTATAGTTGTTGTTGTAGGCAAACTCCACAAGATGTAGGTGATCTTCCCACGACTTCTAGCATGCAAGATCTCAACATATATTCAGGGAATGGTCCTCTCAAACCGATCGTCGGTCAAAAAGCCCCCGCCTGGTTCAAAGTCGTGTAAAAATCCATGGGCCTTCTGCTCTTGTTAAAGAAACTCATGGGCCCAATTAAAACCTTCTTTATACTAGTTGCATATTATATCTAGTTGCATGTTATATCCCTGCATGTTATATCCCTGCAGTTGCCTGTAATATCTGAGCAGTTGGAGCGAATAAAGGCCTGAATGGAATGCGACCTAGGGTTTTTCCGCAAAGACAATTGCAAAGCATAGGTGCTGTCGTCATTTTCAGTAGGAACATATATTTCATATGACCAAAAATGTTGACTATGAAGTTTTTCCTCTCAAAGTCAAACTCAACTAGGAATACTGGTTCTTATTTGGAATTGGTCATCCCTGATCTCTATGTACTCTCAAAATATCAATTCAAACTTTAGAAATGAATCGGAGAAATTCTCAAACCGCCCACGTCCAAGGAGTCCTTGCATGCAACAACCGCGGCCTTTCCCCCACTCCCCACGTGTTTCGAAGCAGGCAGGCCTCAAGTAAAAATCTCATGATCCCCTAGCTATAAATAATCCATACCATCACCCAATGAAATCATCGACTCACAAAATCAAAATTAATTACAAAAGGGTTTAATAATCTTGTTCAAGGGATGGATTCAAGAACAAAGGTGTCCATGATGAGATTTCTTATGGTTTTCATGCTTCTTGGATTCATATTTTTAAGCTCAGATCAAGCCGAGGGCAGGCCATTGATGGATGTTGTTGTCATGGGAGGAGAGAGCTCAACAAGCAGCGATGAAGGATTTGTGAAGGATTTGGTGAATTCTTTAGCTCTGGGAGCTATCAAGAACCCTGGACCAAGCCCTGGAGTTGGCCATTAATTAATATTCCAAATATATTGAGAGGCCCATCAATTGAAACATCGATCTCAACTTTTTCCTCGTCACGAGAAAAAAGCAGCAGCAGCAGAAAGATCAAGCTGGCTATTAGTTTTTGTTCTTTGGCCTTCAGGACATACGTGTAAATTATATATATATATATATAGAGAGAGAGAGAGAGAGAGGATATACTGTATGGATACATCAAAATTGATTTTGTACTGGGGATTATTAATCTTTGGTTCTATCAAATAACATCAATTAGAGGTTAGTTTTACTGAATAAAGTTTTGCCAAAAAATATTCTACTCATGAATAACGTAGAATGTTAATGCTATATTCTAACAGACCTCCGTCGGTTTATGGCGGGTTTGCAACAAAGAAATCTCATTTGTTTCACCATTTATAACTAGAATCTCTACATTTATAACTATAACTCGGGTGAGAAAAACATATGACAGGTCTGATTTAATTTTCCTGAAATGCATAAAAAAAAGTAACAGATTTTTAGAGCACCGAGAGTGTACAAGCCATCACCTCATCTTTTTCTATTATAAATTAAGAAAAGAGAAATGGCTCTGTGAACATTGATCACATGAAATGGCCATGTGCTCAACAGGATTATCTCTGTTTGTTCCCATTTGTTTGCTCAATGGGAGACTTTTTGATGTCCAAGGGCAAACAAATGGGAAGAGAGTAGTAGTACTCTGGACTAGTAGTGCTCAACAGGATTATCTCTGTTCACAAATGAAGGGTCTGGCTGTATTTTTTCCTTAATGGTGGCACCTATTGATTGAGAAATTCCAGTTGAAATGTAGACTAGCACTTGAAAAAACTTTGAAGAATTCAAAGTCAATCATGTGCAATTAGTGCCAATTCAATGCTGAATAGACTTTGATAACTAAAATCCCATGTCAAATAAAAGCATGAATAGAGGTTTGGAATTGGGTGGCTAATGTTCTTTTGACCAATACAATAAGAGGTATGAATCACATGAAAATTGCCGTACCTACATCTTCAACGACGAGGATAAAGATGGTCGGATTTCAGAAAATGGTGTAGTGTTGATTTTTGACCATCGTCATGGAAGGATCTCCTTCATAAGGTCTTTATCCTCTAATATTCTCAGTTGGGTACCCTCGTATGTATTAACAATATGTTAGCATGCTTGTATACCTGGACAAAAGTTTTATTGAAGAAGTAGAAATCATTAAGATTTCAGATTCAAGACCTAAAGAAACTAGGAATATCAGTACTCGATCGACATCTAATTAGCATGAATTAGATGTAGATGCGTAAATAAGCACAATACTATATACGAAAGCAACATCAATAAGCTGCTGCATGTTATCAATGCTACCAACTAAATCACTACTATATAATATAAATAACACAAAATTAAATAGTAATCTATAAAGTAGACATCAACTTTTTTAACCACAAAATTGTCCAAATTACTCACTCCCAATCACTCAAGAAAACTCTCCATCAACATGTAATGATGAATTATAAGAAAATACCAAGGAAAGTTAAAACACCGATCAACATTTAATTAAGTAATAATAAAAAATAAAAATAGCATATACCTTAAAAAAAAGAAATTGGTGGTTGGAGGGCAACTTGCACAAAAGATGGGCAAAACTTGCTCCTAGCAGCCACCATGTCTTTGTTGACCAAAACAGAGCTAATTATGTTCACAATTTTTATTTTCTTTTGTGGGATAAAAAATAAAAACAGTTTACAAATGGAGATTCTAATTGACCAAACAAATGGGTTTCCAGTTTTATTCTTTGATTGAGAAAATCCTAGTTGGGTTACAGATTACTTCAGAAACTTGGAAGAATAAATATATTCAATCATAGGTATAACCAGTGACAACTCAATGCTGAATAGAAATTTGAAACAAAATTAGAGTGACCTAATGTTGTGGATCATGCATGTCAAAGAGTATAATGAAACTAATTAACTCAGGTAAATTAGTGTTGTCCAATCCAACTTGAAGTAATATTACGTCTTCTCCTTGTCGAGACACAGCCAAACGCAACATAATAGCTCAGGTAGACTATTGTATCCGTATCCATATCCCCAAATAGCCACGATACGATAACACTTATATCCGTTCCATACCCGTATCCGATATAAAAAATAGTAACCTTTTTACTTCATAGGGTGTTTTTTTTTCAATATTCATTTCATATCCGTATATGTATCCGACTTTTACTAAACACATATGCTAAGTTTCATTTCGGATAACTATTCACATCCGTATTCGAATTTGCCTAACGGATGTCGGATATGAATGTAGTAACACTTATATCCGATCCGTTTGCATAAACTACATGTGTTATATTCAAGTTTTTAATTGGCTCTATATATTTTTTACTTGGGAGAAAGCTGGCTTTATTAAGATTAACACTCAAATACCGCAATTTTCCAATTATATAAATGTGAAATGCCATCCTTTTCCTATCTCAAGAAAGATATATTAATTTTTCACCAACGGACATTTTCCTTTCCCATAGTTAGTATCTGCTGATTCTTCAACAACTAGAATTCTTCATGACTTGGCTGCTGGCTGACCTCTTGATCATGACATTTACAATTGAGAAAGCTTAACAAACCTAAACCATTTTCTTTTTGCTAAGCACAGGAAGATATCAAATAAATGATGTCAACCTTATACTGGTTCATGCTCAAATTTTGGTGATCTTTTCATACCTACCACCCACTACTGGTGGCAATTTGATTATGTTTGATTTTTACTCGATCCACAATTAATGATAGAAAGAGGCATCTACAACAAGTCTAATGCATAAACATTTTTATTCGACTCAATCCAAATAATCCTTGGACTGAAGCTAACTTTCCAAGAAGATTTTTCAAAGATATATCTATTAAAAAAAAAACATAATAAAGCAAAATTTAAAGCATCAATTTCCATTGCTCAAATCGCACAAAAGCATTAAGCCCGTTGACCTAAAACCGATCCATATGCGAGTTGGACGGATTAACTACTTATGATTTATAATCTATATAAACAAAAGAAATATTCCGCTATGTTTCTTTCTCATGTTGTTATCACTTCAGGTTGGTGATGAGATTTGTGCATTACATCATACTAAAAGAAAAATAAAAGAAATAAGAAATTATAAAAGATAAATACAAAACGAAAGTGCAATAGATCGTTTACCCGCCTATATCTCCTTACCTATTTTTCCTTTTAGCTCTTTCCACATCTCTCAAATTCTACCTTTCAATATTTTTTTATTGATTCAGAATTCCCGCTATTATTTTCAAGTTATTATCATCGTTGCCCTTCATCACAAAATCAAAACAATCCAAATCTTATGACCTTTTTTTTGGAACATCGATTTTCTCCGACAACACTTATTCTATCAAATCTTAATAGCAGGGACTCCAGATCCTTATCCCCTTTCTTGAGTCTTGGATGCTTTTTTTCCTCTTGTCCTTTCTTGCCATGTACCTCCATAAGTAACCTTTACTAACTATATTCAAAATGCCATATATAACTTGGACAAATCAAAGCAAGTGATAAGCAACTTCTTCTAACTTTAAAGGACACAATAGAGGATTATTTGAAACATCCATCCATAATTCACAATTAATAAGTGTATATGATGGCAATGTTTCACCTATTCAACTTTAATGAATTAAAAAGCTCTAATAGAAATCTATTCCAAATGCTAGTTGCATCTAAATCATGACTTCTATGATTGTGATAGCTTGATCAAAACAATTTCCTTTTTTTCCTTTTTCCCCTTTATTTTTGCAATATAATAAAAAAAAATGTCAAACACATGAGGTGGCGATCTTATACTAGTTCAATATCAATGGAATTATTCGATTTCAATTTAATTATCCTTAATTTGAACCGATCTGACCAACAATCCAATTAATGATAGGGTTCATTATCATAATACAAATATTGATTTGATACAAATTTATACCGCCCCCGCTTCACTCGTCTCAAAACAGCAGTGTTAACAGTTAATCACTCGTGCACCTTCTTAACCGTGGATTCTAATGTCAAAGCTGAAAACAGGGCATTCGGTGCATCAACTATGGACGTTTATATGCCACGACTTAAATTAAATTTCAAGATGATTTTGCAAAGATTATATTTCTAATATATTCCTAAAACAGCAAGACTGGTGCATCAATTTCAACCACATTCCCTGCATCAATTTCCCTATGCTCAAAGGATCGAATCACAATGTAAATAAGGGGACTAAACCGGTAGGCCTAAAACCGACCCAAGTAATACGAGTTAGACAGATCAACCATTTATGATTCATATTTTCATATATAAATTTATAGTTCACTCATACCTTCTAATTTTTATTAATTAACCTCTTGTACCAATTAATTACCTCCTTAAGTGAGTAATTAATTACCTCCTTCAACAACCAAAGTACACAACTTTGGTTGTGTAAGTGGGGACCGTTATGCGTGCAAATTTCATGTTTGCAACCCCTCTCACCTGCCACACTACACCAACTCTTTCCTTGGCGTATTTTTTTCTTGAATTATTTCCAATTGGTGCATACCCTACCCTTTATTCCACCTACACCAATTTCTATATATACCCACATACTCACAAGCACCCATCATTAGCCAAAAGCAAAAGCAAAAGCTAAGAACAGAGCTAAGTTCATCTCCTTCTTCCTCTTCTTTCTCCAAACTTTCCAAGAAAAAATGGGCAGTGTTTCTTCAGAGAGGACTGTAATAGGATGGGCAGCTAAGGATGCTTCTGGTGTTCTCTCACCCTACACTTACACATTAAGGTACCCCACAAAAATTCATCCAACACCTCTCTTTTCTCTTATTTATTCTTCATTAATTTATAAGTGTTAAGTGTCATGTTAGCTTGAAGTCATATTATATTCACTGTACGTTCACGGAGATGGAACCAGGATCGATTTTATGGGTATTTTAGCGGAGAAATATTTGATTTTGGATAGAGATTTAATGGGTTTCGTAATAGGGAAAAACACAATAGAGAATGAGCTCGATGGCTGAGCTACGGTGGCTCATCTCCTCTTTTCATTCATTCATCATTTTTCTAAGAACTAGGGCTTTTGTCCCGTTCCAGGATGGCCCTTAGTTTGGATTCATGACAACCATACATTCAAATTCACTACAAGACAAATTTAACAATCATTCACTTTAACTTAACAAAAGACAAAGGCATGAACGCTAAATAGTCAAATAGTCAAAATATTGAACATGCGTTGATTTTTAACACACGGTCTAGCCGTTTAAGCTTTTGGGTAAAACGATGCTTGACACGAAATAAACCATGGATAGGTCCAGATTTCCGTTAGACTTGATAGATTTACTATAGAAAGTTATCTTTATAAGGGAAACAAAATATATTCATAGTATTTTTCGTTTCAAAAAATCAGTAAATTTAAATCTTTTGCAGGCCAACCGGAGCAGAGGATGTGGTGATCAAAGTGTTGTATTGCGGAATTTGCCATACAGACATTCATCAGACAAAGAACCACCTCGGGATGTCGAATTATCCTATGGTCCCTGGGTAAATAAACGATTGCATATTACCCCCTTCTCATTATTAATGCAAGAATGTTCTAACCATTTCTTCCATTTTTTTTTTGTTTTCGCGAAGGCATGAAGTTGTCGGGGAAGTGGTGGAAGTGGGATCCGATGTAACTAGGTTCAGAGTCGGAGAAATTGCTGGAGCTGGATGTATCGTTGGCTGTTGCAGAGACTGTGGGCCGTGCAAGGCAAATATTGAGCAATACTGCAACAAAAAGATTTGGTCGTATAACGATGTGTATACTGACGGCAAGCCAACAATGGGAGGATTTGCTTCTGAAATGATCGTCGACCAAAAGTGAGTGCTTATACATTGAAAGAATATAAAAACATCTTAGGAGTAGCCTGCACTTTGCCCACTAATTTTAACTCCAAGATTTTCTTATTTCAGACAAATTTCAAGCAATTTGTGTAAAATAAGCAGAAAACATATACTTTTTGGAGTCATAATGGTTTTCCTATTCCTCCAAAAATTTTATATTTACAATTAGCATATTAGTTTATCTTTTTATCACTTGATGAACATTGTTCTTACCGCAAAGAGTATCCGAGTCAGATGAAAATTGCAATAAAGTAAAGAATCCACATCAGAGTTCGGTAAATGATAGAGAGAGTTTTATCATTGTAGATGCCACATCCTAAGGCCTTAACTTTCACAAAATTATTATTACCAGTATGGTAAATTTTAATATAATATTTTCCGAACAGATTCGCAGTGAAAATCCCAGCAGGCCTAGCCCCTGAGCAAGCAGCGCCACTTCTGTGCGCCGGAGTCACAGTATACAGCCCATTACAACACTTTGGACTCACCGAACCCAGCCTAAGAGGAGGAATCCTCGGGCTCGGAGGAGTGGGACACATGGGAGTCAAAATCGCAAAAGCGATGGGCCACCACGTGACGGTTATAAGCTCATCGGATAAGAAGAGAACTGAGGCCATGGAGCATTTAGGCGCGGACACGTACTTGGTTAGCTCAGATCAGGATCAGATGGCTGCTGCGGTTGATAGTTTGGATTATATTATTGATACTGTGCCGGCGCATCATCCTTTGGAGCCGTATCTGAGTTTGTTGAAGTTGAATGGGAAGTTGATTTTGATGGGGGTTATTAATCAGCCGATGCAGTTTATCACGCCTATGGTCATGTTAGGTGAGCTGCTACATTTTTTTGTTTGGATTTTCTTCTTGTGTTTTGTGTTGACAGGAATGGGATCTGGAAGTATCGAAGTCGAAATATGCCTGATCATATGGCATTTTCTTGTTAGATTAATGTTGTAGACATGCAATACTACTTAAATTAGGCTTTAAATTAACATTAAAAATATACTAATCTCAAATCCTAGTATTATACTTAAGTTTCAACCCATACCTATTCTTAACACTATCTTTTTTCCTTGATATCTGTCATATCCAAAATCTAAGTTTCAAATCCGCTCCCGAGTCCTGACCCCTATCATTAAACTTTAAGGCCCTGTTTGGATATGGAGTTGAGATAACTGTGGTTTATTTTTAAGTGGAGGTAGAGGGATGCAAACTGTGATTTGCAAGCCCCAAACTCCAAAAATGGTTGATCACATTGGAGCCGAGATAACTGCACTTATCTCAACATTTGGGCTGGGATAACTCCAGTTATCTCAACTCCAAAATGATTGCCGACGAAGGCAAAGTTAGGATTTTGGAGTTTGGTTTTGCTGATTTTATGAAACTTCAATTTAGAAAACTCAACTCCATTCCCAAACAAGGCCTAAGAAAACGCAGTGTTATCTAACCTTTACACCATGTTTATCCTTAATACCTATTCATAACAAAATTTCAAAACTCAAGCGAATCTTGATTCCTCATGTCCCTACGCTTCTATGTCTAATCGAGACCCACATATCAGTCGCTTCGCCTATCACCACTGCTAATCAACTTAAATCCAAATACCAAAACCTATTTCCAACATAAGAATTATACTATTATATATTTGGGTCTTTGGGGGGAAAATTGCTAAAATTATATTATCATGATTTGCACAACTTTTTCCCTCTTTTTTTAGAGCAACGATCCTTTCATCCCTAACCGATTCATTAAAATTTTGTCGGTTGTTTTCCTAGGTAGGAAGTCCATTACAGGGAGCTTCATAGGCAGCATGGATGAGACAGAAGAAGTGCTCAAATTTTGTGAGAAGAAAGGGCTAACCTCAATGATCGAGATGGTGAAGATGGATCAAGTTAACGAAGCTATTGAAAGGCTAGAGCGCAACGATGTCAGGTACCGATTTGTTGTGGATGTTGCTGGAAGCAATCTCAGCGGTTGACACAACAACAACAACAACAACAACATCGTATTCTCTCTTTCTCTACCTGTGTTTTTGTATTCTTATTGATTTCCAACATGTTTTGTAATTTGCAACTTGCTTTGGGGTTTGTTGACCCATGATTTGTATAAGCTATATGTGGATTATCACGTTCCTAAAATATATTTTCTGATTGTTATTGCATTCCCTAGTGTTGTTTTGAAGCATTTTGACAACAAAAATGACAAATTTGGTGTTTGATAATCCAAATTTGGCGGCAACACGGATGTTATTGCTCTTTTCATCGCCTAAATCCAAATTTGGCGGCAACACGGATGTGAGTCTGATTTTATGTAAAAAGTTAGCGTGTGTGTGTTTGCGTGCACGCGAAGCTAAATCTAGAACCGAATCTCGATAACAGCTTCATATAGTAATAAGCAAGTGGCAATAGAACGGTACAAACCTCCTATAGATGAAATGAGGACAGCTCAAAAGGCACAGCTATCATTCTGTTTTATTTCTCAACTTGTAAGGGTGAATTTGCAGTGGCTCGCCCTTCAATGTATACTATAGAATAATAATAGGGAATCTATCGTATTTTTCCGGTACATGCTAAATAAATCTTTCTTCGTCAGGCAACACATGTGTGCCAAAACCAAAAGGCACCGCTCATGGCCAAGGGATCTCCCTTTTTTGGGGTGCGTCCCTTTCGGGGATCTAACAGGTGATCTCTTATTTAGGAGAGAAAATTTATCACTATGACTAATTAGTCGGTGCATTTCCCTTGTTTGGTCTATCTTTCATCCAGACTCGACAGCCCGATCGAAAACCGACGCAAAGTTATAAAGTATTGATCAGACACAAATGAGTATAGACGTTAGAGATGGAGATCCCACAAAACGTTAAGTACTCAGATAAACAAGCGCATACAAGAAGAAGAATACTAGAACACATGGGGACAGCAATGAGGGGACTTACAGTTCGTTAATGGTCTTCCTCGATGAAAATTCTCTAGCTTCTTTCCTTCTTCAATGGGTGTTGGCTTGTAGCTGAATTATCCAACCTTTTTGATAAATTATTGCAAAAAAAGGGAAGAGACAGAGAGAAATTAATTCTGACAAACATGTAATAATGCCATCAGTAGCTAATAGAGAACATAAGATAGATTGGCATGAAAAAGAGTATTTAATTTGCAATCCAACCCACTCTTTATATTGGTATCAGAATCACTTGTGGTCAGAAACTAATAAGGTGCCCATTTGAATTAAATGAATTCAACAAAGGAAACATAACCACTACTACAGTATGGGATTGCCCCTACGGACTCAGGAATCCGTAAAGGCAAATATTTCTTACCCCTACGGATTTATCCATAGGACCACATCGTTGCCTCTACGGTGCCTTACGTTCTAATTTTTTGTTTGGCCCTACGGAGCCGCAAACGGTGGATCTACGTTGATGTCCGTAGGGGCATATAAATAGGTTATTAATAAAAAAAAACACAAAAAAATTATTCATCGTTCCCAAAATTTCTCTCTCTCACTCCCGCGCCTCCATCGCCTTTTCCCGCGCCTCGTCGCCACCTTCGTCGGTCGTTCCCACACCTTCGTCGACTTCCCGCGCCTCGTCGCCACCTTCGCCGATCGTTGTCGACCACCGATTTCTGTCGTCTCCTCCACCGCACGCACGGTTTGTAATTAAATCTCAAATTATTTTTAATTTTGATGATATAGTCTAGGGTTCAGGCCAGGTTCGGGTAGGGGTGAGGGTTAGGCATCGGCGTCGGCATCGGCATCGGCATCGGGTTCGGTTAGGTTAGGGTTAGGGTTCGGTTGTGGGGTTCGGTTGGGGCTGGGGCTGGGCTGGGGCTCGGTTGGGGTTGGGGCTAGGGTTCGGTTGGGGCTGGGGCTGGGGCTAGGGTTTGGTTGGGGTTGGGGCAGGGCTGGGGCTGGGGGATCGCAGCCGCGGTAGATGGTGGAGGAGCCGGGGCCGATCTTATGCAAGTCCACAATGTAGTCTATGACGATATTGCCCCAATTTCCATGGAGACATGAGGAGACATGGGAAGAATTCGTGTCTTTCGTGTTGTAGTTTTTGGTGTCTTTAACCAAAAATAAATAATGATAATCAGAAACCACTGCTCAACAATTACTACATACAGATATTATCTTCAGACCGCAGAGCTATTATATTAATTATGAAAATTGTATTGCAATGTAGGATGCTATAATAACTCTTTTGTATTCCTCATGCATGAAGTCGGCAAGTTGACACATTGAGTCACAATTATCTCTTCTCATAAATTCAGCACAAATTTTAGTTGTACAATAAAAAATAGCTCAATATAATCCCTTATATCTCTTTGTAGATAAATTGCTGCAACTATAGTGCCATCACCTAATGATAGGAACTTCTGTTGATTGATAGCATCTGGATCAATATAATCCCTCATAGTCAATTATTTTTCCTATCATTTTCTTGATCCAGATGCTAATCAACTTGTTAATTAGTTACTGTTTTTATAACGTATTTGTCTATATTTGTTGACAGTAGCCTTTCTTTTAGATGAACATATTTTTTTGATGCATGTTTCAGTCATGTGAATTCATATGTTGCGTATAACGCTTTATGATATCAGTATCCTACATTTGTAGTTTTAATTGTTGATTGTTATAGATGAATGTCATTGCAATAATAGTTTTTGGTAGATGAATGCCATTGCAATGTAGGATGATCAGTTCTATCAATCTTGATCTCAATGATTTAAAATCATGTTACACATACAACACGAATGCACAACAAACGCATCATTAGAGAGTGATTCAAGATGTTCAAGTTAAAACCAATATATGATACTCGATGATAATATGAAACCTTCATATTCTCATCGATACTCATATATGAAACTAAAAGCACCACTTAGTCCCTGTCTATCGGTTAACATACGTGCGATATTCGTCATGACATAGAACTATACGAAGGTTGTTAAATATCGGACGGTATAGCTCGATACTAACAACCGTCGTATAGTCTATGCGATGAGAAGATTCAATCGTATGGTAACCGATAGATTTGTTCCGTGTGAACAAGTTAGGAATGTATAAAGCAAACACCTTCATTCACTTGTGTTTTCATCCGTTTCGAGATATTTCGTCGGTACCTTTCCGCTGGTTCTCCATGTACAAAGATAAATTAGATGTTCATTTCAACGTTGTTTCACAGTTTTGAAATGATTATCTATTCTATTACAGTGTACCCGGAGAACAGCGGGGAGGTGCTGCCGAAATTTACTCGAAACGGTTGAAAGCACAAGTGATGGGTGTTCGCTCTATACATTCTTAATGGGATAGAAGCCTTACCCCCGACAGCCGGAACATACACATACAACAAGAATACACAACAAACGCATAATTAGATAGTGATTCGAGATGTTCAAGTTAAAACCAATATATGATACTCGATGATAATATGAAACATTCATATTCTCATCGATACTCATATATGAAACTAAAATCGCCACTTAGTCCCCGTCTATCGGTTAACATACGTGCGATGTTCGTCGTGACATAGAACTATACGAAGGTTGTTAAATATCGAACGGTATAGCTCGATACTAACAACCGTCGTATAGTCTATGCGACGAGAAGATTCAATCATATGGTAACCGATAGATTTGTCCTGTGTGGACAAGTTAGGAATGTATAAAGTAAACACCTTCATTCACTTGTATTTTCATCCGTTTCGAGATATTTCGTCGGTACCTTTCCGCTGGTTCTCCATGTACAAAGATAGATTAGATGTTCATTTCAACGTTGTTTCACAGCTTTGAAATGATTATCTATTTTATTACAGTATACTCGGAGAACAGCGGGGAGGTGCTGCCGAAATTTACTCAAAACGGTTGAAAGCACAAGTGATGGGTGTTCGCTCTATACATTCTTAATGGGGTAGAAGCCTTACCCCCGATAGCCGGAACACACACATACAACAAGAATACACAACAAACGCATAATTAGAGAGTGATTCGAGATGTTCAAGTTAAAACCAATATATGATACTCGATGATAATATGAAACCTTCATATTCTCATCGATACTCATATATGAAACTAAAAGCGCCACTTAGTCCCCGTCTATCGGTTAACATACGTGCGATGTTCGTTGTGACATAGAACTATACGAAGGTTGTTAAATATCGGACGGTATAGCTCGATACTAACAACCGTCGTATAGTCTATGCGACGAGAAGATTCAATCGTATGGTAACCGATAGATTTGTCCTGTGTGGACAAGTTAGGAATGTATAAAGTAAACACCTTCATTCACTTGTGTTTTCATCCGTTTCGAGATATTTCGTCGGTACCTTTCCGCTGGTTCTCCATGTACAAAGATAGATTAGATGTTCATTTCAACGTTGTTTCACAGCTTTGAAATGATTATCTATTTTATTACAGTATACTCGGAGAACAGCGGGGAGGTGCTGCCGAAATTTACTCGAAACGGTTGAAAGCACAAGTGATGGGTGTTCGCTCTATACATTCTTAATGGGATAGAAGCCTTACCCCCGACAGCCGGAACATACACATACAACAAGAATACACAACAAACGCATAATTAGAGAGTGATTCGAGATGTTCAAGTTAAAACCAATATATGATACTCGATGATAATATGAAACCTTCATATTCTCATCGATACTCATATATGAAACTAAAATCGCCACTTAGTCCCCGTCTATCGGTTAACATACGTGCGATGTTCGTCGTGACATAGAACTATACGAAGGTTGTTAAATATCGAACGGTATAGCTCGATACTAACAACCGTCGTATAGTCTATGCGACGAGAAGATTCAATCGTATGGTAACCGATAGATTTGTTCCGTGTGGACAAGTTAGGAATGTATAAAGCAAACACCTTCATTCACTTGTGTTTTCATCCATTTCGAGATATTTCGTCGGTACCTTTCCGCTGGTTCTCCGTGTACAAAGATAGATTAGATGTTCATTTCAACGTTGTTTCACAACTTTGAAATGATTATCTATTCTATTACAGTGTACTCGGAGAACAGCGGGGAGGTGCTGCCGAAATTTACTCGAAACGGTTGAAAGCACAAGTGATAGGTGTTCGCTCTATACATTCTTAATGGGATAGAAGTTACCCCCGACAGCCGGAACACACATACAACAAGAATACACAACAAACGGATAATTAGAGAGTGATTCGAGATGTTCAAGTTAAAACCAATATATGATACTCGATGATAATATAAAACCTTCATATTCTCATCGATACTCATATATGAAACTAAAAGCGCCACTTAGTCCCCGTCTATCGGTTAACATACGTGCAATGTTCGTTGTGACATAGAACCATATGAAAGTTGTTAAATATCGGACGGTATAGCTCGATACTAATAACCGTCGTATAGTCTATGCGACGAGAAGATTCAATCGTATGGTAACCGATAGATTTGTCCTGTGTGGACAAGTTAGGAATGTATAAAGCAAACACCTTCATTCACTTGTGTTTTCATCCGTTTCGAGATATTTCGTCGGTACCTTTCCGCTGGTTCTCCGTGTACAAAGATAGATTAGATGTTCATTTCAACGTTGTTTCACAGCTTTGAAATGATTATCTATTTTATTACAGTATACTCGGAGAACAGCGGGGAGGTGCTGCCGAAATTTACTCGAAACGGTTGAAAGCACAAGTGATGGGTGTTCGCTCTATACATTCTTAATGGGATAGAAGCCTTACCCCCGACAGCCGGAACACACACATACAACAAGAATACACAACAAACGCATAATTAGAGAGTGATTCGAGATGTTCAAGTTAAAACCAATATATGATACTCGATGATAATATGAAACCTTCATATTCTCATCAATACTCATATATGAAACTAAAATCGCCACTTAGACCCCGTCTATCGGTTAACATACGTGCGATGTTCGTCGTGACATAGAACTATACGAAGGTTGTTAAATATCGAACGGTATAGCTCGATACTAACAACCGTCGTATAGTCTATGCGACGAGAAGATTCAATCGTATGGTAACCGATAGTTTGTCCCGTGTGGACAAGTTAGGAATGTATAAAGCAAACACCTTCATTCACTTGTGTTTTCATCCGTTTCGAGATATTTCGTCGGTATCTTTCCGCCGGTTCTCCGTGTACAAAGATATATTAGATGTTCATTTCAACGTTGTTTCACAGTTTTGAAATGATTATCTATTCTATTACAGTGTACTCGGAGAACAGCGGGGAGGTGCTGCCGAAATTTACTCGAAACGGTTGAAAGCACAAGTGATGAGTGTTCACTCTATACATTCTTAATGGGATAGAAGCCTTACCCTCGACAGCCGGAACACACACATACAACAAGAATACACAACAAACGCATAATTAGAGAGTGATTCGAGATGTTCAAGTTAAAACCAATATATGATACTCGATGATAATATGAAACCTTCATATTCTCATCGATACTCATATATGAAACTAAAAGCGTCACTTAGTCCCCGTCTATCGGTTAACATACGTTCAATAATTTATTCTTTTCAACGACAAACGCATACATAAAGCATATACACGGATTTTCTCCTTTGTCAGTAACTATCCCGTTCTTATATTTCTTAATATAGTCACCATAACCTACAATTTATATGTTATACAGTCTAACATGGCCCATGAGTACGTCAGAGTTAAGGACTGGATGTATGTGGATTGGAAACACGTATGCAACCTAAGTTTGTCGCAGGAGTTGCTGCTTTCATTGAATTTGCACGCGTACATAATAAGATCACAATAGAGAAGATTCTCTGTCCGTGCGATAGATGTGGCAATAAGTACTGACAGAAGGTAGAATTGGCAGAGCTTCATATTGTAAAATATGGGTTTACTAGACTTTATACAACTTGGAAATATCACGGGGAAGGAGAAGAATGCAGTAATGCGGCAGAAGAAGAAGGAGAACACGATAATGCGGCAGGAGAAGAAGGAGAATTCGGTAATGCGGCAGAAGGAGAAGACGGTAATTTATTTCCATCAGAAAAAATGGAGGATATGGTAGAGGCTGTCCTAGGTGAATCTATTCGTACCGAAGATGACATTCCTTCCGGTCAAGGACCGCGTGCGGATAAATATGAAAATTTCATGAATGATGCTAGAAAACCAATTTATGAGAATATGAAGTATTCCACCCTCTCATGGTTCGTCCAACTTTTCCAGATTAAATGCCTAAATGGATGGAGCAACAAGTCATTCACAATATTTCTTTTGTTCTTGAAAGATTCTATGTCCCCGGGAAATAACGTGCCCGACAGCTGATACGGAGCCCAGAAGATGATATCTGATTTGGGTCTAAAGTGCGAGAAGATTCAAGTATATCCTAAAAATTGCGTGTTGTACCAGAAAGAGAATTCAGATTTGAAAGATTGTCCAACATGCGGAAAGGCCATGTATAAGCCAAAAGATTCTGATAAGAAGCCTGATATACTTGTCAAGATAGCACGATGCTTTCTTATAACACAGAGGCTACAGAGGCTATTCAGGTAGAAGAAAACAGCCGAGGCAATGATTTGGCCTCACCGTGCTCCTCCAACTGAAGATGGAAAAATGAGCCATCCAAGAGATTCACCGGCATGTAAAGATTTCGATAGGAGACATGCAATATTCAGTAGCGATCCTCGCAATGTCCGGCTCGGACTAGCTACTGATGGATTCTGCCCATTCAACTATATGGCTGGAAGTCACAGCACATGGCCCGTTATAATGATAATTTATAATCTGTCGCCTTGGTTGGTTATGGACCAATCATACTTTATGATGCCTCTTCTTATCAACGGACCAAACTCACCGGGGAACAATATCGACGTCTATCTCCGACCTCTGATCGAGGAGTTGAAATCTTTGTTCATTGATGGTGTAGAGACATACGATACAAACACAAATACAACATTCATACTGCGTGCGGCTTTAATGTGGACAATTAATGACTTTCCTGCGTATGGAATGCTATCAGGTTGGTCCATACATGGTCACAAAGCATGTCCTCATTGCCATGAACACACAACATCGAAATTCTTGAATTTTAGCAGGAAGGTTTGTTATTGCGGTCATCGACGTTTCCTGCCTCCAGACCACCCTTATAGGTTAGACACGGTTCATTTTGATGGTCATCAGGAGCTTCTTGGACCTCCGTCCCCATTGTCCGGAGAGGACGTGACTGCTAAATGGGATGGTTATAATAACGTGACATTCGGGATGGATCCGACGAAACAGGTCAAACCGCCATTTTGGAACAAGTTAAGCATTTTCTTCGAGCTTCCGTACTGGTCAACAAATTTAGTGCGTCATTGTCTGGACGTCATGCATATAGAGAAGGGAGTATCAGAGCACATACTCAACTTGCTTCTTTGTAAAGACGGGAAATCGAAAGACAACCTGAATGCTCGGATGGATCTACAGGGGTGGGGAATAAGAAGTGAATTGCATCCTAGACCGGTAGCGGGTAAACCGGGCAAGTTTGTACTTCCCAATGCGGCTTATCATATGTCACAACCGGAGAAGAAAAGATTCCTGCAGCTGTTGCATGATTTGAAAGTTCCCACAGGTTTCTCAGGATCATTCAGCAAGAAAATAAAAATTGTGAAAGGCAAGATCGATGGGCTGAAAAGTCATGATCACCATGTTATCATGGAGCACCTTCTTCCATTAGCCCTCATGACTTCTCTTTCCGAATCGGTTGGTCTAGTAATCAACGATCTATGTTGTTTTTTCAGAGAATTGTGTGCTAAAACACTGGAGGTTGTGACGCTGGATAAACTAGAAAATTCTATTGCGTTGATACTTTGCAAGTTTGAGCGTATTTTCCCACCGTTATTCTTCGATATCATAATACACTTGACGGTTCATCTTGCAACTGAGGCTAAGTTAGCCGGACCGGTACAATATCGATGGATGTATCCCGTCGAGAGGTACGTATAATTTTTCGTTTCGCGCAATTTATAAATTTATTGTTGTCCTGTATGTCCGTATTTATTTATTCAACATATTTTCATTAAGTACCTCTACACTCTTAAAAAGTATATACGCGATAAAAATCGACCAGAGGGTTCTATCATGCAAGATTATCTTCTTGATGAAGCAACCACATTTTGTTCCCGCTATCTGGACGAGAACATTGAGACAAGACTTAACCGGTCTCGAAGAATTCAAGACGGGCCATATGGTAAAGCCGAGTATAAGAGGGTAGACACCATGTTTATCAACAAGATATACCGGTTTATCTTGCTTAATTGCGCATGTCTTGAACAAATTAGAGAGTAAGTTTTTTTGGATTAATTGTTATATTTGTGTTTGTGTGTGTATGAAATGATATAATATTAATGTCACCATTATTTGTCGAAAAAAGAATTCATTTTAACGAGGTACGTGAGGGGCATCCTGATTGGAACAAAGAACGATTGGAAAAATATCATCAGGATAATTTTTGTGATTGGGTCACAGATCATGTAAGTTATTCGAATAACATTTTATTGCTATCCGTTTTAATCTAAACTTGTATCGTTATGTATTTTTCGTAAAATTTGTTTTGTTAGATCCACGATCCGAACTTGTTTGCATCATTTGAGAGTGATTCAAGATGTTTAGCTCAATTTCCTGGTATGGAGGTTGCATATTACAAAGGATTTGGTGTTCTTGGATACAAATTCGAAGTTAAGCACATAGAAACATCTAGAACCACTCAGAATAGTGGGATTGCGACGGTAGGATCGGACGGTGTGATTTATTATGGGCACTTAAATTGTATACTCGGCATCCACTATCCCTGACGATCAGAACCCTTTTATATATTCCAGTGTACTTGGTACGATACGCGAACCGATACGGATAAGTGGAGAAGCAATCTTGAGACTTGGAAAGATGAATATGGATTGACTAGTGTGAACACACATCGATTTTACGGTCAGGAAGATCCGTTTATCTTTCTGAACCAAGCATTCCAAGTATACTACTCACAGTGTTTGAAGTATCCGGGATGGAGTATTGTATGCCGATGGAAACCCAGAGATGTCTACGATGTCCCAGAATTCGAGGACAGCGATGAGGATGAAGAAGAGAGAAGGCTTAGAGTGTTCCGACCGTCTGTTTCGAAGGACGGGTTGTCTTCGGCCAATCATGAAGTTACGTGGGTTAGAAATGACATCGACAATGGAATCTAAGTAGATATGTATAATGCGCCCACGAAACGAAAAAGGTTATCAGTAATGTTATATTATTACTTCACATTTTACGATCTATACATATATAGTCAATACTTTTAATGATTGTCTAATGCGTTCACGAACCGTTTATCTAGATTTGATGACGATGTCGGGAGCAGCGAGGGGCGGCAGGAGCTACAGTCGCGGTAGAGGCAGAGGCAGAGCGGTTTTGCCGCCCGGAGAGCTGCGTAGGGAGCTTCAGAGGGCCGGTCTTGCACCCAGATCGGAGACCCCTTCGGATGCCTCCTTCTGTGTGGATTTTGCCACACCTCCAGGTATATTGCACGCATATCCATTTTGAATATAATATTATAGATATTCATACCTGTTTATGTCAAAATTACTTATATTGTCAATGTTTGATTGTCTAATTGTTGGTGATGCGTCCACATCAGGGACAGAGGCTACTCCCGCTCCTCCAGGTATGTTTATATATCATATAGTGCATGTATATTGATTTAGAATGCTATATCATAAATATACACACATTCCTTTTGCTCTTACTTAGATAGTAATTTTTATTATTGTCTAGCTGTAGGTGGTGACACCACCGCACCTGCGGGTATGTTTATATATCCTATAGTGCATGCATATTGATTTAGAACGTTATATTATTGACCTACACATTATTTTTGCAATTACTTATATAATCTATTTTTAATTGTCTAATTATAGGTGGTGCGTCCACATCTGACGCAAGGGCCACTCCTGCCACTTCCGTACCCTCTGCATCGTCTGTAGGTTAGTATGAATAAATATAAAATATTTATTCATTTTACATATGCTCTATAGAATAAATATGAACTTCATGGAAATTTAGCGTCAATATTTATTTTCTAGTTGGAGCGGATGCGTCCGCATCCGGGACACCGGTTGTTCCTCACCGGAGGAACTATCGTCCCGCTCGTGCTGCTGCCCGGGCCCAGGCTCGTGCTTTAGTCACCGGAGGTATATATCACACTTCAATTTTCGTTTAACCTTGATTTCTTAATACAATTTTGTCTTAATATTGATTGTCTTGATATTTCTTACAGACGCAGGGCCTCTCCATCCCCAGAGGGGAACTCGAGGCCCGAATCAGTCCCATAGGCTGAGGCTTGACAGAGCTAGGGGGATGCAGCATTCCCCCTCTTTTTTACCCTTGACTATCGCTATACCGGTCCCCATGCCGAGAGGTTCGGCCGGTATATGGGGGATGAGAGCCGGCTCGTGAAGAACTATCCACTTCACGTTGAGTGGGGCGAGCAGCACCGGCGCTCATTCGCCCTCTTCTTTGATCAGGCTCGGGTATTAATATATATTTTCATTTGATTTATCCAATATATTTATTATTAACACTTGCAATCTAATAACAATGTTTTTTTTGTATTTTCAGTTGGATTACGATTTTCAGCCTGTACCCGACCCTGATCACCTTGGGAGGGTGCTCGACCTTCATGCTCTGTACAATGGCCTGATGAAGAACATGCAGACCAAGGTCCGATACAACAGGAATGAGCTGAAGGCCGACTGCTACTCCCTGTGGATGGCGACCCCCGAGACAGAGAGAGCAGCCCTCCTATCTACTCCGGCGTTTGCGAGAGTCGACGTAGAGAAATGACCTCTATTGTGCGAATATTTCGACTCTCAACGCAAACAGGTATGTATTTTAAATGTAATTCATTGTTTAGGATATAATTTATTTTTTTGTGTTCCTTAATTGGAAAACTAAATGTGAATGCGTTGTGCAGTAACAGGCCGCTCAAAATATAGAGAATAGGAAATCGGCGAAGAGGGGTCGCCCCACTTACACAGGTGACTCGAGAAATATTACTCGAGCCATGGAGTTATCGGTAAATTACAATAGACCGGCCTTTGTGATATAATACAATATTAAGAGTTATTTTCTAATATATCTAATATTAAGAGTTATTTTCTAATATTGCAGACAGCTCAGACCCTGGCGCAAGGTGGTACACCGAGCGTGTTGTCCGCATATCTTGCCGTCCACTGCACCTCTACAGATCCCGCCACGGGCGAGCTTCGACATCCCGACGTCGCTACCCAGGAGTATTGCGTAAGTGTTAATATTTATTCAACCCATATTTGAAATTTTAGTTTTGGAAGGTTCAAATTTAAATTTTATACTTATACTTTACTGCTTAATGTGGATGTAAGAGCAGGTGGTTGAGCAGGCCGAGGCCCCGGGGATCGATTTTACCGGACAGGGTGATCCAGGTCTGCTGACCACAGTCCTGGACGCCGCACACGGAGGGCACCACGGAGGTTGGGAGAGAGGCTGGGGACTGGGCCCTAGCAGGGCCCATATGAGATTGGACTCCACCCCGACGGTTACTTCCTCTGTCTCCAGCGAGCGACGTGTCCAGCAGGAACTGGAGAGCTTGAAGGCCACCGTTCAGGAGTTGAAGGAGATGCCGGTATGTATACTACTTAATAGTAAAATATCATGTCATATTATAGATATCAACATATCCAATATTAGTACGTAAACTGAGCTTATTTAGTTGTAGACTTAGGTTTGATTAATCATACATACATATCTAATTAAAATAAACTACGGTTTTCCAAACTAGATATCCAAATGGGGTTTCGAAATAACTTGATAATGATACGAATTCGACTAATATACAATTCTTACACGTTTATTACACACGTTAGGTCCAGACGCGATAGGGTACATCGGCCGAGCCTCCACATGCATATCCTTCGGCTGTGGCTCCGTAAGCTACTATATCGGCCGCGGTTCCGCAGACAGCTCCTATAGCTCCACCGCCCGCTCAGACTCCCGCAGCTGCAGCTTCGTAAGCCACTACCTCGACGGCGGCTGCGCAGACCACATCGCCAACTCCACAGCCCGCTCAGACTCCCGCACGCGCCGAATTGCATGATTTATTGACCGAGGAGCAAGCGCGCAAGATTCTAGCGTTTATCAGAGGTGGAGCTGGACTGAGCTAGGGTAGATTTTTGATTCTTATTTTTTGAAACATGTATTTATTTATATGATACATATTGTATTACATTTTGGACGATATTGATATTGGTGGTCCTACGGTGTTTATATTTATATCATATTCTGTTTTTTGGTTTCTTTTGTATATTATATGCGTGAGATATGATTATGAATACTGCGATATATGTTGTGTGATGATTAATTTTATATTTGATTGATGTATATATTATTGTGCACAGGGCGAGAAAAAAATAGGCAGCCCTTTTTAAAAAAAACTGATAATATGTACCTACGGATTAATCCGTAGGTACACACGTTGCCCCTACGGATTAAACCGTAGGGGCAAAATATCAGAATAACTGATATTTTCCCCTGTGATCTCAGGATCTTAGGGTTGGGATTGCCCCTACGGCTATATCCGTAGGGGCAAACAAATGCCCCTACGGAGTTATCCGTAGGGGCAAAATATCAGGATTCCTGATATTTTGCCCCTACGGATATGTACCTACGCATGTATCCGTAGGGGCTATTACTTGGCCCTACGGATTCATCCGTAGGTACAAGTAATCTATTTTTAAAAACCGTAAATAAAATAAATTTTTTGCCCCTACGGCCTACTCCGTAGGGCAAACCGGAGCTACACAGAACTCCGTAGAGGCAAGTTTTTGTCTGTAGGGCAAGTTCAGGGCTTCAACTTGCACCTACGGCGTTTGTACCTACAGGGTATTTTCTTGCCCCTACGGCTGTATCTGTAGGGGCAGTGGTTTTCCCCTACGGATAAATTCATAGGGGCAACCCTTATTTGTAGTAGTGAACATATCAACCCGCAATCCACAGGTTTCAGAAGCCCACAAACAACTTGGGCTGGTGGATTATAAAAGTTTTTTCTTCACTATTATAGATTTGAGCATTGAAGGTTTGCAGATAATACAAAATACAGTGGAAAAATTATAAACTACAGCAAATTATATATATGAAGGACAAATATATATAATCTTGTAAGAGAATACGGAAAGATTACTAGTTCATGCTAGCAAAATGCCTCATCTAATTGCAGAATGTCACGTCAGTCTTGGCAGATAAGGGACTGATTGGGGAAGGAAATTGTTAGAATATACTGAAAATCTACTCTAGCACCACCACAAGTTTAAAACCGGCATCAAGCATGCAATTTTCAAAAATTCAGGATGCTAAGCTACACTATCCAAAGATCTAACTAGATTATTAGGGTTTTAGCATGATATATATAAACTTTAACACTAAGTGAAGGAGGCAATAACCTTTGAAGACCGAGTACTTCACTTCAATCACTCATGGTAGTAGTCCCTACGACTCCTTTAGGCTCTACTTGAAGAAGTGCACGAACTTGCTTCGCGATTTTCGTGTGAAAGATGATCCATACGAAATTTCTCTAATCCAAGTTACATTTTCACTAAACCCTCTTTAGTGAAGGAAACATCCTAAACTTAAGTGCTAATTAAGTGTAGGATAGTGAAGTAAGGGTTCTAAGCTCATTTAAGATTTACTCAAGCTCTAGGATTCACAACTCATGTGATGGTTTAGAGCTTGAAATATGAAGGAAGAAGAAGAAGGAAAAAATGGAGAGAGCTAGAAGGAAAAAGAACTAAGGAAAAATCTCAAGTGAGGAATGCTCTACACTCATGCATTATTGAAGTATGAATATTATCCAATAATAAATATCAACCATACTTCAATAGTGCAAGCGAACCATTAAACAAATGGATGAGCCATGCTTCACACGATTTGTCAAAAGTCTTCCCTTTTTCCACCTCATTTCTATTTTCTCAAAATAGAAATTCCAACCATGCTTCATAATATATATATATATATATAAAGAAAAAAAAATAGTGAGCAATAAAATTAGTTAATGTATAATTATATCAAATTATTAAATCAACACTTGATTCAATAATCCGGTTATATCACATATAACCGACTAATATTATTTATTTGTATATCATATTGTCAAATCAACACTTGATTGAATAATTCGGTTATATCATATATAACCTAACCGATAACATTTACCGCCAGATTAGAATACAGTATCACATACTCGTATTTAATCAGGCCCACCGCACATATCAGCATATATGCCCTACTTCGTTTCGCTTGAACTAAGAAACTTTTGTGTGAGACTCTAAAGACTCGTCAATATGCCAGTAGTAGGTAATGATCACATCAGTTACTCATAAGCCGTCAGCGGTACTAGCTGGACGTAACGGCTACCTAGGTATTGAGCGAATAGAAGATCAACAAGTAAGCTTGTCCAAACTCTCATGAAGCCTATAAATAACACTTACCGTATAGTCCAGTCTCTTCGTCTGATATGTCGCATATCGAGTCTAAGGGTGGAATCGTCAGATCCCAGTAACTTGATAAGTCATGCCGATGTATGGCTCATAATGGTTCGAGAAACTACTGATAACACTTACCAGTAAATCTCATCAGCCCTGGTTAGGGACTTACTGTTATAGCCAATCGAGTATAGCGCAGTATCAACTCCCTATACCGGGAGAGACGAAACCCCTCCTATCGCTCACTGTCTCCATGTAACTCGGGACTGTATCCAAAATCTATCTGTTTGCACGACTCCTTTGAGTCGTGATAGAGAGGAAATCAAAACAAAGTGGGAACCACACAAGACGCTATGACGATCTCGGGTCTACAGACTAACCTGTACCGGTATCACTAGAGAACTGCTATCTGACGATAGGTATGATACCATCTAAGAGTTCTCGACGAGTCCTATTTGGTGTACCTATTCTCTAATGAGCACCTGTATACAATCTTTGATATCAAACACCAATGGTTATGGGATTAACCATCGCCCCATATAGGGTCAAGAAACGTATACACTAGTCTACTCTGGAATATCGATGCCCTGTCTCAATATCCTCTCGACTAGGAACAATTAAAGGATGTGCTTGTGGACTACACAACTCCCAGTAGTATGATCCGCATCATAGTCCTGGTAGTCAAGCAAACATCCTAAGAGCTTTATCAACATGTATCAGAGAGACAGTATAATAATACAAGTATACATGTTAAGATAAAGACTATCATGTCGAGCAAGAAAGTCCTCTATATATATGTCCAAGCATCCATCACATTATACAATAATGACCTCTAGGGCATGTTAGTTATATGTATGCCCTAGAGGCCATTATTATACATGTGATGTATATTATAGTGGATGCTTGGATATATAGGGAGGACTTTCTTGCTCGACATGATAGTATGCTATCTGGTTGCTCTTTATCTTAACATATACACTTATTGTCTCTCTATTACATGTTGATAAAGCCTTTAGGATGAGTACTTGACTACCAGGATTATGATGCAGATCATACTAGTCGGGCAGAGGTAGTCGGTAAGTACATCTTTCAATTGTTCCTAGTCGTGAGAGTATTGAGACGGGGCATCGATATTCCAGAGTAGACTAGCGTATACGCTTCTTGACCAATATGATGGGCGATGGATGATCACATATCCATTGGTGTTTGACATCAGAGAAGGTATACGGGTGCTCAATGGATACTGGGTAAACTGGACGAACTCGCCGAGAACTCCTAGATAGTATTATACATATCGTTAGATAGCAGTTCTCTGGTGACATTGGTACAGGTTAGTCTGTCAACCCGAGATCGTTATAGAGTCTTGTGTGATTCCCACTGTACTTTGATTTCCACCTTACCACGTTCAAGAGATCGTACAAAACGGTGGTTTTTGGGTACAATCCCGAGTCACATGGAGGCAATGAGTGATAGGAAGGGATTTCGTCTCTTCCGGTATTGGGGGGTTGATGTTGCGCTATACTCGATTGGTCATAACATGAAATCCCTGGTCAGGATTGCTGAGATTTACTGGTAAGTGTTATCAGTAGTTTCTCGAACCGTTATAGGCCTCACATCGGCATGGCTTATAAGGCTATTGATGTCTGACGTTTACCACCCCCAGGCTGAGATATGCGACATATCTGACGAAGAGACCGAGCTGTACGGTAGTGTTACTTATTGCATTCGCAGGCTTGCTTATTGATTTTCTGATCGCTCAATATCCGGGTAGCCGTTACGTCCAGCTAGTACCGCTGACGGCTTGTGGGTGACTGATATGATCATCACCTACTGCCGGCGTATTGACGAGTTTTTAGAGTCCTACAAAAACCCTTTATTTTCTGGCTCAGGCGAAAAGAAAATATGAGCACATATGTGATATGTGCGGGACCGAGATTAATACGCGTATGTGATACCGTATTCTATTTTCGCGATATGTGATATCGGTCGGTTATATATGATATAGCCGGTTATCGAATCAAGTGTTGATTCGATAAGTTGATGCATATGATATTAGTCGGTTATATGTGGTATAGCCGGATTATTAAATCAAGTGTTGATTTAATAATTTAGTGTATAATTATATATTTGATATATTATCTTACATTAACTAGTATTAGCTCACTTAAGCATTTCTTTTTCTCACTAGTATGTACACTTAATATATATGTGATATATATTATTGTGTCATACTTGTTGTTACATGCAACATGGGTGTATGAGACTCACACCATGCTTAACATAATGAAGGGTTTTATTATTTAAAGTAAATCATAATTAGTTGGAAATTATTCACATGGTTGAAGCTTGTGGAAGCTTGTAGAACCATTGACTAAGTCCACTAATTTTGTTTTATGTAAGATATTTATTAACCCAGTTATTATGATTAGCCATGGTTTAGTCTCTACAAGGGTTAGTATATGATATTAACTCACCTATGATTGTCATTCTACACTTAGTTTTTTTCCATGGTTGCTTCTTCTTCATCTCATTCCTCAAGCTCTCTAGCTTTTTGGGAGGTGAAGAAAATTAGTGAGAAAAATATTTCTAAAGTGAGCAAAATTCCTACTTTATCAACCCACAGTAGATTATCCATTTAGTTTAGATTGTTTGCTTCACAATTAGTGAAGGGGTAGCTTGAGTTTGTGTCTCCTCGACGTAGATCATTTTCGGTCTCGAAGACTTCAAGCAAGCTTGTTCCTTTCATCTTGTGGAGCCTTTCTAGAGTCCGGGAGTTCACTACTTGGAGTGAAGTGACTACTACACGGAGCTATTGAAGTGAAGGACCGGTCTACAAAGGTTGTATTCCTTATTCACTTAGATGTAAAGATATTTACATACTAGTTTCGTCTAATTCTCTAGTTAAGATTCAAATTTAGAGTTCTTTAGCGCGCCAATTTTTTGAAAACGGTATGGTCGATACCTCCCGAAACCCAGTGGCGGTGCTGCAGAACCCTACATGGCATACATATTCCTAACATATATAACATGTGCCCTCCACCCTAGTCATAACTTCGGAGTTATGGTGTAGTGGCAGCGACTTTTAATATGGTGTCAGACTGACCAAAGTTCAATTCATACTGAGCATGTATTAAATGCAAATTAATTACCATCACACAGAAGCCTAGGTTTTCGTCCCAAAGGACCACTGACTTGCGGGGCTCATTAGAATATACATCATATTCCCTTGATACTCGTCATAACTTTGGATTTTTGATTCAATGGCGTGACTTTAAGAACAATGTAAGAAGCATGGATGAATCTTACATGGGCATATCTACAAACACATTATGCTCACACCAGAAATTTAAAAATATATATATAGTAAAATCAACCCAACAAATTGATTTATAACAAGAGCTGGTGTGTAGGTAATGAAAAATCGGAATATTAGATTCTTAAAAGGATTGAATATAATGATGCAAATATAAAATATAAATTACAATGGAAGTAAACTTACAATTTATTCAAAGGAAACATGTCATCCTCCTCTCTCTGAAATGGCTTCGAAGATATGTAATTGAATAAGAAATTTGTAGGAAATGAGGAGAAATGGAATGATTCAAGTAATTTAAAAGAGGCGCGCATGAGAAGGGGAAAAGAAACGACATGAAAAATGAATAGACGATATTGTATAAGAGAAAATGGAAGAGTTTGAGCTTAAGATGAGAAGCAAGAAACATAAGATCAAAAATATGAAAAGTGTTGAGTATTATTTTTTTAAAAACAAGAAGCTTTAGCAAGAAAAACGAGAAATGGGAAATGTGAAATTTGTGTAAAAAAGAGTCACTACTACAAATAAGGGTTGTCCCTACGGATTTATCGGTAGGAGCAAACCACTGCCCCTACGGAGATGTCCGTAGGGACGAAAAAAGACCCCGTAGGTGCAAAGGTCGCAGGTGCAAGTTGAAGCCCTGAACTTGCTCCTACGGGCAAAATCTTGCCCCTACGGAGTTCTGTGTAGGGCCAGTTTCACCTACGGAGTAGGCCGTAGGATAAAAAAAGTTATATTATTTACGGTTTTTAAAAATATATTAACTGTACCTACGGAGATATTCGTAGGGCCAAGTATTATTCCCTACGGATATCTGCATAGGTACTTATCCGTAGGGGAAAATATCAGAAATCCTGATATTTTGCCTCTACGGATAACCCCGTAGGGGCCTTTTTTTGCCCCTACGGATATGTCCGTAGGGGCATTTCCAATCCCCTGGTACTGAGATCAGGGGGGAAATATCAGTTAATGCTGATATTTTGCCCCTACGGTTTAAGTCGTAGGGGCAACATGTGTACCTACGGATTAATCCGTAGGTACACATTATCTGTATTTTTTTAAAAAAAAGGGCTGCCTGATTTTTTCCCGTCCTGTGCACAATAATATATATAACAATAAAATATAAAATTAATCATCACACAACATATATCGCAGTATTCATAATCACATCTCACGCATATAATATACAAAAGAAACCCAAAAACTGAATATGATATAAATATAAACCAATATCAATATCATTTCAAAATGTAGTACAATATGTATGATATAAATAAATACATGTTTCAAAAAATATGAATCAAAAAGCTACCCTAGCTCGGTCCAGCTCCACCCTTGATAAACGATAGAATCAAGCGCGCCTGCTCCTCGGTCAATAAACCCTGCAATTCGGCGCGTGCGGGAGTCTGAGCGGCCTGTGGAGCTGGCGATGTGGTTTACGCAGCCGCCGTCGAGGTAGTCACTTGCGGAGCCACGGCTGCGGGAGTCTGAGCGGGCGGTGGAGCTATAGGAGCTGTCTGCGGAACCGCAGCCGATGTAGCAGCTTGCGGAGCCGCAGCCGAAGGAGATGCATGTGGAGGCTCGGTCGATGTACCCTGTCGCGTCTGGACCTAACGTGTGTAAGAAGCGTGTAAGAACTGTATATTATTCGAATTCGTATCATTATTAAGTTATTTCGAAACCCCATTTGGATATCTAGTTTGGAAAACCGTTGTTTATTTTAATTACATATGTATGTATGATTAATCAAACTTAAGTCTAAAACCAAATAAGCTCAAGCTACGTACTAATTATGAATATGTTGATATCTATAATATGACATGATATTTTACTATAAAGTAGTATACATACCAGCATCTCCTTCAACTCCTGAACGGTAGCCCTCAAGCTCTCCAGTTCCTGATGGATACGTCGATCACTGGAGACGGAGAAAGTAACCGCCGGGGTGGAGTCCAACCTCATATGGGCCCTGCTAGGGCCCAGTCCCCGGCCTCTCTCCCAACCTCCGTGGTGCGCTTCGTGTGCGGCGTCCAGAACTGGGGTCAGCAGCCTCAGATCGCTCTGTCCGGTAAAATCGATCCCCGAAGCCTCGGCCTGCTCAACCACCCGCTCCTACACCCACATTAAGCAGTAAAGTATAAGTATAAAATTTAAACTTGAACCTTCCAAAACTAAAATTTCAAATTTGGGTAGAATAAATATTAACACTTACGCAATACTCCTGGGTAGCGACGTCGAGATATCGAAGCTCGCCCGTGGCGGGATCTGTCGAGGTGCCGTGGACTGCAAGATATGCGGACAGCACGCTCGGTGTACCACCTGACGCCACGGTCCGAGCTGTCTGCAATATTGGAAAATAACTCTTAATATTAGAAATATTAGAAAATAACTCTTAATATTGCAGAATATCACAAAGGTCGGTCTATTGTAATTTACCGAACTCCATGGCTCGAGTAATATTCCTTGAGCCACCTGTGTAAGTAGGGCGACCCCTCTTCGCCGACTTCCTGTTCTCTGTATTCTGAGCGGCATGTTTCTGCACAACGCATTAACATTTAGTTTTCTAATTAAGGAACACAAAATATAAATTATATCCTAAACAATGAATTACATTTAAAATACATACCTTTTTGCGCTGGGAGTCGAAATATTCGCACAACAGAGGCCATGTCTCTACGTCGACTCTCGCAAACACCGGAGTAGATAGGAGGGCCGCTCTCTCTGCCTCGGGGGTCGCCATCCACAGGGAGTAGCAGTCGGCCTTCAGCTCATTCCTGTTGTATCGGACCTTGGCCTGTATGTTCTTCATCAGGCCATTGTACAGAGCATGAAGGTCGAGCACCCTCCCCGGATGATCTGGGTCGGCTACAGGCTAAAAATCGTAATTCAACTGAAAATACAAAAAAAAAACATTGTTATTAGATTGCAAGTGTTAATAATAAATATGATAAGCGGATAGATCAACTGAAAATATATATTAATACGTACCCGAGCCTGATCAAAGAAGAGGGCGAATGAGCGCTGGTGCGGCTCGCCCCACTCAACGTGAAGTGGATAGTTCTTCACGAGCCGGCTCTCGTCCCCCATATACCGGCCGAACCTCTCGGCATGAGGCCGGCATAGCGATAGTCAGGGGTAAAAAAAAGGGGGGAATGCTGCCTTCCCCCTAGCTCTGTCAGGCCTCAGCCTATGGGACTGATTCGGGCCTCGAGTCCCCCTCTGGGGATGGGGAGGCCCTGCGTCTGCACGAAATATCAAGACAATCAATATTAAGACAAAGTTGTATTAAGAAATCAAGGTTAAACGAAAATTCAAGTGTGATATATACCTCCGGTGACTATCGCACGACCTGGGCCCGGGCAGCAGCACGAGCGGGACGATAGTTCCTCCGGTGAGGAACAACCGGGGTCCCGGATGCGGACGCATCCTCTCCAACTAGAAAATAAACATTGACTCTAAATTTCCATGAAGTTCATATTTATTCTATAGAGCATATGTAAAATGAATAAATATTTTAAATTTATTCATACTAACCTGCAGACGATGCGGAGGGTATGGAAGCGGCAGGAGTGGCCCCTGCGGAAGATGTGGACGCACCACCTATAATTAGACAATTAAAAATAGATTATATAAGTAATTGCAAAAAGAATGTGTAAATCAATAATATAACGTTCTAAATCAATATGCATGCACTATAGGATATATAAACATACCCGCAGGTGCGGTGGTGTCACCACCTACAGCTAGACAATAATAAAAATTGCTAAGTAAGAGCAAAAGGAATGTGTGTATTTATGATATAGCATTCTAAATCAATATACATGCACTATATGATATATAAATATACCTGGAGGAGCGGGAGTGGCCTCTGTCCCAGATGTGGACGCATCACCAACAACTAGACAATCAAACATTGACAATATAAGTAATTTTGACATAAACATGCATGAATATCTGTAATATTACATTCAAAATGGATATGCGTGCAGTATACCTGGAGGTGTGGCAAAATCCACACGGAAGGAGGCATCCGAAGGGGTCTCCGATCTGGGTGCAAGACCGGCCCTCTGAAGCTCCCTACGGAGCTCTCCGGACGGCAGAACCGCTCTGCCTCTGCCGCGGCTGGAGCTCCTGCCGCCCCTCGCTGCTCCCGACATCGTTATCAAATCTAGATAAACGGTTCGTGGACGCATTAGACAATCATTAAAAATATTGACTATATATGTATAGAGCGTAAAATGTGAAGTAATAATATAACATTACTGATAACCTTTTTCGTTTCGTGGGCGCATTATACATATCTTTTTGGATTTCATCGTCGATGTCATTTCTAACCCACGTAACTTCATGATCAGTCAAAGACAACCCGTCCTTCGAAACAGACGGTCGGAGCACTTTAAGCCTTCTTTCTTCTTCGTCCGCATCGCTGTCCTCGAATTCTGGGACATCGTAGACATCTCTGGGTTTCCATCGGCATACAACATTCCATCCTGGATGCTTCAAATACTGTGAGTAGTATACTTGGAACGCTTGGTTCGGAAAGATAAACGGATCTTCCTGACCGTAAAATCGAAGTGTGTTCACACTGGTCAATCCATATTCATCTTTCCAAGTCCCAAGATTGCTTCTCCACCTGTCCGTATCGGTTCGCGGATCGTACCAAGTACACTGGAATATATAAAAGGGTTCTGATCGTCCGGGATAGTGGATGCCGAGTATACAATTTAAGTACCCATAGTAAATCACACCGTCCGATCCTACCATCGCAATCCCACTATTCTGAGTGGTTCTAGATGTTTCTATGTTCTTAACTTTGAATTTGTATCCAAGGACACCAAATCCTTTGTAATATGCAACCTCCATACTAGGAAATTGAGCTAAACATCTTGAATCACTCTCAAATGATGCAGACAAGTTCGGATCGTGGATCTAACAAAACAAATTTTACGACAAATACATAACGATATAAGTTTAGATTAAAACTGATAGCAATGAAATATTATTCGAATAACTTACATGATCTGTGACCCAATCACAAAAATTATCCTGATGGTATTTTTCCAAACGTTCTTTGTTCCAATCAGGATACCCCTCACGTACCTCGTTAAAATGAATTCTGTTTTCGAAAAATAATTGTGACATTAATATTATATCATTTCATACACACACAAACACAGATATAACAATTAATCCAAAAAAACGTACTCTCTAATTTGTTCAAGACACGCGCAATTAAGCAAGATAAACCGGTATATCTTGTTGATAAACATGGTGTCTACCCTCTTATACTCGGCTTTACCATATGTCCCGTCTTGAATTCTTCGAGACCGGTTAAGCCTTGTCTCAATGTTCTCGTCCAGATAGCGGGAACAAAATGTGGTTGCTTCATCAAGAAGATAACCTTGCATGATAGAACTCTCTTGTCGATTTTTATTGCGTATATACTTCTTAAGAGTGTAGAGCTACCTAATGAAAATATGTTGAATAAATAAATACGGGCATACAGGACAACAATAAATTTATAAATTGCGCGAAACGAAAAATTACACGTACCTCTTGACGGGATACATCCATCGATATTGTACCGGTCCGGCTAACTTCGCCTCAGTTGCAAGATGAACCGTCAAGTGTATTATGATATCGAAGAATGACGGTGGGAAAATACGCTCAAACTTGCAAAGTATCAACGCAATAGAATTTTCTAGTTTATCCAGCATCGCAACCTCTAGTGTTTTAGCACACAACTCCCTGAAAAAAGAACATAGGTCGTTGATTACTAGACCAACAGAGTCGGGGAAAGAAGTCCTGAGGACTAATGGAAGAAGGTGCTCCACGATAACATGGTGATCATGACTTTTCAGCCCATCGATCTTGCCCTTCACAATTTTTATTTTCTTGCTGAATGATCCTGAGAAACCTGTGGGGACTTTCAAATCATGCAACACCTGCAGGAATCTTTTCTTCTCCGGTTGTGACATATGATAAGCGGCATTGGGAAGTACAAACTTGTCCGGTTTACCCGCTACCGGTCTAGGGTGCAATTCACTTCTTATTCCCCACTCTTGTAGATCCATCCGAGCATTCATGTTGTCTTTTGATTTCCTGTCTTTACAAAGAAGCAAGTTAAGTATGTGCTCTGATACTCCCTTCTCTATATGCATGACGTCCAGACAATGACGCACTGAATTTGTAGACCAGTACGGAAGCTCGAAGAAAATGCTTAACTTGTTCCAATATGGTGGTTTGACCTGTTTCGTCGTATCCATCCCGAAGGTCACGTTATTGTAACCATCCCATTTAGCAGTCACGTCCTCTCCGGACAATGAGGATGGAGGTCCAAGAAGCTCCTGATGACCATCAAAGTGAACCGTGTCTAACATATAGGGGTGGTCTGGAGGCAGGAAACGTCGATGGCCGCAATAACAAACCTTCCTGCTAAAATTCAAGAATTTTGATGTTGTGTGTTCATGGCAATGAGGACATGCTTTGTGACCATGAACGGACCAACCTGATAGCATTCCATACGCAGGAAAGTCATTAATTGTCCACATTAAAGCCGCACGCAGTATGAAGGTTGTATTTGTGTTGCATCTGTAATACCCGGTTCTTTTATATACGCCTATATCCGTATTTCTTTTAACCTATAAATTTTTATCTATAATTATTTATTATTTTAAAACTCCCAATCTATTTTAGTACTTTCCCTCTCCTTTCTCAGACCTTAATCCCAATTCCTCATGTTCTTGTCCCATTAATATAAACCTCAATTTATATACACCCATCTCTTTTCATATTTTTATTTAAACTCAGAACCCTAATTTTTCCCTTCAACCCATTTTCTTTATCAATAAAACCCATTAAACCCAAACCAAATATATCTTTTCCCTTGTTATAAAAACCCCCACCCCATTCTTTTCCCCATTCTATTTCTTTAAGCCCCGGCACTTCCTTTTCTTATTTATCCTTGATTTTATTCCTCTGGCCCGGCCCGGCAGTGCCTCAGCCCACTCTGTCTTTCATTTGTTAATTAATCACTGGCCCGGCCCACTCACTTTCCCTTCAGCCCGCGCAGCTCGCCCCAACCCGACCCGGCCCATACCTAATCCCTCTCTTTCTTCCCCCCAACGGCTACTTTCTCCCCCTGCTCGCTCGACCCATTTCTGTAGCCTCCGCCCGCTCTCGCGCCCACGCTCACGCCTGCGACGTTACCCCCTCGCACTCCCCTCCCTAATCTCGTCGCCCAATTTCCCTCACACCCTCTCCCCACTCTCTCTATTTTTCTCTCTTTCGTTCTCTCCCTCATTCTCCCTCGAACCCGCGCTCACGCCAGCGTGTCTCACCCCACCGCCGGCAAATTTTTCCCTCACCCCGAGACCCACCTCCTGCGGCCGCCTTCAACTTCTTCTTCTACTACTTCTAACCCCGTCATCATCTTCCTCTCTCATCACCAAACCCATCTCCTTCCTCCTCACCAAAACCCAATCACCGCCGGCGCCCCCTCGTCTTCCCGACGACCACCATCATCGACCACCAACTCCATCAACACCTTGCTTCCCTCTACAACCCGAGCTCCCCACTTCCTCTCTCCCTCGACTTCCTCCTCCTGCTCACCATCCCTCAAGCTACAGCACCCAAACCCACCCGAGCTCGGCCACTGTACCTCTCGCCGGCAAGCCTCCCCTGCACCCTTCTCGTCAACATCATCATCGTCGTCGTCGTAATCCCTATCTCTCTCTCTTGATCCCCTCACTCCCGATCTCCCCCTCTCCTTCTCACTCCCCCTCTCTGTTCTCACTCTCTCTCTCTTTCTGATCTCTCTCTCTCTAATCTCTCTACTCTCTCTCTCTCCCTAACTCTCTCTCTCTCAAAATCCCTCTCTCTTCCTCTACAGCCCCTCTCCGTCGCACACGCAAACAACCACTGCACCGAGCCGTCAAGCGAAGCTCGAGCCGAGGCCAATCTTTGTCGTATTTGCGCCGTGATTGCGTCATGCCATTGCAATAGACCGCATCGCTGCCGTGCATTCCCGAGACGTTTCCAGGCAAGTTCTCTACTTGCTACATGCTAAGTTATGCTTGTTACAAACTAAAATCGTATAGATTCTGTAGTTATTTTCTGAATAAATTATACTACGTACCTGTTCGATACATGATCCCAATGAGAATACTTATCTAATTTGATGGAACTAGATTGTTTATATTGGCCCTTGTAGTGATGAATACCTTGTACAAATTTCGCTGGAAAATATGACCGTTAACGACTAAAACGACTACCCCCAAGTTTACTCGTAAAACTGGAATTTTCTTGTACCTGAAAACCGTTAAAATTACCATAAATTATTTACATACTGGAATGATACGTTCGAGGGCTCAAATCGAAGCCGACTCGACGAACTATAACTCTATGCAAGTTTATAATTGTTTCTGTACTTAAACTGTGACAATATTTAGATCGGAGTGCGACTCTGGACTGCAGTCCAGAGCGACTCTAGTTGTTGTCTACTGTCCCGTAATGGGTGCCACCAGACTCGTAGGTTGTGTAACTCCGCTGTTTACTAAAGGTGGATCTGTTATCTAGACAACACAAGTGGTTTCGTTCTGTTTCGTCATCGTTTGTTATTTAATCTATAATTTAAAAGATGGAGACGTATAACAGTCCCAACAGAATCAGAATCGGCATACTAGTATTGAACCGTGTATATCTCCTGACGTACGGATGCGATTGAAGATCCGTCTATTGAGTTGAAAAACTTACTAAAAAATCTATATTTAATTCAACTGTAGTGTCGCTAAATTCTGATCCCAACTGGGATTAAAATGCGTTGCGAAACGAACTTCCGATTCTGAAACCGGATTTCCAGCCGTGAACGCTTAAAATGAAATGGCTATAACTAATGATCCTGAAACCCGATTGCCGTGAAACCAAATTCTCTAGTTAGATAATCAATTATACTATTTATTTCCCATTTATCGTTTCGCTAAACTGTACACGTTTGATTTATGATAAATATTGCAAGTGGTAGATTACTGATTCATGACATCCTAATCGTGCTTTACATACTGTTTACGCATCATATCATACACATGTCACTGCATTGATAACTTAGTGATAATGTGCATTACCCAGTGTTAGGTATTAGTGATGATTGTGGCAAGTACGTTAGTGTTCGTGTATAAGTGAATAAGTAAAAGTGACACGTACTTGTACACAATCAGTGAACCTTATGATTCTTTTGCATTGTCGACGTCTGTGGGACGCGTGTATGTGTGACTATAAGTGGTATGAGACACTTATGGAAACTCTTGCATGGGTGTCACAGATAAGGCACCAGACACTGCCATTTATCTTAGATATTAGTCGGGACGTGCTTGATGGAGGTCCTGCCTCCAGTTCTCGTGCATACTTGCCACAGACCGATAAGTATTTGAGGTTATGGTTAGCGTTTGATGTAGACCACGGGGTGTGGGGTAGTTTGACTGTGAGTTCAACAGAATCTTGGGAGTCCAATGTCGGCTTATATATATGGAGATATATGGAGATTTACAGGGTACATGATTATTACCGTGAGTTACATGTTGGGCCCGTGGTCCCTTGCCCTTGGGTTCTACCCTTGGGTGGAGGACACTCGCGAGTGGTTGACTCTCACACTTGGACTGACGATAGACTTAGTGACCTGTACAGTGAGACTTAGAGACTGATAGGGATGATGGCATCGATATCCAAACTTACTGTGTTGACATACTGGGCATATCATTTTTACTGCTTTTACTGTTCCACTGCATTGATTACTGCCTGTTCATATCTATACCGTCATTGATTTACTGTTATGTATAATTATTATCACTGTTAAAGTTGTCACTTGGATTTATATATTATATTGCTATTGTGTCGCTCTGACGACCAGAGTATGCATGCTCAGTGTGAGGAGAAGATTTAGCCTGGACCAGGACTAGACGTACATCACGGACATCTTGATTAGCTATCCAGGGTTATACCTTTTGTTTCCCATCAGGTCAGTTCTTTATACTGTTTTGTTCCAGTTACTGCATTTCTCATTACCTGTGCATTATTTACTGATTACCATGTAAAGCTAGAAGCCGAAATGTGACTACGGCAGGATGTTTCCTTGACCGTAGGAGCATGGATGGCCTTGTCAACCCCTCGTATTCCGTATTTTGGAAAGCGGGGCGTGACATGGTTTAGTTGGTATCAGAGCCAGGTTTTGCTTCGATTGGGATTGCAGTTTTCCGTGTAGAGCTTGGCAATCTAAGACATTCTTTGGTCTCGGTTGTAAACTTGTTATTCTTGATCCATATTCACCGTGTGTGTTCTGCTATTCATTCGCTAGGGTTTCAGGTGACTTGGCAAGGTTACTGTTTACCCCAATCAGAGCAAAGCTCTGATCAAATTCCGAGGCGGAAGATGAAGCAACGCTTCATCTTCCCCCAATCAGAAGCAAAGCTTTGCTTTGAAAATTTAAACTTCAATAAATGAAGCAGCGCTTCAGATCCTTTGCGCTGCGCGCAACGCGCCACGTGCCTGGCGTAGATGCATTAGCGCGGCGTCCAAAAAGGCGCGCTCAATCAGAGCAAAGCTCTGTTAAAGGGAGTAACACTTCAGCTACACGAGCGGTGCGCTGCGTGACGCGTGTCAGCACAGACGCGCTTGCGCAGTTGCGTTGCGCTGCGTGACACGTGTCAGCGCAGACGCGCTAGCGCAGTTGCGCTGCACCGCGCTAGCGCAGTTGCGCTGCACTTTGCACTGCGTGACACGTGTCAGCGCAGATGCGCTAGCGCAGATGCACCGTTTCGTAGAAGGGAAAAGGTTAAGTGCTAAAGGCAATTTACCCTTGCGAAATTACATGCATTTGATAATAAAAATTAAAATTATACGATGCACAAGCGCAACAGAGAAATGAAATAAAAGAACCCTTAACAGACAATGAAGTACTTGATTAAAAGAAAAATACTTATTCATTATTATTGTTATTACATTTAAAAAAGATCACCGAATACGGGATCAGAAAGACAAGGGTTCACAAAAAGAAAGAGGAGATTATTCAGTTCTCTCTCCGTCTTCTCCATCATGTCGAAACGGCGATCCTCCCGAGGGGTAGCCATCCAACGGTCGACGCCGCACTCCCGGGAAAGAGTGGCGATGACAACCTGACGAGCCCGTATCTGGCTCAGCAAGTGGAGAGAGCAGTCCCTTAGGACTTTGGTGATCAAGTGCGCTTCAAGAAAGCACTCAATCTTGTCCTCGGCGGTATCCAGCATTGCCGAGGACATCTCTGCTGGAGGAGGGAGAATGTCGGCGAGCACCGAGGCAAGGATCATCCGAAGCTAAATGGAATTCGGAGGGAGAGGAGACCCCACCCGAGTCAAAAGCTTGTGCAGTGCAGCATCGCACTGCTCGTCCGAGAGAGAAGAATCCACCAGGCGCGCAGCAAAGCGGGGAACAATGTCCCGAATCGGCACCTCCCATGGTTGTCGGCGAGCATGAGGGTGATTGCAAGCCATGATCGAAGAAGTTCTCTGAAAATGAGAGAAGAAAAGGCTCAGCCTCGAATTATATATATAGACCCAGGCGCAGAAGATTCTGTGCACAATGAAATCATTTCCAAGGCTCGGGAAATCAGAATTTTGGAAATACGAGTTTGACTTGAAAAAAGGAGATGAAAAGATATCTCAGGAGAAGCGACGCTTCCGATTTGCCCAAAATCTAAGTTTCAATAAATGAAGCAACGCTTCAGATCCTCTGCACTGAGCGCAGGGCGCCACGTGTCTGGCGCAGACGCATCAGCGCAGCGCCCGAGGCAGCGCAACCAATCAGAGCAAAGCTCTGTTTAAAACAAAAAAAGGTAAAGGAAGCAACGTTTCAGTTGCGCAAGCGCTGCACTGCGCGACACGTGTCGGCGCAGTTGCGCAAGCACAACTGCGCAAGCACAATTGCCCAAGCGCTGCACTGCGCGACACGTGTTTGCGCAGTTGCGCAAACACAACTGCGCAAGCACAGTTGCCCAAGCGCTGCACTGCGCGACACGTGTCTGCGCAGTTGCGCAGACACAACTGCGCAAGCACAGTTGCGCAAGCGCTGCACTGCACGACACATGTCTGCGCAGTTGCGCAAGCACAGCTGCGCAAGCGATGCGCTGCGCGACACGTGTCAAGCGCTGGGGAGTTGCGCAAAACAAAATGGAGATTTAAAGAAATTTTTCTGTTCTTGTTAAAACAAGAAGATTTTCTTCTGTAAAGCAGAGGTTTTTGGATCAAAGATCCAACAGTGAGAGAGATTCCCCAAATCACTCAGAGAAAGATCTCTTTAACAAATTTAACTAATTTATGGGCACTATAAAAATGGCCCTAGACTTCAATTCAGGGAAGGAATATTTTTCTAAAAAAAAAAGAGAACTCTGAAAAACTCCTCAAGAACAAAAAGGTAAAAACCTTTAGAAAAAGAGAAAGTTCTCTTATGAACAGATCATAGATCTAAAAACAAGATCAATGATCTTCATTAAAAATAAAATAAAATAAAATAGTGCTTTGCACTTTTTTATGAACCTTTGGTTCCTGAAATAAAAAGAAAAACTTGTTTTTTCTTTGATCTAAATTAGATCAAGGAAACGAATAGTGCTTTGCACTTCTTTTATGAACCATTGGTTCTTGAATCTAAAAGATTCTTAAATCATAGTGCCTTGGACTTGCAAACTGCGCTGTTGCGCTCCTGGATTGGCGCAAGCCACCAGAGCGCGCCACGTGTCAGCAGCGTAGGCGCAGCGCATTAGCGCAGCGCACTGCGCTTCAGCGACACGTGTCAATACTACAAGCTCTTGCGCTCTCTGATTAGCGTAAAGCGCCTGTAAATGCAATGCATTTCCTAAAAGGGCCAGGCCCAAATCAAAAAGACCAAGCAGGCCAAAATAAATTGCAAAGCAATAAAAGGGCAGAGCCCAAATAAAATTGATGCTCTGCATCATTTATAAAGGGCAGAGCCTAAAACAAATTGATGCTCTGCATCCTTTCTGGGCAAAACCTAAATAAAAATAAAAAGAAATGCAATGCAAAAGCAAATAAAATGTTGAACATTTTCAACTGGACTTAGCCCAATTTTGGCCGTAAGTCCTTAAATTAAATTGACTGAGCAAGATTGCTCTCTCAAATCAATTTACCTCCGGTTCGAGGGTACATCTCCGAACTCCTCTGACACCCGTCGTTGTAATCCTTCAACGACGTCAGAGAGGTGACGGGTCCCGATGACCACACACGTATACGGACTGCGGGGTCCTTAAACTCGTGGACCGAAACGTCTTTAAACTAATATTGGACCGAAACGCCCTTAAACTAATATTGGACCGAAACGTCCTTAAACTAATGTCGGACTGAAACGTCCTTAAACTAATGATGGAACCCCACGTCCCTAAACTGGAACATAGACCACCACGTCCCTAAACTGGCGATAGACCCCCACGTCCCTAAACTGGAACATGGACCCCTACGTCCCTAAACTAGAACAATAGAGCCCCCAAATGCTCTTTTGTCGGGTCCAAACGATTCCGTTAAGTTGATCTTAGTCTTAAATCAGACTAACGTATCCTTGATGAACGTTTAAGTCGATCTTAGCCTAAATACGGCTAACGTATCCTTAAACCAAAACACCAAACCCAAATCTAAGTAATACGGATTTGGACTAATCCACGTCCTACGGACGACGGCATTACTCAGTCTCCGTATACAATCCACGGGCAACCATAAACAAAACAAACACACACGACACGAAGTGAAATTCTTGAGAAGGAGAAAGTTGTTACCGCGGTGCGGTAGCGTAACTAAATGCAGGGGCTTGCGCCTGCAGTGAAGAGCGTCCCCACAATCAAAAACCCCTCAAGCGAGGGGGAATCTGACGAAGTCTGCTACATCGGCCACATCCGTCTAAACTTCCGATATACGGTGCCATAAATCAACTTGGCATCTTCGGAGAGGTGGACGGATAAAACCAAATAGCATCTGCCCCGAATCTCAGGCTAGACGTTTATCGCGTCTCCGGCGCGTCTTTCGGAGGCGAACAGATTCTGGCACGCCCGGTGAGACCTTTTCCTCTTTCCACTCCACACTTCGTGTGTCGTCTTCGCGAACCGATCGCGGTTTGTTAAATGGTTACCTTCGGATTTCAAGTTACTAAGATTTGGTCTTTTTCCTGGCGCAGAACTCAAGATTCAATGGCCTTTAACTGCACCAACTGCTCGAAATGCCACTGCAACGGACGCTCCACCTCCCCCCGAGGTGTAGCATAAGGGCCCCAAGCGGCTTCCTTCCTCACTCTGCCAGTAGACCAGGTGACCCAAGCCACCACTGGCCTGTTCTTCGGGACCATGATCCCACCTACAAGCTTCTCTATGCCGATACCTGCACCGGAGGTGAACAAGAAGTCGGTCTTCGACTGACTCACTGCCACGACGGCCCCTGTCAACGGGTCACCCACCGCCAAATCAACAGCTTCGGTTTTCGCCAGGCTGGATCAGAACTTTAAATTGGCTGTCCCAAGGAAGGCAATGACTACTGCTCCAGAAGTTGTCAAGGTGGCTTCCCCTGTCAAAGAGTCAGTCTTTTCAAGACTGACGATTCCTGCTCCTGTCCCTGCTCGAGGATCCGTCTTCGACAGGTTGAATATCACCCCTCAAAGGGCAACCTCAGTCTTTAAGAGGTTAACAACGACGGCGCCTCATTCAGACAGGGGGCAAAAAGAAGCTATCTCTATCTCTGAGCCAGTCCCAACGGCTCATCGTGCTCGACGTCGCCATTGGCGACGAGTGAGGAAGGCAGGGGGCAATTCCCCCTCAGGGCTAACTCCACCGGCCCCAGTGGTGGAAGTCAACGCTGCTGTTCCAACTGGGAACAGCTTTGAACTGCTGAGGAGGGTACGTAAGAATTCTCCAACCGCTACATTGAAAAGATCTCCTCCACCTGCAGAGAGAGTTCCGGAAACGAAGCAGGAGCAGCCCCCTCAACGGCTGTCCTAAAAAATATACAAGGTTTGGCGGAGGGTTCAAGACTCCGTGATTGACCCAGATCACTCTCGTCAACAGAAAAAGGTGAAGGTGCAAAAAGAAAAGGATCGTCCTATTAAACAGCCGAGGACAACAATCGCTAGGGTGCCCACTGCAACGGCCCCCTCCACTTCAACGGCCCACAAAAGAAGGAGGCCAGAGAAAACTCCCGCGTCAGCGGCAAAAGTTAAAAATGGTGAACCTAAACGCCCCAAGTCAGGGGGCATAACAGTTCATACAGTTTACGTGGCATCTGGTAAAGAAGATAGCCGCATATCTACGGGTCATAGACCGCTTACACGGTCAGTGACCAAGGCTCAGGAGCAGCAACAGAAGCTCCAGGAGATGATTGTCACGCCCCGCTTCCCAGAGTACGCTAGATTGGGCACGTGACATAACCAACTATGCTACCTGTGAGTAGGAAGTATCCATCTACAGTCATATTACGGCTGTAGAGATATCAAGAACAAGATAAAACTATCTAAAACATGTCCATAATCCAGAATAACAGGAGTCAATAATAAATAAATGCGGAAGCAAATGATCCAATACAAATAACTGAAAAGTATGTCCCATAATGCGGGCTCACATCAGGAAATAAATGCAGGAAATAAAACCTAACTAATACTAACACCTCACAGCTCAGCCTGCTGGCTGAAGTACTCCTGCTCAGACTGCGACAGCGGTACGGAATCTGGGCCATGCAAAACCCAGACGTCAGCGCGTCATGTCATCAAGTAATATAATATGAACAGTGCAACAGGCAATATAAAATAAACATGAATAAAGCAATAGTATGGAACAAGCAGTGCAGGGTAGTGTGCAGTGGGTAACTAAACTGTTCTATCGGGTTTTCTATTCTAAAGTCTTTGAAATCAATTTGAGTAATCCTCCATGTAACTCAAAGGATATGTCCCGTTACCCCCCGGGACCACGGATCAGGAATATGTGAACCAATAGTGGTTCTGTCCCGTTACCCCCCGGGACCACGGATCAGGAAAATGTAAGAGTCACGAATGGCTCTGTCCCGTTACCCCCCGGGACCACGGATCAAGTAATACCCTTTTAAGTTACACTTTAGTTTACACTTTTGATTTCTCCATACCCCCAAGTTATATGTGTCAGGTCAGGTATTCAGTAATCAAGAACTAATGCCAACACAGAATCAGGTAACAGCAGGTTTTGTCTGGATAGACAACAGGAATGGTCCATGAGGACTACATGTCAGGTTTGTTGGCATTAGACACAAGATCAGGTAACTGGTCGAGTCATGGTACATCAGGTCAAGTTAACAGTAAACGGTACCATGTCAGGTGTATCAATATATATCATGTGTAACAAAGTCAAGTCAAGATGTAACAATATCGTGGGTGTGCTCACAACAGATATATAATCGAACAGGGGATTAACAGCAGGAAATAAGCAATAAATTAAACAACAATAAGCAGTTCATTCAATCACAATAGTGCATTAATATAGTGCAGCCGTTTTATTATATTAACAGGTTTTGAGCACCCTTAGCGGTGCAACAGTTTAAATGATGATGCAATACAGTTATATCAAGCCTTTGAATACGAATATCCGAATGTAATAGAACTACATAGGAAAGTGCTACAATCTATTAAACGGTAAAATGTGACTAACAGGTAAACTTGGTTCTTAGGTTAAAAGTGGCAAACTGTAATTTCATGTTAACTGTAAAAATGATATATGTCATATTACAACCAAATGAGAAAATAACTATACCGAGTTAAGTTTTGCAGGTTTAATGAGTCAAAACATATATAATTGTATAGTATAGCATGTAGCAAGTGATACTTGCCTCGACGAAACGACGAACACGAAAACGGAACGTTACGTCGGCGGGAAAACACGCGACGGACGCACGGTTCACGGATTGAACCCAAGCGACGAACCAAGGGACCTCACGGGTCAGAGCACTCTGCTGGATCGTCAGGACATGCCACCGGCACGGCCGGATTCCGGCGAACAGCGACAAAACAACCGAAAAAGTTAATGCACGGCCAAGAGATAAACCGGAGGGAAAATGGAATGAGGAAGGGGAGAGAGGGCTTACTGGTGTTGCAGAGGGCGTGCCGGCGATGGGGTCGACGGCGGTGGGGCGCCGGCGAGGAGGTTGCAGGCGACGGCTAGGGCTGCGGGTATGGAAACGGGGAAGAAAGTGGAGATGGAGAGGGGCTGGTCGGGTCTGGAGTGCGCAAGTGGTGAGGAGGCGCTGAAGGTGGCGCGGGTGACGCGACGAAGGTCGCCGGCGATGTCTCCGGCCGTACAGAGAAGGCACGGGGTTGGCCGGGGTCTCTGCTGCGGTGGCGACGTGCACACGGGAAGAAGGAGGGGATGTCGAGGTTGGTACGAGGAGGCGGAGGCGAGGGCAACGGTGGTGCCGGCGTCGGAGCTGCGGCGGCGACGGTGACGAGTCGGCTAGGGTTAGGCCGTAGGGTTTTTCTCGCGATGGGTTAGATTCTGTTCTGGGAAAAATGTGAAGGGGAGAACTGTATATATATAGAGGAGAAAGAGAGGAAGTTAGAGAGAGAGAGAGAGAAAGAGAAGGTAGAGAGAGAAAGAGAGAGACGTTAGAGAGATAGAGAGAGATAGGAATAATGGAGGGGACCCACGGGGTTAAAAACCCTCGTGATTGGCTGAGAGAAATCTAAGAGGTTAAAAAAATTATTTAAAAGATTTCCAAATTTTTAGTTAACAGTAAGATTTTAGTATATATATATAGTTTCGAATATTTTATTAATTTGGGATTTTGGCGCTAAATGAAACATTTCTAAATCGCGCCCGGGTTGGGTCCAAAAATTCGAAATTCAAATAATAGGATTTTAAGCGGGTTCCAAATTTTAAAATGATATGTTTTATGATTAAAAAGCATACCCCCAAGTCGGACACTTGTACGCGCGCGTAGTCGTCCAAACTCGCCCGTTTCACCGAACGGGACGAGAACTCGACGCACGGACGCTACCACGCGGCTAGGGATGACGAGTAGGCCAAGATAGATATTTTTAATTTTATTTTAGGTGCTAAACTTTGTTATATGCAGAAATGACTTTGCCAGATAAAAATTTACAGTAAGACCCAATCAAGCAAGATAAATGAAATGAGTAATATCTAATGCTCAACCAATAACAGAAAATAGTAGTATTGGGCTTCGGGTGTTACATTATACCCAACTACAAAAAGAATTTCGTCCTCGAAATTCCAAGAATACAAGATAGAAAACTACATGAAAAGGTGAGGAAACTTCTGTCGGATCTCGTCTTCTCGCTCCCAAGTGGACTCTCCATGCGATCGATTACCCTAAGAAACTAGCACAAGGGGGATAACCTTGTTCTTAAGGACCTTTTCCCTTCGATCCATGATTTCAACCGGTCGCTCCTCAAAAGTTAGGTCTTCCCGTACAGTTAACTCCGAATGATCCAAGACGTGTGTTTCATCTCGAACATACCTTCGTAGTTGAGATACATGAAACACATCGTGCACACCTGCCAAGGACTGCGGTAACGCCAAACGGTACGCTACTTCTCCGACGCACTCCAATATCTCGAAGAGTCCAACGAATCGAGGACTAAGCTTCCCTCGACTCCCAAAACGAATCACCCCTCTAGTCGGTGATATTTTTAAGAATACCAAATCACCCACGGCGAACTCTAGAGGTCTTCTTGACGTGTCGGCCCAACTTTTCTGTCTGTCTTGAGCTGCCTTCATGTGCTTTCTGATAGTGTTAACCTTCTCGACTGTCTGCACCACCAAATCTGGTCCCAATAATCTTCGTTCACCAACATCATCCCAACAAACAGGTGAACGGCACTTACGACCATACAAAGCTTCAAACGGAGCCATCTGAATAGTTGCTTGGAAACTATTGTTGTAAGAAAACTCCACCAAGTGTAGATGATCTTCCCACGAACCCTTAAAGTCCAACATGCATGCTCTCAACATGTCTTAAAGAGTTTGGATCGTTCTTTCCGACTGACCATCAGTTTGAGGATGATAAGCTGTGCTAAACTTCAATCGAGTCCCCAAACTCTCCTGTAAGCTCCTCCAGAAGTGTGATAAGAACCGAGTGTCCCGATCGGACACGATGCTCACCGGTACGCCATGCAGTCTTACAATCTCCTGCATGTACCGTTCTGCCAAAGTCTCTGTTGATTGACCAACCCGGAAAGGGATAAAATGAGCTGTCTTGGTCAACCGATCGACAATCACCCATATTGCATTGTTGCCCTTTGGACTTCGCGGTAAAGCCGTCACGAAATCCATGGTTATATGTTCCCACTTCCACTGAGGAATCGGAAGTGGTTGCAACAAACCAGCAACCCTTTGGTGTTCAGCCTTGACTTGCTGACACACCAAGCACTTAGCCACGAAGCGAGCAATCTCCCGTTTCATGCCTTCCCACCAGAAATGCGGTCGAATATCTCGGTACATCTTTGTGCCTCTTGGATGTATAGAGTAAGCTGAACTGTGTGCCTCCTTCATAAGCTCTTCACGAACATCTCCCTTTGGCACACACAAACGGCTACCATACCTCAACGAACCATCTTCGTGGACCAGTAAATCTGTTCGTAGTCCGGCTTCAACCTGCTCTCGAAACTTTTGCAGTCTAGGATCCTGCGATTGTGCCGCTTTAATCTTCTCAACCAAGGACGACTGTACCTGCAACTGCATCAACTGTCCCGTAGAACGCAGTAGCACAACTTCCAAATCAAATCTTCGAAAATCTGCAATGATCTCCCTCTGTGTAGGTAACACCTGAATTGGTGGTAACCGACTAAGCGCATCCGGCACGACGTTAACCTTTCCCGGATGGTATTTAAGATCAAGGTCGTAGTCGGCCATCAGCTCCAACCATCTACGTTGCCTCATATTCAACTCCTTCTGAGTGAACACATACTTCAAACTCTTGTGATCTGTAAAAACTTCGACTCTCTCGCCCAAAAGGTAGTGTCTCCAAATCTTCAAAGCGAAGATCACAGCCGCAAGCTCCAAGTCATGAGTTGGATAATTCTTCTCATGGGTCTTCAGCTGTCTTGATGCGTATGCTACGACCTTCCCATGCTGCATCAAAACACATCCCAATCCTTTTCCAGATACGTCGCTGTGAATCACCAGTCCTCCGGAATTGTCTGGCACGGTCAAAATAGGGGCGGTTATCAACTTCTGCTTCAACGTCTCGAAAGCTAACGCACATTTATCCGTCCATACAAAAGGTAGCTCCTTGCGCGTAAGCTTGGTCAACGGTTCTGCCAAACAAGCGAAGTTCTCCACAAATCTCCTGTAGTATCCGGCTAATCCAAGGAAACTTCTTATCTCAGCTACATTCTTTGGAATAGGCCAATCTCGAACCGCTGCAATCTTTTCGGGATCGACGGCGATTCCATTGCCCGACACAACATGCCCCAGAAACTTCACTTCTTCTAACCAAAATTCGCACTTACCCATCTTCGCATACAATTTCTCCTATCTCAACGTCTGCAGTGCGATCTTCAAATGCTCAGCGTGCTCCTCAAAACTCTTCGAGTAAACCAGAATATCGTCAATGAATACCACAATAAACTGGTCCAAGAACGGTGAAAAGATTCGGTTCATCAAATCCATGAATATTGCCGGCTCATTCTTTACTCCGAAGGGCATTACTAAGTACTCGTAATGTCCATACCGAGTTCGAAACGCCGTCTTGCAAATATCTTCTGCTTTCACTCGGACCTGATGATATCCGGATCGCAAATCCAGCTTCGAGAATACCCTCACGCCACTAAGCTGCTCAAAAAGTTCTCCAATGCGAGGGATCGGGTACTTGTTCTTGATAGTCACCCGGTTTAATTCTCGATAGTCGATGCATATCCTTCTCGTGCCATCCTTCTTCTTTACTAGAAGGACTGGAGCTCCCCAAGGCGAGTTGCTGCTTCGAATCCAACCCTTCTCAAGCAATTCAGCAACTTGTTTCTTGACTTCTTCTAACTCTACTGGTGCCATTGGATAATACGCTTTGGATACTGGCGCTGCACCAGGAATAAGATCAATTGCGAACTCCACGTCTCGCTTCGGCGGTAAACCCGATATATCTTCAAACACATCCATAAAATCGCGAACAACCGCCGGCACTTCATTACTATCAACATCCATTGCTGCAAGAATAACATTTGTCGGCCTAGCCCTAAACTTGACTGGCCCGACAGAACTGCTTCCTCCAGTGAAGGTAAACTCAGGATGTCCGGGAATCTGGAAAATTACCTTCCTTGCCCTACAGTCAATGTGAGCGTGGAAAGTGCCAAGAAAGTCCATTCCCAAGACGACCTCGTAGCTGCCCGTATCAATCACCAAGAAATCTGCAAAAAGCTCCCGTCCGCACACCACAACTGTACAGTCTTTACATTCCCTACTAGATACAATTTTCCCATTCCCAGTGTGTATGTCCCAGAAACTAGACAGGGTCGTGCAGGCAATCTCATTTCCATTCCCATAAGAATGAATACTATGATTCGCATTTCGAACAGGCATGGATACAGCATCTATAGGATAACTTCCATCTTGAGAGTTCTTTATGGGGTTCATACGGTATCCGCGATCTCTCTTGATTTGTAATCTAATACGCAAATCAATTGGTTCCGTCAGGTTAGCTATATGCTGTGTTGTGTCAATTATTTCCACGGAAGGTGGTGAGATGATATCTTGAGCGGTTACGTATCTAGGACCCCTGACGCAAATGGATGCGTCCTTAGGAGTTAAACTTCCATTCGTCTATATTTCAGTGTGTAGTTATAAACTTGGATGACATAAAACAATGGGATGCACCAGAATCAAATAATGCCACTGCGGGAAAACCATGAATGAGTAGAATACCTGAAACCACTTCTCCTGATGCCTTAGCTTCCTCAGCTGTCAAGGTAAAAGCTCGAGCCTGATTAGGTCCTTGAGTCAGCTGTTTCTGCCCTTGGAACGGTTTCTGCGGAGGCTTCTGAATATCATCCCTCGTACGAAGCTTCGACGGACAGGCACCAACTGCGTGATCAGCCGCTCCACAAAGCAAACAAAGTCCCAGCTTCCTTCGACAATCCTTCTGCACGTGCCCAGGTAAACGGCAGTAGTCACAAATCATGCTCTTTCTTCGATCAACGATCACAGGCTTCTTCGTGGGTGCTACACCTCGACGGTCCACTGGAATACCTCTGCGACCATGAGCTCTGTTAGGTACAAATGCGGGCTTCCTTGCCGCCACTGCCGTCTGCTGCAAGCTCCCTTTCATCCCAGATAAACTCTGCTGTTCCCGAGCTGCCGTAAGAACCTGTGAGAAAGTGGTCAAACCCAGGAAGACAATCTGCCTCTGGATGTCCACATCCAAGCTGCGTATGAACCTCCGTGCGCTGTCTGCATCGTTGGCAACTAAAGGTCCAGCGAATCTGCTGAGTCTCGTCCATTCTGCTGCATGCACATCCACGGGTGCTCCATTCTGCCTCAGCCCAATAAACTTCTCTTCCATTTCCTCCCGTGCAGTTCGTGGGAAGAACTTCTCCAGGAAACTCTTAGAAAAATCCGCCCATTTGATCGGTTTGGGCAAGCGGGTCTCTTCCACAAGCCACCACTCTCGGGCGTAATCCACTAGTTGAATGCGCACCACATCAACTCTTTTGTCCTCTGGAATCTGTGCCGCAATCAGCAAATTCTCCGTGTCAACTAGTCACTGCTCGGCTGGCAACGGCTCCTCCAAACCAGTAAATGTAGACGGACCCAAACGTCTGAAATCTGCCACGATCCCTACTCGGTCAACTGGTTTAGCTCCAGCGTTGTTCACAGACTGCTGAACGATCTGCAAACCTTCCTGAAATGAGTCTGCTTGCTGTTGGATCAGTTCGGTCTGCCTCTTTTAATTCTCTAGCATCCCCCTTATCACTCCAAGCATGGCGGCTTCGTCCACACGCCTCTGGTACATCTTCAAATTCTTACCTGCCATATTCCTGAAATCAAGGAAACACCCAACATTACCATGATGATAGATTTGATATATAGATCAAGGCTAGAACTCCAAGATACTTAAATAGAGTACCGCATTGTAACTATGCCGCGGTATCATAGCCACAATTACTTAACTCCACCCAAGTCGCCTAAGTCCTATGGATAACAAGAGATCAGGGTTTCGAGTCGATATACAAAGTAAGTTTGCACGTCGATATAATCAGGAAGAATGTGATTCAAGAATGGTAAAACGGTCAAGGTGGTAGGACATGTTTCCTAAACACGGGTATTCTGATTCGTGTATTGGGTACAATACCCAACTACAAAAGAATCAACTCAACTAACATATGGCTCTGATACCAAAAGAACCATGTCACGCCCCGCTTCCCAGAGTACGCTAGATTGGGCACGTGACATAGCCAACCATGCTACCTGTGGGTAGGAAGTATCCATCCACAGTCACATTACGGCTGTAGAGATATCAAGAACAAGATAAAACTATCTAAAACATGTCCATAATCCAGAATAACAGGAGTCAATAATAAATAAATGCGGAAGCAAATGATCCGATACAAATAACTGAAAAGTATGTCCCATAATGCGGGCTCACATCAGGAAATAAATGCAGGAAATAAAAACTAACTAATACTAACACCTCACAGCTCAGCCTGCTGGCTGAAGTACTCCTGCTCGGACTGCGACAGCGGTACGGAATCTGGGCCATGCAAAACCCAGACGTCAGCGCGTCATGTCATCAAGTGATATAATATGAACAGTGCAACAGGCAATATAAAATAAACATGAATAAAGCAATAGCATGGAACAAGCAGTGCAGGGTAGTGTGCAGTGGGTAACTAAACTGTTCTATCGGGTTTTCTATTCTAAGTCTTTGAAATCAATTTGAGTAATCCTCCATGTAACTCAAAGGATATGTCCCGTTACCCCCCGGGACCACGGATCAGGAATATGTGAACCAATAGTGGTTCTGTCCCGTTACCCCCCGGGACCACGGATCAGGAAAATGTAAGAGTCACGAATGGCTCTGTCTCGTTACCCCCCGGGACCACGGATCAAGTAATACCCTTTTAAGTTACACTTTAGTTTACACTTTTGATTTCTCCATACCCCCAAGTTATATGTGTCAGGTCAGGTATTCAGTAATCAAGAACTAATGCCAACACAGGATCAGGTAACAGCAGGTTTTGTCTGGATAGACAACAGGAATGGTCCATGAGGACTACATGTCAGGTTTGTTGGCATTAGACACAAGATCAGGTAACTGGTCGAGTCATGGTATATCAGGTCAAGTTAACAGTAAACGGTACCGTGTCAGGTGTATCAATATATATCATGTGTAACAAAGTCAAGTCAAGATGTAACAATATCGTGGGTGTGCTCACAACAGATATATAATCGAACAGGGGATTAACAGCAGGAAATAAGCAATAAATTAAACAACAATAAGCAGTTCATTCAATCACAATAGTGCATTAATATAGTGCGGCCGTTTTATTATATTAACAGGTTTTGAGCACCCTTAGCGGTGCAACAGTTTAAATGATGATGCAATACAGTTATATCAAGCCTTTGAATACGAATATCCGAATGTAATAGAACTACATGGGAAAGTGCTACAATCTATTAAACGGTAAAATGTGACTAACAGGTAAACTTGGTTCTTAGGTTAAAAGTGGCAAACTGTAATTTCATGTTAACTGTAAAAATGATATATGTCATATTACAACCAAATGAGAAAATAACTATACCGAGTTAAGTTTTGCAGGTTTAATGAGTCAAAACATATATAATTGTATAGTATAGCATGTAGCAAGTGATACTTGCCTCGACGAAATGACGAACACGAAAACGGAACGTTACGTCGGCGGGAAAACAAGCGACGGACGTACGGTTCACGGATTGAACCCAAATGACGAACCAAGGGACCTCACGGGTCAGAGCACTCTGCTGGATCGTCAGGACACGCCACCGGCACGGCCGGATTCCGGCGAACAGCGACAAAACAACCGAAAAAGTTAATGCACGGCCAAGGGATAAACCGGAGGGAAAATGGAATGAGGAAGGGGAGAGAGGGCTTACTGGTGTTGCAGAGGGCGTGCCGGCGATGGGGTCGACGGCGGTGGGGCGCCGGCGAGGAGGTTGCAGGCGACAGCTAGGGCTGCGGGTATGGAAACGGGGAAGAAAGTGGAGATGGAGAGGGGCTGGTTGGGTCTGGAGTGCGCAAGTGGTGAGGAGGCGCTGAAGGTGGCGCGGGTGACGACGACGAAGGTCGCCGGCGATGTCTCCGGCCGTACAGAGAAGGCACGGGGTTGGCCGGGGTCTCTGCTGCGGTGGCGACGTGCACACGGGGAGAAGGAGGGGATGTCGAGGTTGGTATGAGGAGGCGGAGGCGAGGGCAACGGTGGTGCCGGCGTCGGAGCTGCGGCGGCGACGGTGACGAGTCGGCTAGGGTTAGGCCGTAGGGTTTTTCTCGCGATGGATTAGATTCTGTTCTGGGAAAAATGTGAAGGGGAGAATTGTATATATATAGAGGAGAGAGAGAGGAAGTTAGAGAGAGAGAAAGAGAGAGACGTTAGAGAGATAGAGAGAGAGAGAGGAATAATGGAGGGGGCCCACGGGGTTAAAAACCCTCATGATTGGCTGAGAGAAATCTAAGAGGTTAAAAAATTTATTTAAAAGATTTCCAAATTTTTAGTTAACAGTAAGATTTTAGTATATATATATATAGTTTCGAATATTTTATTAATTTGGGATTTTGGCGCTAAATGAAACATTTCCAAATCGCGCCCGGGTTGGGTCCAAAAATTCGAAATTCAAATAATAGGATTTTAAGCGGGTTCCAAATTTTAAAATGATATGTTTTATGATTAAAAAGCATACCCCCAAGTCGGACACCTGTACGCGCGCGTAGTCGTCCAAACTCGCCCGTTTCACCGAACGGGACGAGAACTCGACGCACGGACGCTACCACGCGGTTAGGGGTGACGAGTAGGCCAAGATAGATATTTTTAATTTTATTTTAGGAGCTAAAATTTGTTATATGCAGAAATGACTTTGCCAGATAAAAATTTACAGTAAGACCCAATCAAGTAAGATAAATGAAATGAGTAATATCTAATGCTCAACCAATAACAGAAAATAGTAGTATTGGGCTCGGGTGTTACAATGATGAACGATAAGGGAGAGACTTCAAATCCTCCACCAGCTCTATCGACAGCTAAAGAGGATACAATCTCCAAAGCTGATTTGGATGAGTACATCGTCCAGCAAATACGGGTTCATCATGCGACCGAAGCAGCTGGCCAGGTCGTAAAAACGGGGCGGCCATATCCAAGTTGGTACGATCAAATCAAGTACCCGCCAGGTTATACGATTCCCAAGTTCCATGTCTACAAGGGGACGAGCAATCCTCACCAGCATGTTGCCCAGTTCAGGGCACTCTGCGGTAACACCGGCGGTGATGACAAGCTGTTGCTTCGCCAGTTTGTTGGAAGTTTATCAGATACAGCGTTTGAGTGCTACTCTGAGCTCCCGAACGACTCTATCAAAACCTTCGCGGAGATGGAGCTACTGTTTACTCAGCGTTTTGCAAGCGCCAGTGAACGTACCCCGATGACAGCACTGATTAACGCCAGGGTAAAACCCGGCGAGACGTGGTTTCAGTACGCTATACGATGGCGGAACTTATGGTCAAAGTGCGAGCAGCGCATTGAAGAAGCTCCTGCGGTGGGTATGTTTGTAGGAACCCTTGATCCGCAAGCAACCATCTCACAATTTATGATGTTTTTCAAGCCAACTACCTTTCAGGCCTTGATTGACAAGCTAGCGCAGATGGATCAGATGGGCCATAAACCTCCTCTTCCAAAGCCGGACTCCCGAAATGACAGAGGGAAGGGAAAAGCGATCGTTGTCGCTAATGCTCAACAACAATCGAGCGACTCGAAGCCGGTCGTTCGTCAAAATAATATGCGCCCGTACGTACCCCCTGAGGATAGGATGAGACGTCCTTATTCCTTTCCCCGCGATAAAACGAGGAGGTTATTCGAGCTGGCGTTGCGTAACAGACTCATAAATCTGCCGGATCCAAAACGTCCGTTGCGACCAAGTGACGTCAACGAGCCCAACTACTGTCCTTATCATCGAGTACTAGGCCATCTGATAGAAGATTGCTATGTTTTCAAGAATTGGCTTGAAAACCAGTACCGATAGGGCAAGTTCACGTTATCTGATAAATGGAAGGTGAATCCCCCGCAGCCCCACTCCTCTAAGGGAACGAATGCGCCGGGGGCAACATGCTCCATCGTTGAAGAAGCTCCTTAGGAGGTTGTATTATCAGCCAAGACAAAGAGGATGCTAAACGATCTTCAGGCGTGCTCAGCAATCAAGTGGGAGAACCCGTTGGAACCGCAGGTCATTGAAGGGATGCTGAAGCCACGTACAACTCCAAAGACCGATGGTGGTGGTCCGAGCACTCGCAACCAGCTGTCAAAATCTTCGAAAAAGAAGAAAAAGAAATCTAAGAAGCCCGTGAAGCCTGGCGACAAGCGCACGGACTTACAAAAACAAATTGACGCGCTGGATGAATACAACCAAAAGGTACGGACTCCCATTACGCTCCAAGAGTTCCTCAATCACGTCTTTCAAGAAGAAGACGAGGGAGAAAGTTCATCGGATGAATCCGAGAAATATGTGGCGAGCTGTCATATGACTTCCCATTCGATCACGAACGATAAGGAGACTCCTTGCACTGAAACACTGGGGGCAGATCTTGAACCAAAATTTCCAGAGCTACCAGATGAAATGATTGACGCATTCCTTAACGAAGCTCGATTGAAAAATAAAGCCGATCGAGAACGCGAGACGGCTATATTTGAAAGGGCCAAGTGCCAGCGACTCGATAAAGGAGCTGAGACGATCCCGTTGGAGCTAAACACCTCCGCTACCGACAGAAGCCAATTCAAGATGAGGAAAAAGTTTGCTAAGGCCATATCAATGGGCATGAAGCTACCATCCTCTGAAGGAAACATCATTGGTAAAATGGAAACGCACCCCTCCTATTGCTTATATCATCAAAAGATTTCGCACCCCACTCAAAAGTGCAAAGCTTTCGATAGATGGTGGCAAGGATACGTTGCTCATCGACAACGCTTTAAGCGGGAAAAGCGTAAAACTCGTCGAGAGTAAAGAAATACGACCGAAGAGATTAAAAGAACTACCGGCAATTGTCGCATGGTTAACACTGGCGGGTCACAAATGCCTACATTCGGGAGCGATTGATGAAGAGCTGGAACTTGCCCCTCTCTTTAAAGAGTCCGCTTCGAGAAAAGAAGAAGAACCGAAGGTCTGCGAAAATATTCGGCTGCGGAATCGGACGCTGCCTGAAAAGAACCTCGGACCCTCAAGCAGAAAAGATAAAGGGAAAGAAAAGGTATCTGAAGATATCGTCTTAGATGACCAAGTTCTGGAAGAACTAAACGCCAACAACCCGCCGAAGAAGAATAAGGTGGATTACAACGTCTTAGCACATCTGAGAAAGCTGCCCTCACAACTCAGCATTTTTGACGCCCTTTTGCTATCAAAAGAGACGAGAGATTCGTTGATTAAGGCACTCCAAGACCCAGAACAATTCCAAGCATGCCTGGCCGAGGAAAAGATGAAGGATGAATTGGAAGAAGTGCACACGGCCGATGTTACTTTTGGCGATGAAGACCTTCTACTTTGGACGTGCGAACATAATCGTCCCCTCTATGTCTCAGGATACTGCCACGATATAAAGATAGGCAAAATCCTGATCGACAATGGATCCTCCGTTAATCTCCTCAATGTGCGAGTGTTAAAAGAAATCTGCATGAGCGTCCAGCACCTTGCTCATGACAAGATCACCATCTCCGGGTTCGACTCCCGGTCATCAAGAACTCTTGGGTCTGTGATACTGACGCTACGCTTCGGGCTACTCGTCATGGACATTAAGTTCCATGTCATAGACGCCAAGACATGCTACAACGCTTTGCTCGGCCGGCCATGGTTACACGAGTACAACATCATCCCTTCTACACAACATCAGTGTATGAAGTATTTTAAGGATGGTTTCGAGTATACCGTGATGGGAGAACTGAACCCGTTCTCTGTGAACGAGGTCCGCAAATACGAAGATGCCAAATATTTCTTACCGGATTTTGAAGATACAGAGAAGTGTCACAAGCCGGAGAATAAAGCTAATGCCACCATCCCTGTCTTCGGCAGTGATACCGAGGAGGAAAAGGAGATAGTGTATTCGGGTCCGCCCCAGCACAGTAAGCCAAGACCGTCCACTCCTACGTTAATCTTTGGTAGCGACTCGGAAGATGAGATCCACGCTGTATTCTCTGCTCGACCTTCAATACGAAAGTCCGCTGATGAAGAACAAAGTCTACAAGTCGCCATGGTGCCGCTTAAACACCATAAAGAACTGGACGCACTTAATATTTACAATGTAGAAGAGCTACAAACATTCTACATCCCTCCCAGGTGAGAGAGCGAGAAAGCAATTTTGTTCTACCGCTCTGAAGAAACCAAGGTGGAAAAAGAAATCTGGCATGGCGCGGATCCCACGCTCGACAGGCTTCAGTCTATCCGTCTTCTCAGATATTATACAGAGGGTTTGAAAAAGCTGTTGAAACGCCATGGGATATCCTTCAAGCAGACCGTTCGAAAAGCCAAGTTCTATGACAAAGTCTGGAACGTTCCCGGGACTCAATGCAAACTGCCCAATGGGAGAATGGAAACAATTGGGCTTGGATACGTCCGGTCAAAGAAACGGGAGTTACTAAACGGCTGCTATGTCGTGTATGACTTCGATGAAGAAGCGGATGCTCAATGGGAGGACGCTAATCCTGAGCCAGTGAAAGTTCCAGATGCAAAAGAGCCCAGTCCGTCGTTCGAAGAACAAATGGACAAACTTATAAGGGAAACTGGTCAAAAAGTCCGAGACGACCATAACCGCGAAATGGCCATCTACGAGAAAGCTAAAACGCAACGCCTCCTCCAACAGGCCGTGAAAGATGAAAATGCCGCTCCACGTCAACCTGTTATAAAGAAGGCTCGGCGCAAAAGCAGAAATAAGTCGAAAGGCCAAAAAGGCGCTCAACAACAACAAAGCAGGGCTAAGAAGCCACGCAAACGGGAGTCGAGCGTCATTGATCTATCCCTCATGAAGAAAATGGGTCGAGCGTGCTCATTTCCTCGGGATAAGACGAAGAAGATACTTGACCTTGCTCTAAAACATCAAATGCTTACACTGCCGGAATCTAAACATCCCGAACGAGCGGGTGAGGTCTCACACTCGGACTATTGCTCTTACCATCGAGTAATAGGGCACCCTCTCGAGGACTGCTTCACCTTCAAGAATTGGGTCGAAGATCAGCATCAGCTTGGCAAGTTCGCTCTGTCCGACAACTGGAGGGTAACACCGCGACAAAAGCACGAGCCCAAGGCCACGAAAGAAGAGCCAACTCCACATTGGGATTAGAAGCGAATTCGCACTTGTCACATGATAATAATATTAAAAGAAGAGCCCGAGAACATGAACAGCCTTCCCTGGTGCTTCGAAAACAGCAACGATGAGATAATCTCAGAATTCCCACCAGCGCCGAAAGAACTGGAGGATGGAATCCATACCACTGCGGATAACCTTAAGAAAATTGAGTTGGGAACGGCAAATGACCCGCGACCGACATTCATCAGCGAATTACTATCTGAAGAAAGGATAGCTGCGTTAAAGGATGTGCTTCTGCAGCATAGAGATTGCTTCGCGTGGAACTATTCCAAAATGCCGGGACTAGATCCAGAAATTGCTGTACATAAACTGGCGATATCCCCGGACATCAAGCCAGTCAAACAGGCGCCGAGGAGAATGCGGCTCGAGCTCGAGATGAGTATCAACGCCGAGGTCAAGAAGCTGATCGACTCTGGCTTTGTCCAGGAGGTTCAATATCCTGAATGGATCGCTAACATCGTCCCGCTGATGAAGAAAAATGGGACGGTGCGCATATGCGTGGACTTTCGGGATCTCAATAAAGCTTGCCCAAAAGACGATTTCCCAGTGCCAGTCACCGAACTGATGATAGACAATACGTCCACTCATGAGGTTTTCTCCTTCATGGACGGCTCATCGGGGTATAATCAGATAAAAATGCATCCTGAAGACCGGAAGCATACCGCTTTCCGGACCCCTTTGGGAATATTCTGTTATAAAGTGATGCCCTTTGGATTAAAGAACGCCGGTGCCACTTATCAAAGGGCCATGATGAAGATCTTCGATGACCTTATACACGAAATCGTCGAATGCTATATCGACGACCTCGTTGTTAAAAGCAAATCATACGAGGAACATCTCGAACATCTGAAGACCGTATTTCAACGCCTTCGGCAATACAACTTGAAGATGAACCCGCTCAAGTGTGCATTCGGAGTTTCCTCAGGCAAATTCCTGGGATTCATTATTCGACACTGAGGTATTGAAATAGATCCGTCAAAGATCAAAGCGATCATGGAAATGCCTCCGACGAGAACTCTCAAACAGTTGCGATCTCTCCAAGGGAAGCTCGCGTATATACAGCGATTTATAGCCAACCTTTCAGGAAAGTGCCGTCCTTACAGTCACCTGATGAAGAAGGGAACCCCGTTCGTCTGGGATCAAAAATGCCAAAGCGCACTAGACGAGATCAAGCAATACCTGCAGAACCCGCCGCTGTTGGCTGCCCCGGTCAAGAGAAAACCTCTCATTCTCTACACGACCGCCCTCGAAGGTTCCTTAGGCGCATTATGGGCACAAGAGAACGATCAAGGGAAAGAAAGAGCACTCTACTACTTAAGTCGAGTTCTGCTGGGGGCAGAAAGCAACTACTCCCCCATTGAGAAACACTGCCTGGCGTTGATCTTTGCGATAACAAAGCTCAGGCACTATGCGTTGGCGCATGAAGTCCGTCTTATTTCAAAGGTGGACCCCCTTAAATACTTGATGTCAAAGGCCATACTGACGGGACGACTCGCTAAATGGGCCCTGCTCTTGATGGAGTTCTCGATAATATATCAGCAGTGAAAGGCCAGGCCATCGCCGACTTCCTCGCTGAGCATCCGATACCCGCCGATTCTCCTCTGAATTGTGATTTGCCAGACGAACATGCGTTTGATGCGATCGACGGTGATAATACCCGATGGGAGCTTTATTTCGACGGAGCATCTTCCGTGAAGAAGCGCAAACAAAGTACCCCTATAATCAAATCGGGGGTAGGCCTCATCTTCGTGACTCCACAAGGAGGGATAATGCGTTTTGCTTTCTCCTTAACAGAGCCAAGGACAAACAATGAAGCCGAATACGAAGCTCTGATAGCGGGCCTCGAGATCGCCATTGACATGGGAATTGAAAACCTCCTCATATACGGGGATTCTCAACTGGTCGTTAGTCAAGTAAACGGCGACTACCAAACGTGCAAACCGAAATTGGTGAAATACGGTGAAAAGGTGCAACAATTGTTGGCCAAAATCCCCTCTTATAATTTAGAGAACATACCGCGCGCGGAAAATAGCAAAGCAGACGCGTTGGCCAAACTTGCTAAAGAACTGGCTGACGAGAACCTCGATGACGTTAGAATCGTGGTACAAAGCCGTCGAGTGCTTGCCCCAGCAGAAATATCTCCGGAATTATCCGAAGAAAAGGGAGCGAGCGAGCAGACAACCCTGCAAGTAAAAGATTGGGAAAATACCGAGGACTGGAGGGAAGTCTTCATAGATTACTTTAAATCCCACCGAATGCCTGAAGAAGCGTCCGCAAGACATCAGCTCATGAAACGAGCTCTGTCTTTCGCCTTCGTCAACGATACTCTGTACAAGAGGTCATTTGATTCTCTGTGGCTAAGATGCTTAGGACCTGACGAAGCGAAAAGGGTCGTCCAGGAAGTTCACAACGGACTCTGCGGTTCTCACCAAGCAGGCCCAAAGATGAAGTTGAAGATCAAACGGATGGGCTACTACTGGCCCACGATGATCCAAGACTGCCTCGAATATGCGAAGCAATGCCACTAATGTCAAATTCATGGGGATTTCATCCATCAACATCCAAATCCATTACATCCAATGGTGGCTAGCTGGCCATTCGAAATGTGGGGGACTGACATAGTCGGCCCCATCGAACCAGCATCGTCTAGAGGACATCGTTTCATCCTGGCGACGACTGACTACTTCTCCAAATGGGCAGAAGCGGTACCACTGAGGGAAGTGAAGATGGAGAATATCCTCCATTTCTTCAAGACGCACGTCATATATCGGTTTGGAACGCCAAGACGGATCATCTCCGATAACGGACCAGCCTACAGAAGCCACAAGATCGGTCGCTTCGCGCAACAGCATAATATAGACTGGAGATATTCCTCGGTTTATAATCCGCGAGCCAACGGACTAGCTGAAGCCTTCAACAAGACCTTGACAAAAATCATAAAGAAAACGGTGTCCCGAAATAAGAAAGATTGGCACGAAAGACTGCAAGAAGCTCTTTGGGCATATCGAACTATGTTCAAGACGGCCACGAACACAACGCCGTATGCATTGGTGTTCGGTACAGAAGCAGTACTCCCCATCGAGATAGAGTTACCCTCTCTAAGAGTGGCAGTTCATTACGAGCTAACGGACGAAGAAAATGCTCACCTTCGGCTTGAGGAGCTTGGCGCCCTTGATGAAATCCGGCTCATAGTACAACAAAATCTGGAAGCTTATAAAGCAAAGATGACGCGCTCATATGAAAGATTGATCCGGCCGAGGACATTCTGCCAAGGCGAACTTGTGTTAGTGGTCAAAAGGCCTATGATCCCCAATCGCGCCAAGCGGGGAAAATTCGAGCCGAACTATGAAGGCCCGTACATCATAGACAAGGTCTACCATGGTGGAGCCTATCTACTCATGGATATGCACGGTGAAAGGCCTTTCAGGCCAATAAACGGTCGCTTCCTAAAGAAATACTACGCTTAATGAGACACAGCCTAGGTCAACGATAGATGACGACGACTATGTCCACTCGCTATCTTCCTAAGCTTAAGCTTTCTAAGCAGTGGCCAGCCTTCTCCATGACGTACCGAGACGTCCTTAAACTAGTGACGGACCGAAATGTCCTTAAACTAACAACAGATCGAAACGTCTTTAAACTAATACCGCAGCATCCTTAAGCTGACGAGATGAATAAAAAAAATATAAATAAAAAATATAATAAATAAAAACGGTATGTCCATAAGCAAAAAGGGCACGGATGAAAACCCGAAAGGGCTCCGTGAGTAAAAACAGCAGGGCTACCGGCGAGTGTTCGTGAAAAGCCGAAAGGGCGCGACCTCGTAAAAAAAAAGAGAAAAAGAAAATAAAAAGAATAAAAAAACGGTTTGTCCATAAGAAAAATGGGCACGGATGAAAACCCGAAAGGGCTCCGTGAGTAAAAACAGCAGGACTACCGGCGAGTGTTTGTGAAAACCTGAAAGGGCGCAATCTCGTTAAAGGACACTTATAGGGTCCTCTCGACCTTGTAAGGAGAAATCACCCGCGTGAGATCCTTACGACTCACAAGGGATCAACACACTTAGGGATCCTCACGATTCCTAAGGAGAAAATACACTTACGAGATCCTCACGACTCGTAAGGAGAACTCTCTTATGGGACCCTCACGGCTCGTAAGATTTGAAAGTCTTATGTTACAGAGACCTAAACCCGTGCTTAAGCAACCCCCACAACCTTCGATACTGCCCTACAAGTGGCTCAATACTGGCCCTTGTATACAATCCACGGGCGCGAATAAAACATTTCCCTAACCAAGTCCCATCCATGACTGGGGATATGTTCGCATGGTAAACAACCCTTGTAAATCCTCTCGATTTATGAGGAGAAAACCCTCCTGTAGGATCCTTACGACTTACAGAGGAAACGAACACTTAGGAATCCTCACGAGTCCTAAGGAGAAAATACCCCTACGATATCCTCATGACTTGTAGGGAGAAATAACTTCGTGAAACCGTTACGGCTCATGAAGTCAAAAGCCTTAGTCGACAGGACCTTAACCCTGGTCGCTAAGCCACATTTGTTCGACATCGATGGAGGCAAATGATGATTCGCTCCTGGTAATATCCCAGTTGTAGCGGTGCTGATACCGAAATCGGCTTACGGCGAAAAGCCAGGAGGCCGCACATGCATACGAAATAGCCGAAATGATGGGGCAACTTGCAATAAAAAGCAGCAAGTAAAAATGTATGCATGCAAAATAGCCGAAATGATTGGGCAACTCGCAATAAAAAGCAGCGAGTAAAAATAAAAAAAATATATAAATAGCCGAAATGATTGGGCAACTCGCAATAAAAAGCAGCGAGTAAAAATAAAAAAAAATAAAATAGCCGAAATGATTGGGCACCGCGGAAAAATAGCCGAAATGATTGGGCAATCGCGACCTTCGCGATATAAAAGCTGAAATGATAGAGCATCGCGGAGATAAAACAAAAAAAATGATGATAAAACTTTGGCCCTACAGTTAAGATCACATCGATCCCTGTATACAATCCAAAGGCATAAACAAAGAGGGAACCATACTTTCCCAACAGGCTCCGCCAGAAGACGAAGCCAAATCTCGACGGTTCAGTCCAACTCCGAAGAAACCAGTATCTTCAGCAAATTCCTCGACTCACGGATACAAACACTCCTTGACGAGAGCCTCCTGATCCGCGTCGACTCGCAGAGCCACCAGTGCCTCCGTGGGAAATCCTCGACTCGTTTCAAACCCCAAGGAAACAAATAATCCTTGGCGCTTGGGAAATAAATAATCCCTAGCAAACTCCTCGACTCACGGATACAAACACTCCTTGACGAGAGCCTCCTGATCCGCGTCAACTCGCAGAGCCACCAGTGCCTCCGTGGAAAATCCTCGACTCGTTTCAAATCCCAAGAAAACAAATAATCCTTGGTGCTTGGGAAACAAATAATCCCTAGCAAACTCCTCGACTCACGGATACAAACACTCCTTGACGAGAGCCTCCTGATCCGCGTCGACTCGCAGAGCCACCAGTGCCTCCGTGGGAAATCCTCGACTCGTTTCAAACCCCAAGGAAACAAATAATCCTTGGCGCTTGGGAAACAAATAATCCCTAGCAAACTCCTCGACTCACGGATACAAACACTCCTTGACGAGAGCCTCCTGATCCGCGTCGACTCGTAGAGCCGCCAGTGCCTCCGTGGGAAATTCTCGACTCGTTTCAAACCCCAAGGAAACAAATAATCCTTGGCGCTTGGGAAACAAATAATCCCTAGCAAACTCCTCGACTCACGGATACAAACACTCCTTGACGAGAGCCTCCTGATCCGCGTCGACTCGCAGAGCCACCAGTGCCTCCGTGGGAAATCCTCGACTCGGTTCAAACCCCAAGGAAACAAATAATCCTTGGCGCTTGGGAAACAAATAATCCCTAGCAAACTCCTCGACTCACGGATACAAACACTCCTTGACGAGAGCCTCCTGATCCGCGTCGACTCGCAGAGCCGCCAGTGCCTCCGTGGGAAATTCTCGACTCGTTTCAAACCCTAAGGAAACAAATAATCCTTGGCGCTTGGGAAATAAATAACCCCTAGCAAACTCCTCGACTCACGGATACAAACACTCCTTGACGAGAGCCTCCTGATCCGCGTCGACTCGCAGAGCCACCAGTGCCTCCGTGGGAAATTCTCGACTCGTTTCAAACCCCAAGGAAACAAATAATCCTTGGTGCTTGGGAAACAAATAATCCCTAGTAAATTCCTCGACTCACAGATACAAACACTCCTTGACGAGAGCCTCCTGATTCGCGTCGGCTCGCAGAGAAACTAGCGTCTCCGCGGGAAAATTCCCGATTCGTCTCAACTTGCAAATGAAGCTTCAGGCAGCAGGGACTAAAAAACTTGCTTCCTGAACAATGGGACCCTGCAAGTCAATCCAAAATGGTCTCTTGCATACTATTCACGGGTCTCACTCTCCAAGGTCGAGTTTCGACAAGGAGAGAAACAACCGCTTACGAGTCCTCTCGACTCGTAAGAGGGAAAATTCTCTTATAGGATCCTTACGACTTATAAGAGAACACCACACTTAGGAATCCTCACGATTCCTAAGGAGAAAAACCCACCTACGAGATCCTCTCGATCCGTAGGGAGAAAAGTCTCTATGAGACCCTCACGGCTCATGGAGTTGAAAAGTCTTAGGCAGCAGATCTGAACCTGCGGCCTAAGCCATCGCTGATTCTTAAGAAAGTCAAGATACTTGCTCTATTATCTGTCAACCATGTTTATCAAGATAGCATGCCGATAGTAAGAGAAAGAAGAAAGCTACAGAAGGAGCATCCGATCTACGTTTGATCGAGCATTCGAGACACTCATTCATGCACAAGCAAAAGACTCAGAACGAAAAATAAAGACAAGCTGGGATAAAAAATTTCCATTAATATGGCCAATGGTTCTTACAATCATAAAAGCAACAAACGAAAAGCGTCATTACAAGGGAATAACCTCGAACCCAAGACATGGATTGAGTAACTCGAAAGCAACCCTATTTATGACTTTCCAGGCCTTGCGGACCATCCTAGTATGCTTTCTTTCGCGAGCACAAGCGTCAGGGTCCCCCCTGATGTCTTCCACCCTCCGATAAGCAGTGAGTATGGCAGACTGTTGAAAGACCTCGTGCAAGAGATCGATAAGACTGTCCCGCCGTCTCTTCGAGATGAAGTTCAGCAGGTACACCGAGTGCACCTTGTCCTCAGCGGCATCCAACGCCCTAAGCGGCACGACAGAACAGAAGAGGAGAAGCGCTTCCCAGATGGCTCCCATGATAAACTTAAGAAGGGGGGAACGTCGGGGGAGCAGTGGACCATTGTACGCGTCGAAGCGACTCATTATTTCAGCGCACTCCTCGTTTATGAACTCCCGATTTTTAGAACGACCAAGTCGGTGGATGTCCCCATACGAGATGATCTCGTTAAGGGCATACATGTGGGCGTTCATGGTTCCTGTGAAAGAAGATCAACAGAATTAGCAGACCGACTGATTAAGAGAATTCTTGTTAAAAAACGAGCACAGACGGTTAAACTCCTCGAGAGCAATGCTCTACGAACAATAGTGACTATCAAAATCCTAATAAGGGAAATTTAAAGAAGTCCCCCAAGATTCTGAGATCACTATTATTAAAAGATGATATAGTCCATTAAAATACAAAACTCCATTTTTAATTTTCATTATTCATATTCAAACTCTTAAAAGTTCATCATTTTTAGATCAAAGAGATCTATGTTTTGACAAAGATGCAAGGTTCTGTTCATGGGTCAAGAAACCTTGGAACAGATTCTTGAGAGCAAGGCTCTATTGGTGAAACCCCAGAAGGGTTTCTTTAGATCAAAGATCTATAAGAGCAAATCTCTATTAATTAAAATTGATTTAATTCAAGACTAATTCTTACCAAAATAGTTCCTTTTAAAGAAAATCTAAGAGTTCTTAAAAACAAGAGCAGGGCTCTGAGGTTCTGAAAATAAAATTTTTGGAGATGATGATCATCTGTGAAGGACCAAAGGTCCTATTTATAGGCACCAAGTGCCCTTTCAACTTTCAAAAGTTACTGCAACGGTTGGAATTCTGTCGCCGTTACGCTCACGTTTCAGGGCCACGTAAGCGCAACGGTGGGGGGCACTTGTTTACCCCAATCAGAGCAAAGCTCTGATCAAATTCCGAGGCGGAAGATGAAGCTCCCCCAATCAGAAGCAAAGCTTTGCTTTGAAAATTTAAACTTCAATAAATGAAGCAGCGCTTCAGATCTTTTGCGCTGCGCGCAACGCGCCACGTGCCTGGCGTAGATGCATTAGCGCGGCGTCCAAAAAGGCGCGCTCAATCAGAGCAAAGCTCTGTTAAAGGGAGTAATGCTTCAGCTACACGAGCGGTGCGCTACGTGACGCGTGTCAGCACAGACACGCTTGCGCAGTTGCGTTGCGCGTTGCGCTACGTGACACGTGTTAGCACAGTTGCGCTGCACTTTGCACTGCGTGACACGTGTCAGCGTAGATGCGCTAGCGCAGATGCACCGTTTCGTAGAAGGGAAAAGGTTAAGTGCTAAAGGCAATTTATCCTTGCGAAATTACATGCATTTGATAATAACAAATTAAAATTATACGATGCACAAGCGCAACAGAGAAATGAAATAAAAGAACCCTTAACAGACAATGAAGTACTTGATTAAAAAGAAAAATACTTATTCATTATTATTGTTATTACATTTAAAAAAGATCACCGAATACGGGATCAGAGAGACAAGGGTTCACAAAAAGAAAGAGGAGATTATTCAGTTCTCTCTCCGTCTTCTCCATCATGTCGAAACAGCGATCCTCCCGAGGGGTAGCCATCCAACGGTCGACGCCGCACTCCCGGGAAAGAGTGGCGATGACAACCCGACGAGCCCGTATCTGGCTCAGCAAGTGGAGAGAGCAGTCCCTTAGGGCTTTGGTGATCAAGTGCGCTTCAAGAAAGTACTCAATCTTGTCCTCGGCGGTATCCAGCATTGCCGAGGACATCTCTGCTGGAAGAGGGAGAATGTCGGCGAGCACCGAGGCAAGGATCATCCGAAGCCAAATGGAATTCTGAGGGAGAGGAGACCCCACCCGAGTCAAAAGCTCGTGCAGTGCAGCATCGCACTGCTCGTCCGAGAGAGAAGAATCCACCAGGCACGCAGCAAAGCGGGGAACAATGTCCCGAATCGGCACCTCCCATGGTTGTCGGCGAGCATGAGGGCGATTGCAAGCCTTGATCGAAGAAGTTCTCTGAAAATGAGAGAAGAAAAGGCTCAGCCTCGAATTATATATATAGACCCGGGCGTAGAAGATTCTGTGCACAATGAAATCATTTCCAAGTCCCGGGAAATCAGAATTTTGGAAATACGAGTTTGACTTGAAAAAAGGAGATGAAAAGATATCTCAGGAGAAGCGACGCTTCCGATTTTCCCAAAATCTAAGTTTCAATAAATGAAGCAACGCTTTAGATCCTCTGCACTGAGCGCAGGGCGCCACGTGTCTGGCGCAGACGCATCAGCGCAGCGCCCGAGGCAGCGCATCCAATCAGAGCAAAGCTCTATTCAAAACAAAAAAAGGTAAAGGAAGCAAAGTTTCAGTTGCGCAAGCGCTGCACTGCGAGACACGTGTCTGCGCAATTGCGCAAACACAACTGCGCAAGCACAGTTGCGCAAGCGCTGCACTGCACAGCACGTGTCTGCGCAGTTGCGCAAGCACAGCTGCGCAAGCACAGCTGCACAAGCGCTGCGCTGCGCGACACGTGTCAAGCGCTGGGGAGTTGCGCAAAACAGAATGGAGATTTAAAAAAATCTTTCTGTTCTTGTTAAAACAAGAAGATTTTCTTCTGTAAAGCAGAGGCCTTTGGATCAAAGATCCAACGGTGAGAGAGATTCCCCAAATCACTCAGAGAAAGATCTCTTTAACAAATTTAACTAATTTATGAGCACTATAAAAAGGACCCTAGACTTCAATTCAGGGAAGGAATATTTTTCTAAAAAAAAAAGAGAACTCTGAAAAACTCCTCAAGAACAAAAAGGTAAAAACCTTTAGAAAAAGAGAAAGTTCTCTTATGAACAGATCATAGATCTAAAAACAAGATCAATGATCTTCAATAAAAATAAAATAAAATAAAATAGTGCTTTGCACTTTTTTATGAACCTTTGGTTCCTGAAATAAAAAGAAAAACTTGTTTTTTCTTTGATCTAAATTAGATCAAGGAAACGAATAGTGCTTTGCACTTCTTTTATGAACCATTGGTTCTTGAATCTAAAAGATTCTTAAATCATAGTGCCTTGCACTTGCAAACTGCGCTGTTGCGCTCCTGGATTGGTGCAAGCCACCAGAATGCGCCACGTGTCAACAGCGCAGGCGCAGCGCATTAGCGCAGCGCACTGCGCTTGCGCGACACGTGTCAACACTACAAGCGCTTGCGCTCTCTGATTGGCGCAAAGCGCCTGTAAATGCAATGCATTTCCTAAAAGGGCCAGGCCCAAATCAAAAAGACCAAGCATGCCAAAATAAATTGCAAAGCAATAAAAGGGCAGAGCCCAAATAAAATTGATGCTCTGCATCATTTATAAAGGGCAGAGCCCAAAACAAATTGATGCTCTGCATCCTTTCTGGGCAAAGCCCAAATAAAAATAAAAAGAAATGCAATGCAAAAGCAAATAAAATGTTGAACATTTTCAACTGGACTTAGCCCAATTTTGGCCGTAAGTCCTTAAATTAAATTGACTGGGTAAGATTGCTCTCTCAAATCAATTTACCTCCGGTTCGAGGGTACATCTCCGAACTCCTCTGACACCCGTCGTTGTAATCCTTCAACGACGTCAGAGAGGTGACGGGTCCCGATGACCACACACGTATACGGACTGCGGGGTCCTTAAACTCGTGGACCGAAACGTCCTTAAACTTATATTGGACCGAAACGTCCTTAAACCAATGTCGGACCGAAACGTCCTTAAACTAATGATGGACCACCACGTCCCTAAACTGGAACATAGACCACCACGTCCCTAAACTGGCGATAGACCCCTACGTCCCTAAACTGGAATATGGACCCCTACGTCTCTAAACTGGAACAATAGAGCCCCCAAATGCTTTTTTGTCGGGTCCAAACGATCCCGTTAAGTTGATCTTAGTCTCAAATCAGACTAACGTATCCTTGACGAACGTTTAAGTCGATCTTAGCCTAAATACGGCTAATGTATCCTTAAACCAAAACACCAAACCCAAATCTAAGTAAATACGGATTTGGACTAATCCACATCCTACGGGCGACGGCATTACTCAGTCTCCGTATACAATCCATGGGCTACCACAAACAAAACAAACACACACGACACGAAGTGAAATTCTGGAGAAGGAGAAAGTTGTTACCGCGGTGCGGTAGCCTAATTAACTGCAGGGGCTTGCGCCTGCAGGGAAGAGCGTCCCCACAATCAAAAACTCCTCAAGCGAGGGGGAATCTGACGAAGTCTGCTACATCGGCCGCATCCGTCTAAACTTCCGATATACGGTGCCATAAATCAACTTGGCATCTTCGGAGAGGTGGACGGATAAAACCAAATAGCATCTGCCCCGAATCTCAGGCTAGACTTTTATCGCGTCTCCGCCGCGTCTTTCGGAGGGGAACAGTTACATGGTTGTAAATGTGAACTACATCACGGTTACACTACCATACTCTGTTTAAGTGACTTAAAATCATACAGTTGATTTTCCACTTGTAATGAATTTCATCACATCTGATATACTTGAATCCTTGTCCAATCCATATTATATTTTGATTCTTATAGCTTGTGCCTTATATCATCCTCAAAATTATTGTTTCAGGATCATATCTTCCAACGACTCTTCCTCTATCTCCACTCCCCAGAACCAGACCGTTGAGATCCTGAGTGTACTGCAAGGTTTAAAGGAAGCCCAGGAGCGGACGAACGACTTGTTAACTGAAGGACTGAGAAGGCAGGTGAATCAGGCACCAGCGGGAGTCTCAAATTGTAAAGGGATCCCTGTTAGACGAGGAAAAGAGAAGAAGATGAAGCGCCAAATTGTTTCCCCACGACAGAAGCAACAGAAGACTCAGTGTTGCGGGTATTGTAAGAGGCCAGGACATCTTCAGAGGGATTGTCGCCGCGCCCAAGGGAAATGTCTGATTTGCGGATCCAGCGAATATCTTATCAACAGTTGCCCAAAAAGGAAGGAGCTATAAGGAGGAGACTCATCCACACTCTCCACTTCTGCCAAGTGATGATTATTGCGTAGTTCGAACCTCGAGGATAAAGCGAACCCAACACATGATTCAACTCGCGTGACGAGAATGCAGCGGTCTAGCAATCGAAGAAGAATTTTCATGTTTTCTAATTTCAATAATAATGTTGTCATCCTCTTATAAATATTTCTTTCCGTTCAAAATCTTGTATCCGTCGAACTTTTAGTTGAATGCAATAAAACTTGAATCGTAATATATGTATCATTCTCTTGTTCTTCCCCTTATTCATACTATTCATTATCATAGCATTTTAATCTTGACTTTTCAGTTCCTGCCACCGCATATCTATCTATACTTCGTACACTTAGCTATTTTCTTGATGTATTCCACTGTCTAATCATGACTCTTTCTTTTTAGGCCATGGCCCACCCTGGAGCAGCGCCGCATCTAGATGAGGAAGCACAGTCATGCGTTTCCTTAGATCGCACACTGATGAGTTCTGACGATGAGATCAACGATCCCCAGGTCATTTTCGAAAACAGCGATTCCGAGGACGAAAGAGCAGCCGTCCCAGAGTTTGACATGATAGGTGATTCCGACGAAGAGGAAGGAGACCCTGAAGAGAACCCGATAGAGAAAGACCCGATAGAAGAAAATCCAGTGGAGGAAAATCCCATGGAAGAGAATCCAGAAGAAGAGAATCACATGGAATCAGACCTCGAGGAAGAAGCTCCAGCCGAAGAAGAAGGACCAGAAGATCAAGACCCTGCTGTGGAAGAACTCCCAATGGCGATCCCTGCGAGGCGATATGGGAATGGACGCCCTTACCTGAGCGCGCCGCAACCTGCTGAATCTCCACAACCGCGACTGACGGGATTTCTTTTAGATGTTGTCTTCTCTGGCCAAATAAATCTGTGTATAGTTTAGGGCCACATTTCGTTTTTTTTAGAATGCTTTGTTTAAAATCTTCTGGAACGAAATAAATTGCTGAGTTCGCTAATCTTTTGATCTTCTTAGTTCACTTGATACTTGATTATTTCTTCTATACAATTATTTTCCTACTGAGATCTGTCCACCCCACACCCCTTACATTGTCTTAACCCTCACTAAGATTAACTAGTACCGCACCCGTTCTTTTAGAGGTCCACCCTCCATCCTCCGTCTGTGCCTTGTTTGAGATCTTTCTGGGAAGAGAAAATTTTAGTGAAATTTCCGAGTTCGCTAACCCTTCAAATTTTTGATTCATATGATGTACCGACCGTCATCCTCCCCATACTTTCCCCTTGTAGTCCTTTTGTTGCTCACCCTTACTTCCTGTGCTGACCCGATCCCAATCTCCTTGATCTTCAGTCTAAAGCCGTCACACCCCGACCTTTTGGTTGAGCCATACTCCCTTGTAATCATTACCCTAGCTAGCCCTATACCTCTTTGTGCTTTTTCCTATTACCCTAAATATATTTAGGGACATTATTATTCGAAAGTTTGGTTTTCATTATTTTATATTTATCGAAGAGTGTATTTCATCGACTATTCCCGTTTTACACATTTCAAATACTCCACTACTAGTTTTCCCATTATTTTTCAGCAGCGCGACCTTACATCGCGTATATTTTCGTTACATGTTTCTTATTTTCATTATGTGGGTTTTCTAAGTTATTTTAAAACTAATCGATCGATAAATTATCCTAAAATGTTTTAACCTACCGACTAATCTTTCACTACTTTATTGTCGTTCTTTTATTTTTCGGATATTGTGCCTATGTTTACCATTATAAATAATTGTGCCTTATACTTATTTAGACTCATCCTTTTGTATGTTGTTCTTACATATATAAACCTTCAAATTTCTTCATCTGCCTATTTCAAATAAAGCATTATGTGTTAGTTTGCAATATAATAGCTTTCGATTATGTTTGTATAACTTATCGCTTATTTTAAATTTCGAGGACGAAATTTTTGTAAGGGTGGTATGATGTAATACCCAGTTCTTTTATATACGTCTATATCCGTATTTCTTTTAACCTATAAATTTTTATTTATAATTATTTATTATTTTAAAACTCCTAATTTATTTTAGTACTTTCCCTCTCCTTTCTCAGACCCTAATCTCAATTCCTCATGTTCTTGTCCCATTAATATAAACCTCAATTTATATACACCCATCTCTTTTCATATTTTTATTTAAACTCAGAACCCTAATTTTTCCCTTCAACCCATTTTCTTTATCAATAAAACCCATTAAACCCAAACCAAATATATCTTTTCCCTTGTTATAAAACCCCCAGCCCATTCTTTTCCCCATTCTATTTCTTTAAGCCCCGGCCCTTCCTTTTCTTATTTGTCCTTGATTTTATTCCTCTGGCCCGGCCCGGCAGTGCCTCAGCCCACTCTGTCTTTCATTGTTAATTAATCACTGGCCCGGCCCACTCACTTTCCCTTCAGCTCGCGCAGCTCGCCCCAACCCGACCCGGCCCATACCTAATCCCTCTCTTTCTTCCCCCTAACGGCTACTTTCTCCCCCTGCTCGCTCAACCCATTTCCGTCGCCTCCGCCCGCTCTCAAGCCCACGCTCGCGCCCACGCTCACGCCTGCGACGTTACCCCCTCGCACTCCCCTCCCTAATCTCGCCTCCCAATTTCCCTTACACCCTCTCCCCACTCTCTCTATTTTTCTCTCTTTCGTTCTCTCCCTCATTCTCCCTCGAACCCGCGCTCACGCCAGCGTGTCTCACCCCACCGCCGGCAAATTTTTCCCTCACCCCGAGACCCACCTCCTGCGGCCGCCTTCAACTTCTTCTTCTACTACTTCTAACCCCGTCATCATCTTCCTTTCTCATCACCAAACCCATCTCCTTCCTCCTCACCAAAACCCAATCACCGCCGGCGCCCCCTCGTCTTCCCGACGACCACCATCGTCGACCACCAACTCCATCAACACCTTGCTTCCTACAACCCGAGCTCCCCACTTCCTCTCTCCTTCGACTTCCTCCTCCTGCTCACCATCCCTCAAGCCACAGCACCCAAACCCACCCGAGCTCGGCCACTGTACCTCTCGCCGGCGAGCCTCCCCTGCACCCTTCTCGTCAACATCATCATCATCGTCGTCGTAATCCCTCTCTCTCTCTCTTATCCCCTCACTCCCGATCTCCCCCTCTCCTTCTCACTCCCCCTCTCTGTTCTCACTCTCTCTCTCTTTCTGATCTCTCTCTCTCTAATCTCTCTACTCTCTCTCTCTCCCTAACTCTCTCTCTCTCAAAATCCCTCTCTCTTCCTCTATAGCCCCTCTCCGTCGCACACGCAAACAACCACTGCACCGAGCCGTCAAGCGAAGCTTGAGCCGAGGCCAATCTTTGTCGTATTTGCGCCGTGATTGCGTCATGCCATTGCAATAGACCGCATCGCTACCGTGCATTCCCGAGACGTTTCCAGGCAAGTTCTCTACTTGCTACATGCTAAGTTATGCTTGTTACAAACTAAAATCGTATAGATTCTGTAGTTATTTTCTGAATAAATTATACTACGTACCTGTTCGATACATGATCCCAATGAGAATACTTATCTAATTTGACGGAACTAGATTGTTTATATTGGCTCTTGTAGTGATGAATACCTTGTACAAATTTCGCTGGAAAATATGACCGTTAACGACTAAAACGACTACCCCCAAGTTTACTCGTAAAACTGGAATTTTCTTGTACCTGAAAACCGTTAAAATTACCATAAATTATTTACATACTGGAATGATACGTTCGAGGGCTCAAATCGAAGCCGACTCGACGAACTATAACTCTATGCAAGTTTATAATTGTTTCTGTACTTAAACTGTGACAATATTTAGATCGGAGTGTGACTCTGGACTGCAGTCCAGAGCGACTCTAGTTGTTGTCTACTGTCCCGTAATGGGTCCCACCAGGTTCACTTAACTTGTAGGTTGTAGAACTCTGCTGTTTACTAAAGGTGGATCTGTTATCTAGACAACACAAGTGGTTTCGTTCTGTTTCGTCATCGTTTGTTATTTAATCTGTAATTTAAAAGATGGAGACGTATAACAGTCCCAACAGAATCAGAATCGACATACTAGTATTGAACCGTGTATATCTCCTGACGTACGGACGCGATTGAAGATCCTTCTATTGCGTTGAAAACCTTACTAAAAACTCTAGATTTCATTCAACTGTAGCGTCGCTAAATTCTGATCTCAACTGGGATTAAAATGCGTTGCGAAACGAACTTCCGATTCTGAAACCGTATTTCCAGCCGTGAACGCTTAAAATGAAATGGCCATAACTAATGATCCTGAAACCCGATTGCCATGAAACCAAATTCGCTGGTTAGATAATCAATCATACTATTTATTCCCTGTTTATCATTTCGCTAAACTGTACACGTTTGATTTATGATAAATATTTCAAGTGGTAGATTACTGATTCATGACATCCTAATCGTGCTTTACATACTGTTTAGGCATCATATCATACATATGTCACTGCATTGATAACTTAGTGATAATGTGCATTACCTAGTGTTAGGTATTAGTGATGATTGTGGCAAGTACATTAGTGTTCGTGTATAAGTAAATAAGTGAAAGTGACACGTACTTGCACACAATCAGTGAACCTTATGATTCTTTTGCATTGTCGACGTCTGTGGGACGCGTGTATGTGTGATTATAAGTGGTATGGGACACTTATGGAATCTTGCATGAGTGTCACAGATAAGGCACCAGACACTGCCATTTATCTTAGATATTAGTCGGGACGTGCTTGATGGAGGTCCTGCCTCCAGTTCTCGTGCAGACTTGCCACAGACCGATTAGTATTTGAGGTTATGGTTAGCGTTTGATGTAGACTACGAGGTGTGGGGTAGTTTGAGTGTGAGTTCAACAGAATCTCGGGAGTCCCATGCCGGCTTATATATATAGAGATATATGGAGATTTACAGGGTACATGATTATTACCGTGAGTTACATGTTGGGCTCGTGGTCCCTTGCCCTTGGGTTCTACCCTTGGGTGGAAGACACTCGTGAGTGGTTGACTCTCACACTTGGACTGACGATAGGCTTAGTGATCTGTACAGTGAGACTTAGAGACTGATAGGGATGATGGCATCGATATCCAAACTTACTGTGTTGACATACTGGGCATATCATTTTTACTGCTTTTACTGTTCCACTGCATTGATTACTGCCTATTCATATCTATACCGTCATTGATTTACTGTTATGTATAATTATTATCACTGTTAAAGTTGTCACTTGGATTTATATATTATATTGCTATTGTGTCGCTCTGACGACCTGAGTATGCATGCTCAGTGTGAGGAGAAGATTTAGCCTGGACCAGGACTAGACATACATCACGGACATCTTGATTAGCTATCCAGGGTTATACCTTTTGTTTCCCATCAGGTCAGTTCTTTATACTGTTTTGTTCCAGTTACTGCATTTCTCATTACCTGCGCATTATTTACTGATTACCATGTAAAGCTAGAAGCCGGAGTGTGACTACAGCAGGATGTTTCCTTGACCGTAGGAGCATGGCTGGCCTTGTCAACCTCTCGTATTCCGTATTTTGGGAAGCGGGACGTGCCAATATGTCTCTACACCATCAATGAACAAAGATTTTAACTCATCGATCAGAGGTCGGAGATAGACGTCGATATTGTTCCCCGGTGAGTTTGGTCCGTCGATAAGAAGAGGCATCATAAAGTATGATTGGTCCATAGCCAACCAAGGCGACAGATTATAAATTATCATTACAACGGGCCATGTGCTGTGACTTCCAGCCATATAGTTGAATGGGCAGAAGCCATCAGTAGCCAGTCCGAGCCGGACATTGCGAGGATCGCTACTGAATATTGCGTGCTTCCTATCGAAATCCTTCCATGCCGGTGAATCTCTTGGATGACTCATTTTTCCATCTTCGCTTGGAGGAGCACGGTGATGCCAAATCATTGCCTCGGCTGTTTTCTTGCACTTGAATAGCCTCTGTGTTATGGGAAAATATCGTGCTATCTTCACAGGTATATCAGGTTTCTTATCAAAATCTTTCGGCTTATACCTGGCATCTCCGCATGTTGGACACTCTTTCAAATCTGAATTCTCTTTCCGGTACAACACGCAATTTTTAGGACATGCTTGAATCTTCTCGCACTTTAGACCCAAATCTGACATCATCTTCTGGGCTCCGTACCAGCTGTCGGGTACATTATTTCCCGGAGGCATAGAATCTTTCAAGAACGAAAGAAGTATTGTGAATGACTTGTTGCTCCATCCATTTAGGCACTTAATCTGGAAAAGTTGGACGAACCATGAGAGGGTGGAATACTTCGCATTCTCATAAATTGGTTTCCTAGCATCATTCATGAAATTTTCATATTTATCCGCACGCGGTCCTTGACCGGAAGGAATGTCATCTTCGGTACGAATAGATTCACCTAGGGCAGCCTTTACCATATCCTCCATTTCTTCTGATGGAAATAAATTACCGTCTCCTGCCGCATTACCGAATTCTTCTTCTTCTCCTGCCGCATTATCATGTTCTCGTTCTTCTTCTGCCGCAGTACTGCATTCTTCTCCTTCCCCGTGATATTTCCAAGTTGTATAAAGTCTAGTAAACCCATGTTTTACAATATGAAGCTCTGCCAATTCGACCTTCTGCCGGTACTTATTGCCACATCTATCGCACGGACAGAGAATCTTCTCTATTATGATCTTATTATGTGCGCGTGCAAATTCAAGGAAAGCAGCAACTCCTGCGACAAACTTAGGTTGCATACGTTGTTTCCAATCCACATACATCCAGTCCTTAACTCTGACGTAATCATGGGCCATGTTAGACTGTATAACATATAAATTGTAGGTTATGCTGACTATATTGAGAAATATAAGAATGTGATAGTTACTGACAAAGAAGAAAATCCGTGTATATGCTTTGTGTGTGCGTTTGTCGTTGAAAAGAATAAATTATCGCACGTATGTTAACCGATAGACGGGGACTAAGTGGCGCTTTTAGTTTCATATATGAGTATCGATGAGAATATGAAGGTTTCATATTATCATATATTGGTTTTAACTTGAACATCTCGAATCGCTCTCTAATTATGCGTTTGTTGTGTATTCTTGTTGTATGTGTGTGTTCCGGCTGTTGGGGGTAGGCTTCTATCCCATTAAGAATGTATAGAGCGAACACCCATCACTTGTGTTTTCAACCGTTTCGAGTAAATTTCGGCAGCACCTCCCCGCTGTTCTCCGAGTACACTGTAATAGAGTAGATAATCATTTCAAAACTGTGAAATAACGTTGAAATGAACATCTAATCTATCTTTGTACACGGAGAACCAGCGGAAAGGTACCGACGAAATATCTCGAAACGGATGAAAACACAAGTGAATGAAGGCGTTTGCTTTATACATTCTTAATTTGTCCACACGGGACAAATCTATGGGTTACCATACGATTGAATTTTCTCGTCGCGTAGACTATACGACGGTTGTTAGTATCGAGTTATACTGTCCGATATTTAACAACCTTCATATAGTTCTATGTCACGACGAGTATCGCACGTATGTTAACCGATAGACGGGGACTAAGTGGCGCTTTTAGTTTCATATATGAGTATCGATGAGAATATGAAGGTTTCATATTATCATATATTGGTTTTAACTTGAACATCTCGAATCGCTCTCTAATTATGCGTTTGTTGTGTATTCTTGTTGTATGTGTGTGTTCCGGCTGTCGGGGGTAGGCTTCTATCCCATTAAGAATGTATAGAGCGAACACCCATCAGTTGTGCTTTCAACCGTTTCGAGTAAATTTCGGCAGCACCTCCCCGCTGTTCTCCGAGTACACTGTAATAGAATAGATAATCATTTCAAAGCTGTGAAACAATGTTGAAATGAACATCTAATCTATCTTTGTACACGGAGAACCAGCGGAAAGGTACTGACGAAATATCTCGAAACGGATGAAAACACAAGTGAATGAAGGCGTTTGCTTTATACATTCTTAACTTGTCCACACGGGACAAATCTATGGGTTACCATACGATTGAATTTTCTCGTCGCGTAGACTATACGACGGTTGTTAGTATCGAGCTATACTGTCCGATATTTAACAATCTTCGTATAGTTCTAGGTCACGACGAGCATCGCACGTATGTTAACAGATAGACGGGGACTAAGTGGCGCTTTTAGTTTCATATATGAGTATCGATGAGAATATGAAGGTTTCATATTATCATATATTGGTTTTAACTTGAACATCTCGAATCATTCTCTAATTATGCGTTTGTTGTGTACTCTTGTTGTATGTGTGTTCCGGCTGTCGGGGGTAGGCTTCTATCCCATTAAGAATGTATAGAGCGAACACCCATCACTTGTACTTTTAACCGTTTCGAGTAAATTTCGACAGCACCTCCCCGCTGTTCTCCGAGTACACTGTAATAGAATAGATAATCATTTCAAAGCTGTGAAACAACGTTGAAATGAACATCTAATCTATCTTTGTACATGGAGAACAAGTGGAAAGGTACCGACAAAATATCTCGAAACGGATGAAAACACAAGTGAATGAAGGCGTTTGCTTTATACATTCTTAACTTGTCCACACGGGACAAATCTATCGGTTACCATATGATTGAATTTTCTTGTCGCATAGACTATACGACGGTTATTAGTATCGAGCTATATCGTCCGATATTTAACAAATTTCGTATAGTTCTATGTCACGACGAGCATCACACGTATGTTAACCGATAGACGGGGACTAAGTGGTGTTTTTAGTTTCATATATGAGTATCGATGAGAATATGAAGGTTTCATATTATCATAGAGTATCATATATTGGTTTTAACTTGAACATCTCGAATCACTCTCTAATGATGCGGTTGTTGTGCATTCGTGTTGTATGCGTAACATGATTTTAAACCATTGAGATCAAGATTGATAGAACTGATCATCATACATTGCAATTGCATTCATCTACCAAAAACTATTATTGCAATGTCATTCATCTATAACAATCAACAATTAAATAGGATACTGATATCATAAAGCGTTATACGCAACATATAAATTCACATGACTGAAACATGCATAAAAAAACATGTTCATCCAAAAAAAAGGCCACTGTCAACAAATATAGACAAAGGATTATTATATTTACTATGAAACATATTAGGAAAAGGATAGAAGTTCAAGATGTTAATAACACGATGATATTCAAAGCAGTTGCGTACAGATGCTAAAATCGAATATGTGACACGATATTCTTGTAAAGATAGACATGTATTAAAAGAGGAGACGCCCAAGTAAAATCTATAACTAAATCCCTATTTTGCCCTTCCTTTTCTTCAAATCAGAAATGTGTCTTTTTTTTGCAATTATATATAGCTAAAACAAAGAAGGTCCTACAATTCTAAGTATTTCCAATTACAACGGCCTATCCTCAAAATCCAGAATCTTATGAGCATCTTATACAATTAGCAAACATATTCAACCAAAAACACCCTCAAAATTTCCACCAGACTACAAATCCTTTGCATACTCAAACCCCAAGCAGATCAAATTAAGGGACTACTCAGACCCACAGTTTAAATCAATCAAAAATATCCAAAATCAGACACGGGGTCTTTGGATACCTACCAAATGCCAGGTCCCATGACTCCAAAAACAAAACCCCAACATGCCCAACGGCTAAAAGTTCCACAAAACAGTCTCCGTTTCCAAGAAAATTTGAGAATGACAAATAATATTATTAATTAAACTGGGCTTTACCCATATTATTAGTCCAGTTTCCAACACCTTCTCAAACTAGACACATTTTCCTCTTATGATCATCATCAACATTTCAATTAACGAGCTTAATGCTAATTAGAATGAAAATTAACTTAGACCCTGAAATCCAAAACCCAACCCCAACCCCAACAGCAACCCCCTGCCGAACCCTAAGCCCCAGCCCCAGCCCCAGCCCCAACCCTAACACTAACCGCAACCCGAGCCCGAGCCCCAACCGCAGCCCGAGCCCCAGCCCCAGCCCGAACCACAGCCCTAGCGGCAGCCCGAGCCCCAGCCCCAGCCCGCGCCCCAGCCCGCAGCCCCAGCCCCCCAGCCCCACCCCCAATCAAAAATTTGAGTAATTGAAGATTTCCTTACCTGTGCAGAGGCGACGACGAGAACTCCGATGAGCCGGCGCTGGCGACGACGAAAGCAGGTGGTGGCTACGGCGAAAGCAGGCGGTGGCTACGGCGAATCGGCGGCGCTGGCGACGACGAGAACGACGATCGATCGGCGGGAACGAAGGTTTGGGAATTTTTTCTTCGCGCGAGAATTAGGAATAATGAGCGTAGGGATCGATCTGAGCTTTTAACTTAAATCCCTATTTAGATGCCCCTACGGATAAATCCGTAGGTTGTTGGTTTGCGGCTCCGTAGGGGCAAACAACAATTTAAGATTTAATAATTTTTATATAAATATGTAAGGACCGTAGGGACAACCGTCTAGTCCTACGGACTAATCCGTAGGGCCAAAATAAATCTGTCCCTACGGATTTCAATATCCGTAGGGGCAACCCCCTATTTTAGTAGTGAGTGAAGTCTTTTGTAGAAAAAATAATAAAACATCCTTGATAAAGACGGCAAAAAAGAAGAGACAGAATGCAAATTTGTTGGCTGCTAATTTATTTTAGACACCGATACCTTTTTTTTAATATGTCGTGTGGATTTTTGTTTTTGATTTATCATAATTGAGTTATGGTAAATATCTCAATTTGTTGACCTCATTGTTATACCATTGCAGCAAGGCCTTGGTATGCGTATGTAATTTATTTTAAATCGTTTTAGTTTTTTAGACCTTTTGAAAATAAACTTTTTATCCTTTTGGAGGGAGGGGCTTGAATTAGAAAGTACCGTTTGAAAATGTAAATGAGAATTAATGACATGGAAAATCAAAGATGAAGAAATTTCAAAGAGGAGAATTCTGTTTTTTATAATTTTATTTTACAAAAGCTAATGTCATACACCGTTGCAAGCAAAATTTATTTAGAAAAAAATATTTACTTGGAAATTAAACTCCAATTTGCATAAGTTATACCTTAAACATGACTCAGACATTGCAGTCCTCATTCCAAACTGATAACACGAAAGTTATCATCTTTTCGTCTGCATGTGCAACAATAGATCACATGTCGCTATAACCTAGCAATAAAGCATGCAATTGAGCAAGAGGACCAGAGATCAAATCCAGCCTGCATCATGTTTACGGTCTATTATATTATTATTAGGAAAAAATGGAAAAATGAAGAGAGCAAATCAGACATTGCTCATAATTAATTCAAGGGTGAATTGTCAAAAGCCCTTCGACCCGCTTTAACTTGTGTAACAATCCTTGGGTTTTTTTATCTGCTTAAAAAAACCCAGGCCCAATAAAAAAAACCATGTATACCAGCTCCTTGTAATATCTATACAGCTGCTTGTAATATCCAAGCAGCTGCAGCTGCCTATAATATATAAACGGTTGTCTGTAACATCTTAGCAGCCGAGGGAATACACTGCCTAAATGAAATAAAGCCCAACGGTTTCATCACAAAGATTTTGAATAGCAGGCCTTTCCTAACGATTTCAAAAATTACATAGGATTTTAGACAACCCCGTGCGCGGATCAGGGGCTTTTGACAATTTACGCTTAATTTTCAACCACGAAAAACTTATTCAATGAACTAACAACATGCTTATCTATAGAGGCCCATTTACTCATAGGCTAGTCCATTAGGCCCACGTGAAGTCAGTTATCCTTAGAGACCATAATATTCGAACCGTCCAATCTAATGGACAGTTCAGATGTCTTCTGGGGACACCAATACTGTGTCCTGATTCGCACGCGATCCTTTGTAGAGAGAGAGAGAGAGTTGGAGAGAGAGAGAGCGGCGACTGACTTCAGCTGAGCGTAGCGAGAGAAGATAAAATAAAGAAAGCGAGAGAACGATGGGGAGTTCGAACACTGGAAGCGGCGGCAACAAGGCCGATAGCGAGACGGACGGCGGCGGCGGCGGGGCCCACGCCGGCAACGCCTCCGCCTCCGGCTCCGATTCCCCCGCCTTCACCGAGGGCGAGAAGGTCCTCGCCTACCACGGCCCTTGCCTCTACGAAGCCAAGGTCAGGGTTAGGGTTTCCGTTTCTTTTTTCTGAAATCGTGTTAGGTTTTCCTTTGCGGCTCGTAATCTGTTACTTTAGAGTACAATTCAGCCAAATTCTCATCAGAATGCTTCTGCCAGTGCCGGTTGTGTGCTGTGATCTTGAAATAGTGTTAATTTCACATCGATAAGAGCTCATGGCTGCATAATTATCTAGTTTCCTGAAATTTAAGGCGACCTCTCACGGTGGACCTATAGACTGAGTAAATTTTTGGTACGGACATCGAACAGATTAGGGTTAGACGATGAAGTCTGAGAAACGTGCCCGGAGATAATTGTGCCGGCATCAGAACCAGAGTTTTTTGGGGGGAAGTATTAGATGCTCTGAGGCCTATCGCTGTGAATTTGGCCAGTAGCAATTTGAAACTAATTATTTTGTTTGGTTTAAGGATAAAACGGGTTCGATGACAATTGATTCCAAATCATGGAAATAGAATGACCACGATTAACTGATTATGTGAACTTGTTTGTTGTTGCACAACAAATGCACTTAAAGCAACCTCTAGCATTTATTATAATCAGTATTATGTATAGATGAGCGCTATAAGCGTAGTTTCTTGCTAGAAGCTTTCTTTTGGGATAATCATTTTCGCGCCTCCACAAATTGAATCCACCCGTTGCAGGAGGAAATTGAATATCTGTTTAGGAGGATGTACGTTGGATCTTAAGAAGAATCGTTTAATTATCTGATGTATATGCTTGCCTCTTTTCTCTTTTCTAGAAGTATGACGGCATATGTTCGAGGCATCTCCTTTGAGCTGTAGAGATAGATGTCTTATAGCGGAAACAATCTGCTAAACTATAAAATTTCACTAGAATTAGGAGTTATGCTCTAGAGTATTTACCGTCTTTTTAAGTAGAGAGAAGCTTATTGGCAACATTTATCTAATTGAAACCAAGGGCATTCATGAGTGATCAGGAAGAGCTGGTATTACGACATTATGGAAACAAGACAGGGGAATATTCACTTTATTTAAGAAGCACTAAAAAATTAGAGGATTAGCATACTCACTCTACATTATTAAGATTTATGAGTGGGAGAGGATGAAGAAGAAAACATTTAAACGGTTACTGATTATAAGATTCACTTCAAAGAAGGAAGCTTCTCCCACCTTTCCCACCCTCCCACCTTCCCATGTGCGTGCGCATGCACTCCCTCACACATATTTATACCATGTGTTTGAAAATAATGTGGATTATGCTATGTGTATTTGTGCGTGCGTGTGCGCATGCTACTTTTTGTTAACTATGGTTGTTTTAACCTTATAGAGGTCTTTGTCAGCCTTTTCCTTCCCACATGTGAATTCTGAAGACCTTGTTTTGTTCTTTTATTTACAGTTTGCGGTCTAGTTATCTAAATGATGGCTGCACATTAGTGTATTGTCATAAATTTCTGACACCATCTTATCCATGTTAAGGTACACAAATCTGAGTCACGAAAGGATGAATGGAGGTATTTCGTCCATTATCTTGTAAGTGTGTTTATAGTTGAATTCTTTTATGTCTTCTAATTGTTTACTTTCATGATATTTTAATTTTTGGATTGGTATATGCCATTTCCATACATTGTGTAACTCATCCTTTATATCTTGCAGGGATGGAGCAAGAAGTAAGTATGTTTTGGATGCAGCTGTGCTGAGGATTATCTAATATTTTATGTCGTGCTCTTGCATTTACATCTCAAATTTGGCTGGTTTAGATCTGCTAACTTTAAATTTAGTCCTAAAAACCTCAAATTTTAGTTCATTCTGCTTTTAGATTAACCAACATGACAACTTATGATCTCTCACATAATACATTTTGACTGACAAGCCTTGCTTACTTTGTTACATTTGATACCCTACTTTTTTCTTATCATACAAACACTACATTTCCTTGCAGTTATCCATTTCCTATTATGGGAAAACCATGAACAATGATACTTACAAATATCAGTACGAAGCATGATCTGATTTAGTTAGTCACTCTTCCACGACATTTTATGTAAAAATACTTGATTTGCATGTGAGTTATAAACATCCATTCAGTCTAGATATTTTTAAGTTTATTCCAGTCCTGAAAGACACTTTTTACAACCTCATATCGATTTTTTAGTTTGCTTTTATTGTTTATAAAGTTTCTTCCCAATTGAATTGGATATCAGCAGACTTTGTTCTACCAGAACCTAGTTGTTCATATTCTTTGAACTTCCATGCACAGCTGGGATGAATGGATGGGGGGTGATCGCTTGTTGAAATATACTGATGAAAATGTTCGTAAGCAGCAGACTCTTAAAAAGCAGAGTGCAGAAAAAGGTTCTAAATCTGGGAGGTCTATACAGAATAAGCCAAAAAGCTCTAATGGTATGTTGAACTCCCTTTTGGTAATTTAGAACCAAAACTGTTGTGCTTGCGACTGGTGGCAGCGACCTTCTATGATTTTTAAATAGATTTGTACTTTTCTTCATATATATTTATGTTTATATCGAGTTGATTCTAGTAGAAGTTGGTCTTTTTGAAGTCTTGTGGAAGTAAAACTTGAAAACCAGTAAGCTTTTTTCTTGAATAGTGGACAACTTTTTGTGTTTTTCTTTAATTAATACTAGTGTTAATGTGGAGGTTAGCAGTCTTCTTTTCTACAAAAACTTTCCATGCTTTAACGAGTTATAACTTAAAACACCAAAATAACAAGTTGTGTAATTTTCATGTCTTTCTATTTATAAAGCACCAGCCATCCAATTTAGTCCTATCTCGGTTCACCAACTTGTAGACTTTCTGAAATAGGTCAGTATGGATTGATCAGGATCTGGAAATTAGAAATTGTGTATGCAATGCTGATTTGTGTTCAAAATGAAACTGCAAACCCAACCTGAAGTCCTTATTGGGTTGGAAATTTATGTCTTTCGTTTGTCCTGTTGGGTACATTGCTGCTCCTGCCTATATACATAAATACATCTAACATGGCATATCTATGCAAAATGAGAATAATGGAGGAAAGAGGCCCTAGGAGGCTTTTTCATCAGGTGGCGTCAAAAAACTACACCCCCCGCCATTGTATTCGACGATCGGCACCCATCATCTTCATCTTTATCATCTAAGATGTGGATACACCGAATTTCATGTGATTTTACCACTTTTTCACTGTTGAAGTAGCAATGTAAAAAGTTCTATTGTCGGCAAACCATTAATTTTGCACCCACTAATATGCATAGTACTTATATATTGCACTATTGCTCGCACTTGTGTTTGTGTAAGGTTACTAGTATACATAATACATATAATTTGCTATTGCATGCACGTGTGTTAGCGGGTGCTGGTGTACAATCACAAATGTATATAGAACTAAATTTAACTCCCTTTTTGTTTCTCCATTTGCAGTTCATTATTAAGTATTTTGATATGTGCTTTTAATGAACCCGGCAGATGCGAAATTGGACAAAGAAGAACTCAGGAACTTTGGTGAGTTAGTATCCTGTCTTAGTTATGCAATTTGGCTTCTTTTGTGAAGTATTTTGAGCAACATTATATAGTTGTCCTTTTTCTCCTGTGAAGTCTATTTTACATTTAAGTTAACTACTATATGGCTGTGTATTTCACTATTTTGTATTCGTTTGCAAAGTTTTAGAAGGATGCATAACAGTAAATGCTTTAAGCTTTGGAAATTTTGGGGTTTTCCCATTTTTGAAGGCGTTAAGGAAATCTAAGTTGTCAACAAGGGGTAACTTGCTCTTTAAAATCTATCAGCCAAAAAAAAAATTCAAAATCTTGTGACAGGAAAATAGTTATTGTTCTCCATTAACTACATATTTTGATGCATATTGGACTGTTTACTATATGTTGCCTTAATTTTCTGCATAGCTTGAGTAAATGATCTATTTACTTTGTTTTTCTAAAATAAAATTGGGGTGTTGGATGCAGATGGGGGTTGTGAGGTGTGCGTATCCGTATGTGGTGCTCTTGTTGTTACATATCTATGACCAGAGGGCCATAGCTTTAAATTCCCAATTCATGAATTGCAAAGTTTTGGTGCATCTGATATCTAACAAGAATACATATAATATATGTATTCGAATATTTAGGTGACTCGTCGTCTATGATAAATGTAAAACATAATCCTATAATTTCAGATCGGAATCTGATTGCTAATGCATCCATCTCCAATTTGAATACTTGGATGATCTTCCCGTCCACGATATCCATTTGCAGGATTATGCACTTTTGATTTGCTTTTCCTATATTTGTTTCTATTTTTAAACGGGATGTGCAAAAGGAACAATCGCTTTTAACTGAATCAATCCTACTTTAGGAGTGTACAATTGGCTGCACTCCATGTTATGAATTGCTAATGCTTGCCATCTTCTCATGTTTGGGATGTGGTAATACATCTGGAACAGCAAAAGCTTCTGTATGGATGGTTGGATGAACTCGGCCACTGCAGAGTATGTGATATTCTGCATGTGCTTATGGTTGTTTTTCTTCTTCATCCTCTGTGTGAGTGGTTTTCTTTTTGTGTGTGTGGGGTGGGGTGAGGGCAATGGGAGTAAAACTTGTCATGATTACTTGGCATGTGGCCAAGCTGAACGGGAGAATGACTAATTGCGACTTAGTTATAGCAACCAAAAGATAAAAAAAACAACCATGTTTAATGAGTCTTTGCATCCGAAATTGAGACACAATATGCAAGGAATTATAATCAGCTACCAAACATTACATTAGTGGGTGATGGATCATGAAAGTAGGTCCGAGTGCTTTTAGTTACCATGTTAATTTTTTCGGTCTGAGAAGTTTATGCAAGCCTCTACTGTTGTAAACTGGAACACTAGGGGACATGTGGCAAGCCCAATTTAACAAAGAGAAAATGTTCTAGAATAAGGAGATTTTTTTATTTTATATTTTTGAGATACTCCATGTCATCACAACTTGAGGGCTTAGAGAGGCCAGACACCCAACTCCAAAAAAATAGCCTAAATTATAGAACCTAATAACTAATTATTCCCTTATAAACCCCTTTTAGTTACCACATCCCATCCTGTAACCCCTTTTAGAACCTAGTAGCGAATGGTGTTCAGTTATGGAAGTAACCACATGTTTTATCTTTAAATTTTGAAGCCAGAAAAGAAGAAGAAGATAAAAGATTGTTGTAATTAGTTAGATTTAGATAACCAGTTGATTACAAAGCCTATCAGACACATGCATTGTGTGTGTAGAACCCTAGCGTGCTTTGACTAGTTTACTTCAGGATTGTTTAAAGTATTGTGCAACTGGTGAATAAGTGCTTCTTTATTTTTAATCTGCTTTTAGAGGTTGTAATTTCCTGGAAGGCTGTGTTCGTGTATTCTCCGAGGATAATGTTCTTAAGGTAAAATAAATTTGAATTATTAAATAATCATGGATTTCGAAGCTCATTTCTGTAATCAGTATATTTATGTGTGCCATGAAGTTGAAAACTCTGTCTCCTTTCGGGCTACGGTTTCCATGTCTGCATGTGACATGTACTAGCATAAGAAGAAACTAATTCTTCAAAGCCTAGAGGTCTTATTCTGTCTATTTAAAACAGATTTATTTATCATAATTCAGTTTATTCAGATGGATGGCCGAAGTCTTCTTTAAGGATTATGTAAAAAGGAACAATTTTTTTGTGAATATATAGAGCCAAATATATGCATATTATTTTACTTATTCGCATTAAAACCAGTGAAACTAAATAATTGGGCATATATTATATATTTTAACATGGTCATTATGTGGTATCTTATAACATATTTTTTGTATTGACTAATTCACCACTATTGTAGGGGCAAGGGGCAAGAAGAGAAAGGTCCAGTCTGGTGTTGAGGTAAAATTTGTTTTTAAATTTGAAGGCTTTAACCATCGTTTTTTAAACTTGAAATAGTGTGTGCACGGGTTGATCTACATGTGTAAAACATTGAGCCTCGTATCAAGACGGGTTATTGCCTCTTTTAATATGGGAATGAAGCCTTTTGCATTATGGCGCATGAACCATTTTGTGGGTTAGAGTGCTGGATTGTTCTGGTCATGATTGTGAAAAATGCTTTTTCTAAAGATATGAGACTGTACAAAACAGGACTACGATCGACCATTACAATCGATGAAAGTAATAACAACTTCAAGTAAACCATAAGATTAGTTTTTATGATTCTCTCTCCATAAAACACTGTGTATTGATTTCGTTATAGTAATATGCGACCATACAAGTTCATGGGAATTGTAGATCCAAATGTCTTTATTATGACCAGAAAGAAGCATGTTTCAGCAAGGCAGCAAAACTATATATGGTTCTTGTATTGCCTATCTCAATTACCTGGCAATTCCTTCCTTTTTCTTCTTGAGGATGTAGCAGTGAGGTTTATCTAAATATCATATTGCATCCATAGTAAGCTTCATAACCCCCAAAAAGAAAATCATAATCTTAAATTTGTCTAACAATTCATCAATGATCAATCATAATTTTATAAAGAAGATCATCTCTGAGAGATAGTATCTTTTGTTTTAAAATTTCAATTTCAATTGCTTGTTTCTATTATCTGAGAAGATCAACACCTTATATTTAGAAGAAAAGGAAGTTATTTGAATGACCAGACAAGGCAAATGGAAGACAACGACAAATGTACTATTCATTGGCTAACATAACTATCTGGTTTCGGATCAAGTTATAGGCTCCACAGTTTGCATCTTACATCTAGTATCACCTTGCACCTTTTAGAGACATTCTTCTATATGAGGGGCATCTTGATCTGGATATTCTGATCTTTATTCCTTGACTAATCTTTACAAGATTTCTCCATTAATTTTTTCTTGAAACGATTTAGCTGATACGAGTAAGAAATATTTTATGTTTGAATTGGTTTTATTATACTCTTTCTGGGTTGGAAGTAGCTTTTATAACTCATAACAAAAACAATAATAGATGACATATCTGGTTATTTGTTGGTTATGCTTTTTCCGTACCAGCATCGCAAATGTTGACGCTCATGTTTAGATTAAACTTCTTTAAGTTGATTATTATACCTTATACCAAATATATCATCCTTTTTCCTTCTAGACTTCTATGAGAATTTTGGAGGATGTCAACTAGTCATGGAGCATTGTAGCAAAACCCCCCTCTTTTCATAGTCCCTCAACCAGTCAGCCAGCTGTAATTTAGAGGAGTTGACCTCAGGTTACCTAAACGCAATATATGAAGTGTCATTTAATACTTTGATAAACCAGTACAAGATGTAAATGAATATTTCTTTATGTTTAGTGAATACGATGATAATAGTTCATGCTAAGATAAAAATTTGCTTGGTTTGAAATAAGAACAAAAATATTTACCATCAGTACTTAGGATTTGATGATCTGCAATGGGTAATTTTTGTAGGAGAAGGACGCGAGATCCCCAGACAGGCTTGCTTTATTACAGTTTCCATTGACTCTTAAAAAGCAGCTAGTTGATGATTGGGAGTTTGTGACACAGCTTGGTAAGGTAGTTACATCTATTATTTCTTTTCATCCGTATTTTCACAGACTTTGTGTTAGAGACTGTATATCTCTATATGTTTTTTATTTTTATATTCCCAGTTAAATCCTCTTTGTTATTCTTATTGCTTTTCTATAAGCATCGGGGAGAATTAATGATGAAGCTTTAGCTATTGATGGCTGCTTTGGGAGAAATATCTGCATTCCCTTTTGTGGTGTTTTTAAAGAGGTGAAACTGAAGGGGCGATGTTGCATTGCGTAGCATACAATAGTGGGAGGGAGACAATTGTGTAGAAGTAGAATATTATAGCCAGCAGGGACAACATTTTTGTAAATTTAAACGCAGACCTTTTTGTGAAGCCCAATAAGAGAAGAGTGCATAAGAACAAATTATGTTGACATTGGAAGACACCAAATTGGATGAGACCAAAGAAGTATATTATTCATACCGTTTTTGATGCCTCTTACTCAAAATACTGAGAGTTTCTTTTGGAAAAAAGAGCATTTTATTTTTGTTGATGGAATTCGTCTGTGGTTTTGAACTTGGAGGACATGATACTCACATGTCATATAATCCAAAAATTAAGGTGTTCGTGTTAATTTTGGCATCTATCGACTATTGTTGGATTTAGATGTGCTAGATCCTACACGAGATCAATATTGGAGCTCCACCATATATTGTCGGCAAAGCAGGAAAAATCTTTGATGAAGCGTGAATATAATTTACATCTACCTAGTATCTAACGATGGATTGAATGAGTTGCAGGTTAAGAGAAGAGTACGATGTCTGGCTAAAATGATGTTGTAATTGTATACGGTGATGTGAATACCAGCTCCAGAATTAATGATCTTTGAAAATTTACACTGTTGGATACTATGTACTACACACAAACTAGTTAGATGTAAAAAGTCCATATGTTTTTGGCATATTTTACCCATGCATCAAGTGCCTGCAGAATAGGCATCGTAAAACATTATAGAACTTTATCAATTAGGGTACTAACATGTGATTGCAACATATGCAGCTTGTCAAGCTTCCTCGTTCCCTAAATGTTGATGACATACTAAAGAAGTACCTAGATTACCGAACAAAAAAGGATGGCGTGTAAGTCTTCCGTGGCAATGGCATAAAGTCAATTGTTTTACTTGTTTGTTCCTTCTATGTTATACAATTTCTCCTATTCATTTCGCTTGCTTCTTTCTACTTGAGTTAAATTAAGTTAGGATGATCTAGTATGTTCATTAACTTCCAATCATATGTGCAACTAAATCGGGACTTGGCATGTCAATCTGATCAGGGCATCATCTATGCTCTTTTGTATTGGGAAAAACCTGTATATATGTCGTTTAAATGACCATACTTTCATTAGCATTTGAACCTTGCTGATTATTAGATTTCTCGGGTGGTGCATTTTAGCTTGAACTAATCTCTTACGAATTTAGTTAATTATTTTCTAGATAAATTGTTTTGATTTTCTTTATGCTTATCTTGATTATGAGCTTCAAACCTCATCGGTAGTTTTTGGTGATTCCTTTGCCATCTTCAAACTTCATTTATCTTACCTCACCCTTATCTTCTCTTAATTGACTTATTTAATGTATCATGTCATTATTTGGTGTTAATCCCTTTATCATTCTTGACTATTGTTTGCTCCAGTAATATGTCGGCTTCCTCACTATCTTGCAATTTACTGATCATGGCTCTTTGTTTTAGTGCAATCTCCAATACGTTGGTTAACATTTGGTCGGCGTGCATGAAGATTATGGGTTTGCTGTTTCGCTTCCATTTTTGATCCATTGGATGGCTTATTTGACATTTTGTTTAATTTAACTCCCTATTTAGCCTCCTTGAGTTGATTGCTTAGTGCTTTCCTAACTAGCATGGATCTAGATTCGGATACGGGACACGATTAGAGCTGGGTTTGGGATACACAATGTTTCGAAAATCTAGGATATGATTCATTGGGATATGTTGATCTTGTTCTAAATATATATAAATTAGCACAAATAATCATCTTTTCAGCAACCTAAACCAAGAACACAACAAATTTGTTAGTGTTGGTGTATAGATTGTTGATGTATTAGCCGTTAATACATGTTTAATACATCTATAATACAATATAAAATTTTAGAATATGCCAAAAAGAGTTCCACATGTTCTCGACGAATCTGAAAGAATCTGGTATAGATATGAATCCGATATGGGTACGTCTCCTAATCAACGAATCCGTGCATCATAGATGCTCTCCCTCTCTAACTAACACCAACTACATCGGTGTAGATGTTTTAAGTGTCTTATATTTCAAACATATGATCGCAGTACTTCTTTCACGGTATTCACCTTTAACTACTGTGTCCTAAGGGTTGGTGGATGTTACATCATATTTTCCTTTCCTGTCACAAGCGCGCATAATTGCCCCTCATATATCTGCCACCCCAAAGTGTGTCTTCTCATGCGTATCACTTTTAATATGATAAGTTGACCTTAAGATTTCTCTCGATTTTAAATCTATTTGGTAACCATTTTTTATATATCAGAAGTTACAGCAGTGTCTTAGTTATTATGTAATTTACTTTTTACAAGATTTGCAATGATTTACATAAATTTGAAATTACTCTTTTTTAAGGGTCGCGGAATCTGTTGGGGAGATTCTAAAGGGGCTACGTTGCTATTTTGATAAAGCATTGCTCGCAATGCTTTTGTATAAGAAGGAACGACAACAATATCATGAGGCAGTTGGTGATAAGGTCTCCCCTTCGACAGTTTATGGCGCTGAACATCTTTTACGCCTTTTTGGTATCTATATATCCATGCACCACCTTCTCTCTTCCTTCTCTTCATGTCATGTCATTATGTGCATATATTGGTTATTTCTGTCGATTGAAAAGTACTATTTATAATTGCATATGGTGAAACTTATATGCTCCATCTCTTAAAGTACAACAACAGCAACAAGCCTCTTCTTCCATTCCGCTTGTTAAGGACTGTTAATTTCAAAACCAATGTATCGTTCTTAATTGCCTCGAACCATGTTTGTTTATGTCTACCCCTATCCCTAGTTGCGCCATTAACTACAATTTTGTTACTTCTAACCGGGACATTGATTGGTCTCTGTTGCATAGGATCAAACCATCTCAATCGATTCTCTCTCATGTTATCCTCTATGGGAACAACCTCCATCTTATCTTAAAGTCAGGACAGTAAATAAATAAAATAGAATATAATTTTTATATGCTATGTCCATGGGTCAATATTTTCATTATTGTTTTTGAAGTGTCCATACATCAATGCATAAGCCTACTGTTTGTTTCAGTTGTGGTTTCCTTGCGTCTCTGATTTTTCTTTCTTGGTCATCTTCTAGCATGTTCCTAGGATTTTTCAGAAGCATGCCATATGAGAAGCCCTTTTTTAGCCTCTGGCAGTGTCAAGTTTTTGGTTTCTTAATAAATTTCCATCTGCAGCGTGTTTGGTTAGCTAATATGTGAGGCCCTTGTACTGTATTGTGTGCTTAATTCCCATCATTTGTGGCTCTACTTTTCAAAAAGAAATATCAAGAGTTGCACGTGTACAATTTAAAAAAATAAATAACATGCGTTTTATACAATTGTTAAAAGAAATAAAATGATGTCACTTGTTTATTACCTTGTTGCCTCAGATCAATGTTGTATCCTTTTAGATCTTGTTCCACTGAGCATGTGCAATTATTTACCCCATGTCTTGTTCGGCATACGTATACTGCAATAAGCATCCGAAGATACTAGAGTCCTTAGATAGTAAAACAGAGCCACCTACAAGGCTTTGTACCTAAGATAATTCAAGTAGAGGTGTACCTAAAGATGATTCGAGTAAAGTAGAGGTGGATCTACGATGATTGAAGGAAAGCTGTCCATCCCTTTAAGGGGGAGCAAGCATTTTTGTGAAGATATTAAATGGAGGTTTGCATGTATACATCAAGCATCAGGACACACATGCTTGGAAGAGAAAATATAGATTAGCATGGCATTGTCATGCTCCCGGTTGAAGGGGTTGAGGGAAGCCATTTTTCCTCCACACCCCTGTATCCTGGAGACAAAGCGAAAGCTTCAGCTTATAAAAACTGATATTATTATATCTATCTTAATTTTCTTTCTTGTTGCTCTTTTATTCCTATCCCCTCTTTTATTCCATTAGAAGTGGGAGCCTTAGACTAGATAAATTACTTCTCTTGTAGAGATAAACGCCTGTTTATCTGCTATTGATTCCGAAAAGGGGAAATAAGCCTAATTACCACAAAATTTATCCACAGGTTCTCTTTTAGTTAAAATAAAAATATTATTTTGTAATCTATTTAAAATCTTGGTCATACAGACTTTTCAACTATATTAAAAATTGAATACGCTTGTGTTACTAAATTATGCACAAACTCTTATAAATATAAAAAGACTAATATTAGTGCAATTTCAGCATTAGTTTTCCTTGTATATTTTGCAGTAAATTTTCTCTGACATGTGCCGCACATGCTCTATTTAGTATCTACTAATATCTTATTTAATACAGCACTGTATGTAAAACATAGGCATTATCGTTCATGCATATGTTTTAACTGTATCATGTATCGGCTTATATAATAATATGGTAGTCTTTATAATGATGCTATGAGTACAGGCAGTTTCTACACATGTTCTGTATTTTTCTGAAATGTGGAATTTACGCTCTTGAGCATCATGGAAAGCCTTTTTGCAGAAATAGTATTTCATTTAGTTTGTGGCTTTCAATTTAAAGTTACTGTAATTTTCTTTTGTTTCAGTTAAGTTACCGGAATTGCTGTCCTATGTGAACATGGAAGAGGAGGCGCTGGCAAAATTACAGCAAAAGCTTTTGGACTTTCTAAAGTATGTTTTTTCATTGCGATTATCTAGAATAGTCTTGTACTTGGGAATTAATTGGTTCATCTCAGGAAAACGGATAGGCTATGTGAATATTATGAAACCTTGTAAACTTCGATTTTGTGAATAGAACCTAAGATTGAGTTTTATGCATATCATCGACTCAGACTCACAGATACCAAAAAAGGTTTAAGGTTTATTGAAAATTATATTAAAAAATAGGGTTAATTAGTGGACAAGGTACATGAACAAAAGCATTTTTTGGAAGCAAAATTATGTTGGAAAATTGTGTAATGTTTTTATGTAGGAAAGGTTATATCTCTGATTTTGTAAGACTTTTTGGGAAGGAATGTTATACAAGCACTATATGGACAATCCATAGATATCGGTTTCTATGAGAAATATGTGCACTATGGTGGCTTTTGTAGGATTTAAAACTGGTCTTCTCATGTTACAGCAATTTGCAATTTTGACAGCATGCGTTTTATATTTAATTTTTTGTACATGGATTACTCTCTAGAAATAATATGACATGTTATTTGTACTTGGTTTGGTCTCGGCGCTTTTTTTAATGTGACAATGTGGTCTATATGTAGTTTCTTCCTATTTGTTAATTATTGGTGGACGCAAGGTGCAATGAAGCTAAATAAATGCTCTAATTCGGAGAAATGACAAGATTGTTGTTAATGGTGCAACCGGTGCTCAAGATAGACATAAACGGATAAGGATCGAAGCAGTCAACAAAAGTCAACAACAATACATTAGTTTTCGATTTAATTTTGGGGACCCTACATAGCAAAATGGTGCAAGAGGATTCATGTTGTCAAACCCCAAATGTTTGGGATAGTGAGATAAAGGCTTCATTGTTGTTGTATTAATGGAACGGGTTTATGATGCTTTGTGTGGTTATGACAGCTTCCTTCTTTTCATATGCAGGTTTTTGCAGAAAAACCAAAGTTCATTCTTCCTTTCTACTTATGATGGATCGCAAAGCATGGATGAAGCAGATGATTAATTGAAGTGTTTATGCTGTAACATTTCCTTTTTCTTTCTGTTTTTGTGATGAAAATAGGAACTATGTTAACAAAGATCGTCATTCTTTTAGTATGTCAATTTTTCATCCATCAAAGTTGTAATGTTGTCTGTTGCATGTGAATCCCAGCTAAAGCCTCCGATGAAATGTTGCATGGCTGATGCATGGTCTTCTGCTCAAAGGATCTTTTAATCGAATGGCATTGGTTGTCTTGTGGCTCCTGATTTTGTATTTTGAACCAAGGATAAACTGAAATATTATCTTTGTTGTTTCCCCTTATCAAACCAATTCAGTGCAGCAAAGTTTCATATTCAGGATTATTGCCAGTTATTTAGGGAATGCTGGCCCAGTAAGAAGGGTGATGTTCATGTGCGTGCATGCATGAGAATAAAACAACTAGTAGCAAGTGCTTGAGGATGCTATTGATGTTCAAATTCTAAGTTTGGAATTTGATTTTCATAGGTTTTTGTTGGGGTTAGTGGTTCTGTAACCTGATACATCGTATGTGTTTATTAAAAGAGGATTATATTTGGATCTGGTCACGATAAAAAGAGAATGAAATATGGATCCCACGGTTTCTCTATTGCCCCGATGCGTCATTCTGCAGATACATGGCTCTGAAGCAACCAGACAAAAGGGGATTATCATTTTTCGAAGTGAATCTCCTACTGAGTACAGATTGCAAAATAAATGTTCGACAGCTGCTTCCAATTGGTTTTGCGTGGCAGAAGTGAGTTTCCTTTAATATTTATTTATTTATTTCTAAATCAAGTAAATAAAGAAATCGGTTTCCAGCTGTTTCATCAAATTTAGTTTTCATAATAATCAGTGAAGTGACATGACCCTCACCTCGCTGAATAAGATTCTTGTTCATCTGTAGCTGTCATGAGCTACTTATCAAACCAAACCAAAGAGGAACTTGACAACCTTATAGAGATAACAAATCAAAACAAATATGTGCAAAATCTACATGCAAAATACCAATAATGTCTTCAAAATGCATTTATAAAAATAGTTAGGAATTTTATTTATTTACAAACTTTTCCCTTTGTTTTGTTAAGATAGGAAAATTTGTTCCCGGACCCGGTTTTGAAAAACGGCTTATTTTTAAATCCATGTATTTTCAAAATTGTTTTAAAAACCCAATACATAAAATAAGAAAGTCAGAAGCCTATAAGTATTCTAATTGAGATTTTTATGTTTTCTTTTCAAAAGCTAGCTTTATCTTTTCTCAAGGCTTGCTGAAATTTCTTTGGCTTAAAATAAATCGAAAGTACGGCTATGAAACGGGTAAAAAGTTACCAAAGAAGATTTAAATCCTAGGTCCTTTCTTTCAATGAAATCCTTTTATTTTAAACAATTTTTAAAAGGATTTGCTTATCTAGTTTTACGATGATAGAAATACATATCATCCTCTGATTCTTGATTTAAAAAGAACTTCACATTTCTAGTGAAGGAGTAGTTAAAGATGTTTACTTCAAATTCCAACAACCATGAGGGACAACAGTTAGACAACATTCCTTGTTCAAGTATATGTATATATGTGTGTGTATCATAAATGTCAATAATTGCAAGCTCAAAATGTCCATGGGATGCACACAACCAATGCTCCTCTCTTCAAATATTTTTGAACAATCAGTTGCTAAAATGTTACATGCTCAACTGATTCATTAATATCTATCTCAGAGTAAAAATTGCAATATTTACAACCATAAAAAAGAAACGGATGTCGAAAAAGGATCTACCAAAATTAGGTGCTACAATTTTGAAGCGTGAACGGGACAAAACAACCACACAAGGAAACAAAAGCAAAGAAAAAGTAGAGGCGGCTATGCTAAAGCTCTTTCATAACTGTCATGCATAAACCCCTATCCAAAAATGATTACAACTTTAAATTATAATATAATCATAAAAAAATAATATAGACAAATGAGTTATCAGGAAAATCCTTATATAGAGTCGGTCATAAAAAATTTTAGAATCACATGTAAATTGTTTTATTTACATCTTATACGATGCAGATGATGATAATGGATGTTGATCATCGAGAAAGATAATGCAGCTGATTTGGAGACTTTCGAACTTCTTCTCTATCCTCTTATCATAATAGTAACGATGTTAGGATCTAATAATAATTGATAAACATATATTTCCTCCAATCAAAAAACAAAAGCGGTCTCATGTCTCCATCAATCAATCAAATCTAATAGGTCTTTATTATTAATTTTTGGGGTTGCTAGACTTGTGCTTTATTCCTATCGCTATCCCACCGTTAGTTAAGTAAACCTATTCAACCTTTTATTCTGTTTCCATTTTCTTTCAAAAAATTTCTTTGGGTTTTGTTTTTATCTCTTTTGTGAATCGTGTGGTGAACATACATTTATTCCTTGATTAGGCACTACTAATGGATAAGGACAAAGGATTCAATCTCTCTCTCTGATGCTTGTTATATTATGGAGATACATTATATCATGCATAAATTTAGAAGGAAAAAGAACATTCTTCATTTATCATCGTCTCCATCCGAAAATAATAACATCATTTTGCTTAGCATTTTTATTTTTGTATCAGCTCATAATAAGATCATATCAAAAAAACAATCATCTACTTATCACCGTCCGGATATAAGAAAATCATTTTTCTTAGTATTTGTATTTTTTTACCTAATACTCGGGCTTAGTTCATAGTAGAATAGTACCCAAAAAATAATTCTCTACTTATCCATCTGAATACAAGAAAAATACTCTTTCATATAATCTTTCACTCTCACTATACGTTCATATATTCTTTCTGCAGGTTGGACAAATCTTCAAAATCAATCCTTTTCAAGTGATTTAAAATAACGTATATTATACGGCATGTGTAAAGTGTGGATTCAAGACTAAGTTGTTAGGATTAGATATATCAATACATACGAATAACACCAACGAAACAATATACGGTAGTACAAGTGGAATATTGGATAAGTCTCGGATGACTATTAATATTATACACGTAAAAAAAAACCTGTCATTTATGGAAATTATTTATTAAAGAGGAATTTGGGTTTTTAAATTTTCAAAGGGTAACAGGTTATGCTTTTAACCCCCTAAGATCTAGTAACAAACTTGGTAAAAGATTTTTTACAAGGAGGCCAAATTTTTGCCAAAATAATTTAAGTACCTTCCAATTTTATTTAAGAGTGGCGATATTACTAAACTTTTAATTGATAAATCACGCCAAAACTTATGAATGGACAAAATTAATCTCATTCACATGCCTTTAATTTGTGTCCTTCCTTTTGATCCCAATCCGGATCCTGTTCACGGCGTCGATGTAGCACTGCTCCATGTTGATCGTGATAGCAAGCTAATTTTAGAAGATGACGACATGGATTTCAAAAATTTCAAGCTTGCTAAAGTCCCAAAACCATGAATCGAACTAAAAACTTAGAAATTGCTAGCAAAATTTAGTGAGCTATGCTGATCTACTATGTTAGCAATACCCACATCTTCAACTTTCTTCAAGAGCTTCAGATCACGCTTGCAAGCCGGTCTTCCTTCGTCGAAAATGATCCACCCGAGAGAACCGAACCAAGCTCCTGCTTCATCTAGTGAAGTAACCGACATTCCAAGCTCGCGTAGAATGGAGAGTGGGGATGTAGGATTTTTCACTATTTTTTTCTCTCAATTCTAAACTCGAGAGAACAAGTGTAGAAGAAAGAGGAGGAGGTGAGGAAAAATAACCATGAGCAACTGTTGAAGGAATGAGTGAAGAATGAAGAATTGAATAGCATGTAGAAAAGAATGGCTTCACAATTTCTAACCATTTAAAAATCAACCATAACATTTTCCAAATAAACAAATGAAAGCTCATTTCTCTCTACATGTCTACAACCATACTCAATATCACCTCACCCTCCACCTCATTTCATGAATATTCATAAATGACCATTCACAAATGAGATGGTCTTCTTCTAGAACAAATTTCGTATAAATACAGAATACAATCCGGTATACGTATCGAAACACATATACGTGTATCCGTATAAAAATACGAATAGCCAAGAAAGAAAATGAATAGTGAACAATAATACTAGAATACATATTATATATATATATATATATATATATATTAATTAAATCAAAACATTATTTAATAATCCAGTTTAACCCTAAACCGCTAGTATTATCAACCATCTGATTAAAGTCCATACAGCCTGTACACATATTTAATCGGACACTTGTATGTACCAACATACGTCATCTACATCATATCGCCTGAACTAGAAAAATCCTCTGTGTGGGACTCTAAAGTCTCGTCAATACGTTGGCAGTGCATTTAACTACAAGCACATCAGCAGCACAAACTGTAAGTAACGGCTACCTAGGTATTGAGCGAAAGGAAGGCCGACGAGCAAACTCATCCGTACCCCTACCGAGTCTATCTGTGACAATCTCCGTACAATCTGGTCTGTTCGTCTAAGAGTATCGTATATCGTGTTTAGGGATGGATAAAATCAGACCCCTAATAACGCGATATTTCGTGTCGGTGTGAAGCCCATCACCCACTGAGAAATTACTGATCCAAATCAGTAAATCTCGTCCACCTTGGCCAAGAATTTCTGGTGATGTCCACCCGTGCACAGCGCGGCATCTACCCCCACTGGGAGAGACGAATCCCTGACAATCCGCTCACTGCTTCCATATAGCTTGGGACTGTACCTAACTAAAATCTGTTTGCACGACTTTCTTGAGCCGTGGTAGAGTAGTAATCAAAACACAATGGGAACTTACATAAGACAAATGACGACCTCATGTCGACAGACTAACCTGTACTCATGTCACCTAAGAACTGCTATCTGACAATAGGTATAACACCATCTAGCATATTCCCGGCGAGTCTGTCTAGTGTAACTCATAACCCAACGGGCACCTGTATACTATCTTAGATGACTAGCTGACACCAATGGCTTGTGAGACCGGCCACTGCCCTCGTCGGGGTCTCGAAAAGTATACACTAGTCTATTTCGGAGTATCGATGCCCAGTCTCGATACTCTTTCGACCAGGGACATTTAAGGATGCGCTTATGCACTACCCAGCTTTTATGTATATGATCACCATCATAATACTGGTAGTAAAGCAAGAACCGTATAGGCTATATCAACATGTAACAATGATCTATAATAGCACATAATGCATGTACATGATGATAAAGCCAAACCAGATAGTAAACTATTATCTCGAGTAAGATTGTTCTATTCGTATAGGTCCTTTCTCAATCATCATAATTGCCTACATGTGATTATAATAATTGATTTGAGGGCACTGTATCAAAAAATCTCCCACTTGCACTTAAAGCTAATTATTGCGATGTCGCATACTTACAACCCGTGTGCTATCGATCATCCAACTTCTCTACTAATCAGTTTCGCAAATCATGTTTGTGAGACATTTGCGTTTGAGAAATAGCCTCAGTGAGTGGATCCGCTCCAATGTTTCTATATTTATTTCTATATATCTCAAATTCGCGGAGAAAAACTATCTCTCGAAATGAGCGATACCTGTCTTAGAATTTGTCTAGATATCTGATGGGATCAAGTTCATAAATGAACTTCAAATCCAACAAACTTCTTAAACTGTATCTTCCACTGAATTTAATCAGTATCCTGCGCCATGCCTTCCTCAGTATCCGCTTGGACCCCTGTCCAACATACTGCCCCTCAGAAGAGGGTAAAGTTTAACTCTGACAGTCACTCTGTTATTCAGGTCATCTTAGCAACCTGAAATGATAACCGCCTTATGAAGGAGGCTGCCGTTACCATATATCAAGAACATCCTCTTATGTTCATAACTGCTTCCCAATATTTTTCCAGGATTGGATTAATATATGCTTATTACAGCTAGTGCAAAAACAATATCTGGTATGGTACTTGACAAAACATAATTAACTCAATTGCTCAAGCAAGTGATATGTCATTCATGTAAATCTCTCTTCTCATCAGTTTAGAAGACATCTCTCTAAAGAGGGTGACTCCATCACTTGCGGGTATACCACCACGTTAGGAGTCGTCCATTCTAAAACACTTTAGAATAGTGTCAAAGTACCCAAATTGGGACACTTCCCAAATCTAGATCTAAAACCATAGATCTAGTCACCAGAATCCCTTATATTTTGTCCAGATCCTATATAGAGAAACACCTTGTGACAACCACAGTATAACCGATCGTAATATAGGAATATCACTTCCTATAAAGAGTACGTCATCCAAATATCAGGACATCACTCCTTACTACTTTCTTACCAGGTCCATCTGTTGTTCTGATAAAATCAAACTCTATAACCGTCACATCAAAAATAGATGTTCTATCCCCGCCATACTTGCTTTAGTCTATAAATAGACATAAATTACTGGCCCACCATGCTTCCGCTGCTTCCACTGACTACAACAATCCTCTGGCAGAGTCATATACACGTGCACTTCTAAAGCTAATTTAAAACGACGTTATAGTCATCTACCTGCCAGATCTCATAGTCTAGGATAGTAGTAATGGCAAGCTTGGGTCATTAAAACCTTCCTGTCACTGTCTTTGAGGAGACCGAAGTACTTCTCGGATGGCTGAGGTTACCCACCATATCTGCGAAGTGGCTAATGGATTGTCGAATCCAATTGAATTTTTAGGTTCTACTAAATTTTCTGTAATCGTTTATGGTTCTGGAATCACTTCCAGTTCTACCATACTCCCACTAATATTTTCTGAAAAGAATGTATTTTACTAAAACGGGTGGCGAGTAAAGAACAATATAACTATTGATCCTCCAAATGATAGAATGTTAGCCCTCGTCAAAGTCCAGGATAAACCACAAACTGCCATTACTGAAACATACCTTGAGTTTATCCAGATTCTGGTTTTAAGCATAAGCCGAAAAACTCCTTATATCTTAACATCGTTATGATATGAATCCATTCTATATCTAATATAGAAAACAAATGCACTAATTTAATTTGAATTAGATTCAAAAATCATACAACTGTTTCCAGTGCATCTCGACTAAATGGAAGAAAGCCAAGCAACACTACTTATCAAGAAGCGCACCCATGGATGAATAACCTAAGGGAGAATCAAGTTCTCAAATATATTACTTACAACGGAATACCTAGCATAAGTATCCACATTTTCGATCACTTCGAAGAATCTTGATATTTCCAACACATGTTTCTCTACTTTTCTCTTATACCTATAACTTGTTAAAATTTTGGACCTTGTATTTCAACGAAATGCGTGTCTAAAAACAGAGAATTATAAGTAAACTGAATATAGTACGAGTACCAACCCCTTATCCTAATGGACAACGGACAACATACAATATTTTGTATAAGTCTTTTGAGTTTAATAACTCAAACCTTATGCGTCGTAGGTTGAAAACTGTTTTATGGTTAAGAATAATTACACTGTTATTGAATGCACCTTACCTAATTATCAACTGATATAGGTAAATGTCATAAATATAATTTCAAAAATTTATATCTCACTTTATAAAATAAACGTACAGATATAACATTTTGAAATCGGTGTATAACAACGGATATTCAAAACTAAATATTTACCGTTATGCAAAACCCAGATGACTTCTCCAAATATCACCAATTACAAAAAATTCTGATATTGAGGATCTAATCACACCCAATTTTCAATATTCTACTCCCACTAAGTATTTTTAACGCCATATAGATGTGAGAATCAAGTCTGGTAAATACATACCCTAGAGTCAGAATCTAATTGGAAAATTAGTTTTCAATTAATACCGCATAATGAAACTGAAATATGAAAATGTTTCGAGAGGGTGGTTGGGTATTCCTAGTAATGTCTCTTCCACTATCCAGATTCATGTTAGTAGTCGCAGTTTCCTTTGCTCTCACTTCAATCCCTTTATATGTCTTTATTTCTTACCTTCTGTACACCATGCTTAGATTAATCGGTTTTTTTCATCTCCTACCTTTCGACACCTGCCTAAAATTTGGAAGAAGACTATCCAGTAAGTGTAATAGGTGTACTCTCCTAATACTAGGAGCTCCCGCAACCTGAGAGAAGATAAAGTGAAAAAACAACTGAATAATCCCATTCAATTTTCCCAGAACCAGAATTCATCCTTGAACTGAAACAATTTTCTTCGAGTTTATATGTAACTATACGATGGCATATCCAAGCTATATGGATCTTCGTAGTAATACACAGTGTTCTGGAGAAATGCAAAAGGGAAATGGGAGTGATATGAATATATGCGACTTTGTCGTGAATCATGATAATCCAAAAACCAAAGTGTGTAAAAAGGTTCGGTTAACTTGGTTTATGAGTTTTAGTTTAAGGTCAGTCATGGTCGTTGCCAGAAAGAGAGAGATAGAGAGAGAGAGAAAAGAAACACTCAGCGTGCACTCTGTCAAGATTAGATTGGTTAATCACTTCATCTAATCAGGATGACTCCTATTTATCGCCGAAGAATAGACTGAGACACGGAGGACGTCTAACCTGAATTTGGGGGCAGATACTATTTGGACATATCCATCCACCTCTCCGAAAATGCCAAGTTGATTTATGGCACAATATATCGGAGGTCGGACAGATGCGACCGATGTAGTACACTTTATCACATCCCCCCTCATTTGTGAGGGGTTTTTGATTGTGGGGACGCTATTCCCTGCAGGCGCAAGTTCCCGCAGTTAATTACGTTATCGCGTTGCGATAACCATTTTCTCCTGCTCTGATAGTTCACTTCATGTTGTGTGTTTATTCTATTTATTTTGGTTGCCCATGAATTGTATACAAAGACTGGTTTATGTTGTCTCCCGTAGGGCGCGGATTAATCCAAATCCGTATATTTTAGATTTGGGTTTGAACTTAGGTTGTATGTTCCTTTAGTTCAAAGAATATTTTATTTTTTATTAAGGACCGTTAATCTATATTTTAGATTAAGATCAACTTAAATATATGAGCATTTGGGCTAAGTTTATTTTAATTAAGGATACGTTAGTCCTACTTGAGACTGAGATCGGCTTAAAGATATTTTCAGAATCATTAAATTTAGTTAAAATTCAACAACTGAGTATTTAGGCTCAGCTGCAAGCAACTTCAGAGAAACTTAACTGATTTGGGCTCGGTCTGCTCGGTCTTGAGCATTCTCCTTTTCTTAGAAGTACTAAGCACTTATTTATTGTTCTGGCGCTCACGTGGGAAGCATGTGAGGCGCTCAGACATGGGCGCTGCCCCATCGGTGCTAAACACTTAATCATTTTGACTGGGTATAAATAATGCTAAGCACTTTGTATGGTGCTCACGTGGGAAGCACGCGAGGCGTTGAGCCTTCTTTTTTGGGCGCTCACGTGGGAAACACGTGAGGCACTATAATAGTTCTAAGCACTAATTTTTCTCTGGCGCTCACGTGTGTTTCATGTGAAGCGCCAAGTTCTTTTCTTTTTAGAGATTTAATATCTGTTAATGACTTTTTGGCCATTGATTATCACCAAGATTTCTGTTTTGAAGATCTGAGATCGGTTTTATTAGAGAACTAAGTTTTTCTATTCTTTTCGTAAGAACTAAGTTCTTTATGTAGGGTCAAACTCTGATTTCAAAGGAATAAAATTCTTAGAAAATGTGTCTTTTCTTTTTATTTAATTATTTTCCCTATATTTTGAGTCTGAAGAACAGAACCTCCCTGATGAAAATTAAATTCTCAACTTGTGGGGAGATTTGTTTTTCACATCTCAGATCAGAGACTCGCCAACTGCGGTCCTTAAAAGATCTCCTCCACCGGTAGAGACCGCCGTGGAAGCAGAAAAGCCGGAGCAGCCTCATCAATCGCTGTCCTCCAGGATCTATAAGACATGGCGACGAGTCCGAGAATCTGTCATTGATCCTAACTTCTCTCGCCAATAGAAGAAGTCGAAAGGTCGGCAAGAAGAAAATCCCTCGGCCAAGCAACGAAAGGTGATGACCGCTTGGGTGCCCAAAGCAACGGCCCCCTCGACTTCTGCGGCCCATAAGAGAAGAAGGCCGGAGAAAGTGCCAATGCCGACGACGAATATCGAAGGCGGTGAACCCAAACGCCCTAAGTCTGGGGGCATGGTAGTTCATACCGTCTATATGGCGTCTGGTAAAGAGGACAGCCGCATATCAACAGGTCATAGACCGCTTACGCGATCGATGACCAAAGTGCAGGAGCAACAGCAAAAGCTCCAGGAGATGATGACCGCGATGGCCGTACTTACTGTGCTAAAAGAAAACCCTGAAACGTCCTCGGATGAGCGTCAAGAACAAGAAACTGACGCTGAATTCCTTCGTCGAATATTGGAGAAAAAGGATAAAGAGGCTGCTGAACAAGCAGCCAACATAAAGAAAATGGCCCTCCTGTTCCAGGACATGGTGGGCATGATGATTCAACAGGATCCACCTACTGAAGATCCCCCGATCATCCTTGAAGACGATAAGGGAGAAACGTCGAATCCTCCTCCAGCTCCCTCAACGGCCAAGGAGGAGGCAATCTCCAAAGCCGACCTGGACGAAATATAGCTCAGCAGATCCGGGTCCATCAAGCGACAGAAGCAGCGGGTCAGGTCGTAAAAACGGGGCGACCGTATCCGGGCTGGTACGGCCAGATCAAGTACCCGCCAGGTTATACGATACCAAAATTCCATGTGTATAAGGGGACTGGCAATCCCCACCAGCATGTTGCCCAGTTCAGAGCGCTTTGCGGCAACACTGGCGGTGATGATAAATTGTTGCTCCGTCAGTTCGTTGGTAGCTTGTCAGATACAGCGTTCGAGTGGTATTATGAGCTCCCGAACGACTCTATCAAGACCTTTGTTGAAATGGAACTGGTGTTTACCCAACGTTTCGCAAGTGCCAGCAAGCATACCCCGATAACGGCATTGATTAATGCCAGGGTGAAGCCGGGCGAGACTGGGTCCAATATGCTATACGGTGGCGTAATCTATGGTCAAAATGCGAGCAGCGCATAGAAGAAGCTCCTGCAGTGGGTATGTTTGTGGGAACCCTCGACCCGCAAGCAACCATTTCGCAATTTATGATGTTCTTCAAGCCGACCACCTTCCAGGCACTAATCGACAAGCTGGCGCAAATGGATCAAATGGGCCATAAACCTCCTCTTCCAAAGCCGGACTCCCGAAATGAGAAGGGAAAGGGGAAAGCGATCGTCGTCGCTAATGCTCAGCAATAGCTGAACAACCCGAAGCCGGTCGTTCGTCAAAATAATATGCGCCCATACGTACCCCTTGAGGATAGGATGGGACGTCCTTACTCGTTTCCCCGAGATAAAACAAGAAGGTTATTCGAGCTGGCGTTGCGCAACCGACTCATAAATCTGCCGGATCCAAAACGTCCGTCACAACCAAGTGATGTCAATGAGCCCAACTACTGTCCTTATCATCGAGTACTGGGTCACCCGATCGAGGATTGCTACGTCTTCAAGAATTGGCTTGAAGACCAGTACCGACAGGGCAAGTTTGCATTGTCCGACAAATGGAAGGTGAATCCACCGCAGCCCCACACCTCTAAGGGAATGAATACGCCGGGGGCAACATGCTCTATTGTTGAGGAAGCTCCTTGGGAGATTGTATTATCAGCCAAGACAAAGAGAATGCTAAATGATCTTCAAACATGCCCAGCAATCAAGTGGAAGAACCCGTTGGAGCCGCGTATCATTGAAGGGATGTTGAAGTCTCGTCCAACTCAAAAGATCGATGGAGGTGGCCCAAGCATTCATAACCAGCCGTCGAAATCTTCAAAGTAGAAGAAAAAGAAGTCAAAGAAGCCCGTGAAGCCCGGCAACAAGCGCACGGACTTACAAAAACAAATTGACGCGCTGGAGGAATACAACCAGAAGGCATGGACTCCCATTACATTCCAAGAGTTCCTCAATCACGTCTTTCAAGAGGAAGATGAGGGAGATAGTTCATCGAATGAATCCGAGGAATATGTGGCGAGCTGTCATATGATTTCCCATTCGCTCACGAACGATGAGGAGACTCCTTGTACTGGAAAGCTGGGGGCAGATCCTGAACCAAAAATTTCGGGGCCGTCGGATGAAGTAATTGACGCATTCCTCAATGAAGCTTTCTTAAAAAGTAAAGCTGATCAGGAGCGCGAAGCGGTCATATTTGAAAGGGCCAAGCGCCAGCGCCTTAACGAAAGAATTGAGATACTCCTGCTGGAGCAAAGTACACCCGCTGCGGATAAAATCGAATTCAAGATGAGGAAAAGGTTTGCTAAAGCTGTGTCAATGGGTATGAAACTACCATCCTCTGAGGGAAGCGTTACTGGTGAAGTGGAAATGCACCCCTCCTATTGCTTGTATCATCGGAAGATTTCACACCCCACTGAAGAGTGCAAAGCTTTCGATAGATGGTGGCAAGGATATGTTGCTCACCGGCAGCATTTTAAGCGGGAAAAGCGCAAGACTCGCCGAGAACGGAACGATACGACCGAAGGGCTTAACAGAACCACCGGCAATTGTTGCATGGTCAACGCCGGAGGATCACAAGTACTCACATTCGGGAGAGATTCTGATGAGGAGTCGGAGCTTAGCCCCCTCTTTAAAGAGTCCACTTCGGGAAAAGCAGAAGAGCCGAAGATTTGCGAAAATATCCGGCTGCGTAATCGCACGTTGCCCGAAAAGAATCTCGGACCTCCAAACAAAAAAGATAAAGGGAAAGAGAAGGTCTCCGAGGAAATCTCCCTAGATGATCAAGTCATGGAAGAGCTAGCTGCCAAAGACCCGCCAAAGAAAAATAAGGTGGATTACAACATCTTAGCGCATCTAAGAAAGCTACCCTCGCAACTCAGCATTCTTGATGCCCTTTTACTATCAAAGAAGGCGAGAGATTCGTTGATTAAGGCACTACAGGACCCGGAGCAGTTCCAAGCTTTCCTGGCCGAAGAAAAAATGAAAGATGAATTGGAGGAAGTGCACACGGCAGATGTCACTTTTGGCGATAAAGACCTTCTCCTTGGGACGTGCGAACACAATCGCCCCCTCTATGTCTCAGGATACTGCCATGATATAAAGATAGGCAAAATTCTGATCGATAACGGATCGTCTGTTAATCTCCTTAACGTGCGGGTGTTGAAAGAAATCTGCATGAGCATCCAGCACCTTGCTCGGGACAAGATCACCATCTCCGGGTTCGACTCCCAATCGTCAAAGACTCTTTGATCTGTGATACTGACGCTACGCTTTGGGCTGCTCGTCACGGACAGTAAATTCCACATCATAGATGCCAAGACATGCTACAACGCTCTGCTCGGTCGACCATGGTTACACGAGTACAACATCATCCCTTCTACACAGCTTCAGCGTATGAAATATGTTAAGGATGGTCTCGAGTATACCGTGACGGGAGAACTGAACCCGTTCTCCGTGAACGAGGTCCGCAAATATGAAGATGCCAAATACTTCTTACCGGATTTCGAGGACACGGAGAGGTGTCACAAGCCGGAGAATAAAGCTAATGCTACCATCCCTGTCTTCGGCAGTGATACCGAGGAGGAGGAGGAGATAGTTTATTCGGGTCCGCCCCAATACACCAAGCCGGGAGCATCCGCTCCTACGTTGATCTTTGGTAGTGATTCGGAAGATGAAGTCCATGTTATATTCTCTGCTCGGCCTTCAATACAAGCGTCCGCCGATGAAGAGCAAAGTATACAAGTTGCTATGGTGCCGCCTAAACACCGTAAAGAACTGGATGCACTTGATATCTACAGTGTAGAAGAACTACGAACGTTCTATATCCCTCCCAGGCGAGAAAGCGAAAAAGCAATTCTATTCTACCGCTCTGAAGAAACCAAAGTGGAGAAAGAAATCTGGCATGGCGCGGATCCTACGCTTGATAGGCTTCAGCCCATCCGTCTCCCCAGATATTATACGGAAGGTTTGAAAAAGCTGCTGAAACACCAGGGTATATCCTACAAGCAAACCGTTCGAAAAGCCAAGTTCTATGACAAAGTCTGGAACGTTCCTGGGACTCAACGCAAACTGCCTAATGGGAGAATGGAAACAAAAGGGCTTGGATACATCCGGTCAAAGAAGCGAGAATTACTACAAGGCTGCTACGTCGTGTATGACTTTGATGAAGAAGCGGATGCTCAATGGGAGGGCGCTAATCCTGAACCAGTGAAGGTTCCAGATGCAAAAGTGCCCAATCCGTCGTTCGAAGAACAAATGGACAAATTTATAAGGGAAGCTAGTCAAAAAGTCCGAGATGACCATAACCGCGAAATGGCCATCTACGAGAAAGCCAAAACGCAATGCCTCCTTCAACGGGCCGTGAAAGACGAAAATGCCACCCCCTGTCAACCTGTTATAAAAAAGGCTCGACGTAGAGGCAGAAACAAGTCGAAAGGCCAAAAGGGCGCTCAACAGCAACAAAGCAGGGCTAAGAAGCCACGCAAACGGGAGTCGAGCGTTATTGATCTATCCCTAATGAAGAAAATGGGTCGAGCGTACTCATTTCCTCGGGACAAGACGAAGAAGATACTTGATCTTTCTCTAAAACATCAAATGCTTACACTGCCGGAGTCCAAGAACCCCGAACAAGCAGGAGAAGCCTCTGACCCAAATTATTGCTCTTACCATCGAGTAACAGGGCATCCTCTCGAAGACTGCTTCACCTTCAAGAATTGGGTCGAAGATCAGTATCAGCTTGGCAAGTTCGCTCTGTCTGACAACTGGAGGGTAGCACCGCCGCAAAAGCATGAACCCAAAGCCACGAGAACAGAACCAACTCCACATTGGGATTGGAAGCGGATTCACACCTGTCACATGATAACAATATTAAAAGAAAAGCCCGATAACATGGACAGCCTTCCTTGGTGCTTCGAAAACAGCAAAACGAGGTGATCTCAGAATTTCCACCAGCTCCGAAAGAACTGGAGGATGGAATACATACCACTGCAGATAACCTCAAGAAAATTGAGTTGGGGACGGCAAGTGACCCACGGCCGACATTTGTCAGTGAGCTGCTATCTGAAGAAAGGGTGACTGCGTTAAAAGACGTCCTTGTACAGCACAAAGATTGCTTCGCGTGGAACTATTCCGAGATGCCAGGACTAGATCCAGAAGTTGTTGTGCACAAATTGGCGATATCTCCGGACGTCAAGCCGGTCAAATAGGCGCCAAGAAGAATGCGGCTCGAGCTTGAGATGAGTATCAATGCTGAGGTCAAGAAGCTGATCGACTCTGGCTTTATCCAGGAGGTTCAATATCCTGAATGGATCGCCAACATCGTCCCGGTGATGAAGAAAAATGGGACGGTGCGCATATGCGTGGATTTTCGGGATCTCAATAAAGCTTGCCCGAAGGTTGATTTCCCGGTGCCGGTCACCGAACTGATGATAGACAATACGTCCACTCATGAGGTTTTCTCCTTCATGGACGGCTCATCAGGGTATAATCAGATAAAGATGCATCCCGAAGACCAGAAGCATACCGCTTTCCGGACCCCTTTGGGAATATTTTGCTACAAGATGATGCCCTTCGGTCTAAAGAATGCCGGTGCCACCTATCAGAGGGCCATGACGAAGATCTTAGATGACCTCATACATGAAATCGTTGAATATTATATCGACGACCTCGTGGTTAAGAGCAAATCATTCGAGGAACATCTCGAGCATCTAGAAACCGTATTTCGACGCCTTCGACAATACAACTTGAAAATGAACCCTCTCAAGTGTGCATTCGGAGTTTCTTCGGGCAAATTCCTGGGATTCATCGTCCGACACCGAGGTATCGAGATAGATCCGTCCAAGATCAAGGCGATTATGGAAATGCCTCCGCCAAGGACTCTTAAACAGCTGCGATCTCTCCAAGGGAAGCTCGCATATATACGGTGATTTATAGCCAACCTTTCAGGCAAGTGTCGTCCTTACAGTCACCTGATGAAGAAGGGAACCCCATTCGTCTGGGATCAAAAATGCCAGGGCGCGCTCGACGAAATTAAACAGTACCTGCAGAACCCGCCAGTGTTAGCTGCTCCGGTCAAAGGAAAGCCTCTCATTCTTTATATAACCGCCCTCGAAGGTTCTTTAGGCGCTTTATGGGCACAAGAGAATGATCAGGGGAAAGAAAGAGCTCTCTATTACTTGAGTCGAGTTCTTCTGGGGGCAGAAAGCAACTACTCTCCCATTGAAAAACACTGCCTGGCGTTGATCTTCGCGATAACAAAGCTCAGGCACTATGCGTTGGCGCATGAGGTCCGTCTCATTTCGAAGGTGGACCCTTTTAAGTATTTAATGTCAAAGGCCATATTGACGGGGCGACTCGCTAAATGGGCCCTGCTCTTGATGGAGTTCTCGATAACCTATCAACCTCTCAAGGCAGTAAAATGCCAGGCCATCGCCGACTTCCTTGCTGAGCATCCGATACCGGCCGATTCTCCTCTGAATTGCGAGTTGCCAGACGAACATGCATTTGACGCTATCGATGGGAACGATACCCAATGGGAACTCTATTTCGATGGAGCATCTTCCGTGAAGAAGCGCAGACAAAGTACCCCCATAATCAAATCGGGAGTAGGACTCATCTTCGTGACCCCACAAGGAGGAATAATGCACTTCGCTTTCTCCTTAATAGAGCCGAGGACAAACAATGAAGCCGAATACGAAGCTTTGATAGCAGGCCTCGAGATCGCCATCGACATGGGAATTGAAAACCTCCTCATATATGGACACTCCCAGCCGGTCGTCAGTCAAGTAAACGACGACTACCAGACGTGCAAGCCAGAATTGGTGAAGTATGGTGAAAAGGTGCAACAGCTGTTGACCAAAATTCCTTCCTATACTTTGGAAAGCATACCGCGTGCGGAAAACAGCAAAGCAGACGCGCTGGCCAAATTTGCTAAAGAACTAGCTGACGAGAACCTCGATGACGGTAGAATCATAGTACAAAGCCGTCGGGTGCTTGCCCCGGTAGAAATACCTCCGGAATCATCCGAGGAAAAGGGAGCGACTGAGCAGACGACCTTACAAATAAAAGAACGAGAAAAGGCTGAGGATTGGAGGGAAGTCTTCATAGACTACTTTAAGTCCCATCGAATGCCCGAAGATGCGTCCACAAGACATCAGCTCATGAAACGAGCTCTGTCTTTCGCCTTCGTCAACAACACTCTGTATAAAAGGTCGTTTGATTCTCCATGGCTGAGATGCCTGGGACCTGACGAAGCGAAAAGAGTCGTTCAGGAAGTTCATGATGGAATCTGTGGTTCTCATCAAGCGGGCCCGTAGATGAAGTTGAAGATCAAACGGATGGGCTACTACTGGCCCACGATGATTCAGGATTGCCTCGAATATGCGAAGCAATGCCACTCATGCCAAATCCATGGGGACTTCATCCACCAACATCCAAATCCACTACATCCAACGGTAGCTAGCTGACCGTTCGAGATGTGGGGAACTGACATAGTCGGCCCCATCGAACCAACATCGTCTAGAGGACATCGTTTTATCCTAGCGACGACTGATTACTTCTCCAAATGGGCAGAAGCAGTACCGTTGAGGGAAGTGAAGACGGAGAATATCCTCCATTTCTTCAAGACGCACGCCATATACCGGTTTGGAACGCCAAGACGGATCATCTCCGATAACGGGCCAGCCTACAGAAGTCACAAGATCAGTCGCTTCGCACAGCAGCATAACATAGACTGGAGATATTCCTCGGTCTATAATCCGCGAGCTAATGGTCTAGCCGAGGCATTCAATAAGACCCTGACAAAGATCATGAAAAAGACGGTGTCCCGAAATAAGAAAGACTGGCACGAGAGACTGCAAGAGGCACTTTGGGCATACCGAACTACGTTCAAGACAGCCACCAACACAACGCCATACGCGTTGGTATTCGGTACGGAAGTAATACTCCTCCTCGAGATAGAGCTACCCTCTCTGCGAGTGGCAGTCCACTACGAGTTGACGAACGAAGAAAATGCGAACCTTCGGCTTGAGGAACTTGATGCCCTTGAAGAAACACGGCTCATAGCGCAACAAAATCTGGAGGCTTATAAAGCAAAGATGACGCGCTCATATGAAAGATTGACCCGACCGAGGACATTCCGCCAAGGCGAACTCATGCTAGTGGTCAAAAGGCCTATGATCCCCAATCGCACCAAGCGGGGAAAGTTCGAGCCAAACTATGAAGGCCCGTACATCATAAACAAAGTCTACCAAGGTGGAGCCTATCTACTCATGGATATGCACGGTGAAAGGCCTTTCAGGCTAATAAACGGCCGCTTCCTAAAGAAATACTATGCTTAATGGCCACAGCCTAGGTCAATGATAGATGGCGACGATTATGTCCGCTCGCTATCTTCCTAAGCTCAAACTTTATAAACAGTAGCCAGCTTTCTCCATGATGGACCAAAACGTCCTTAAACTAATACCACAGCAGCCGTAGGCTGACGAGATAAAAAAAGAAGAAAAAATATAATAATAAAAACGGTATGTCCATAAGCAAAAAGGGCACGGATGAAAACCCGAAAGGGCTCCGTGAGTAAAAACAGCAGGGCTACCGGCGAGTGTTCGTGTAAACCCGAAAGGGCGCGACCTCGTAAAAAAAAGGAAAATAAAAAGAATATAAAAAAACAAAAAAAACGGTATGTCCATAAGCAAAATGAGCACGGACGAAAACCCGAAAGGGCTCCGTGAGTAAAAACAGCATTTGTGAAAACCTGAGAGGGCACAACCTCGTTAAAGGACACTTACAGGGTCCTCTCGACCTTGTAAGGAGAAACCACCCGCGTGAGATCCTTACGACTCACAAGGGAGCAGCACACTTAGGGATCCCCACGATTCCTAAGGAGAAAATACACTTGCGAGATCCTCATGACTCGTAAGGAGAACTCTCTTATGGGACCCTCACGGCTCATAAGATTTGAAAGTCTTAAATTACAGAGACCTAAAGCTATGCTTAAGCAATCCCCACAACTTCCGATATTGCCCTACAAGTGGTCCAATACTGGCCCTTGTATATAATCCACGGGCGTGGATAAACATTTCCCTGACCAAGTTCCATCCATGACCGGGGATATGTATGCATGATGAACAACTCTTATAAGTCCTCTCGACTTATAAGGAGAAAACCCTCTTGTATGATCCTTACGACTTACAGAGGAACAAACACTTAGGAATCCTCACGATTCCTAAGGAGAAAATACACCTACAAGATCCTCACGACTTGTAGGGAGAAATACATTTGTGAGACCCTTACGGCTCATGAAGCCAAAAGCCTTAGCCGACAGGACCTTAACCCTGTTCGCTAAGCTACCTTTGTTCGACATCGACAGAGGCAAATGATGATTCGCTCCTGGCAATATCCCAGTTGTAGCGGTGCTGATGCCGAAATCGGTGTCTAATTTCAAGTGTACGGTGAAAAGCCGGTAGGCCGCACATGCATACGAAATATCCGAAATGATGGGGCAGCTTGCAATAAAAAGCAGCAAGTAAAGAAAATGTATGCATGGAAAATAGCCGAAATGATTGGGCAACTTGCAATAAAAAGCAGCGAGTAAAAATAAAATAAATAGCCGAAATGATTGGGCACCGCTAAAAAATAGCCGAAATGATTGGGCAATCGCGACCTTCGCGATATAAAAGCTGAAATGATAGAGCATCGCGGAAATAAAACAAAAAAAAATGATGAAACTTTGGCCCTACAGTTGAGATCACATCGATCCCTGTATACAATCTAAGGGCGCAAATAAAGAGGGAACCATACTTTCCCAACAGGCTCCGCCAGAAAACGAAGCCAAATTTCGACGGTTCATCCCAACCCCGAAGAAACCAGTGTCTTCGGCAAATCCTTCGACTCAAAAAAAGTGTTCTTGACGAAGAAAAACCTGATTCGCGTCGACTCGCTGCCTCCGTGGGAAATTCTCGATTCGTTTCAACACCAGGGAAACAAATAATCCTTGGAGCTAGGGAAACAAATAATCCTTAGCAAATACCTCAACTCAGGGAAACAAACAATCCTTGACAAGAGCCTCCTGATCCGCGTCGACTCGCAGAGCAACCAGTGCCTCCGTGGGAAATTCTCGACCCGTTTCAACACCAGGGAAACAAATAATCCTTGGAGCTAGGGAAACACATAATCCTTAGCAAATACCTCAACTCAAGGAAACAAACAATCCTTGACAAGAGCCTCCTGATCCGCGTCGACTCGCAGAGCAACCAGTGCCTCCGTGTGAAATTCTCGACCCGTTTCAACATCAGGGAAACAAATAATCCTTGGCGCTAGGGAAACAAATAATTCTTAGCAAATACCTCAACTCAGGGAAACAAACAATCCTTGACGAGAGCCTTCTGATCCGCGTCGACTCGCAGAGCAACCAGTGCCTCCGTGGGAAATTCTCGACCCGTTTCAACACCAGGGAAATAAATAATCCTTGGCGCTAGGGAAACAAATAATCTTTAGCAAATACCTCAACTCAGGGAAACAAACAATCCTTGACGAGAGCCTCCTGATCCGCGTCGACTCGCAGAGCAACCAGTGCCTCCGTGGGAAATTCTCGACCCGTTTCAACATCAGGGAAACAAATAATCCTTGGCGCGAGGGAAACAAATAATCCTTAGTAAAAACCTCAACTCAGGGAAACAAACAATCCTTGACGAGAGCCTCCTGATTCGCGTCGGCTCGCAGAGAAACCAGTGTCTCCGTAGGAAAATTCCCGATTCGTCTCAAATTGCAAGATGAAGCCTCAGGCAGCAGGGACTAAAAAACTTGCTTCCTGAACAATGGGACCCTGCAAGACGATCTAAAATGGTCTCTTGCATACTATTCACGGGTCTCACTCTCCAAAGTCGAGTTTCGACAAGGAGGGAAATAACCGCTTACGGGTCCTCTCGACTCGTAGGAGGGAAAAATTCTCTTATAAGATCCTTACGACTTATAAGAGAAAACGCACTTAGGAGTCCTCACGATTCCTAAGGAGAAAACACACCTACGAAATCTTCTCGATCCGCAGGGAGAAAAATCTCTATGAGACCCTCACGGCTCATAGAGTTGAAAAGTCTTAGGCAGCAGATCTGAACCTGCGGCCTAAGCCATCGCTATTTCTTGAGGAAGTCAAGATGCTTGCTCTAATCATCCGTCAACTGTGTTTATCAAGACAACATGCTGATAATAAAAGAAAGAAAAGACGGAGAAAATGACACAAGACATTACAAAAAAAATGTGTGTATCTTTTATTCATAAACTTGATTGGGTACAGGATACATTATGTTAAAGAATAAAAAAATATATATATTTATACACATTCCTTTTTATCTACAAGTACAAACGATACAAAGAGGGATAGCTACTGAGGAGGAAGTGTTTTTAGTAAATCCGCAAGCTGCTCTCGCACTTCCTTCAGCGCCTCCTTCTGAGTGGCTGCCGCGGCCACCTCTGCTTCCACCTGGGCCCGCTGCTGTAAAAAAGATGAAAGTTGCTCCTCGGCCGCCTTCTGGGCTGCTTCTTGGCTGGGTGCATCCCGCTCGACAACGTCAAGCTGTTGCCTCAATGATAACCCTTCGGAAAGATATTGCAGAAGGCCATCAAAGACAACCTTCAGCCGTGCAGCATTGGCCTCCACCTGTAACACCCGAGCCCAATAATACTATTTATATTACTAGTTGAGGGTTATATGTTGCTCATTCCAATTATCCTGATTGTTTGGTGCTTTTTGCAAAATTTTAACCGGTTAAGTCATTTTGGCACATAACAAATTTTAACTCCTAAAATGAAATTAAAAGTATCCATGTTGGCCTACTCGTCGCCACTGGTCGCGTGGTAGCGTCCGCGTGTCGAGATTTCGTCCCGTTCGGCTAAACGGGCAAGTTTGGACGACTACGCGCGCGTGCAAGTGTCCGACTTGGGGGCATGCATTTTAATCATTAAACACCTCTTTTCAAAATTTGGAACCCGCTTAAAATCCTATCATTTGAATTTGGAGCATTTGGGCGCAACCCGGGCTCGATTTGGAAATGTTTCATTTCGCGCCAAAAAGGCCCATTTAATTTAATATCTTAAAACTAATATATATACGAATTTATATACACATAACAGTTAAATTTTTAACAAATCCTTACCAAATCAAATCTTGCCTCAGCCACAGCCAATCAACGCGAGGGACTGTACCCTCATGGGCCCCATCCCATCTCTCTCTCTCTCTCTCCGTTTCACTCTATCTCTCTCTTCCCTCATTCTCTCTCTCCCTCTAACAACTCTCTCTCTCTCTTCCTATATTTTTCCTCCATGCAGCCGCCTCCTATCCCTTCCCCGCTCGACCACGAGAAACGTCTCGTAACCCTAACCCTAGCCCTCGTGCTCGCGCCGCCGACCTCCCCGCGTCCTCGCCGTCGCCGCCATCACCTCCTCGACCTCACCGCACCCGCTTCCTCCTTCCTCCGTTCATCTTCCGCGCCTGCACCCAACCCCCGACGCCTCCACTCGGCTGCAGAGCCCGATGTCGACGCCGCCTCCCGTCGCCGACGACTCCCGCGACTCCCTCTCCTCCTCCTCGTCGCAACCTCGTCGTCTCCTTCCCTCTCCCCTCGCCGGACCACCATCAAACCCGAGCCTGACCCTGCACCATCCCCGGGTCGCCGGAGAACGCGCCGTCGACCCTCGTCGACGTCACCCGCGCCACCTCCGACCACCTCCTTTCCCCCTCGATCACCAGAGCCGACCACCACCCTCCTCTACTCGTCGCACTACCCTCTCCAGCGAACCCGAGGCCGTTCAAGTCTTCGCAGCCGCCGTCGCTGCCTCGCCGGCGTTCCAGCGCCGTCGAGCCCGCCGGGGTCACCCTGGTATCTCTCTGTAAGCATCCTTATCTTTCCTTTGTGCAAAGTTTTCCCCCCCCCCGCTGATCTTATTACGTATATCCTGTTGCTAACTCGTTGCCGATGACTTTTGCCGGAATCCGACCGTGCCGTCTTTTGAACCCGACGCTCCAGCGAAGTACCCTGGTCCGTGTGATCCCGTTGTTCTCTGTTGGGACTCGATCCGTGGCCCGTGCACCCGTCTCGTGTTTTCTGCCGACTTTGCATCCGTGCTTTCCGGTTTGCGAAACCGTCGAGGCAAGTATCTGAATACTTGCTTTAGCATGCTAGCATACGAGATCTAGTCTTGCTATGCAGTTGAATATCATAGTATATAATACAACAACTTAATGATGGTAATTGATATTATAAGTTAGATTTGACAGTTGCAGTTATCTTTAACATGGAATCGTTATAATAGTTTCTCGTAATTAATCGATCCACTATCAATCCATACTTCAACTAACTAAACCAATTGGATCGTATCTGCTTTATTCGTTAAATCATTCACGAGACAATTATTATACTTAGTTTAAATTCATGTAGCTTCATTACTTTATGTTGTGGATATTGCTTCACCTTGTGGCTATTGCACCCAAGGGTGCTTGAACCTGTTAATAAGAGGATACAAAACACCATTATGTTTGCATGGAATAATATGGTTATTTACTGTTTCCTGCTGCTGTTCATTATTTGATTGTATACCTGTTGTGAGCACATACTCGATTGCACTACATATTGGCCTGACCCTGCTACACATGACATATACATACATACCGACTCATCCTGTTGTACCATGACAAGACTTGTTTCATGATTTCATGCCTAATGCCGACAAACCCGACCATCCCTGCTGTCTATCCAGACGGACCTACTTTTACCGGATTTTCTGTTGGCATTAGTCCTTGACTACTGAATACCTGACCTGACATACATAACTTGGGGGTATGGGGAAATCAAAGATGAGCCTGACTTGTAACTCGACAGTTCACTACCGTTCGAGTGTACACATTCCTATTCTGTGCCTAACGGCATGTCTCGGTTTCGACCGAGAATATTGTGGCCGTGATCCCGGGTATGTACGGGGTAATACCGAGTGTACACATTCCTATTCTGTGCCTAACGGCATGTCTCGGTTTCGACCGAGAATATTGTGGCCGTGATCCCGGGTATGTACGGGGTAATACCGAGTGTACACATTCCTATTCTGTGCCTAACGGCATGTCTCGGCTGCAGCCGAGAATATTGTGGCCGTGGTCCCGGGTATGTACGGGATACTATTGGGTTACATCGACGATTCATCAAATTGATTTCAAAGACTATAGAGTAGAAACCTGATAGGACAGTTTAGTCACCATTGCACATTACCCTGCTCTGTTATTTCTTAGTACTGCTTTATTCATGTTCATACCTGCATTGCTTATTACCATGTTTATATTATATTATTTGGTTGACATGACGCGCTGACGTCTGGGTTTTGCATGGCCCAGATTCTTTACCACTGTCGCTGACCGAGCAGGAGTACTTCAGCCAGCAGGCTGATTTGTGAGTTCTGCAGTGGTTAGTTCATTTATTGCATTTTATTTCCAGGTTCGATCCCGCATTATGGGACGTACCTTTCCATTATTGTATTGGATCATTGCTTCCGCATTTATTTTTCATTGACTCTTATCATTATGGATTTGGACATGTGTTAGATAGTTTATTTATCTTGTTCCTGATATCTCTACAACCGTAATGTGACTGTGGATGGATACTTCCTACCCACAGGTAGCATGGTTGGCTATGTCACGTGCCCAATTTTGCGTACTCTGGGAAGCGGGGCGTGACACCACCCGAGCATGCAGTTGGACAGATTTGCTCGAAGTCTCACCGCGCTCCTTACGCCTTGAAATGACTTCTTATTCGAGATGGCGGAAGTAAGAAGCGCTCTGCTCAATCCACGCTGCTCTTTGATTGCTGGCAGCCAAGGTCTCGGGAGCGGGACGCAGCGACTCCAACTGATGCAGGAGGGTCTCGATCTCCCTGCAATGGTTAACCCAAGATGCGATGATACCCTCGTCATGAAAGTTCATGAGTATCACCAGCATCGGGTTAACCGCCATAGCGAAGTCTGCGGCAGATGTAGGAGTTTCAACATCGAGTTCCTCGACATAGTCACTCAACATGTGCAGACTATTCGCGGCGCCTTTCGAAGATGGACGTCTCAGATAAGGACCCGCCGGCATTGTAATGCGAGGCTCGAAGGGCGCCGAGACCGGAACGACAGCTGAAAGGAAACAAGATGTGATCAGATAACAGTACAGAAAATAAAAAGGGGGGAGTTATCGATGTGATAGTCGCCGTACCAGCTGAGACAGGTGGCAAGTCCGGAAGGGCCGGTGGCGCAGCCGATCTTTTATCCCCTCCTTCAATCTGTAGCACTGCAGTTGAGATGAAAAAAAGGGGTTAGAAGTAATTCCCTCAATGAAAAAGAAAGATATCAATGGAAATCATATTCACCAGCGCCACCAGAGGAAGAAGCGAGTTCGGATGGGAAGGAGAAGTGTGGGAGCAACACCTGTTAAAGATGGTCAAAAAGCACTCCTGAAAGACACAACAGTATGACTTTAGTACACAAATTATACGTCTGAAAAGTGAGATTAATAAGTTGTAAACCCATACCTTCCAACATCTTTGACGGTATGAGAGAGGGCTGAGAGGTGACCACCGCCAAAGCAGTAGTTGAAGACGCTCCCTCGAGCAATGGTGCATCGGCACTAGCTGCACCTGCATTACGAACAAATGTGAACTTGTCAGAAAAGAGTGTAAGATAAAAAGGATAGTAACTTGGGATTTATCTGATGAGCTGCCGGCCGAAATGGAGGCAACTCCCTTCTCCATCGACATGAGGCCACCGCCCATGGCCTCATCACCCGACTCAATGGGGACCGTTGTCGTGCTCGCAAGACCTGAAGACGGCGAAGGACCATAGACAGGGAGGGCTATGACTGGAGCATTGCCAGATTCCTGAGAGAGAGCGGTCGGCTCGTCCTCAGGAATCATGGCCACCTCTCCCGCTACCCCCTCGGGTTCAGCAGTCACGGTTGTCTCGTCCACCGTCACCACAAGGTCATCGGCCTCAGGTACTCCGCCCACTGCTACCTCGGGCTCAGTAACAACCGCTTGCTTAGGTATAGTGGACATGACCAGTTCGTCAGCCACTACCTCGGGCCCAGCAATCCCAGCTGTGTCATCCGCCACTGACTCGGGCTCGACCAATGTCTCTCTCCTGAGCCCCTCAGGTTCGACAGTCTTCGCCTCCCCCTCGGTTGGGCTTGGCCCTACAGGGTAGAACATATAAGAACCGACAGCTTTATAAGTCTTATAACAAAATTCTGAAAGAAGTATTACCTGAGGTAGACTCGTTAGCCTCTCTATTGACGCGGATCGCCTGTCTATGAGCTGTAGACAGGACGACCGGGGGCTCTTCTGACGGGGTGTCGGCACGAGGGATGGTGCTTGGGCCCGCTCCAATGGCCAAGGCAACCCTGCGTGCCTTTGCTTCGCGCCTCGACCGCTTCCGTTCCTCCCGGGCTGTCACGATGGACCTCTTTGACGCTTCCTTCATCGAAGCATCGTCGTCCTCATTTAAAGATGCCTCCAGAGCCTTTAAGGCGTCTCTCATCGACTCTTCAAGACGAACCTCCTGCAGTGGTCCAGAGGAAGCAGGAACATCAGCAGCTGGCAAAACATTTGCGTCACTTGGCGGGAACGGCATTAAGGTTTTTGCAATAAAAAAAGGAGAGATTATATTGACCATAACATAAGGAGAATAAAAACTTGATGAATCGAAACTTACTGAGTCCTAAAGACGCTCTAAGGCGTTCCTCCTCTTGGAAGGTCTTGAGTGAAGCAGCAATGGCTTCTTCAGTGGTGATGCCTGTTGGAAGAAAAGAAGGAAAAATATTAGTCAAAGGCAATAATAAAGATATGATGCAATAAAAAATGCGACTAGTAATTACCTGAATCCGCAAGCTTAGCCATCCATGCGTCACGCCTTGCCAACCACACTGAAGTTTCGAGAGCGGCCTCCAAGTCCGTATCATCCGGTGGCGGCATGACTAATCCCTCGTTAGTCCCGTATTCACTTAGGTCATCGGCATAGGGAGCGTGGGGTTCCTGAACGAACGCAACGTCTGCAGCGAAGAGCGACTTCTTTTTCTTCTGCCCTCTGACCCTAGGTGCACATGGGATCGACTTCCGTTTAGCAGCCACCTTGGGACGGCGGGTCTCGATGTCTGCACCCACGCCAGACTCTGGCGAAACTACAACCACTGTCACCACTGGAGCACAGGGCGCTGGGGCTGCATCTGTAATATCGGGAAGTGGCAATCCGTGCGGAGGACTTTGCGCACACGATGGCCCGGTTCTAACCTCTTTTAGAGGAGCAACTACTGGAGTCCTCGGGACCAAAGGAGCGTTGCGGTCACTGCCTGGAGGCGCACCCTTACGGTCGACCAGCAGTCGCCTTTCCTCCTTTATAACGGCTCATGTCGCATGATTATACCAGTCTTTGTATACGTTAAGGAGTCGTGGAGCGCAAGCCGGCGCACTGATAAAGAAATGAGAACCCATATTTAGGCGCATGAAATGATGCAGCGCGTTCTCCATCCCTTCTTCAGTGGCAGCGGGTTCCAGCAGGAAAGCTTCCAAGGGGACCCTTTGATCGTAGCCCAGTTGTTGGGCAAAACGATGCGGGTTATATCTCATGAAAATCGCCGCACCATTCTGCCTGAAGACTAGGAAGCCCGGTCTAATAGAGTATAAGTGAAGGGTCTCCCGGGCCGTCAAAACTGATGCTCCATCCTTAAAGGAGTCTTGTAATGGTCGCACCGCGGTGGTGGACGCTTTTCCAATAGTCAGCACCTTGTCAATAAAGGACATCCCGGCTCCAACGGTATGAGAGCGAAGGAGTAAACCCCTGGCGTTCCGTGGTGATGGGGTCACAATTGATGCGCCGATCAGCTGTATAATGCGAGGGAAACCGCACTTGTCGAAGAACGAGGGCCTTTTGTGCATGCCGAAGACACCCGCCGTGTGTAGCTCGAGCCACGATATAAAGTAGTGCATCGAGAAGACCACATGCAGTACCCCGGGCTCATTAGCTTCCGCTGCTCGACTGAGGCCATGATATAGGTGTGCCAAGCCAGCGATCCCAAAGGCCACCTTTACCCCGATGGCCATCCGGTGGGCTGGGTAAAAGACAGAAGGCCGCATACGGTGAGAGTGCATTGGGATCGCAAACCAACTCAACCACAAGCCGAGAAATCCTAAGAAAAAGGCCTCCTCGTCCATCCCGGGGGCCGCAATTTCTGCAAAAGATATAATCGGGAAGTCCGGAAGAAAAAAATCCTTTTGGTCTATCTCCTTCTCCGGCAGGTTGTCCACACCTAGACCGAAAGGGTCATTGTAACAACCCTATGTTTTCTATACCAAAATTTTTCAAATATTTTTTTTTCAAAAATCCACAGAGGGGTATTTTAGTATGAGCACAAGATATAGATAATTATTTTATTTTTAATTACAAGCTACAAGAATGTAATAACTCCATTTTTTAATGTATAAGAAATTACTTTAAATTTAATGTATACTAGGAGTATTTATTCTTGCTGCTGTCAGTTTAAGTAATTAAATACCACAATAATTACAAGAAAGAGCTTGTAGCTTATTGGTAAGACCTTGCACTGCTGAACCAAGCCACCAGAGTTCAAATCCCATGCCCCACATTATTTTTTATATTGTTTTGTTTTAATTTTTTTGGAAAGTCAACGGTCAAAAGGCCATAACTCCCAAAATATGTACTGGACTTGAAAAAGTAAATATACCAAATTGTACCCCAGGAAAATCCCCGGCCACTGGAACCTTGACTCGGCCCGACTCGGTGCCGCCGACCGGCGACTCGGCCGACTCGGTCCGGCGCCGCCGGCCGGACTTGGCCGGACAGCCGAGTCACCAACTGAGAAAAGTTGGCTCTTGACTTGGTCAACCCTCTTGCACACTTATTATACCTGGATCGGTTTTAAATTGGCCAATAAATCCCTTTTACTCCTAGATTTAATGATTTTTAATGATTTTTATATATTATATATATATTTTTTAATTAAAACCCTAACCCTAGCCTAACCCTATATAAACCCCCATACCCTCTACCTTCTCATCCAAAATTCCTAAGTCCACTCTCCCAAAATCTCAAGAGAACTCGGTACATTAGAAAACGAGCGAAAGGCGAAGCGCTGCCGAAATCGACGGCGAATTCCGGCGATCGTACTAGGACTCTTCATAACGATTCGACGCCCGGCAAACCCTCTACCTCCCTCTCACTCTCTAACGTGTCCAAAACCCGTAAGTCCCACTCTTTCTATCTTTCTTTTCTTTTAAGAAAAATACGACTTTTTAAAACCCGACAGAAATCGGAACAAACCGATTTCCGATTCGGTTTTCTATCAAAACTCACTTGTCACTAATTCCATAATGCTTAAACATATTCATGTTGACTACTAATCACTTAAGAATCAATTTGGATAAAGTTTTTCACATGAAATGATAACGTTTCCATTTATCGTATTTCTTTCACTTAAATACCACAATATTTAGTTATCACATTTAACCCTTAACAATTGCTATACCTTAACGTAGATCACGAGGTAATGACCTACCTCCACACACACGCAAATACAACCCTAATTGATATCATCAAAACTTAGAATACGAGAATACAAGACTTTACATTAAAATACCCTTTTCTTTATAAATCTTTTCTAAAAGTTCTAAGTTGTTTACAATTTTAAAACAAAATCTTTTAATAGGAAAATACGATATGTCATGGACATCGATCGTTTATCTAAACCGACTTTGTGGTGTCTAGGCTAGGCAAGTGAGCTTGGGTAACTTTAAAAGGCCCGCCTCACGATTCGTGAGCGGATCCCTCTCTCCTCACTTGCACTTACCTGGCCGCAATTGGCGGTGAAGAGGCGATTTGAGGCTTCTAATGACGTGTTGTTTAGACCATTTAGAAATAGGCTAGTTGGCTTAGGAAACCCTAGAATCTAAAATACGGAAATTTACACCCTTTTACAAATAAATACCTCATCTTTATAAAACCGTTTTCTAAATGATTAGTATTTATTAAATATTTGCAAAGCGCCACTACAACGCACCTTTAGGGAACTCGTTAGGGATAGTACGGTTTATCGTGCACCCTCGAGCTTAGTAGTGCGAGATTCAGACCTCCGCAAGGAGCATTCGGTCTCGAAAGGTTTAAAATACGATATTTAAGAAAAATGAGATTTTGGAGAATAAAATATTTAATTAAAATTATTTTTGTATTAACATATATATAATTATCATTTAAACGCCTATTTTGTTATAAGATAAAGTTTCCCACTTTTCCTAAAAAAAATTACAAGATTAGAAATTACATTAAAATACCATGAATTTTCAAATAAATCAATATTATAATTTAATACTTTTATTAGGATATATTCACTAGAATAACACAAATAAAATTTACACTCATTATAACAATAAAGACGAATAATAAATACTTGGGGTGTATCTTGAAAACTATACAAAAGTACATTTTACATAAAACCCCCTCAAGTTTTATAATTTACAATAAGGACCCTAACAAATATAGAACTTCGATTTGCATTTCTCTTAGTCTGACTCGGGTTTGAGTCTGACTATTTCTGACTTGAATATGATTCAAGTCATTCTATATTCTTTAATATTCCAACTCAATATGAACACATGAATTCCAGAATCCAGTTATCAATCTATATTCTTTAATTTTCCAACTCGATATGAATGCATGAATCCCAGAATCCTGTTAACAATCATTACAACTTGACTGAATCAAACAATGGATATACCTCCATTATTCCGTTATTCCATTTACCTAATTATACAGTTACAACATGTTTACTGATATCATGGTTGTGATCAGTCATCCAACTTATACAATACAATACTACAATACGATCATAACACTACGGGGTTTAAGGGGTAGACTGGTACGGAATATGTTAAAGGTGGTACGAGGTGGTCACTTAAGACGTAATTACATCCATGCCGTTGTTCCGTGGTATTATCGACGGAGCCTTGTACTACAGGTTATCAAGGTCCCCGGTGTAAGTGGGACTCGCTTCGTATACACTGGCATCTTCTGTACCAGGCTACAAAAAACAACGTTAATACAATATTACAATATTATAATACAACATTAAAAGCTCTCTCTCTCTCTGTCTCTCTCTCTCTCTCTTTCTTACTTTCTGTCTATTTCTCCCTTATCTTTGGGACTTACCGAGCGACCTGTTCGCTGACGACATTCTATTTCTTTTTTCTTTGAATGTCGTCGGGTGCTTTGGACCCAGCAGAGATCGTACCCACCGGTGAAGACTTAGAGCAGTTTCACGAAAGACCCCGCGCTCTAGATATTGTACCTTGTTCTTTTCAGTATTTTCATTTCCTGTTATGCTACTGTTTAGGCATTGCTTTTCATTTCAGTTGTATTTACTTTTCATGCATTGTACAAAAGAATGTTATTAATAAAGTTGCTGTTATTTCTATATGTTTTGTCTCTTGTGATTTACTTTTATATTGCTTAGATACGCTTAGCGTATGGACTTCTGAGTACATACGTAGCGGACCTCGTCGCGTCTCCTTCGCCGTATACCGGGAAGCGGGGCATGACAGGTTTTATTGGTGGCCCATGCAGGTCAGAGCTGTATGAATCCCTATCATGCAGTTCTGGTCTGTGTGAACAACCTAAGCAATATAACACAAGAACCAGCAACTAAAACATTCTTTACAATTCATGTTCCTTGAATCTTACAATTTCATATTTCTTGAATCTTATCATTTGAATCTGTCCTAACCCAAATTCTTCTTCAGGGTTATGGATTCCCCGAACAACACCAGCACCAACGTTAACAACACCCCTCTGGCACTACCTCTCGCACCAGCTGTTCCTGCACCACCCACAGAGCAAACAGTGTTACTTGAGGGGATCCGCAGCAATCTTGAGGGACAGCAACAACTTCTGAACCGTCCCGAGACTGACGCACCGGGAGTAAAGCAATTCAGGGCTTTACATCCCAAGCAGTTCTCTGGTAAAGGAAGCCCTCTTGAAGCGGAAGAATGGGCACAAGGCATCGAAGACGATCTGGCAGCAGCTCAAGTGCCAGACATCGCTTGGGTCCGTGTAGCAAAACTACAGCTCACGGATAATGCTCGCAACTGGTGGAAGGCGGAAGAAAGCCGTCTGGTACAGCCGATTGAATGGAAGACTTTTCGTGAGAAGTTCAACGCGAAATACTTTCCAGCGACTGCCAGGTTTGCAATGGAGCAGCAGTTCATTCATCTACAACAAGGATCGATGCGGGACAAATCAGTAGATGAATACGATACTGAATTCACCATGTTAAGCCGATTCGCAGCACACTTGATACCGACGGACGATATCAGAGCTCGTCGCTTTCAACAAGGACTGGACACGGAGATTCAGGCTGCCCTAGCCACGGGAAAATTTCTGACTCATGAAGATGCTCTGGAAGCTGCCCGCAGCTATGAAGCAGTGATAAAGGCAAGGGGCAGACCTCAGTCTGCAGGAGTGAAACATCCTGCCACTCAAATGGCAGGAGGGGCCTCTTCAAGGCCAGCTGTTGAACTCAGAAGACTGGAAGAAGTTAAGGATCGGTCAAGACCCGATTTTTGCTTTTATTGCAAGAGGGAAGGACACTTGTGGAAGGACTGTAGGCGCGCAAAAGGCCTATGCTTGGTTTGTGGCGCGTCTAACCAAGGAATTGGAAACTGTCCTTATAGACGCAACTCAGCACACACACCCGCCAACTACCCGCAGCAGCCAGCTATCCAAGCTCCTGCAACTCGTCCTGCACTCCCAGCACCACCTCCACGTAGATTCCCTGCTCAGCCAAATCGCCAATTCCATCAGGCACTGAGAAACATGCCTCGAGTACAGGGGAATATGCCTCCAGCCAGGAGGAACGTGCCACGGCGACAGGCTTTCACCTTAGCAGCCATAGAACCTGAAACTGTGAACCAAGGTAACCCAGGTAACTTTCTCACAACTTTGACCAAAACTTCTTTACAATCTTTAGTTCTGTCACCAAACTGTTACACTTTCTTTTTACAAATTTCGGGGACGAAATTTTTATAAGGAGGGTAGAATGTAACAACCATAATTTTTCTATACCAAAATTTTTCAAATATTTTTTTTCAAAAATCCACAAAGGGGTATTTTAGCATAAGCACAAGATATAAGTAATTATTTTGTTTTTAATTACAAGCTACAAGAATGTAATAACTCCATTTTTTAGTGTACAAGAAATTACTTTAAATTTAATGTATACTAAGAGTATTTATTCTTGCGGCTATCAGTTTAAGTAATTAAATACCACAATAATTACAAGAAAGAGCTTGTAGCTTATTGGTAAGACATTGCACTGCTGAACTAAGCCACCAGAGTTCAAATCCCATACCCCACATTATTTTTTATATTATTTTGTTTTAATTTTTTTGGAAAGTCAACGGTCAAAAGGCCATAACTCCCAAAATATGTACTGGACTTGAAAAAGTAAATATACCAAATTGTACCCCAGGAAAATCCCCGGCCCCTGGAACATTGACTCGGCCCGACTCGGTGCCGCCGGCCGGACTTGGCCGGACGGCCGAGTCACCAACTGAGAAAAGTTGGCTTTTGACTTGGTCAACCCTCTTCCACACTTATTATACCTGGATCGGTTTTAAATTGGCCAATAAATCCCTTTTACTCCTAAGTTTAATGATTTTTAATGATTTTTATATATTTTTTATATATTTTTTTAATTAAAACCCTAACCCTAGCCTAACCCTATATAAACCCCCATACCCTCTACCTTCTCATCCAAAATTCCTAAGTCCACTCTCCCAAAATCTCAAGAGAACTCGGTACATTAGAAAACGAGCGAAAGGCGAAGCGCTGCCGAAATCGACGGCGAATTCCGGCGATCGTACTAGGACTGTTCATGACGATTCGACGCCCGGCAAACCCTCTACCTCCCTCTCACTCTCTAACGTGTGCAAAACCCGTAAGTCCCACTCTTTCTATCTTTCTTTTCTTTTAAGAAAAATACGACTTTTTAAAACCCGACGGAAATCGGAACAAACCGATTTCCGATTCGGTTTTCTATCAAAACTCACTTGTCACTAATTTCATAATGCTTAAACATATTCATATTGACTACTAATCACTTAAAAATCAATTTGGATAAAGTTTTTCACATGAAATGATAACGTTTCCATTTATCGTATTTTTTTCACTTAAATATCACAATGTTTAGTTATCACATTTAACCCTTAACAATTGCTATACCTTAACGTAGATCACGAGGTAATGACCTACCTCCACACACATGCAAATACAACCCTAATTGATATCATCAAAACTTAGAATACGAAAATACAAGACTTTACATTAAAATACCCTTTTCTTTATAAACTTTTTCTAAAAGTTTAAGTTGTTTACAATTTTAAAACAAAATCTTTTAATAGGAAAATACGATATATCATGGACATCGATCGTTTATCTAAACTGACTTTGTGGTGTCTAGGCTAGACAAGTGAGCTTGGGTAACTTTAAAAGGCCCGCCTCACGATTCGTGAGCGGATCCCTCCCTCCTCACTTGTACTTACCTGGCCGCAATTGGCGGTGAAGAGGCGATTTGAGGTTTCTAATGACGTGTCGTTTAGACCATTTAGAAATATGCTAGTTGGCTTAGGAAACCCTAGAATCTAAAATACGGAAATTTACACCCTTTTACAAATAAATACCTCATCTTTATAAAACCGTTTTCTAAATGATTAGTATTTATTAAATCTTTGCAAAGCGTCACTACAACCCACCTTTGGGGAACTCGTTAGGGATAGTACGGTTTATCGTGCACCCTCGAGCTTAGTAGTGCGAGATTCAGACCTCCGCAAGGAGCATTCGGTCTCGAAAGGTTTAAAATACGACATTTAAGAAAAATGAGATTTTGGAGATTAAAATATTTAGTTAAAATTATTTTTGTATTAACATATATATAATTATCATTTAAACGCCTATTTTGTTATAAGATAAAGTTTCCACTTTTCCTAAAAAAAATTACAAGATTAAAAATTACATTAAAATACCATGAATTTTCAAATAAATCAAAATTATAATTTAATAATTTTATTAGGATATATTCACTAGAATAACACAAATAAAATTTACACTCATTATAACAATAAAGACGAATAATAAATACTTGGGGTGTATCTTGAAAACTATACAAAAGTACTTTTTACATAAAACCCCCTCAAGTTTTATAATTTACAATAAGGACCCTAACAAATATAGAACTTCGATTTGCATTTCTCTTAGTCTGACTCGGGTTTGAGTCTGACTATTTCTGACTTGAATATGATTCAAGTCATTCTATATTCTTTAATATTCCAACTCAATATGAACACATGAATTCCAGAATCCAGTTATCAATCTATATTCTTTAATTTCCAACTCGATATGAATGCATGAATCCCAGAATCCTGTTAACAATCATTACAACTTGACTGAATCAGACAATGGATATACCTCCATTATTCCGTTATTCCATTTACCTGATTATACAGTTACAACATGTTTACTGATATCATGGTTGTGATCAGTCATCCAACTTATACAATACAATACTACAATACGATCATAACACTACGGGGTTTAAGGGGTAGACTGGTACGGAATATGTTAAAGGTGGTACGAGGTGGTCACTTAAGACGTAATTACATCCATGCCGTTGTTCCGTGGTATTATCGACGGAGCCTTGTACTACAGGTTATCAAGATCCCCGGTGTAAGTGGGACTCCCTTCGTATACACTGGCATCTTCTGTACCAGGCTACAAACAACAACGTTAATACAATATTACAATATTATAATACAACATTAAAAGCTCTCTCTCTCTCTCTCTCTCTTTCTTACTTTCTGTCTATTTCTCTCTTATCTTTGGGACTTACCGAGCGACCTGTTCGCTGACGACATTCTATTTCTTTCTTCTTTGAATGTCGTCAGGTGCTTTGGACCCAGCAGAGATCGTGCCCACCGGTGAAGACTTGGAGCAGTTTCACGAAGACCCCGAGCTCTAGATATTGTACCTTGTTCTTTTCAGTATTTTTATTTCCTGTTATACTACTGTTTAGGCATTGCTTTTCATTTCAGTTGTATTTACTTTTCATGCATTGTACAAAAGAATGTTATTAATAAAATTGCTGTTATTTCTATATTTTTTGTCTCTTGTGATTTACTTTTATATTGCTTAGATACGCTTAGCGTATGGACTTCTGAGTACATACGTAGCGGACCTCGTCGCGTCTCCTTCGCCGTATACCGGGAAGCGGGGCGTGATAGTCATCCAGGGTAGCGAACTTGGCAGCTTCTGATGAGAGGACGCTTGGGCGAAGGAACCGAGCGATGAAATCCTCAAAGTTAACTCCTCGACTCCCATGTTCAATGAAAAGGGACTCATAGATGTTCAACACCTTGATCAAGCTTGGGAATTGGTGTTGAACGGCATTCTCCGACGTGAGCCCCCTTACCACCGGCATAGCACTGAAGACGTACTCGTCTGTCGGGAGCAACTCCTCATAATGTTTCCCTATAATCGGTAAACCGGATACCTCCGTAAACTCTTCCAGAGAGATTGACACTTCCCGATCCATGGCGAGGAAAGTGTGGGTAGGAATGTTCCACTGCTCCAGGAAGGCCTTGAACCACCAGGTGGGGAGCGTGGGATATTGGAACAGAGAGACGTATACCGCGGTATACAATCCTAACTTTATCAACTGTGACTTCTTCGTCGACAGGATATACCGAGCCCATGGCAGGTAGCCGATCGGGTGGCAGGGGATCAGACCTATGTTATATGATTGCCCCCAAGGTCGTGCCTCGCCTTGACAGATACGGTGTCCCAGAATATCCAAAACCATGGGACGCTGGACCGGGATTGCATCTATGGCCAGATGAAGAAAACCCTTCGATGTCCAATCAACCATCTCCAAGGCATACTGCACCGAGGGTGGGGTAGCATAGTGAATCGCTGTGATGGGTTCTGACGGCACTGTGCAGGTGAAGCTCCGTCGACCCATGATAATCTGATTATACCATGACCCCCAAAGGTGGAGACTCTTGTATTCCGGGTCGCACTCCTTAATCATGGCCAGGATTTCGCGGTCCAAGGGCGCTTCGGGAAATCCCTCATCCGAACGAGCAAACGGGAATGAGGTATCGAGAGACATGATCGCTGCAAATGAACAGAAATTAGCCGTTAGTGTGCAATTCCAACGTTTGGCGTTTAAAAATTTTCAATTAACTGAATTTAAAAATTAATTAAATTAAAATTAATCACACTACACTGCAGTGCAGTGGGTAGGGGACCAAATGGGGACCCATAAAATCTGGATGAAAATGCCTCATTTAATAAGACAGCATCATCATTGGATGAGACTGTCAATTAAAGAAAAAAAAATCCCCAAGAGAATATTCTCATCAATGGGGAATCCCTAGAGATAAGGAGAAAATCTCCTCTTTCAGAGCAAAACTCTGTCACATAATGACACTTGTCACATTCTGGTCTCAAAAGAATAAAATTCTTTAAAAGAGCATAGCTCTGTGGTAATAATGGAAAGGTCCATCAGAAAATTTTTACACTTAAAAGAATTTAAATTTTTTGGGATCTTGAAAAATCCATGAAAAACTTATAAATTTTTTTTTCAGATCTAAAAGATCTACAGTTGATCCAAGAGCAAAGCTCTGTTCATAGGTCAGAACCCATGAACAAGATCTCTGCAGATCTATAAGTTTTTGAGAGCAAAGCTCTGTGTATGAAACCCCAATGGGGATCTCTTTAGATCAAAAGATCTGTAAGAGCAAAGCTCTTTGGTTAAGATTAATTTAAATTAATTTGATCTAAATTAAGTTTTACCTAAAGTTTCTAACTTTGGAAATGAACAAAGCTCTGAAGTTCTTAAGCAAGAGCAAAGCTCTAGAAAATCAAAAAATTTTGAAATGGTGAAGATTTCCTAAGGGCCATAGGTCCTATTTATAAGGCGTTTGCGCCCCTTCAGTTCACCCCTTGATCCAACGGTCAAGAGCTTGCCACCGCTGCACTCACGTGCGCGCCACGTGATCGCAATGGTGGGAGGCATTTGTTTCCCCAATCAGAGCAAAGCTCTGTTGAAATTCAAAATTCAAATTTTAAAGCAACGCTTCAAATCTCGGGCGCAACGCGCCACGTGTCAGGCGCTGATACGTCAGCGCAGCGCCCAAGAAGGCGCATCCAATCAGAGCAAAGCTCTATTTAAAGCAAAATTAAAGGAAGCAACGCTTCAGCTAGCGCAAGCACTGCGCTGCGTAACACGTGTCAGCGCAGTTGCGCTGCGCTGTGCGCTGCGAGACTCGTGTCACACGCTAGGGCATTTGCGCCAAACAGAATTAAGATTTTTTAAAGAAATCTTTCTGTTCTTGTTAAAAAAAGAAGATTTTCTTCTGTAAAACAGAATCCCTTGGATCAAAAATCCAACGGTGGGGAAAATTCCCCAAATCATTCAGAGAAAGATCTCTTTAACAAATTTGACTAATTTATGGGCACTATAAAAAGGACCCTAGACCTCAATTCAAAAGTATCAACATTTTTTTGAGAAATCAAAAGCTTCAAACAGAGAGAACTCTGAAAAAGTTTCAAGAAAAAGGTAAAAAAAAACCCTTCATAAGAATAGAAGAAATTTCTTCTAATAGATCAATGATCTAAGAACAAAATCAATGATCTTCACATATTAAACAGTGCTTTGCATTTCTTTTATGAACCATTGGTTCTTGAATCTAAAAGATTCTCAAATTATTAGTGCTTTGCACTTCTTTTATGAACCATTGGTTCTTGAATCTAAAAGATTCTCAAATTAATAGTGCTTTGCACTTATAAATCTGCACTGTTGCGCTCCTGGGTTGGCGCAAGCCACCAGAGAACGCCACGTGTCAGCATCTGACTCACTTGCGCTGTGCGCTTTTAAGATAGAGATTTGCACTCTGAAATTGGCGCAACTCACCAGAGTGCGCCACGTGTCAACAGCGCAAGCGCAGCGCACTGCGCTTGCATGACACGTGTCGTCACCACAAGCACTTCCGCTCTCTGATTGGCGCAAAGCGTCTGACAAATGCAATGCATTTCTTAAAGGGCCAGGCCTAAATTAAAAAGACCTAGTAAGTCCTAATTAAATTGCAGTGCAATAAAAAGGGCAGAGCCCAAACAAAATAGATGCTCTGCATCACTTATAAATGGGCAGAGCCCAAACAATACAAAAATAATGCAGTGCATTATATAAAAAGGGGGGGCAAAGCCCTAGCACAGGCCTAATAGGCCAAAGACAAATAAAAATGTTGAACATTCAACTGGACTTAGCCCAGTCATGGCCATAAGTCCTCAAATTAAATTGACTGAGCACGGCTGCTCCCTAAATCAATTTACATCCGGTTCAAGGGTACATCTCCGAACTCCTCTGACACCTATCGTTGTAATCCCTCAACGACGTCAGAGAAGTGATGGGTCCCGACGACCACACATTAATATGGACTGCGGGGTCTTTAAACTCGTGGACCGAAACGTCCTTAAACTAATATCGGACCGAAACGTCCTTAAACTAATATCAGACCGAAACGTTCTTAAACTAATGATAGACCACCACGTACCTAAACTGGCGATGGACCGAAACGTCCTTAAACTAATAATGGACCACCACGTCTTTAAACTGGCGATGGATCACCACGTCCCTAAACTGGAACATGGACCACTACGTCCCAAAACTGGAACAATAGAGCCTCCAAATGTTCTTTTGTTGGATCTAAACGGTCCCGTTTAAGTTGATCTTAGCCCCAAATACGGCTAACGTATCCTTAAACATTTAAATGGACTATAAAACTCTAAATCAACTTTGGTTCAAGGGTACATCTCCGAACTCCTCTGACACTTGTCGTTGTAATCCTTCAACGTCGTCAGAGAGGTGACGAGTCCCGACGGCCATATATTAAATGGATCACCACGTTAAGCCGATCTTAGTCTAAAACAGGACTAACGTATCCTTAACGGATGTTTAAGTTGATCTTAGCCTCAATATGGCTAACGTATCCTTAAACTAAAAACACCAAACCCAAATCTAAGTAAATACGGATTTGGACTAATCCACGTCCTACGGGCGACGAAATAAATAGTCTCCGTATACAATCCACGGGCAACTACAAACAAAACAAACACACATGACACGAAGTGAAATTCTGGAGAAGGAGAAAGTGGCTACCGCGATGCAGTAGCGTAATTAACTGCAGGGGCTTGCGCCTGCAGGAAAGAGCGTCCCCACAATCAAAAACCCCTCTAGCGAGGGGGAATCTGACGAAGTCTGCTATATCGGCCGCATCCGTCTAAACCTCCGATACACGGTGCCATAAATCAACTTGGCATCTTCGGAGAGGTAGACGGATAAAACCATAAAGCATCTGCCCCGAATCTCAGGCAAGACGTCCTCATGTCGTCGCCGTCTTTCGGAGGGAAACATCTCCTTTGTAAAAAATAGCCCCAAACGGGTACAAGCATAGAATAAAAATAAAGCATCCCAAACGGGAGCAACTCACGCCAAAAGGCGGAACACAACCACAACAAGTTTACACACACACACACACACACACGACGCCGTAGCGAAGGAATAAGCGATAAAGAAGTGAAACAACATCACAACATAAATAAAATAACCGGCTCATACGAGCTCGACACCCAGAGTCACAAATAATACAATATCGATCCTCACAAACTCGTCTCTAAGTCAATATACATGAAAGTGGTGGATGAAGAGTACTCGATACAATAAGATATACAATGAGATCATACGGATACCCGCAAACCACCCACCTATCCAAAATCACGACCAACAGCAGCGGTACCCGCAGAAGTAGATGAAATGAGAAGCCCTGCCGCGACTATACTGAGGGTCATGCCTGCAAAACACTGTGGCACAACGGGGGTGGGTTGCCAACTCGTAAATAGTAAATAATATCATACAGATAATTGCAAGTATGCACGAAAGCGATAGTCTGAAATGTGTAATCTGATGGCATAAATATAACAGTACGGATATGCAACAATTATGATCAAGGTACCCCACCAGCGGTCAATGGACGCATTTGGCGGTTGTTCTGCGGTCGAATTTTGGTTTTAGGTTCCAAAATTTTTTCCTAGCTCTAATTTTGTCTGCACATATTTTTAAAGGTCTCAGAAAAAAATTGACCAATTTTGAAATTCGAACAACAAGCAAAGTTTTGAAAATATGATTCGGAAAATTCCGTTGATCGAAACTCTAAATTAGTGTAAACAAGTCTAGCCTTTAACTTGGCTCTGATACCACTGCTAGAAACTTAGGCATACTAGCAAGCTAATTTTAGAAGATAACAACATGGATTTTAAAATTTTCTAATTTGCTAAATTCCCAAAAGCTTGAATCGAACTAAAGAGCTAGAACTTGCTAACAAAAACTAGTGAGTTATACTAATATACTATGTTAGCAATACTCGCATTCTCAAACTTTCTTCAAGAGCTCATGATCGTTGCATGCCAGTCTTCCTTCGCCGAAGATGATCCATCCGAAGGAATCGATTCAAGCTCTAGTTTCACATAGTGAAGTAACCGATGCGCCGAGCTCGTTAGGAATGGAGAGTGGGGATGTAGGAATTTTTCACTATCTTTTTCTCTCAATTCTTTGCTCAAGAGAGTAAATGTAAAAGGAGGAGGTGATGAAAAATAACCATGAGCAAGTGTTGAGTGAAGAATGAAGAATTGAATAACATGTAGAAAAGAATGGCTTCACAATTTCTAACCATTTAAAAATTAACCATAACATTTTCCGAATTAACAAATGAAAGTCCATTCCTCTCTACATGCCTACAACCATGGTCAATGCCATCTCACCCTCCACCTTATTTCATGAATATTCACAAATGAGGTGGCCGTCTTCTAAAACAAACTCCGTAGAAATACGAAATACAACCCGGTATACTCATCGAAACACATATACGCGTATCCGTATAAAAATACAAATAGCCAAGAGAGAAAATGAATAGTGAACAATAATACTAGAATATATATTAAAAATATATATATAAATTATTAAATCAAAACTTGATTTAATAATCCGGCTTAATCCTAACCGCTAGTATTATCAACCGTTCGATTAAAATCCGTATAGCCTGTACACATATTTAATCGGACACATGTATGTACTAATATATATCACCTACATCATATCATATGAACCGGAAAATCTCTCTGCGTGGGACTCTAAAGACTCGTCAATACGCTGGCGGTGGATTTAACCACAAGCATGTCAGCGGCACTAGCTGTACGTAACGGCTACTCAGGTATTGAGCGAAAGGAAGGACGATAAGTAAACTCATCTGTACCCCTACTGAGCCTGTCTGTGACAATCTCCGTACAGTCTGATCTGTTCGTCTAAGAATATCGCATATCGGGTTTAGGGAGTGGATAAAATTAGATCTCTAATAACGCGATATTTCGTGTCGGTGTGAAGCTCATCACCCACTGAGAAACTACCGATCTGAATCAGTAAATCTCTTCCACCTTGGCAAAGGATTTCTGGTGATAGCCCCCAGTACACAGCGCGACATCTACGCCCAATATCGAGAGAGACGAATCCCCGACGATCCGCTCATTGCCTTCATGTGGCTCGAGACTGTACCCAACTAAAACATGTTTGCACGACTCCTTTAAGCCGCGGTAAAGTAGGAATCAGAGTACAGTGGGAACTCACACAAGACAAATGACGATCTCAGGTCGACAGACTAATCTGTACTCATGTCACCTGAGAACTACTATCTGATAATAGGTATAATACCATCTAGTATATTGCCAATGAGTCCGTCCAGTGTACTCACCTTCAGTGAGTATCTGTATACTATCTTAGGTGGCCGACTGATATGAATGACTTGTGAGACCGGCCACTACCCCTCGTCGGGGTCTCGAAAAGTATATACTACTTTAATCCGGAATATCGATATCCAGTCTCGATACTCTCTCGATTAGGGACATTTAAGGATGTGCTTATGGACCATCCAGCTCCCACATATATGCTGGTAGTCAAGCAAGAATCTTATGGGCTCTATTAACATGTAATAGTGATCTATAATACCACATAATGTATGTACATAATAAAGTCAAACCATATGGTATACTATTATCTCGAGTAAGACTGTTCTACCCGTATAGGTCCTCCCTCAGTCATTATAATCGCCTGCCTGCGATTATAATAATTGACTTGAGGACACTATATTTAACAGACCGCAGGATAGTCGTCGTCGCTCGTCAGCGAGATCACGAAGATCCTCAACCTCGTGGGCTTGTCGGCAATGCAATCGAGCTCTTTCATCATGTTGTCGAGATCCTCTTGCGATGAAGATCATGATGAGGGTGTCGAGATCCCTGTCGGGGATATGGTACTTGACGACGCCGATCTCGCCTCCGACCACGCCGCCGATCTTGGCCAGCAAATCCGTTAGGGTCGAAAAACGTTGGAGCGAGAGGATCGGGTTGGAGCTGAGGACGGAGGTTGTTGAAGAGGTTAAGGAGACGGAGATGGAGACGGGAAAGGAAGGAGATGGGGCCGGTGAGTTTGGAGGAGGAAAGGTCGAGAGTGAAGACACGGCGGATGAGGGGTCGCAGGCGGAGGATGAGTGATGAGATGTGATTTTGGGAGAGGGAATTAAAAGCTGATATAGTTGTGGTTAATTTTGTTTGGTGTGAATTTATCAAATAAGGGTTTGGCAATATCTCAATCCTTATTTAATTGACATGCAAAATACGATTCAACAAACCGATAACGATTGCTCAACGGTATAATACCACAACAAAATTAGCTGACTTCAAACTTAAAACCACAAAATATTAAACTGAAAGAGGGCAATTCATATAAATGGCTGTCACCAGCTATAAAAATTTATATTTTATAAATTTAATCTTAGTTTAATTTCTATATTTTTACCAGCTTTATATTCCATATTTCAGGGTTTAATTAGATAATTGATATCTTTCATGCTGATATAAATAAAAATCACAAAGTTCTAGATTCCATGTACTGCTGCATTTCTTACATTAAAATGTTTCTAAGAAATATCTTACATTAAACTTTTGACCAAGTTTTATGGCACAAAAAGGTCTCATTTTTTTTTGCTTCCTATGAAAAATATAATCAAGATCTTTCACCTCCTTGCAGAGGAGTTTTAATTATGACATCCGCTTAGCTGAGATGGATCAATCGCAAAACATGCTCATATTAAAACTTTTGACTAAGTTTTAAAGGGCTCATATTTTGCTTCCTAATTAAAAAAAATCTAATAAATATCTTTATGGAGTTTTAATTATGAGATCCTGGCTGCGATCAAACGAGGAAAAAGATTACCCTCTAACGACCGCAGCTCCATTAAAATCTTTCCGTTCCAGCAGTGCAGCATAGATGGCACCTAGCAAAAACGGCTTTACCAGTTGCATTTTAATTATATTATATAATGCAAAAACAGATTTAACGTAATACTATCTAAATTTTAGAATATTAAAACAGTTGCGTCCTCAAGTTGCTACCAACAAGAAACATTAACTGCAAATCTAAATTATATTACTACAAAATAAACTACTTGTCTAAAATATCTATTGCCTTCGTTGTATTACATTAAAATAATAGAATAAATCAGTTATTTCCTCGTCACTGAAGATAAATTAAAGAGATAAATAGAGTAGATTTAGATTTTTAAAAACTGGACCTTTTTTTTTTCCTTCCATCGCTTTATCTCAACATTTCCCCCTCACTAATTACCTCCATTTTTTTGCCTGTACAAAAAGAACTTATTTGTAATAAACACTAAAACCAAAAGAAGGGGGAAAAAGACTGAACTAAAAAAGATCTAAAGATGACTCCTTTCATCATCGATCCTCAGATCTTGAGACGATCTCCTCTTTGAACTCCAAAACCCTAACAACGTCGATCTCTCTACTCCATTTTGGCGACGCCGATCCTTTTCAGAGCGGTATTCCTCACGCTCTCCGGCACCGAACTCATATACATGAATCCCCCGCTGTGCTCCAATCCCCTCATGTAACTCCTCACCTCCTTTCTGATCATCTCCTGCATCACCGCCAAGAACTCCGCGCTGAACGGAAACCCCGATCCCTTCTCCACCCTCGCAGCCGCCGCCTCCATCGCCGCCAGCGGTGACGTCGGCATCGGGATCTCATCGGAACTCGCGGATCCAGGCAGGGATAGGCTAAGGGAGGTGACGGGATCGTCGTCCCTAGGGATCTCGGTGGCGGAGAACGCCGTAACTTCGATCGGGATCGGGATCGGGACAGGCCTGGGTACGGGACGGTAGATCTGATGGCTGGAGTCGCTGACGTCGGATCTGGAGGGGCTCCCGGGGCTGGCGGATCGCTTAGCGGGTCTCGGATCGGAGTCTAGATCGAAAAGATCCGAAGAGTTGGCAATGGAATTGGGGGAGTGCTTGCGCTTGAGGGTTGAGTTCCAGTGGTTCTTGATGGCGTTGTCGGTGCGGCCTGAGAGGAGGCGGGCGATGGTGGCCCACTTGTTGCCGAAGCGGCGGTGGGCCCTGAGGATGGTGTCGTCCTCCTCAGGGGAGAAGGGCCTGTGCTCCACCTGCGGCGACAGCTGATTGCACCACCGCAGCCGGCAGCTCTTCCCGCTGCGGCCCGGGATGGACTTGCTTATCAGGGACCAGTTCCTCGGCCCATGCTTCTCGACCAGGCTCTGCAGGGCGTTGTCCTCCTCGGGGCTCCACGGGCCCTTGATCCGGTCCATGTCCTTGGCGGCTCGATTGCCGCCGCCGCCGCCGCCGCCGCTCATCGTTTTTATTTGTTTATTATATTAATGAACCGGAGCGATGCGGTTCTGAGTTTTGGTATCGGTTGCGTTCTGGGGGAGAAAGGGGGAGGGAGATGGGGGTATATATAGTGGAGAGGGTGACCGGCTGTAGCAGGTGAAGTGAGTGGGTCGTTTTGGGTACAGGGAGGCGGTTGCTGATTACAGCTGGCGATGGGACACGCGTCGGAATGCAGTTTCGGGGTTTCTGGGGGATGGAATTACGAAACTGGGCATGGGAGTTGAGGTAATAATCTCTTTTCGATACGTTTCGGGTGCGGTACTAGTCTAATCTTAAACTAGGATTTTTTTTTAATATTTTTTTTATGCGTTTTTTTTATTATTATTTTTCGATAAAGATAGGACCTTTAATTCTAAAACGTATTTGAACTAGGCCTTCACCACAATTACATTTAGACACTAGACAATGCTCGCATCTATGTAAATTAAACTTAAACATTTTGAGTTAATAAAATAGTCCAATTTGATACACTTCTATTAAATTTCGCTGAGTTGTACGGATTCAATATAAGTCCTTGGACTATGTTATAATTAATTGTATAAGTTGAGCCGGTAATCACTTTCAAGTTAGACATTATATCATCTGAACATGATACAATAGCAGCCAGTGTCTGAAACCTGTTACCATTAATTATGTGTCTGTCTACAGAGAGAAAGAAAGCGTAGTACTTGATTTGGCATAAAGATAAATATAATTCAACCGGTTTTTTTTGGACCAAATGGCCGGCACGTGCCAAAATATAACCGGTGGCGTCAGAATATATCTTTGTCAACTTATCTACATATTTTACGAGGCACGAACCTTCTTAATACCGTGCGAACTAAAGCAAAATTCTTTTAAAAAAAGAAAGATGTGCATCTTTGTATGTTTGTTAGGTTACACATGGTTGTCTATTTTGGAGGTTTGGAAAAAATCAAGGATCTACACAGAAAAGCCAATTTTGCTATATCGTAATATCCCTAATTTCTCACGCATGGAATGGTACGAAAATTGTTACTGTTTTGATAAAATCGCAGAATACACCAGACATATTGTACAAATATTAAGCTCTTAGCAAAACTGCCATAGAACTGGGGGCGTCGGTTACAACTAATTTTTTGAATGAGCAAGTTTGTAGTTGCTTGAATTTTTGCGGTAGAAAGGATCGGTTAGACTCACTAACCGCTGTTTGTTAGCATAACAACCAACTAAATTAAATCAGGTTTGAATTTTGCACACCCGCGGGGCACGCAGTACGAATGTAACCGCAGCCCATAAAGAGCTCTCCTCTCTGTTTCCGCGTTTGGGTTATCACCACACACGCACCAACAACACAAGGCGCGTGACCTTAACCCCAGGGCTTGGGTGGTAACCGTACCCCCCTTCTCTTCGAAGTTCGTGCTAGGCCTACACCGTACGTGTCGTGCAACACTACCGGCCACAACCGGTTGCAAATTTTTTAAATTTTGAAATTCAGTTTTGAAAATAATTAATTAAGTAATTAATTAATATGGGGAAAATAGAGAAGGAAAGAGGAGGGAAATGAGGGAAGCGTGGGGGTTTGACCGAGGCCAGGCTGTCAGGCAGTTGGTGCTTTTATTAATGGGTTTGGATTTTTATGGCAACTTAATTATTTGGTTTCATTTTATAAATTAAATTAAAAAATGAAAGAAATAAGGGGAAGCGTGTAGGGGGGATTGATTAGAGAGCTGTCGTGTCAGGCCAGGCTGTAAACCTGCCCAAACCGCACCTTATAACGGCCGTTTTTACCGCCACGTGTCGGTTTCCTTTCGAAACTGCCAAAACCGACTCTGACTCTTCGATTGGACTGCTCCTCTCTCCTACCGACTTTCCGCTGCTACGTTATTACCTGGATTTTTGTTTCAAATCTTGTGTTAATATCTATTTTGATTTACTCCATCATTTATGAATTTTTTTTTACTTCTTCTTAATCTTGCTCTTAAATTTCATTTTATTTTATCAAAAAAATACCATCTTTCCTACCTTTCCATTGAGGTTCCTAGGGAGGGAAATGCTCAACCTACCGGGCTGGCTTGAAATCCTACCACAATCTATGCAAGATGCAAAAACCATGGCCCACTTGTTTGGCAGCAGTATATGGGTATTGCAGGACCTACCATTTTGTCTTTTGGTGCGCCAAACAAGTGGACACATGATATTGGCTCACGAACGGGATCACTCCAGATTACGATGCGTGGGAGATGACGTGTCGTCAACGCATATCCTCTGAACCCCTATGGGCTACGACGGAGAATCAGTGTGACACATTACGAGTTTTCCTCGGGATCCCATGACGAGGTGGTACCCGACCTTACGGAAAAGCCTTCCCGGAGTACCCTCCATATGTGCCCAGGCAGCCGATACTCCTCGGCCTTCTCGCTCGACTTCGAGCTATCTTTCGAGCTAAAACTCCTCGGCCTCCTTGTCAAACCCGGAGCACGGATCCCAACCGCCCCCGTAACGGCTCCGTGTATTTCGCCAGAGCGAGATTTCCGCCGCTCCATGTCCCGCATCCCACACTGGCACGTTTCTCCGTTAATAAGCGTATCTCGCTATTAATCGGCATATCCCGCCATCAACGCGAACGTGCCATAAGGGCATAACAGATGGTGGGAATCTCACGCCGGATCGCTCCCACGCGACCGTTATGTAAAGCCCTTCTTCCAAACGATTGAGGTAAGTAAAATCGATTTCAATACACTGCTACCCTGCCTTTATACCTCGGCACTTTCTTGATCATCGGAGGGTCCTACGGTGGTCACCCACCCCAGGACTTTCTTTGCAGGTAGCTCGGCGTAAACAACAACCCATTGAGATCCACACGTCCAATTTCCACTCCCAATCTCAACCATTCAAGAACGCTTGCAGCAGGATCGACGGAGGACAACATCTGAGGGAGATTTCCACCTCCATCAGCCAGCGCTGTCTGTAGAAACGAAAGACTTTTTCACCATAAAAAGTTGATCCCCTGCCTTCGATTCAAAGGCAAGCGACGATCGTGACGATCCCAGCATGAGCCGTCCCGCCCCCATAACGGAGTGTGGAGCGGTCCTACTCCCCCTCCTAATGTCATCAACGCCTTATCCGCTAGGATCGACAGGCTCACGGCGATGGTGGACGCGTTTGCCCGCGTTCAAGCGGCCAGCCACGCCTACCAAACCGCAGTTCCTTTTCCCCAGGATTAGGACGTACGTATGCTGGCGGGAACACGCACTCAGGTCCTTGATCTCAATCGCGCTCACCCTAATTTTAACGTACGTCGGTGCGTCGATTCTGGAAATTACGACCTATATACGGGGAATGATTCGATGGCCCAATGGGCGCCGGACAGTTCAACGCCCCGATCTCAGGGGAGACCAGGTCGTCGCGCTCTCACCCCTCGAGGAAGTGTCGGTCAGTTCGCCTGCTTTCAGGCACGACCGATGCCCCCATACCTGTCGAGGCCGCGCAAACGGCGAACGTCGGGACCACTCAAGAAGGGTCTCGCCCGAGGATTTAAGAAATGTGATAGAGAGAAACCGAAGCCGCACCGTTGCGCAAACCCGGAGCAGAGATAACCGGCGCTCCAACTATGGAGAATCCTCGAGGCACCACCAACGGATCGAGGCCCTCGAAAAGAAGATTGAGGACATACGACAGGACGACCACACGGCCGACGAGGGGGCGAAGTACTCCGCTGATTCACTCATAAGACCGTTTACTGAATGACTCCTAGCAAAACGTGTCTCGTCCAGGAACAAACCGCCTAAAGTACCTCTTTTTGACGGAAAGTCTGACCCGAAGGACCACTTGGACGCGTTCACGGCCGCCATGAGCTTCCAAGACAACTCTGATGCGGCTCAATGCATGGCCATCCCCACTACCTTCATCTGAGTTTGTCGGGATTGGTTCCGAGAGCTTGTGCTGGGCTCCATCTCGACCTTTGACGAGCTGGCTATCCAATTTCTCAGTCATTTCGTCGGTAACCGACGACAGAAAATGATGGTTGACTACCTGTTCACCGTCAAGAGCAGAGACAAGGAATCCTTCAAGGGGTATGTCACCTGCTTCTACAATGCCCTCCAGAGGTTCTCAAGCATCGCGATGAAACTGTTATCACCGCGCTGAGGTCGGGTCTTAGGCATAGAGAGTGGCTCCGCTTTTTTGCATTGACGCAACCTAAGACCATGGCCCAAGTGAAAGCGTGGACTGAGCGAGAAATCCAACTCGAGTCAGATGTGATCTTCAACCTGCCCAGAGGTGACCAAACAGACCAGAAAAGACAGGACATGGAAGAGAAAAAGAAAGTTGATCGTCCGAAACCTTATTCCCTAAGGTTTCAGGAGTACACTCCCCTGAAAATTTCCTAGACCGAACTGTTAGAGAAGGTTAAACGCGAGAGGTTCTTAAGCTCCCACCAGCTACCCAGAGGATGGGCAAGCGGCTCCGCGGCCCATACTGCGTCTATCACAGGTCGCAGGGTCATCCGACCGAGAGCTACAAGCAACTCCGTGACTACATCGAGGAATTGATCCACTCTGACCACCTGGCGAAATACCTACGAGACAAGCGATAAATGGAGCGGGAGCAAAAAGACCAAACCCTACTCAGGGAGTTAACAATCGGATAAATCATGATCATTTTAATGAATCCAACTCTGAAAAGTGGGGAAACCACCACCTCCTACTAGTCGGGGATATAAGTGATCCACCCCACAAGAAGGGCAGGAGGGATGACTCGATCATCTTCACCGACGAAGACCTTCACGGCATATCACTTCCTCACAATGACTCTCTTGTGATAACGGCCCGAGTTCACTGCTACGAGGTCCGGAGAATATTGGTCGATTCAGGGAGCTCAGCGGATATCCTGTTCTACGACTGTTTCCAGCGTATGGGATTAGGTCCATCCGACCTTCAGCCGACCTCCTACGTTCTCTCCTGGTTCACCAACCATTCCGTCCCGGCCGAGAGATCAGTCACTCTCCTCCTCAATATTGGGGAAGCGGGCAAGATGCGAACCATGACGGTGAACTTCCTCATCGCTAAGGTCCCGTCATCCTACAACATTCTCCAGGGACGCCCCACTTTAAACGCCCTCCGGGCTCAGATCTCAACTCACCACCTTGCGCTCAAATTCCCTTTAGATAATGGGGGAATAGGCCAAGCCTACGGGGACCAACAAACCGCCAAGATCTGCCTCACCTCAATGTCCCCCGCCGGAGAGCAAGACGATGATTTTGAAGATGCACATGATCCTCAGGAGTCTTTAAATACCCACTGTCACGCCCCGCTTCCCAGTAAACAGGAAAGTAGGCGTGGCGGGCCGCGACGTATTTACTCAGTAGTAAACACGTTAAGCGTAAAACAAGCAATATAAATAAAATGCACAAGAACGACAAAAGATGTAATATGAACAACAACTTTTTATTAACTTTCATTCTTTACATTACAACTGATTTGAAAAGAAAATATACAATGATAGAAAGCAATGCCTAAACAGTGGCATATGAACTGAAATAAATACAAGTAAAAGCTAGAAGTCTGGCTGATCTATGAACTGATCCAAGTCGTCCTGGTTGGGCTCGGTCTCCTGAGGGTCCGGTCCTCCTGACGAACAATCCAAAGAAAGAAATAGAAGTAATGTCGTCAGAGAACTAGCGTTCGGTAAGTCCCAAAAGTAAGAGTAGAATAAAATAGAGTATAACAAGTAGAGAGTATATTATTGGTAATTGTACAGATTTATGTTTATTATACTGACGTAGTTGTTTGTAGTTTGGTACAGAAGGTATCAGTGTATACGAGAGGAGTCCAACTTACTTCGTGGACTATGGTAACCCGTGGTACAAGGCCCCGTCAAAATCCAACGGCACAGGATGTTCATGTAGGTGTCTTTTAGTGACCATCTCATTCCACTTCTAATACATTCCATACCAATCTACCCCGTTAAACCTCGTAATGTATATTGTATTGATTGTAGTTATCAGACTTGTCGAGACCATGGATACAAGTTATTCATGTAATCAGGTTCAGAATGTAAATAAGTAGGCATGTAATTAAGTCAAGTTATAACCATGATTGTAAAACTACAGTAGCGCCCCGGCCGTCTATCCGAGGCCAAAATGCGGAAACGAAAATTTTTCTTGACTTTAAAACCGGCGCTATCGTATGCTTAAAACCCGGATCGTAACCATTAACCTAATACTAGCTAACAAGAGTCGAGATAGAAGCTAGACCGAGCGATCCGTGTCCTTCGGTCTTCGGCCTCCACTCCGATCTCCTTGCGGAATCTCCGATCTTCATCTCCTCGTCGGAATGGGCACCACATCGCCGGGTTCTTTTACGGGCTCCCACCTCTGGACCGAGGCAACTCGAGTACGAAATTGGTGAGTCGACGTGCCCAAGGATGCTGTAGGCTAAGTGTAGTAATGTTTGTCTCATGGGGTTGTGAAGTTGCCTTTTGATGGAGGAAACAACAATGGAAAATGAGCTTGGGATTTTGTAGCAAGCATAATATGATATGATAATTTTCCCCACACAAAAATGAACTTCCCCCCCATATGAATGTGGCCGGCCATAACAAATTGGAGGAGGGAAAAAGCAAGGGAGGTGAGCACAAGAGAGTGTGTGGGTGAGCATAAGAAAATGGATGATAACAAGGAAAAATAATCACATCAATATCCAATCCAAAATCCTTTCATAATCCATCACAATTAATGCAAACCATGTGAAGAAAAGAATGGAATCAAAAGATGCTAGATTATCATAATCCCTCATTTACAAGAAACCCCCTGCACATATCTAATTTGCACACTTGCAAATAACCCCCTCCATCAGAAAAATCCGGCTGTGAAGGAACAAAGAAAAACTGGCCGAAACGGAATGCAAACTGGCAACTTCAGAAAACTGATCCCGTAATAAATTACAGGAAAACCCCGCGACTGTATATACATACCCGCATTTGTATTCCGACCGAATACAAATGCAAAGAGACAAAATCTACACTGTACAATACTAAGATCCGGCTTAAACCAAAGCCCGCTAGTATTTCCCGTCCGATCATGATCCGTGCAATACCGCACGTATATGATCGAACCCTGCCATATCTCCATACGGCCTCTACAACGTTTCGCCCGAAACTTGAGAAACTATCTGTGGGGGACTCTAAAAACTCGTCAATACCTTTGGCTGTGGATTTAACCACTAGCACGTCAGAGATATTAGCCATACGTAACGGGCTACCAGGTATTGACCAAAATGGACGTCGATGAGCGAACTCATCCTGACACCCTATTGAGCCTGTCAGTGACAATATCCGTACAGTCCGGTCCGTTCGTCTATAAGTATCGCATGGAGGGTCTAGAGGGTTAGTAAAAGTCAGACCCCCAAAAGCGGTACAAGTCATGTCGGAGTGTAGCCCAGAACACCCTGAGATACTACTGGAATACCTACCAGTAAATCTTCTGCCTCGGCCGGGGGCTTTGTGTAATGGCTCTTCTAGACACAGCGCGATCTCACCCCCAATACTGGGAGAGACGAAACCCCTGCCGATCCGCTCACTGCCTCCATGTGGCTCGGGACTGTACCCAACTAAAACCTGTTTGCACGACTCCTTTGAGCCGTGGTAGGGTAGTAATCAAAGTACAGTGGGAACTCACACGAGACAAATGGCGATCTCAGGTCGATGAACTAACCTGTACACATGTCACCAGGGAACTGCTATCTGACGTCAGGTATAAGACCAACTAGCATGTTCCCGGCGAGTCCTGTCAGGTGTACTCATAACCCAATGAGCACCTGTATACATCTTAGGTGAACCAACTGACACCAGTGGCTTGTAAGACCGGCCACCGCCCCTCGTCGAGGTCTCGACTGTATACACTAGTCTACTTTGGAGTATCGATGCCCTGTCTCGAGAACTCCCACGACTAGGGACCTTTTAAGGATGTGCTTATAGACCCCAGCTCCCACGTATATGATCGCCATCATACTGCTGGCCGTCAAGCAAGAATCCTAAGGGCTCTATCAACACGCAATAGTGACCTGTAAGATCACCTAAAGCAGTACACGATGATAAAGATAAACCAGATAGCATACTATCATTTTGAGTAAGACTGTTCTAACGGTATAGGTCCTCCCTCAATCATTGCAATCACAGGCGTGTGATCCAATAATTGACTCTGAGGGCACTATATCCAACAATCTCCCACTTGCACTCAAGGCTAATTATTGCGATGTCGTATACTCACAGCCCGTGTGATACCGAACACCCAACTCCTCTACTAATCAGTCTCACAAAACCCATTTGCGAAACTAATGCGTCCGAGAAATGGCCTCAGTGAGTGGATCCGCTTTGATGTTTCTTTCTATGGCTCTCTTTATCTCAAGTTCGCGGAGAAAGCCATCTCCCGAAATGAGCAATACCTGTCTTAGAATATGTCTGGATATCTGATGGGACCTAGTTCATAAATGAACTCCAAATCCAAACTTCTTAGACTGTATCGTCAACTGAACTTGATCAGTATCCTGCGCCATGCCTCCTTCAGTATCCCCTGGACCACCTGTCCAAACAACTGCCCCTCGTCAGAGGGAAAAACTATAACTCTAACAGTCACTCTGTTATCCTGGTCACCTTGGAAGCCTGGAATGATAACTGTCTTCCGAAGAAGGCTGTCATTATCAAATCCCTAGAACATCCACTTATGTTCTAAAACTGCTTCCGATCGTTTCTCCAGGATTGGATTAATATCAACTTATTGCATCTCCTGTAAAAACAACATCTGGTGTGGTACTTGAATCTCATGATCAACTCAATTGCCTAAGCAAGTGATCTGCTGATCATGCACATCCTTCTCCCCTTTAGTCTGTAAGACACCCTTAGAGAGGGTGACTCCATCTCTTGCAGGTACACTACCGTGCCAGGAGTCGTCCATTCTAAAGCACCTTTAGAATGCTGTCAAAGTACCCTGATTGGGAAACTACCCAAATCTAGATCTAAAATCATAGATCCAGTAACCAGAATGTCTGATATAAAATTCATATCCTATATGGAGAAACCACTGTATGACAACCAAAGTATAACCGATCGTAATATAGGAATTTCACTTCCTACTCTGTGTATGTCATCCTAATACCAGGACATCACACCCTACTACCTTCTTAACAGATCCATCCCCTATTCTGATGAAGTCAAACCTATGACTGTCACATCAGAAATAGATAATCTATCTCCGCTATATCTGCTTTAGCCTATAAATAGACATAAGGCACTTGTTCACTAATGCTTCCGCTGCTCCCACTGACTACGACAACCCTCTGGCAGAGTCATATATGTAAGTCCACGTTGCTCACCCCGGTTCTTACGGGGAGGCGGAAACGGCGAAAAACAATTTTTGGCGCAAAGGCAACATGGACTAAAAGAAGGATCTTGGCTAAACTACAAACTAGCAAACTAGTAGAGGTACTATCTACTATGCCATAGAGATTATACCTCACGATACCGGTCCTTCGGGTCTTCATTCCGCTGTCCTACTCGTCCATCCACGCTCCGAGGATCGATCCGGATCTTGGTCACCTCCGCGGCCTTCTTGAGCTCCGAGCTCCACCCGAGAGTTGTGCTCCGAGCTCCACCTCGAGCCGAGGACGATCCACCCGAGAGTTGTGCTCCGAGCTCCACCTCGAGCCGAGGCAACTAGGGAAACAAGATCGTTAGGCTTGATGTCCTAGGTTGTGTAGAAGTAGTAGATGGATGTTTTTATCTATTTGGATCCTTTTTCTCTCAACACATGAGATCAAAGGAATTTTCAAGAGGAGGAAGAAGAACTAGCAACCATGGAGCTTTTTTCTTTTCTTCTCACAAGAGAGAGAATGAGAAATCAAGAATAATGAACTAAAGAAAATGAACCATGGTTGCAATAATACACAAACATTATCATTACTAATCCTTTCATGATAAAATTGATGGCTACATTTGAATTGACCATTTTCATATCAAAAATAAAAAGAAAACTAAAGAATAATCTAGACCTCTCATGAAGGTCCAAGTCAACTTTAGTCAAACGGTCAACAAAGTCAAGTGTGGTCAAATGGTCAAAGCAATTAGCCATAACATAATTATCACTAAAAAGATTAGTAAATAATGTCTCTGGCTCATAATGGTTTTGACCGAACCAACTGCCAAAACCCAAATGAGTCCGCCTCATAATGGTTTTGACCGAATCAACTGTCAAAACCCTAATGAGGTACCTCCTTCTTCTTCGCTCCTCAAAACTGTGCATAAACACCCGCATTCGCATTCCGTAGAATGCGAATGCACAGAAGACAAAACTAATCCATCCGTGCAATACTAGGATCCGGTTTAAACCAAAGCCCACTAGTATTGCCTGCCCGAACAACATACGCACACAAGTGCACGTAAGTGATCGTAGCCCTGCTGTAAAACCATACGGCCTCTACACGTTTCGCTCAGTGCAGGGAAACTCTCTGTGTGGGACTCTAAAGACTCGACACTACGCTGGTAGTGGGTTTAACCACAGACCGCAAGCGGCACTAACTGTACGTAACGGTCCCCAGGTAGATGTCGATAAGAAGGACAATGAGGCAAACCCATTCGAACTCCTACTGAGCCTGTATGTGACAATCTCCGTACAGTCCGGTCCGTTCGTCTGAGAATATCGCATGGCGGGCCTAGGGGGGTGGTAAATGTCAGTCTCCTAATAGCGGTACAAGTCGTGTCGGAGTGTAGCCCAGAACACCCTGAGATAATACTGGAAACCTACCAGTATATCTCGCTTGCCCTGGCCAGGGACTACTTGTGTAATGGCTCTCCTAGACACAGCGCGATATCAACCCCCAATACCGGGAGACACGAATCCTGTCTAACCGTCACTGCCTCCAAGTGCTTCGGGACTGCACCCAACTACTACCTATTTGCACGACTCCTTTGAGCCGTGGTAGGGTAGTAATCAAAGTACAGTGGGAACACACTCGAGGCGAAGTGACAGCGTCAAGTCAGCGGACTAAGCTGTATTCATATCACCTGGGAACTGATAACTGACGATAGGTATAATACCAACTAACAGTTCCCGACGAGTCCTGTCCAGTATACTCGTAACCTAACGAGCACCCGCATACTATCTCAAGTACGACGTACTGACGGCTGTGGGACAAACCGTCTCCCCTGCTGGGATGAGAAGCGTATACGCTAGTCTACTCCGGAGTATCGATGCCTCGTCTCGATAATCCTACGACTAGGGACCTGTATAAGGATGTGCTTGTAGATTACCCAGCCCCCACTAGTGTGACTGCCATCACAACGCTGGTAATCAAGCAAAGATCCTAAGGGCTCCACTAATGTGTATAGGCGATATGCTAAAAGAAACACATGTACACACATTGAAGTAGAAACAAACCAAGTAGCATACTACCATTTTGAGCAAGATTGTCTATACAACTGTGAATATCCCAAGCTTTCATCAAGTAATATACAAACTAGTACGATACAGTAATGGCCTCTAGGGCATATACACTAACAATATACACGTGTACTTCTAAAGCTAGTCTAGAACGACGCTATACTCATCCTCCTGCCGGGTCTCACAGTCTGGAACAACAGCAATGGCAAGTCTGGGTAAACAAGAACCTCTCTGTCACCGTCCTTGAGGCTACCGAAGTACCTCTCGGGTGCTTGAGGTTACCCACCATATCTGCGGAGTGGCCAATGGAATGTCAAACCAAATTGAATCTATAGGTTCTTATCAAATTTTCAGTAATCATTTGCGGTTCTGGAATCACTTCCAGTTCTACCATACTCCCACTACTGTTTTCTGAAAAAATCCATTTTTATTAAAACTGTGGTGAGTCAAGAACAATATCACTATTGATCTTCCGGATGGTAGAAAGTCAACCCTCGTCATAGCCCGGGTCAACCCACAAACAGCCATTACAGAAACGTGCCTTGAGTTATCCAGAGTCTGGTTTTAAGCATAAGCCGGAAAACTCCCCGTATCTTAACAATGTTAAGATATGAACTATTCTATATCCAATATAGAAACAGAGACACTGATTTAATTGGAACCAGATTCAAATCATGCAGCTATCTTCAGTGCATGTCAACTAAATGGAGAGAGGCCGATCGGCATTACTCAACTTAGGAGAGCTTCCAATTATGAGTAACCTGAAAGAGAAGCAAGTTCTCTTAATCATTACTATCAACTGAATACCATACACAAGTATCTACATCCTCGATCACCTTGAAGAATCCCAATACTTGCAATACCTGGTTCTCTACTTTATTCATATACCTATAACTTCTCAAAACTCAGACCTTGTGTTTCTACGAAACACTTGTCTAAGAACTAGAGAAATCATAAGTAAACCGAATATAGTACGAGGACCAACCCCTCTGTCCTAATGGACTCTGGACAATATACAATACTCTGTATAAGTCCCCTGAGTCTAATAACTCAATCCCTGTGTGTCGTAGGTTGAAAACTGTACTTATGGTTAAGAAGAATTACATCGTTGTTTAATACTCCTTACCTAACCATCCACTGATATAGGTAAACGTCATAAACATAATTTCAAAAGGTATATCTCACTCTATAAAAATAGACGTACAGATATATCAATCTGAAATTGGTGCATAACAACGGATATTTAAAACCAAATATTTGTCGTCGGGCAAACTACCCAGGTGACTTCCTCAAATATCACCAATCACAACGAATCCCGATATAATGAGGACAATCACCTAATTCCCAATAACTTACTCCCACTCATCATCTGTAAAACCATACAGATGTGAGAATCAAACCTGGTAAATACATATCCTGGAGCAAGTGTCTAATTAGGAAATCAGTTTTCTTTTAACAGTACACAGTGAAACTGAAACATTGAAATGTTTCGATGGGGTATCCGGGTATTCCTAGTAATGCCTCTTCCATTATCCAGATTCACAACTTTAACCGTATATTTCTTTGCCATCTTTCCAAATTCCTTTATATGTCTTTAGTCGTTACCTTCTGTACACCCTCTTAGGCTAAATGGTTTTCTTCCTTCCCTACATTTCGGCACCAGCCTATGGCTTGAAAGAAGACTATCCAATAAGCATAATGGGTGTATTGTCCTAATCCCATGCGCACTCGCAATGCGAGAGAAGGTGAAGAAAAAAGACAACTGAATAGAACCTTATTTCTATTTCTCCTGAAGCAGAATCCATCCCCGAACTGGAACAAGTTCCTTTCGAGTTCGTATATAACCATACGATGGAGTATCCAAATAACTGTGGATCTTCGTAGTGATACGAAGTGTTCTGGAGAAATACAAAGGTGGTGTAGGATTGGCGAAGAAATACTTGGTTTGGTCATGAATAGCAGTCGCAGTTTACTTTGCCCTCCTTCTAATCCCTTTATTTGTCTTTACTTAATACCTTCTGTACACCATACTTAGGCTAATTGGCTTTCTTCATTCCCTACCGTTCGGCACCAGCCTAAGGTTTGGAAGAAGACTATCCAATAGACGTAATGGGTGTACTATCCCAATCCAAGGAACACTCGCAACCTGAGAGAAGGTAAAAGGAAAAGACAACTGAATAGTCCTATTCGTTTTCTCCAGAACCGGAAACCATCCTCGAATCTGGAACAAGTTCCTTCGAGTTCGTATATAACCATACGATGGTTTTATCCAATGGAAGTGGACGTTCGTACTAATACGGGGTGTCCTGGAGAAAAGGGTAAAAGTAGGAGTGGCAATGAGGTTTGCAACTCTGACAATCCAAAACCTAGTGTTTAAGAAGGTTTGGTTAAATTTGGTCACTGAGTCATAGTCAAGGGTCGGGCCATGGTCGCTGCCAAAGAGAGAGAGAGAGAGAAAAAAAACACTCAGCGTGCACTCTAACCTAGATCAGAATGGTTATCAATTTATCCAATCAGGAAACCTCCCACTGTAACGTCAAATTCTTCCCCAAACCTGAAAGAAGAATCAGTCGGGATCACCCGAGGAGTAAACCAACTCATCAGTGGGAATCGGGATCCAACTATCATCGCATGATAACGTGACGGAATCCACTTATGTTATCACACTCCAGAAGGTATGCGCATGCCTGGCAAGTTTCAGTTTCTTTAGAAACTCCCGATGTGATTTTTACCCCAAGCGGTTTATGACCTTGACTAGGTCAACAAACCATAAACCGCCAGTCAAGTTCAACCAGTCATTATTCTGGATTGCATTAAACCCAGCCGTACGTGCCCTTGACTAGGTCAACAAGGTCGTACGACTGTCCTAACCAATCCCATTTATGCAACAGACAAGTACCACTTAGCTACCGAACACTACGTCTTGACTAGGTCAACAAACGCAGCACGAATACTAAATAATACCCGTAAGAAATGACGGAGGGCTACGTCTAGTTTTTGGCGAAAAACTTTTAACGTAATGAACTTGATATCGTTGAAGGAACTGCATAGCCTTTTAGAAAAATATAGTGGCAAAAACCTTCGGTAAAGAGGTCACTCCCGGTGAAGAGATCTCGGCTCTTTCCCCGTAGAATGAGGTGCAGGATATTCCAACTGAATACCACGATGCAAAGCAAAAGTAATCGACTATAGTGAAGTTATTACCCTGACGCAAACTTCTGTCCAAGGGGTCACTCCCGGTGAAGGGATCTCAGCCCTTGCCTCGTCGACTGAGGTGCTGGATATTCATAACCGAATACCACTGTGCAAAACAAAAGAGAACGTCCTTACAATAACAGCTTTTTGAAAAATGTTCCAACAACATCAGAATAGGTTTGTTTAGCTTGCATTGATCCGAATCAACGCAGTCCCATCAATTGATCACACCATAAAAGAACGAAAATAATAATGTACGTATATGCCATCCGCATTCATCACTGGGTCCCGTCATCACCCGTTAGGTTACTTAACTAACGACAGAGCGGGGACTGGACTAGCGCAGATGCAAAACATATACAACATCTACTAGTATATATATCAATATATAATATTCGCTCAAGGCGTGATAAAATGCAACATCACAGAAATGTAATAAGCATCACAGAATAATACAGATATCTGGGATCCCCGGGTTTCATAGAGCCGCTACTGAAACCCGACGTTCCCTGGTCGTGTGGATAGCCTGTGCAATGAAATCCTAGACCCCTACGGGCGCAGCAAGTTACCCGCCAAAACCTGAAGCGAGGCAGCCCCTTTCAGCAATGTAAATGGACCACCCAGCACTTCACGGAATCCGGTAACTTGGGCACCCCACCTTGGGTCAACCTGTACCCCCTACGAGTGCGGCGAATAGCCAGCCAATTCTAGAGTAAAGCCCCCTCCGTCTCAACGCCATGAGATGCGGGCCCGTTGCCCTCTAGAACCCGGCTATCCGTGCACCCCACCGCGGGGCAATTCTAGTATAGAAAGTAAAATATACATACAACTGGTACATCGACCTCAGCCCGGTCGTGCCCCAAAAGAATAATATACAAACAGGCAGTGACGGCAGTCCACATGTCGGACGCTCGCCCCGCAATATCAAATGTACAAATACAACCAAACTGTGCGACCATTGCATCCAGGCTATCCACCACGACAATTCCGCATCATCACAGCACAACACGGAATATCAACGTGAATGTCACGTTCGCAAACCCGTCTAAAAGGGCTATAGCAGTTAGACAGGATTTACCGATCAAAAGACATTCACTGTCGCAGATATAATATAAATACTGTGAACTAACATGTTTAAGATTTTCGATCGACTAAATTTCCCGAAGTGGGCCCCAAGCACTACTGTAGCACTCATAATAAATCTGGGCCCAAAAAGAATATACCAAAAATCCCAATTTCAAATCAGAAAGCTACTGTGAAAATTTCGTACGGCGTTGACATTTTCCTGCCGCGGATCCGCGGCCAGAACAGGGGTTCGGCCGCGGTTCCGCGGTCCTACTGTAGCATCACCGTATCGAATTTTCACAGAATGCTTAAAACTTCCTGCATGAATTTCTGAAACACTCAAATTAATTTTTCGAGCACAAAAAATTTCAACAGAGAACTGGACCTGAAATTGGGTTTTTTAGAAAATCCGTTCGATCGAACTTGTAAACACGTTAGAGCAAACTAGACTAGGTTAATGGCGTGGCTCTGATACCATGTAAGACTACGGTAGCGCCCCGGCCGTCTATCCGAGGCCAAAATGTGGAAATGAAAATTTTTCTTGACTTTAAAACCGGCGCTATCGTATGCTTAAAATCCGGACCGTAACCATTAACCTAATGCTAGCTAACAAGAGACGGGATAGAAGCTATACCGAGCGATCTGTGTCCTTCGGTTTTCGGCCTCCACTCCGATCTCCTCACGGAATCTTCGATCTTCATCTCCTCGTCTGAACGGGCACCACATCGCCGGGTTCTTTTACGGGCTCTCACCTCTGGACCGAGGCAACTCGAGCACGAAATTGGCGAGTCGACGTACCCAAGGATGCTGTAGGCTAAGTGTAGTAGTGTTTGTCTCATGGGGTTGTGAAGTTGCCTTTTGATGGAGGAAACAACAATGGAAAATGAGTTTGGGATTTTGTAGCAAGCATAATATGATATGATAATTTTTTCCCACACAAAAATGAACCTCCCCCCTCTCATATGCATGTGGCCGGCCATAACAAATTGGAGGAGGGAAAAAGCAAGGGAGGTGAGCATAAGAGAGTGTGTGGGTGAGCATAAAAAAATGGGTGATAACAAGGAAAAATAATCACATCAATATCCAATCCAAAATCCTTTCATAATCCATCACAATTAATGCAAACCATGTGAAGAAAAGAATGGAATCAAAAGATGCTAGATTATCACAATCCCTCATTTATAAGAAACCCCCTCCACATATCTAATTTGCACACTTGCAAATAACCCCCTCCATCGGGAAAATCCGGCCGTGAAGGAACAAAGGAAAACTGGCCGAAACGGAATGCAAACTGGCAACTTTAGAAAACCGATCCCGTAATAAATTACAGGAAAACCCCGCGACTGTATATACATACCCACATTTGTATTCCGACCGAATACAAATGCAAAGAGACAAAATCTACACTGTACAATACTAGGATCCGGCTTAAACCAAAGCCCGCTAGTATTTCCCGTCTGATCATGATCCGTGCAATACCGCACGTATATGATCGAACCCTGCCATATCTCCATACGGCCTCTACAGCGTTTCGCCCGAAACTTGAGAAACTGTCTGTGGGGGACTCTAAAGACTCGTCAATATCTTTGGCTGTGGATTTAACCACTAGCACGTCAGAGGTATTAGCCACACGTAATGGGCTACCAGGTATTGACCAAAAGGGACGTCGATGAGCGAACTCATCCTGACACCCTACTGCGCCTGTCAGTGACAATATCCGTACAGTCCGGTCCGTTCGTCTATGAGTATCGCATGGCGGGCCTAGGGGGTTGGTGAAAGTCAGACCCCCAAAAGTGGTACAAGTCGTGTCGGAGTGTAGCCCAGAACACCCTGAGATACTACTGGAATACCTACCAGTAAATTTCCTGCCTCGGCCGAGGGCTTTGTGTAATGGCTCTCCTAGACACAGCGCGATCTCACCCCCAATACCGGAAGAGACGAAACCTCTGCCGATCCGCTCACTGCCTCCATGTGGCTCGGGACTGTACCCAACTAAAACCTGTTTGCACGACTCCTTTGAGCCGTGGTAGGGTAGTAATCAAAGTACAGTGGGAACTCACACAAGACAAATGACGATCTCAGGTCGATGAACTAACCTGTACACATGTCACCAGGGAACTACTATCTGACGTCAGGCATAAGACCAACTAGCATATTCCCGGCGAGTCATGTCCGGTGTACTCATAACCCAATGAGCACCTGTATACATCTTAAGTGAACCAACTGACACCAGTGGCTTGTGTGACCGGCCACCGCCTCTCGTCGGGGTCTCGACTGTATACACTAGTCTACTCTGGAGTATCGATACCCTGTCTCGAGAACTCCCACGACTAGGGACCTTTTAAGGATTTGCTTATAGACCCCAGCTCCCACGTATATGATCGCCATCATACTGCTGGCCGTCAAGCAAGAATCCTACGGGCTCTATCAACGCGCAATAGTGACCTGTAAGATCACCTAAAGCAGCACACGATGATAAAGATAAACCAGATAGCATACTATCATCTTGAGTAAGACCGTTCTAACGGTATAGGTCCTCCCTCAATCATTGCAATCACAGGCGTATGATCCAATAATTGACTCTGAGGGCACTATATCCAACAGGTTCGGTCAAATCAAGTCATATTTGTATGTTGATCTTGTTCTGGTGTTCAGGTTCAGGTTCAAGTATTCATGTTTGGTATATTGGATTCATATTGAATTGGATTCGTGTTTGGATTGGATTCAGATTGATTTGGACCCAGACTTGAGTTAAGTTTTTCTACCTTACATAGTCAAGCACTCAATTTCTCCGGCTCCCTGAGGCTCAAGAGAATTGATCCCGTTTAAACCCATATTTACTAAAGTCCTTAAATGTAATTTATATAACTCGAAGGGGTTTTATGAAAAATATTTTATTTACTTTCAAAATAAACCTCGAGTATTTATTTATCGTATTTAGGGTTTTCATGGATGTAACTTTTAAGATTTGAGGTTTTTTGGTGAATATTAACTTAGCTTGGATGGTTCAGGATATTTTAATGTAAAACCTGTCTTGTATTGATACCTGATGGTATTTTAGTGAAACTTATCATTCTTTTATTTTTTTTATAAAAACATGGAATTTTATTATAAAAAATATGTGGTTTGATAATATTTATATAATATTAATAAAATTAATTATTATTAATTAGAAAATCTCGTTTTTCTTAAAAATCGTATGAAAAATCTTTCGAGACCGAATACTCCGTGAGGAGGTCTGTGTTGGGGTCAAAAATGACACCCTAGTTGACCAAGTCAAAATCAACTCCAAGCCAGGTGGGCCCAAGCCTAGGCCAAGTGGGCCCATGCCCAAATCAAGCCCGAACATGAAGCGGCCGGCCTCCCCCATACCAAAATGAAATCATGTAATAAATAATTTTGATATAATTTTTATGCATGAATGTAAGAAAAATGGGCATAAAGCCAAATTTTTGTAAAGCTCATGGCTCATGTGCAAAACAAATGAGCACATGAGGCATGGGATGGGCAAGATGCCATTTTGTAAAGCCCAAGGGCTATATGTAAATTTGTAAGCCTATAAAAGGCAACATGATAATGAAATAAAAGAGAATATTCATTCTCCCCAAAAATTAGGTTCTGTGTCTCCTTCTCATTTCTCAAGGTTCTAAAACCTTCTTCTCTTTTTTGAATTAAATCAAGAGTTAAATACTTCCTTTTTCAAAAATAAATAGTTTTTCACTATAAAACCCTTGAAGGGGAGCTCGGATCTGCCATCAAATCCCTAGAAGGGGAGATTTTAAGTCTCACCTCTCCTTGTCCCCCAAGATCCAGCCAATATAGAGGAAGAAGAAGGATACCCATCTCCAAAAATCCCATTCCAGGAGGATCCGAGGCTCAAAAGAAGATCCAAAGATTTCTACGAGTTTAACTCCATTCAAGATGTGTTGGAGTTTAGCTCCATAAATCAATCCCTTTTCAGAAATTAACTCCAAATCTATACATAATCCCTGTTAGGAGTTCAACTCCAAAGCCCTCTTGGGAGTTCAACTCCTAACCCAGGGGCTAAACCCCTTTTCCCGCTGGTGTTTCCAGCGGTCGCATGCTGCGCACGTGATCCGCGGGAGCCCAGCGGTCGCGTGCAGGGCACATGACCCGCGGGCGCTAAGTGCTGACGTGGGCCTCACGCGACCCACGGGCGCTCAGCGCCTGACCCGCTGGCGCTCAGCGGCCTCGTGCTGCGCACGTGACCCGCTGGCGACCAGCGGCCGCGCGCAGATCACGTGACCCGCTGGCGCTCAGCGGCCGCGTGCTGCGCACGTGACCCGCTGGCGTCCAGCGGCCGCGTGCTGCGCACGTGACCCGCAGGCAACAACCCGTTGAGATTCTGAATCGAAAAGTCCAGACATTACGAAACAAGAAAGTAAACTTGGTCTGACTGATGTAGAGAAAAGATTCACCAGGAGAATCAATTTGGGAACGAGAAGAAAATATGGGTGCAAGATACCCTTACTTATTTGTAAATTAGTTCTTTTGTAAATGTAAATTTTGAGAACGAAATTTTTATAAAGAGCGTAGAATGTAATGACTCTGAATTTACTGTACGGAATTTTTCAGTTTAATGTACAGAAAATGAGTTATACAGCCGAGTTTGAGTTATAAGTAAATTTTGTTAAACAATAGTAAGAAATAACTTGTAGCTCACTGGTAAAGTCTCTATACTGTTGTGGCATAGCCCCTGTGTTCAATCCCCATCAGACGCATTATTTTTTCTGATTTTTTTTAAAGTTTTTGGAAGCCCAAAAGTTTACACGTGCAATACATAGAAAAATAAAAAGTCAGAAAAATCAAACAGGCACAAAATGGAGTAAACCCTATTTTAATCTCGTGGCATGAATCCCAAAGCCAGATGGCAACAATCGACCGGCGGAATGCATGATATGACCAGCATCGACGGTTGGATGAGCTCCAAAATGCCCCGTGCTTTGCACAATTGACTCTTCCCCTGCCCCTAACTCTCCTGCACTGTTTGATTTTCCTGCAATAAAACAGAGACCCTTCATTTCACCATTTATCATCTTTTTAATGCATTTTAATTCACCATTTTAATTTCAAAACTCTAATTCTACACTATAAATACCACCTCACAATTTGGTTCAATATCATTCTGAAAATTCCAACCAAAACTCTCAAAATTTCTTAAGTACAAGTGGAGTAAATGAGAAGTTAGCAAGCGATCAACTTCTGGCGAGGATTGAAGCAAATTCCGGGATCCCGCGACCCTACGATGTTCAACTCTTTTTTTTCAACCTTTCTTTGAGCTAATCTAATAGCAAGTCCCTTCCAATCTTCATTTCTCTCCTTTAAAAATCCATTTTTAAAGTGAATATCGGTAAGTGGAGTTAATACCGATATCTATTTGCTAAACTATAAAAACTCCCCTTTTTCTTACATATTGTTCATCCAAATTTTTACAAAATAATTGTAATCTTAATTATAAATGTTTAGAATAAATTTTAACCTATAATTCCATGCAAAATAACTTTAATTTAAGTTTTTCATTTAAATTCCATGAACTTTAGTATCACCTCTTTTAGTATCGCTTAAATATAACTTAGGAAAACTTCACAGGGTAACGACCTATCCCTCACATACACTCTTGTTCTATAGCACATGTCTTTGTGTGAATTTTGGTTAAGAAGAAAATATTAAATTAAAATACTACTCACTTTAAAAACGGTTTTCTTTTAAAACAGTATTCTTAATTCCTTTGCGAATATACCTCTACAACTCTCTTTAGGGAACCCACTATTTGATGGTGCAGATTATCGCACATCCTTGGGCTAGTAGAGCGAGATGCAGACCTCCTCACGGAGTATTCGGTCTCGAAAGGTTTTAAATACGGTTTTTAAGAAAAATGAATTTTTCTACTTAAATAAAATTAAATTTTTAATAATTATATAAAATTACAAAATCTATATATTTTCAAAATATATTAAACTTACATTTTTAAAATGAAAGAATTACAAGTTTCACTATAATGCCATTAAGATACCAACAAAAGACAAGTTTTACAATAAAATACCATGAACTTTCCAAGCTAAGCAATCATCGCTAAAATACCTCAAATTCTTAAAATTCATATCCATGAAAATCCTAAATAATATAAAGAAATACTCGAGATTTATTTTGAAATTTTATTAAAATTATTTTTCATAAATCCCCCTCGAGTTATATAAAACAATATTTAAGAACTTTAGTAAATATAGGTTTAAGCGCGATCAATTCTCTTGAACCCCAGGGAGCCAGAGAAAGTGAGTGCTTGCCTATTTAAGATAGAAAACTTAATGGAGTTATCAATGGTAATTGTCTTGGAGAAAAACACAAATCCTGCCGTCCATGTGCAGCAGTTACCTATAACTCCCGAACCTAATTCAGGATCTAAATCAGTTACAAGTGTCTGACTCAGTCTGAGTCTAACTCAAACCTGAATCCAAACTTAAATCAGAGTCTAATTCAAATATGAATCCAAAGTATAACATGAATATTTGAACCTGAACCTGAATACTTGAATTCAAACATCAATACCAAACATGAATATTTGACCTGACTTGACCGAACCATGGTTATAACTTGACATGACTTCTTGAATACATGATTACATCATTAACCTGACTGCTTGAACAACTTGTATTCATAGTTTTGGCAACACTTGTAAATATAACTTTATACAATACATTACGCGGAGATAATAGGGTAGATTGGTACGGAACGTATTAACGTGGCACGAGATGGTCGCTTAAAAGACACCTACATGAACTCTCGTGACGTTGTCCCGTGGGTTTTGACGGGGCCTTGTATTATATGTTACCATAGTCCACGAGGTAAGATGGACTTCTCTCATATACACAAATACCTTCTGTACCAAGTTACAAACAACTACGTTAGAATAACAAGCATATATCTGTACAACTTACCAATTTCATTTCGCATTACTTGTTATATTCGATTCTTTCTTTTGGGACTTACCGAGCGCAAGTTCGCTTACGATATTCCTGTCTATTTCTTTCTTTAGAATGTTCGTCAGGAGAACCGAACTCTCAAGAGATCGAGCCTATCCAGGAGGGCTTGGAGCAGCTCACCGCTCAACCAGACTACCAGTTCATCTTGTACTTATTTTATTTTGTATGCCACTATTTAGGCATTGCTTATTTCATTGTATCTTTTCTTTTCAAAAACAGTTGTATGTAAATATGAATGTAAATAAAGGTTGCTGTTTATATTTTTATATCACTTGTCATTCTTGTGCATTTTATATAAAATGCTTAATTACGATTAACATATTTATTTCTTAGTAAATACGTTGCGGCCTGCCACGTCACCGATTCTGTACACTGGGAAGCAGGGCATGGCACCCGACGACGCGAGACAAGGTCGACACCCGCCTTAGAAGATGAAGAAGAAGAGGAGGAACTCTCTCGACTATCGGAAGCTGAGGAGGAGGAAGACCCTATGGACTCGGCTTCAGAAACTGAAGCCTCATCGCCTGACTCGATCCCTACTACGTCAACAGACAATTCAGAAGAAGACATCTAACCTGATTCAAGAAAGGACTCGCCGAGGAAAATTTTGGTTGAAGTTCCGACCTAAGCAGATGGACGCCGATCAATCTTCAGGCAATGAGAGTCGACTAGGGCAAAGTGTCGGCCATAGGAGAGCCCCTTCTATTTATACACTCTACGAGAAAGTATTCAATGGCCCAAATTAGTTCCCGCCAAAATGAAGCGTCGCGCCTAATAGATATCATGACTCCACGTGGCGACCGTCCATTGGGCACATCTTCTCATGGCAGGATTCGGTGACAGTTCCTCACGACCCTGCCACCCTACGGCGGACGCGTGGCACGTAATCCAACCGGCGGGTGAATGAAACGGCGCCCCCTCTTTAAAAGCGCAATCATTTCGCTGATCCGCTGACATCACCAAAGATACGTGCGGGGACTGAGGCGCTTCGTAAGCCGCCACGTGGATCCAGCGACCCAAGAGGAGCTGCCACTAAACGTAACGTCGTAGTTGGGCAGCCCATCACAGGGAAATTTTCGGCTAAATCATGAAAAGCTGGGGTTACCACTCTCGTCATTGACCTATAAATAGATCAGGGCGAGAGTGGAGGCTGATGATGAGGCTTACGAACGGGAACACCCCAGATTACGACGCGTGGGAAATGACGTGTCGTCAACGCATATCCTCTGGACCCCTGGGGGCTATGACAGGGAATCCGTGCGACACATTACGAGTCTTCCTCGGGATCCCGTGACGAGGTGGTACCCGACCTTATGGAAAAGCCTCCCCGGAGTACCCCCCATATGCGCTCAGGCAGCCGAGACTCCTCGGTCTCCTCGCTCGACTCCGAGCTATCTATCGAGCTGAGACTCCTTGACCTCCCTGTCAAACCCGGAGCACAGAACCCAAGCGCCCCCGTAACGGCTCCGCGTATCTTGCCAGAACGAGATTTCCGCTGCTCCAAGTCCCGCATCTCACGCCGGCACGTTTCTCCGTTAATAAGCGTATCTCGCTATTAATAGGCATATTCCGCCATCAACGCGAATGTACTATAAGGGCGTAACGGACGGTGGGAACCTCGCGCCGGATCGCTCCCACGCGATCGCTATATAAACCCCCTCTTCCAAACGATTGAGATAAGTAAAATCTATTCCAATACGCCGCTACCCTGTGTTTATATCTCGGTACTTACTTGATCGTCAGAGGGTCCTTCGGTGGTCACCCACCCCGGAACTTTCTTTGCAAGTAGCTCGGCGTCAACAATAACCCATTGAGATCCACACATCCAATTTCCACTCTCAATCTCAACCGTTCAAGAACGCTTGCAGCAGGATCGACGGAGGACAATATCTGAGGGAGATTTCCACCTCCATCTGGTAGGATTTCAAACTGATAGGTAAAGTATTACTCTGCTCTTGATAGGGACAAACCGCACCGGTACCTTGGACATAATTAAGTATTAGATGATACGAGTTTCATTTTTACCCTCCTATATGATATGCAGACAAGCTGAAAAGCTGATAGTAAAGTTTCTATTTTAAGCACGCCAAAAATCTCTTAAATATTCTTTTGTATGTGGCGTTTTCATTTTTATCCTCGATGATTTTCAACCGTTTAATAATCCACTTAGAAGTGGCATTTGTGATTTTAAACACTCTTAGAAGCTACATTGTACATGATGTTATTTGTTATCATACTCGTTTGTCAATCCCGTCTGATGGAGGGTGGAATCTCCTTCAGATGTTGTTTCCCGTTGATCTGCTGATGGCAGCGATGGGTGGCTGAGATTTGATCTAGAGACAGACTCCTGAAGCGTGTGGATCTCAATGGGTTTGGAGTTGTTAAGCCGAGCTACCTGTAAGGAAGTCCCGGGGTGGTTAGACCACCGAGGACCCTCCGAAGTTCAAGTTAGTGGGGTAATCCGAGCAGAGTAACGGCTTAGTGGATTAGAATTGGCTTACCTTGACCGTCTGAAGGAAGGGTTTAAGTAGTGGTGGCAGCAGGTGCAGTAGGCGCGAGAATCACGCCGGCCGTTACGCTCACGACGTCATTCCCGCGTGATGAGCGGGACCTCCCATTAATGGCGAGACAGGCTCGTTAATGGGGGATCGTAGTGGCGTGGAACGTGGGATGTGGCCGGCGGAGATCTCGCGCATGGCGAGATTCGCGGGATGGCGGTTACACCTGCAAGCGGTGCTGTTGGTTGGTCGATGGACCGGGGAATATGACCTCGGCGGAAGAACTCACAGACGAGCGAGAGAGCCGAGGCATCTTGTTTCTGCGGTAGCTCGAGAACGAGCTGTGAGGCCGAGGAGGCCAATTGTGCTGGGGCTCGGAGGCGAGCCGGCCTCGTCGGTAGGACGGGCATAGGAGCAGTTTGGTCGGCCCCTGTAGGTCCTTTCTTGCATGTTCTGGGACACGTCATCTGCCACGAGTCATGATCTGGGAGATCACCGATATCGAGCATCATCATTAGCCCCCCACTCTCGTTCCGATCTATTTTGTGGGTCGGGTCGAGAGTGGACTGCTCGGTTCTCTCTGTGTGGCTTGGCGCTGGTAATTCCTTGTGGTGGATTGTCCGGGGATGACACGGTGTTCTTGTTGTCGCGCATCGAGTATGAGTTTATTTGGCGGGTCTTGGATCCGTGTCTTTGTAGGGTAGGAAGTTACCCGCTGAGGATGCGCCGAGCAGGAAGGGACTCGGCGGCCTCACGAAGAGGGCTTCAGATCTTCAACATCTGATAGGTAGGAGGATGCCCGTTGGGGATGCGCCGAGCAGAAAGGAACTCGGCGGCCTCATGATGAGGGCTTGAGATCCTCACCGTCTGATAGGCAGGAGGACGCCCGCTGGGGATGCGCCGGGCAGGAAGGAACTCGGCGGCCTCACGGTGAGGGCTTCAAATCCTCATCCTCTGATGGGCAGGAGGATGCCTGCTGGGGATGCACCACGCAGGAAGGAACTCGACGGCCTCACGATGAGGGCTTGAGATCCTCAGCGTCTGATGGACAGGAGGACGCCCGCTGGGGATGCGCCGAGAAGGAAGGAACTCGGCGGCCTCGCGGTGAGGGCTTCAGATCCTCAGCGTCTGATGGGCAGGAGGATGCCCGTTAGGGATGCGCCAAGCAGGAAGGAACTCGGCGGCCACACGATGAGGGCTTGAGATTGTCAGCGTCTGATGGGCAGGAGGATGCCCGCTGGGATGCGCCGAGCAGGAGGGAACTCGGCGGACTCACGATGAAGGCTTAAGATCCTCAGCATCTGATGGGCAGGAGGATGCCTGCTGGGGATGCGCCGAGCAGGAAGGAACTCGGAGGCATCGTGATGAGGACTTCAGATCCTCAGCGTCTGATGGGCAGGAGGATGCCCGCTGGGGATGCGCCGAGCAGGAAGGAACTCGGCGGATTCATGGTGAGGGCTTCAGATCCTCAGCGTTTGATGGGTAGGAGGATGCCCGCTGGGGGTGCGCCGAGCAGGAGGGAACTTGGCGGCCTCTTGGCGAGGGCTTTGATCCCTGGCGTTGTAGGGTAGGGAAGCTACCAGCTAGCGATGGCCGAGCAGGGTAGCTGCAGGGCTGCCTCTTCGTGAGGGTTTTGATCCTTGGCGCTGGAGGGGCCATGGGAGGCCTACCAAGGATGAACGAGCAGGGTAGCTGCTCGATGCCTCTTGGCGAGGACTTTGATCCTTAGCGTGGGAGAGGTCGTGAGTGGCCTGCTAAGGATGGCCGAGCAAGATAGCTGCTCGGTGCCTCTTGGCAAAGGCTTTGATCCTTAAGGACGCCCGAGCGGGATAGGCGTCCGGTGCCTCTTGGCGAGGGCTTTGATCCTTAGCGTTCTACCAGGGTCGACCGAGCACATGTCGTGCTAAGCGGTTGCCTCTTTCGAGGGCTTTTCATCCTTAGCGCGGGAGGGGCGTAGGAGGCCTACTAAGGATGCCCGGGCGGGGTTGCCGCCCGGCGCCTCATGGCGAGGGCTTTGATCCCTGGTGGTGTGCCAGGGATAACCGAGCACGGGTTGTGCTAAGCGGTTGCCTCTTTCGAGTGCTTTTGGGTCCTTAAGGATGGCCGAGCAGGGTTGCTGCCCGGTGCCTCTTGGCGAGGGCTTTGATCCCTGGCGTTGTGGGGTAGGGAAGCTACCGGCCAGGAATAGCCGAGCAGGGTAGCTGCAGGGCTGCCTTTTCGTGAGGGCTTTGATCCCTGGCGTTGCGAGGTAGAGGAATTACCTGCTAGGGATAGCCGAGCAGGGTAGCTGCTCGGCTGCCTCTTGGCGAGGGCTTTGATCCCTGGCGTTGTGAGGTAGGAGAGCTACCGGCCAGGGATAGCCGAGTGGGGTAGCCGCTCGGCTGTCTCTTAGTGAGGGCTTTGATCCCCGGCATTGCGAGGTAGGGAGCTACCGGCCAGGGATAGCCGAGCGGGGTAGCCGCTCGGCTGCCTCTTGGCGAGGGCTTTGATCCCTGGCGTTGCGAGGTAGGGGAGCTACCTGCTAGGGATAACCGAGCAGGGTAGCTGCTCGGCTGCTCTTGGTGAGGGCTTAGCTCCCTGGCGTTGCGAGGTAGGGGAGCTACCTGCCAGGGATAGCCGAGCAGAGAAGCTGCTCGGCTGCCTCTTGGCGAGGGCTTTGATCCCTGGCGCTGCGAGGTAGGGGAGCTACCTGCCAGGAATAGACGAGCAGGGTAGCCGCTCGGCTGCCTCTTGGCGAGGGCTTAGCTCCCTGGCGTTGCGAGGTAGGGGAGCTACCGGCCAGGGATAGCCGAGCAAGGTAGCCGCTCGGCTGCCTCTTGGCGAGGTCTTTGATCCCTGGCGTTGCGAGGTAGGGGAGCTACCTTCCAGGGATAGCCGAGCAGGGTAGCCGCTCGGCTGCCTCTTGGTGAGATCTTAGCTCCTTGGCGTTGCGAGGTAGGGGAGCTACCGGCCAGGGATAGCCGAGCAGGGTAGCTGTAGGGCTGCCTCTTCATGAGGGCTTTGATCCTTGGCATTGCGAGGTAGGGGAGCTACCTGCCAGGGATAGCCGAGTAGGGTAGCTGCAGGGCTGCCTCCTGGCGAGGGCTTTGATCCCTGGCGTTGCGAGGTAGGGGAGCTACCGGCCAGGGATAGCCGAGCGGGGTAGCCGCTCGGCTGCCTCTTAGTGAGGGCTTTGATCCTTGGCGTTGCGAGGTAGGGAGCTACAGGCCAGGGATAGCCGAGCGGGGTAGCCGCTCGGCTGCCTCTTGGCGAGGGCTTTGATCCCTGACGTTGCGATGTAGGGGAGCTACTTGCCAAGGATGGCCGAGCGGGGTAGCCGCTCGGCTGCCTCTTGGCGAGGGCTTTGATCCCTGGCGTTGCGAGGTAGGGGAGCTACCGGCCAGAGAGGGCCAAGCGGGGTAGCCGCTCGGCTGCCTCTTGGCAAGGGATTTGATCCCTGGCGTTGCGAGGTGAGGGAGCTACCTGCCAAGGATAGCCGAGCGGGGTAGCCGCTCGGCTGCCTCTTGGCGAGGGCTTTGATCCCTGGCGTTGTGAGGTAGGGGAGCTACCTGCCAGGGACAGCCGACCGGGGGGCTTTGGTCCCCGGCGTTGCGAGGTAGGGGAGCTACCTGCCAGGGATAACCGAGCAGGGTAGCTGCTCGGCTGCCTCTTCGTGAGGGCTTTGATCCCAGGCGTTGCGAAGTAGGGGAGGTACCTGCCAGGGATAGCCGAGCAGGGTAACTGCTCGGCTGCCTCTTAGTGAGGGCTTTGATCCCCGGCGTTGCGAGGTAGGGGAGCTACCAGCCAGGGATAGCCGAGCAGGGTAGCTGCTCGGTTGCCTCTTCGTGGGGGCTTTGATCCCTGGCGTTGTGGGTAGGGAGCTACCAGCCATGGATAGCCGAGCATGGTAGCCGCTCGGTTGATTTGTGAGGTTCGGTCCGACTTTCCCGGTGAGAGTATCGGGAAGAGGGATAGTCGCGGGCGACACGTGTCACTAATGCGCGGGGGAGGTGAAGCGCCGGGGCCGCGTCATTTCGATTCTGCCAAGAAAGGCTCGATGTCTGCCGCATAGCGGCACCGTTGCGTGTGAAGCGAACGACTGATAGGCTCCTCGGGCGTTGATGGCGTTCGGAGGAGGAGATTCATCCACGCCTCCATTGAGGGGGAGGCGGCGGTTGGCGCTTGGATCGTTGTGATGATCGCTGGCCATCGGAATGAGATCGGAAGGCGAACTTTTGTTTTTGTGGAATCAAAGTTTTTCCTACAGACGGCGCCAGCTGATGGAGGGTGGAATCTCCTTCAGATGTTGCTTCCCGTTGATCTGCTGATGGCGGCGATGGGTAGCTGAGATTTGATCTGGAGACAAACTCCTGAAGCGTGTGGATCTCAATGGGTTTGGAGTTGTTGAGCCGAGCTACCTGTAAGGAAGTCCCAGGGTGGTTGGACCACCGAGGACCCTCCGACGATCAAGTTAGTGGGGTTATCCGAGCAGAGTAACGTCTTAGTGGATTAGAATTGGCTTACCTTGACCGTCTGAAGGAGGGGTTTAAGTAGTGGTGGTAGCAGGTGCAGTAGGCACGAGAATCATGGCGGCCGTTACGCTCCCGACGTCACGCCCGCTTGATGAGCGGGATCTCCCATTAATGGCGAGACAGGCTCGTTAATGGGTGATCGTAGTGGCGTGGAACGTAGGATGTGGCCGGCGGAGATCTCGCGCATAGCGAGATTCGCGGGATGGCGGGTACGCCTGCAAGCGGTGCTGTTGGTCGGTCGATGGACCGGGGAAGATGACCTCGGCGGGAGAGCTCGCGGATGAGCGGGAGAGCCGAGGCATCTTGTTTCTGCGGTAGCTCGGGAACGAGCTGTGAGGCCGAGGAGGCCAATTGTGCTGGGGCTCGGAGGCGAGCCAGCCTTGTCGGTAGGACGGGCATAGGAGCAGTTTGGTCGGCCCCTGTAGGTCCTTTCTTGCATGCTCTAGGACACGTCATCTGCCACGTGTCATGATCTGGGAGATCGCCGATATCGAGCATCATCATTAGCCCCCCACTCTCGTTCCGATCTATTTTGTGGGTCGGGTCGAGAGTGGACTGCTCGGTTCTCTCTGTGCGGCTTGGCGCTGGTAATTCCTTGTGGTGGATTGTCCGGGGACGACACGGCATTCTTATTGTCGCGCATCGAGTATTAGTTTATTCGGCGGGTCTTGGATCCGTGTCTTTGTAGGGTAGGAAGTTACCCGCTGGGGATGCGCCGAGCAGGAAGGGACTCGGCGGCCTCACGAAGAGGGCTTCAGATCTTCAGCGCCTGATGGGCAGGAGGATGCCCACTGGGGATGCGCCGAGCAGAAAGGAACTCGGCGGCCTCACGATGAGGGCTTGAGATTCTCAGCGTCTGATGGGCAGGAGGACGCCCGCTGGGGATGCGCCGGGCAGGAAGGAACTCGGCGGCCTCGCGGTAAGGGCTTCAGATCCTCAGTGTCTGATGGGCAGGAGGACGCCCGCTGGGGATGCGCCGCGCAGGAATGAACTTGGCGGCCTCACGATGAGGGCTTCAGATTCTTAGCGTCTGATGGACAGGAGGACGCCCGCTGGGGATTCGCCGAGCAGGAAGGAACTCGGCGGCCTCACGGTGAGGGCTTGAGATCTTCAGCGTCTGATGGGCAGGAGGATGCCCACTGGGGATGCACCGAGCAGGAGGGAACTCGGCGGCCTCACGATGTGGGCTTGAGATTCTCAGCGTCTGATGGGCAAGAGGATGCCCGCTGGGGATGCGTCGAGCAGGAAGGAACTCAGAGGCCTCGCGGTGAGGTCTTCAGATCCTCAGCATTTGATGGGCAGGAGGATTCCCGCTGGGGGTGCGCCGAGCAGGAGGGAACTCGGCGGCCTCTTGGCGAGGGCTTTGATCCCTGGCGTTGTGGGGTAGGGAAGCTACCAGCCACGGATGGCCGAGCAGGGTAGCTGCAGGGCTGCCTCTTCATGTGGGCTTTGATCCTTGGCGCTGGAGGGGACATGGGAGGCCTGCCAAGGATGAACGAGCAGGGTAGCTGCTCGGTGCCTCTTAGCGAGGGCTTTGATCCTTAGCGTGGGAGGGGCCGTGAGTGGCCTGCTAAGGATGGCCGAGCAGGGTAGCTGCTCGGTGCCTCTTGGCGAAGGCTTTGATCCTTAAGGACGCCCGAGCGGGGTTGCTGCCCGGTGCCTCTTGACGAGGGCTTTGATCCCTGGCGTTCTGCCAGGGACGACCGTGCACAGGCCGTGCTAAGCGGTCTCCTCTTTCGAGGTCTTTTCATCCTTAGCACGGGAGGGGCGTAGGAGGCCTACTTAGGATGCCCGGGCAGGGTTGCCGCCCGGCGCCTCATGGCGAGGGCTTTGATCCCTGGTGGTGTGCCAAGGATAACCGAGCACGGGTTGTGCTAAGCGGTTGTCTCTTTCGAGGGCTTTTGGGTCCTTAAGGATGGCCGAGCAGGGTTGCTGCCCGGTGCCTCTTGGCGAGGGCTTTGATCTCTGGCGTTGTAGGGGTAGGGAAGCTACCGGTCTGGGATAGCCTAGCAGGGTAGCTGCTGGGCTGCCTCTTCGTGAGGGCTTTGATCCTTGGCGTTGCGAGGTAGAGGAGCTACCTGCCAGGGATAGCCGAGCAGGGTAGCTGCTCGGCTGCCTCTTGGCGAGGGCTTTGATCCCTGGCGTTGCGAGATAGGGGAGCTACCGGCCAGGGATAGCCGAGCGGGGTAGCCGCTCGGCTGCCTCTTAGTGAGGGCTTTGATCCCCGGTGTTGCGAGGTAGGGAGCTGCCGGCCAGGGATAGCCGAGCGTGGTAGCCGCTCGGCTGCCTCTTGGCGAGGGCTTTGATCCCTGACGTTGCGAGGTAGGGGAGCTACCTGCCAGGGATAACCAAGCAGGGTAGCCGTTCGGCGGCCTCTTGGTGAGGGCCTAGCTCCCTGGAGTTGCGAGGTAAGGGAGCTACCTGCCAGGGATAGCTGAGCAGGGTAGCTGTTCGGCTGCCTTTTGGCGATGGCTTTGATCCCGGGCATTGCGAGGTAGGGGAGCTACCTGCCAGGGATAGCCGAGCAGGATAGCCGCTCGGCTGCCTATTGGTGAGGGCTTAGCTCCCTGGCGTTGCGAGGTACGGAAGCTACCGGCCAGGGATAGCCGAGCAGGGTAGCTGCTCGGCTGCCTCTTGGCGAGGGCTTTGATCCCTGGCGTTGCGAGGTAGGGGAGCTACCTTCAACGGATAGCCGAGCAGTGTAGCCACTCGGCTGCCTCTTGGTGAGGGCTTAGCTCCCTAGCGTTGCGAGGTAGGGGAGCTTCCGGCCAAGGATAGCCGAGCGGGGTAGCTGCAGGGCTGCCTCTTCATGAGGGCTTTGATCCCTGGCGTTGCGAGGTAGGGGAGCTTCCTTCTAGGGATAGCCGAGCTGGGTAGCTGCAGGGCTGCCTCTTGGCGAGGGCTTTGATCCCTGGTGTTGCGAGGTAGGGGAGCTACTGGTCAGGGATAGTCGAACGGGGTAGCCGCTCGGCTGCCTCTTAGCGAGGGCTTTGATCCCTGGCGTTGCGAGGTAGGGAGCTACCGGCCAGGGATGGCCGAGCGGGGTAGCCGCTCGGCTGCCTCTTGGCGAAGGCTTTGATCCCTGGCATTGCGAGGTAGGGGAGCTACCTGCCAGGGATGGCCGAGCGGGGTAGCCGCTCGGCTGCCTCTTGGCAAGCGGAGGGCGTTGCGAGGTAGGGGAGCTACCTGCCTGAGATAGCCGAGCAGGGTAGCTGCTCGGCTGCCTCTTCGTGAGGGCTTTGATTCCCGGCGTTGCGAGGTAGGGGAGCTACCTGCCAGGGATAGCCGAGCAGGGTAGCTGCTCGGCTGCCTCTTCGTGAGGGCTTTGATTCCCGGCGTTGCGAGGTAGGGGAGCTACTTGCCAGGGATAGCCGAGCAGGGTAGCTGCTCGGCTGCCTCTTCGTGAGGGCTTTAATCCCCGGCGTTGCGAGGTATGGGAGCTACCTGCCAGGGATAGCCGAGCAGGGTAGCTGCTCGGCTGCCTCTTAGTGAAGGCTTTGATCCCTGGCATTGTGGGTAGGAAGCTATCAGCCAGGGATAGCCGAGCAGGGTAGCCGCTCGGTTGATTTGTAAGGTTCGGTCTGACTTTCCCGGTGAGAGTATCGGGAAGAGGGATAGTCGCGGGCGACACGGTCACCAATACGCGGGGGAGATGAAGCGCCGGAGCCGCGTCGTTTCGATTCTGCCAAGAAAGGCTCGATGTCTGCCGCGTAGATGCACCATTGCGTGTGAAGCGAACGACTGATGGGCTCCTGGGGCGTTGATGGCGTTTGGAGGAGGAGATTCGTCTGCGCCTCCGTTGAGGAGGAGGCGGTGGTTGGCGCTTGGATCGTTGTGATGATCGCTGGCCATCGGAATGAGATTGGAAGGCGAACTTTTGTTTTTGTGGAATCAAAGTTTTTCCCACAGACGGTGTCAGCTGATGGAGGGTGGAATCTCCTTCAGATGTTGCTTCCCGTTGATCTGCTGATGGCGGTGATGGGTGGCTGTGATTTGATATGGAGACAGACTCCTGAAGCATGTGGATCTCAATGGGTTTGGAGTTGTTGGGCCGAGCTACCTGTAAGGAAGTCCCGGGGTGGTTGGACCACCGAGGACCCTCCGACGATCAAGTTAGTGGGGTAATCCGAGTAGAGTAACGGCTTAGTGGATTAGAATTGACTTACCTTGACCGTCTGAAGGAGGGGTTTAAGTAGTGGTGGTAGCAGGTGCAGTAGGCGCGAGAATCACGCCGGCCGTTACGCTCCCGACGCCACGCCCGCTTGATGAGCGGGACCTCCCATTAATGGCGAGACATGCTTGTTAATGGGGGATCGTAGTGGCGTGGAACGTGGGATGTGGCCGGCAGAGATCTCGCGCATGGCGAGATTCGCGGGATGGCGGTTACGCCTGCATGCGGTGCTGTTGGTCGGCCGATGAACCGGGGAAGATGACCTCGACGGGAGAGCTTGCGGATGAGCGGGAGAGCCGAGGCATCTTGTTTCTTCGGTAGCTCGGGAACGAGCTGTGAGGCTGGGGAGGCCAATTGTGCTGGGGTTCGAAGGTGAGCCAGTTTCTTCGGTAGGACGGGCATAGGAGCAGTTTGGTCGGCCCATGTAGGTTATTTCTTGCATGCTCTGGGACACGTCATCTGCCACGTGTCATGATCTGGGAGATCGCCGATATCGAGCATCATCACCGTCTCTTGTAAAGCATTTGGTTGTCGGTATTGTAAATGTACGAAGAAACCATGTTTGTAGCTCGCTTGCACTGTTCATGCGAATGTTTCTCTATACCGGTATGAAATTTGTTTTCATATTGTGAAGAAATAGAAAAAAAAAATTCAACAAAGTAACTTGAATTCAATTTTACGAGCAAAGCGTTTTTTTTTTTGATTAAGGAGATCAGGGTAATGAGATAAAGTGGACACGGGAGGACAATTCCTCCTAAAAATAATAAATGCAAAAGATATGGGCCAGCGATCCGTATCCTCACCCCCTATCTTTGCTTTTGATACTCGTACACCGAACTAACCCACAGCGACTCTTGTTTGTCTTGAGCCTCTCACCCTCATATTTTTCCAGCTCCCAAAGTCCCCACCCTTTTGACTTACACCCCGCACCCCCACACGAATGCATTTCCCATTCAATTCGAAAAATCAAAATATGGGGTACACTTAACACCTTTATTCCACCCAGCGTCGGTGCGCATATCCTCGATGTTTCCATATTCCTCGCTCCGATTATATCCATCATTAACTAACCACTGCTAATTAACTAGCATAACTAGTGGCTAATTAGCCATGGAGCCACTTAAAGCTTGCCACGTGGGACGGCGATGCATGAGTCCGAAAAAGCTTGGTGCTTGTAAGGAATATAAAGAAGCCGGCCGGGTTTAGGGGATTCGTACCTTATGCCCGTAGCGGTTACACATGCACGACTTAACAGCTGTCCTGCACTCGTATTCTGGTTTTGCTGTAAACTATTGCCTTCTCTCTCATCCGTTACGGTTGCACGTGCCTGCACCATGGGCTTGCCTCATGGCGCACGTGCGTTGGCATGCCCCGCCTTTTTGGCAGCAAGCGATATCTGGCTGAATTTCCATATCGGCCTACACGTGTCCTTTTCCTTCAGAATGAAAGGATGGTTTTGTCAATCAGCACGAGCGGGTCACGTGGTACGTATGGATGGGTAGGTTCAGTTTGTCTCCCATCTTAGGCACCGTCAAATATAAAAAAGATATTTAGGTTGGATCCGATTCAGATCTCTACTAGATTAAAATTAGTCATCGAGATTAGGGTAATACTTGATTAATATTCTTATCCCAGTTCTGCAGCAAGAGATTCCAAAGCTTCCCTTCTTCCCGAGACACAACCCACCCCCGTGACGTGATGTGTTGCCTTCCTCATCTCCACACTCACTTTATTTTCTTATATTTAAACTATATGTAACATTTATATATAAAGCTAGATTCCAATTCAATGGAAACTTAATTATTTAGATGGTGTTGGTGCCTAATAAATATCAATTTCAAATAAAATGCCTTCTTATTTGGAATAATTTGCTCTCATTTTAAATTTAACAAGCGAAAAAACTTGATGATTGTACGAAGACAATTAAAGATAGCAAAAGAGAGTCATCATCGAGGCCGATCGGCAGTGGCGTTCGGATGGTTGTTGATCGGTCAAGATTTACTTCCGGTCGCCGTTTGCCGATTGGCGCTTGATCGCCGATCATTGGTTTGTCATTGGAGGTTTCATTATCATCGATGGTCTGTGACTATTACTTGAAGGGCGTGAAGGTATATGTTGATTGGCGATGGTAGATCGTTGGTCGGTCACTAGTCGTGACAGTGGTCGTGGCGACTAGTCGTCTGTTTTTGGTCGGTCACCGGTCACGGCGGTGGCCACATCGATCGAGCACTTGTTATCAGTCTATCATCGGCTGTCTATCGTCGGTTTAGTGATGACAATCCGACGCCGGTGGTCGATCGTCGGTGGTCAATCGTGCCACCGGTCGCTGTCGGTCGGTCGTGTTTTGGTCGGCTGGCAGCGGTCTATTGGTTACGAATGGCCGCCAATTGCAGGTCGGTTGCTGTCTATCGACAGCGGACGGTCGCGCCAACGGTCGGCGGCGGTTTGTCGCCTGCGGTCGGCAGCGGTTTATCACCGGCGATTGGCGGCGTCGGCGAACGACGGTCAATCGTCGATTTTGGATTGGTATCAGCAGTCTATCGTCGGTTTGTCATTGTCAGCTATGAGCCTTGATGGGCTGAAGGTCTTGAGAATTTTAGAATCCGAGGGGCTATCGACGAATTTGAAGATCGAAATTTTGTTCATGCTTGTATTATAATTCTAGATGAAGGTTTTTAAAAATCAAATTCCAGGAGTTTGATAATAATTTGCGACTAAGGGCCTGTTTGGTTGCAGGATTATGGGTTTGAATTTGGATTTTGGATTGTGGAATCCTAGGATTCCACAATTTTGTGTTTGGTTGCAAAATTAGGATTTTTAGGATTCCTTTGTTTTGTATGGGGGGCCCACCACAAAAGAAGGATTCATGAATCCTAAAAAATTTCAAGGATTCTCAAGGAATTAGCACTATTCATTGTACTTTTAGATGGGGCCCATGCACTTTATTTATTTAACAATCCTCTCTCTCCCTCTCTCTAAAATCCTAAAATGCAAATCCCTTTTTTTTCCACCAACCAAACCAAGATTACAAGGATCTACAAATCCAATACTAGGAATCCAAAACCAACCAAAAAACAAATTAACAAATCCAGAAATTTCAACCGTACTATTTTTGGAATACAAATTACATAATCCTGCAACCAAACAGTCCCTGACACTCAACTGTGACATGACAGAGTTTCAAATGATATAAGACTATCGTTATTTCTCAAATTCCAACAAATTCATTTGATTTGGAAATTACAGGAGACTAACACCCCAGGTGACAAGATGGGTAACAAAAAAGAGAGTGAAGCTGGCGCAAAGCGCAAGAGAAAAGCCCAAAAAGGAGAAAAACGTGCCAATTTTTACAAATAACTGGCCCGTCGCTTTCTTTTTTGTCCCGTTTTGTCGGCCTATAATCTTTTTTATAATCTTTTTTTACCATTTCATTAGATCAAGAGGATGGACATTATGTCATCATCTTGCAGTGGCCCACCATATGCCACGTGTGCAACCGACTCATGTGATAGACGTGTGTTGTGAAGTGGGGCCAGGAGAGCTTGTCGGCTTCTAGCTGACGTGGCGCCCCTTTAGTGCGGTTGCCACGTCAGCGTTGCCAGCTGCAATGCACTCCTCGTTTCAAAACTCACTCATTGGGTGTTGGGCCGTCTGATCCATTTGTCACGTTTTAAATTACACCCGAGTGTTCACCCACTCTAAACTGGGTCCCATAAGGAACTGAGGACCAAGTCTCCTCTTAAATTCCACGAGGTGTGGCTATCGTGCGCGTTTTTCCTGTTAAATTACACCCGAGTGTTCACCTACTCTAAACTGGGTCGCATTAGGATTTCTTACTTTTTACTACAGTTTAAAATAATTATTCAATATTGTTTTATTTCGCTGAATGGATTTAATTTGATTTTACACCCGAAATTTTCATCGTTATCTACTATTATGACTTAAACTCAAGAGAGCAACACAAAAAATTTCTCATTATTTCATTAAAAAAATACAAAAAAAAAGAGAAACATTCATGGGAGGATTCTTGATGATGCTCGATATCGGTGATCTTTCAGATCATGACACGTGGCAAATGACGTGTCCCAAAGCTCACAAGAAAGGATCTACAGTGGCCGACCAGGTCACTCCTATGCCCGTCCTACAAACAAACGCTGGTTCACCTTCGAGCCCCCAGCATAATTGGCCTCCTCGGCCTCCTTGCTCGTCTTCGGGCTACAGCAGAACCAAGATACCTCGGCTCTCCCGCCCGTCCGCGAGCTCTCCCGCCGAGGTCATCTTCCTTGGTCTCATCGACCGACCAACGGCACCGCTCACAGGCGCAACCGCCATCCCGCGAATCTCGTCATCCGCGAAATATCCGCCGGCCAAATCCCACGTTCCACGCTATCACGATCCTCCATTAACAAGCCTGTCTCGCCATTAATGGGAGATCCCGCTCATCACGCGGACATGACGTTGGGAGCGTAACGGCCAGCGTGATTCTCGCGCCTGCCCTACCTGCTGCCACTGCTATATAAACCCCTTCTTCAGACGGTTTAAGTAAGCCATTTTTACTCCACTAAACCGTTACTCTGCTCGGATTTCCTCTCTAACTTGACCGTCGGAGGGTCCTCTGTGGTACAACCGTCCTGGGACTTCCTTACAGGTAGCTCGGCCCAAACAACCTCAAACCCATTGAGATCCACACACTTCAGGAGCCCACCTCCAGATCCAATCTCAGCCGTCCATCGCCGCCATCAGCAGATCAACGGAAGGTAATATCTCGGTGTGATCCCGGTCACGTCAGCTGGCGCTGTCTGTGGGAAGACCTTGATTTCACAAAAACAAAAATTCATCTTCCGATCTCAACCTAATGGCGAACGATCATCACGACGATCCAAGCACTAGCCGCCGCCTCCCCCTCAACGGAGGCACGGACGAACCTCCTCCATCGAATGCCATCAACGCCCTTGCCGTCCGGATAGATTGACTCGCATCCGTCGTGGAGGCGCTCATCCGCGTCCAAATGGCAGGGCAAGATCCCCGGACCGCCGGTCCCGCTCCGTGGGACCGGGACCCCTACAGAGGGAGAGAAGGCTCCGCTCGTGCAGGCACGGCTGATCGTCGCCTCACTGTCTCCAACAGCCGCAGGTCCCCCGGGCCGACATATTCAATAACCCGGTAGGCACCGCTTCGTTTGGCTCCGAGGTCTTACGCCAGAGAGTTTCGCCCGGAGTCTCATCACACCCTTGTCCCTCCTGAGGCGGTGGCGGTCAGCTCGCCTATTCGTGGGCATGACCGACACCCCCTCCCTCGACGGGGTCGCGCACGTGAGACTTGCCACGGCAGCTCAAAAGCAACCTCACCGGGATGTATAAGGAACCTCACCGAAAGGAACTGAGGCTCATCAAAAATCATGGTCATGACGGCGGGGAGTACGTCGAGTACCCGCGAGACTCAGCACCCCACGCCAACCGCGGAGGCCGACAGCTGTTCGAGGACGAAGGCTCGGGAGACCAAGCCGATCATTTTTTACGACGGGGACTTTCACGGCATATCCCTGCCCCACAACGACCCACTGGTGATTACGGTTCGGGTCCATCAATACGATGTGCACAGGATCCTGGTCGATTCGGGAAGCTCGGCAGACATTCTCTTCTACGACTACTTCCTGCACATGGGCCTCACCCTAGCAGACCTAAGACCGACCTCCCAGGTCCTCTCGGGATTCACCAACCACTCCATCCAAGCGGAAGGGGTAGTCACTCTACAGTTTAACATCGGGGAGGCCGCCCGCACATGAATAGTGCCTGTGAAATTCATCATAGCAAGAATCCCATTGGCCTACAACATCCTCTTCGGCCGCCCAACGCTGAACTCCCTCCGGGCCCAGATATCGACCTACCACCTGGCGATGAAGTTCCCTCTCGATCAGGAAGGGATAGGTCAAGTTTATGGAGACCAGTGGATTGCAAAGGTATGCTTCACCGTGACATCTTCGTCTGAGCAGCCGACCGACGATGTCGAGGGTGAAGGCGCCATCAGGGTTCTCTGGACTCCTGAGACGAGCAAAAAGAGGTCCGAGGAGCCCCGGTCGAACCACTGACGGAGGTCCCCCTGGTAGAAGGGGACGACGAAAAGATCGTCCAGATCGGATCGCTTCTGACAGGAACTCAGCGAGACGACCTGGTTCACTTCTTCAGGAACAACTCCGACGTGTTTTCCTGGATGCCTGCTGACATGCTGGGATCGACCCCAAAATCATATCTCACAAGCTCGGGGTTGATCCTGCGGCCCGACCCGTCAGGCAGAAAAAGCGAAGTATCACCCCGGTCAAACAGAAGGCTATCGAAGACGAAGTGGATCGGCTCCTCGCCGCCAACTTCATTCGGAATGTACCCTATTCGGAGTGGCTGGCGAACGTAGTCCTGGTCAAGAAGTCAAGCGGGAAGTGGCGCATGTGCGTCGACTTCACCGACCTCAACAAGGCCTGCCCCAAGGACAACTATCCCTTATTTCGGATAGATCAGCTCGTCGGCAGCTCAGCAGGCCACGAGCTCTTGAGATTCATGGATGCCTTCTCCGGCTACAATCAGATCCGTATGAATCCGGCAGACGAAAATCTTACCGCATTCACAACGGACCGGGGGGTATACTGCTACAAGGTGATGCCCTTCGGCCTCAAGAACGCCGGAGCTACGTACCAATGGTTGGTCAACCGCATGTTCAAGTCACAGATCGGCAGGAACATGGAAGTTTACGTCGACGATATGCTCGTCAAATCAGTCTCGTCGACCGACCACACCAAGGATGTAGGCGAGGCCTTTGAGGTGCTCCGCAAGTTCAAGATAAAACTGAACCCCGCCAAGTGCGCATTCGGGGACACCGGGGGAAAGTTCCTCGGTTTCATGGTCACCCACCGTGGGATCGAGGCTAACCTGGAAAAAATCGATGCTATCCTCAACATGACCGTGCCCAAGACCAACATCGAGATCATGCGACTGACAGTGCGGGTAGCCGCTCTGAGCCGTTTCATGTCGAGGTCTGGGGAAAAGTGCATCTCATTCTTCAAAGCTCTAAGGAAAATCCTGAGGTTCGAGTGGTCAGAAGAGTGCCAGACTGCCTTTGACCAATTAAAGAGGCACCTTGTGACGCCACCACTGCTCACCCGACCAGTTGAGAGAGACGAGCTATCACTGTACCTGGCGGTATCCGACCAAGCAGCAAGCTCAATGCTCGTTCGAGAGGTCGACGGAGCGCAGAAGCCGGTGTACTACGTGAGCCACGTCTTCAAAGACGCAGAAACGAGATACCCAGCCATAGAGAAGATTGTCTTGGCACTCATCGTGGCCTCAAGGAAGCTACGTCACTACTTCCAGACGCACACTATCCTCGTTCTCACCGAGCGCCCGCTGGGGGCTATCCTCACCACACCCGAATCCTCGGGCCACTTAGAGAAGTGGAGGTGGGAGCTGTCCCAGTTCGACATAAAATACCGCCCGAGGCAGGCCATCAAAGCACAAGCCCTGGTCGATTTTATCGTCGAATGCACCATCCCCAGCAAGGAACCGGAGTCTACGCCGACCCTCACGGCTCAACACCCGATCGTGGGGAGACCCAACTCGGTCCCTGAGTGGGTCATTTACGTCGACGGGTCCTCAACCGAGGAAGGCTGTGGCGCCGGCCTCATCATTCGGGGCCCGAACGAGACAGAAATGGAGTATTATCTAAACCTCGGATTCAAGGCCTCAAACAACGCGGCAGAGTACGAGGCTCTGCTGGCTGGACTTCGCATGGCCTCCGGGCTGGGGCTGAAAAAAATTCGTATCCGCAGTGACTCGGCCTTAGTAGTTGGCCAAGTGACCGGCCACTTCAAGGCTCGGGAACCTCTAATGGTGAAGTATCTGGCCGAGGTAAGAAAATTTCGGAAGAACTTTGACGAAGTCCAGGTAGAGTAAATACCCAGGCAGCTCAATGCCTAAGCTGACGCCCTGAGCAAGCTGGCTTCATCCTACTTGGCCAACAACAAGCGATCTATCCTCTTCGAGACCTTGCCACGGCCCAATGTGGGAGACAGGGCGACAATACTTCATGTATACACAGCCCAACAAGAAGGCCAAGACTGGAGGAAACCCCTCATGGAATTCCTAAGGGATGGCGCGCTCCCAGAAGATCGGGGAGCAGCCCGCCGTCTCAGGGACAAAACCCGTCACTTCGTCTGGAGCAATGGGAACCTTTACAAGAAATCCTTCACTCAGCCCCTGCTCCGGTGCGTCGACCCCCACGAAGCCGACTACGTCCTCCGTGAGATCCATGAAGGGGTCGGCGGCGCACACCAAGGGGCCCGAACCTTAATCCGGAAGGCATTGCTCCAGGGGTACTACTGGCCAACTATCCACGAATATGCCCAGAAGCTCGTCAGGAGATGCAAAAGTTTCCAACTCCACGGAAGCATACCTCGCCTTCCGGCTACCGAGCTGACCGCCCTAACCTCCCCGTGGCCGTTCACCCAGTGGGGATTGGACATAATAGGCCAGTTCCCTATCGGTACGGGTAGGCACAAATATGTCCTCGTCGCAGTAGATTACTTCATAAAGTGGATCGAGGCCGTCCCCATCAGGAAACCGGATGCCGCCATGACAATCAAGTTCCTGCAGAACAACCTGATACTCTGGTTCGGCATCCCGAGGTGTATCATCACCGACCATGGAATGAACTTCAAAAACGAGAAAGTAAAGGATTTCTGCAATGAATATCATATCCTCATGAAGTTTGCCGCGGTCACACATCCCCAATGCAACGGGTAGGCCGAAGTTGCTAACCGGGACGTCCTCCGAGGTCTCCGGACTCGCCTAGAAGGACGCCAAGGCAGTTGGGTCGAGAAATTGCCCCGGGTCTTATGGGCCTTGCGCACGTCAAAGAAAACCCCCACCGGGGAAACCCCTTTTAGCTTCTGCTACGGGACCGAGGCAATGGTCCCAGTAGAGATCGGCATACCCAGTCACCGGGTCGAACACTTCGACGACGAAGAAAACACCACGGCACTACGGGCCAACCTGGACATCTTATTGGAGAAATGAGACCAGGCTCAGATCAGGGCTGCCGCCTATCAGCAGCAAACTGCCCGATACTACAATGCGCGGATCAAGCGTCGCTCTTTCAGGACCGGAGATCTGGTCCTACGGCGAAACGAGTTCGTCGATCAAGACAGGCTGCATAAGTTTCCCCCGAAATGGGACGGTCCTTTCCTCGTCTCCGAGGTACTTCCCGGCGGAGCCTACCGTTTACAAGACGCGGATGGGCGTAAGTTTTCACGGCCTTACAACGCTGAGAAGCTCAAGCTGTACCAGTAAAATAAATACTTATGAGTGTGTACCTCTCCTTTCACAAAGACAATGTAAATTTTTCTAAAAAGTCCTTTCCATTCGAATAACAAGAAGGGAACGCTAAAACATTGCAAAAGAAGAGTCTTGTTCACCCAAAAAGGTACTATGGGCTCCTCAGCCTTACAGAAAAAGATAAGGTTACAACAAAGGTGGAACGGGATCAAGGAAGTACCCCTGGTGATACTCGGAGTAGATTTCCGTTAGCCGGGCCCTCGCCGCTATAGCCCGCTCCTACCGACGCAGTGCGCGGACCCGGGACACCACAGAAGCACCCGACGCACCGCCCTCCGAGCCTTGGCCTACGACGTACCTCATCTTGAAACACTCCAAGATGAGAGCCAAGGATCGATCGTGCCTGGCCTTCGAGATGAGGCCGAACAGGAAGATCGAACGCACCTTGTCGAGCACTTCGTCTAGAAGATCCTCGGTGAAGGGGTTATACAGGCCCATGGACCCCCTCCAGATCGCGTACATCAGCATCTGATGCAGGGACGAGCGCCAAGGGAGAAGCCGGCCAAAGTGATCCTATAGACGCTGAACCACTCCCCGATACCCATCTTCGGTCAGGGATTGGTCATACAAAGCGACATCATCAAGGGAGATGATCTCTTCGATCAAATACACGCGCCCAGTCATCTCAAAGAAAGCGATGCCGGAGGAGCTGCCATCTCCTCCTCTATTTACAACCCCAAGCAAATCTTCAAGGACCCGGATTCTCGTGCATACCGGCACGAATCTTGGGAATCGCGGCAGCTACTCCAATGCCACGCCGCCACGTGGCGATACTGACGCGGCTTCACGAAACTTTCCGCCTTCCCCCCATACGTCCCTGACACATGTCATCCGTGACTATTATTCTTCCCGATGTTCACGCATCTGGAGGGTCGGAAAATTCTTACGCAACGCCAAGAGGCAACTGAGCAGCTTCACTGCTCGGTCCATCCTTAGCAGGCCTCCTACGGCCCATCCAGCGCTAAGGATCGAAGCCCTTACCAAGAGGCAGCCGAGCGGCTACCCTGCTCGGCTATCCCTGGCTGATAGCTCCCCTACCCCACAACGCTAGAGATCAAAGCCCTCGCCAAGAGGCAACTGAGCAGCTTCACTGCTCGGTCCATCCTTAGAAGGCCTCCCACGGCCCCTCCAGCGCTAAGGATCGAAGCACTCACCAAGAGGCAGCCGAGCGGCTACCGTGCTCGGCTATCCCTAGCTGGTAGCTTCTCTACCCCACAACACCAGGTATCAAAGCCCTCGCCAAGAGGCAACTGAGCAGCTTCACTGCTCGGTCCATCCTTAGCAGGCCTTCCACGACCCCTCCAACGCTAAGGATCGAAGCCCTCACCAAGAGGCAGCCGAGCGGCTACCCTGCTCGGCTATCCCTGGCTGGTAGTTCCCTACCCCATCATGCCAAGGATCAAAGCCCTCACCATGAGGCAGCCGAGCGGCTACCCTGCTCGGCTATCCCTGGCTGGTAGCTCCTTACCCCACAATGCCAGGGATCAAAGCCCTCGCCAAGAGACACCGGGCAGCAACCCTGCTCAGTCATCCTTAAGGATCAAAGCCCTCGCCAAGAGGCACCGGGCAGCAACCCTGCTTGGCCCGTCCTTAGTAGGCCTCTTACGGCCCCTCCCGCGATAAAGATCAAATGCTCTCGCAAGAGGCAACCGGGCCCGCCCTTGCTCGGTTATCCCTGGCTGGTAGCTCCCTACCCCGCAACGCCAGGGATCAAAGCCCTCGCTAAGAGGCACCGGGCAGCAACCCTGTCCGGCTCATCCTTAAGGATCAAAAGCCCTCGCAAGAGGCAACCGGGCCTGCCCTTGCTCGGGTATCCCTGGCTGGCAGCTCCCTACCCCAACAGACAAGGGATCAAAGCCCTCTACAAGAGGCATCGGGTAGTAAACCTGCTCAGCCCGTCCTTAGTAGGCCTTTTACGGCCCGTCCCGCGCTAAGGATCAAAAGCCCTCGCAAGAGGCAACCGGGCCTGCCTTTACTCGGTTATCCCTGGCTAGTAGCTCCCCACCCCAACACACCAGGGATCAAAGCCCTCGCCAGGAGGCAACTGAGCAGCTACCCTGCTCGGCCCATCCCTAGCATGCCTCTCCGTGCCTTCCATTCTAAGGAACATGACCTCACCAAGAGGCATCCGGTCTATCTACGTCTGAGCGATCTCCACCTCGACTTTGGGGCCATGGAGATACCGTCTTCCTGCCTGTCTTTGCACACTTGGCAAATGAATAGATTCAACTCGACGTGCTATCGCTAGACGAAGAACCGACACAACACGAAGGCAGTACTGTGCAAATACAAGTGTCTACCGACAAAGGAAAATACGGGTGCAAATACGACTGCAAATAGTTTTTATTTACAAACCCAAAAGTCTTTACAAGGGTATTGTGGGCTCCCCAGCCTTATCAAATTACCCGGAGGCTTACAAAAGAGAGAGGAGGAAAAGCCAAAAAAGTTCGGGCCGCAAGCCCAGCCTAGACCTCACTTCCCTCACCACCATCGGCCGGAGGCATGACCACTGAAAGTGGAACCCGAGCATGGAGCTCACCGTCGGAAAACTCCGGAAACTGCTCCTTGACGGCATTGAGAGATTTGTTCCATGCAATGGTGGAGGCCTCGCCGAGGTCGACGTAAAACTGGTCCGACCCCTTGTAATCAGTCACCGCCTTTCTAGCCCGATTCTCGGCAACCTCCACCGCCTAAAGTGCCGCCTCGGCATCCAGCCTGCAGACATCCCTCGCCCTCTTCATGGCTGCAAAGCGATCGGCCAGTTCCACCAGCTTCGCCTCGATAACTCGGTGAGACTCACTTAGGCGGTGATAGGACTCCCGGCACTTTGACACAGCGAGCTCTGTGACGGCCGATCGGGCTTCAAGGACGGCCATCCTCTCCCTCTCCAGACACAGCTCAAGTCGTAAATCCTTGGCCTCCGAAGAAGACTCTCCCGCCGGCCTCGTAGCATGGATAGCCCCCTCAGCCTCCATGCGAGTAACGAGGGCGCGGTGCTGAAGGACCTGACGAAAAACAACAGAGAGACTTAGAGACACTCGAACTAAAGAAGGGGTGCTCGAAGTAAAACAGGAGGGAGTACGTACCTGCACCGCCTCCTGAGCTATAGCCGCCATCTGGGCCCTCAGGGTCCCCGCGGAATCTGGCCCCCGGTCGATTCCTCCATACCAGCAGGCTGGCTGGCAGCAACGGAAAGCCCCGACGGGACCACGAAATGGACGTCCCCCTCTTGCACAGGAATCCCCTCCGGAAGCTCTGTCGGCGGCGCGCGAGAAACCGTTCTCTTCCTCTTAAGAGTAACCCCGTCTTCGCCATCTCCTGCATCCCTCGTCTGGGGCTCGAGAACCCGTAGAAGCCTTTGGCCACCGCCGGGACAATTATCGGGAGCTCGTGACGAGGCAGATGGCCCCGCCGTCGGTGGCACATTTGGTGCGGGGCTCGGTCCAGCCGGAGGCACGGCCGCACCGCCGGCCCCCCTCCGGTACTGAGCACCGAGGGCGCTAAGAGTCCTGGATCGATCCATTTGTCCTGCCAAAGGGAGAGGCTCGACTCAGAAGGAGAAGAAGCAGAAGAAAGAAGAAGAAGACATCTAACCTGATGGAGAAAAGTCCCCAGGAGAGAAAACGCTGAGATCCAATCTAAAAAGGGGAGCACCGAGCTAACAAGACTCAGAACGAGGAAAATATGAAGAGATATGGGCCTTGAAGCGGACCCCACCTCTATTTATAGCTGCCAGCGTACTTATCCAACGGCGGCAACCATCTCCCGCCAAAGTAACTCCTCGCGTTCAACGGCCACCATCGCTCCACCTGCCATGCGCACATTGGCCGCACCCCATCGGGCGCAAGGAACCTGCGACCCGTCGCCTCAACCAACCAATGCCCGACACGTGGGCTGTCGCTTCAACGGATGTACGCCCGATCCGTCACACCCTCTTTAATCGAAGATCTCACCCCTGATTCGTTGGCGTCATTCAGAAAATACAGAAGATTGCCCGGGGACGTGCCAGACTATATCTACGAAAAGGAGCTCACCTCGCATAGTTCGCGGCAGCCACGGTATAGTTACGGCTAGAAATTAACGATAGAGTGGTGACCTGGAAGACCACTCTCGACCCGACCTGTCAGCTGGTCGGGACGAGAGTGGGAGGCTAATGATGATGCTCGATATCGGTGATCTCCTAGATCATGACACGTGGCAGATGACGTGTCCCAAAGCTCATAAGAAATGACCTATAGTGGCCGACCAGGCCGCTCCTATGCCCGTCCTACAAATAAAAACTGGCTCACCTCCGGGCCCCCAACACAATTGGCCTCCTCGGCCTCCCTGCTCGTCTCTGGGCTACCGCAGAACCAAGATAACTCAGCTCTCCCGCTCGTCCGCGAGCTCTCCCGCCGAGGTCATCTTCCTCGGTCTTGTCGACCGACCAACGACACCGCTTACAGGCGCAACCGCCATCCCGTGAATTTCGCCATGAGCGTGATATCCGTCGGCCACATCCCACGTTCCACGCCGTTACGATCCCCTATTAACGAGCCTGTCTCGCCATTAAAGGGAGATCCCGCTCATCACACGGGCGTGATGTCGGGAGCGTAACGGCCGGCGTGATTCTTGCGCCTGCCCTGCCTGCTGCCACCGCTATATAAACCCCTTCTTCAGATGGTTCAAGTAAGCCATTTTTACTCCACTAAGTCGTTACTCTACTCGGATTTCCTCTCTAACTTGACCGTCGGAAGGCCCTTGGTGGTACAACCACCCCGAGATTTCCTTGCAGGTAGCTCGGCCCAAACAACCTCAAACCCATTAAGATCTACACACTTCAGGAGCCCGCCTGCAGATGCAATCTCAGCCGTCCATCGCCGCCATCAGCAAATCAACGGAAGGTAACATCTCGGCGTGATCCCGGTCACGTCAATTCTAGAGCAAGAGCATGCTAAGTCATTCTCTCATATGCATGTAATTATCTTTATACCTTTTAATAATTTTCAATACAAAATATCATCTCTTCAGGAAATGAACAAACGTACTAAAAAGGCTCTTGGACTAATAACCATCAAGGAACCATACAAAAATCATGACACATGATGTTTTTTCCTCATCACACACGTGCATAGCACGTGCATGTTACCAACATGTATAAAAACAATTCAAATATCAAGCATGGTATTCAATCATAGCTTGCTTAAAGAAGCTCGATAGAAAAATACACTATATAGCCTGAGGATATTAAACTATCTAATGGCATCATTATATTTTTTCCCTTTGAAGATACTCATAAGTGGGAAATCCTCAGATCACGGCATGTAGCGGACACGTCATTCGAATAAGCTCGCTACATTCCTGGGGGCTACAGAGCTGGTATAAATATGATGCATTGGGGACATTTCTCAATGCCTCGCCTCCGAGATTGCACTCGACCTTTTAGAAGAGCTCCCCGGATTACGTCCCCCCTTCGGCTGACCGCCAGCCAATAGCTCGTCTCCAAGCTATCCGATAGCTGAGACTCCTCAGCTCACTTTCTCGTCTTCGAGCTATCCTATATCCGAGATTCCTCAGCGTCCCTGTTTGGCTGAAAGCACGGAGCCTGAGCGCCTCCGTAACGGCTCCGTGTATCTCGCCACGACGAGATCTCTGCCGGTCCACGTCCCGCATCCCACGCTAGCATATCTCACCATTAATGGACGTATCTCATCATTAATGGGCGCATCCCGCCATCAACGCGAACGTGACGCGGGGACGTAACGGACGGTGAGAATCTCGCATCGGCTCGTTCCATACGATCTCTATATAAACCCCTAGTCCAGACGACTCAGGTACGTTGAACTGAATCCAATACGCTGCTATTTTGCCTCAATATTTCTTGGTACTTACTAGATCGTCGGAGGGCCCTACAGTGGTTTCCTATCCCGGGACTTCCCTTTCAGGTACCTCTGTGTCAACAGCTTCCAATGACCCATTGAGATCCACACATTCAATCCTCATACCTAATCTCAACCGTTCAGCCCCGCTGGCCGCAAGATCGACGGAGGATAACATCAGAGGGAAATTCCGACCTCCATCAGTTTGCGCCGTCTGTGGGAAGAGTTGTTTCTTGCTTTTTTACCCAAAAAGTTGATCCTTCGCTTTCGATTCAATGACCAGCGATAACCGCAACGATCCCGACACAAGCTGTCCCATCCTCTACAATGAAGACGGGGGTGGTACCACTCCACCTCCCAATATTGTTGGCGTCTTATCAGCGCGGATCGACAGGCTTACGGCGATGGTAGAAGCGCTCGCTCGTGTTCATACGGCCGGCCATGCCCGCCAAACCGCTGTCCTTATCCCCCGGAATGATGGCGTACGTAATACGATGGAAGGGCACGTTCGGGCTCTTGACCTCGCTCACGCCCATCTCGATGACACCGGACACCGGTGTGCCGATTCCGGCAGTCACGGCCCACACACGAGAAATGATTCCATGATCCGTTGGGCGCCGGACAATTCGACACCAAGAACTCAGGGGAGACTGGGCTATCGCTTCAACACCCGCCGTGCTCTCTCGCCCCCTGAAGAGACGTCGGTTAGGTCGCCTGATTCCAGGAAGGACCAACGTCAACACACTCATCGGGGCCAGCCTCGAAGGGTCCACCCCGAAGATTTGAGGAACGCGAGTATACTTTAAGTATTATTTTTGTTTTTGTTTGCGAACCTGAGTATACTTTAAGTATTATTTTTGTTTGTGAACAGCAAGAAATAACTTGTAGCTCATTGGTAAAACCTTGCACTGCTGTGACATAGCCCCTATATTCGGATCCCATCAGCCACATATTATTTTTTTAATGATTTTTCTTTTAAACTTTTTGGAAGCTCAAAAATTTACATGTGCAATACACGTAAAAATGAAAAGTCACAGAAAACAAACATGTGAAATTTTTTGTATGAACATATAGGGACACGTGGCAAGAATCCAAGACCCAACCCATCCAACATGGCCGACAAGATAGCCTTCTGGGCCGGCGCACCCTCCTCCCTCCCCCCATCGAGAATGCTTCCTTGTTTTGAACCCCAGTCCTTTGGCCTACCCCCCACTACTCCCATACTGTTTGATTTCTCTGTAAATTAACAGAGAGTGTAAATTCACTCATAAATTCAATTTTAAATGCATTTTTAATTCTCTTTTCAATTCTCAAAACCCTAATTCTACTGTATAAATACAATCCCACACCCTAGCCTCTTCATTCTGAAATCTATTATAAAAAATCCTCAAAATTTTCCCAAGCCAAAGAAGGATACAAGTGGAGTTAGAACTAGGTCAAGTTCCGGCGAGGATTCAAGACGATTCCGGCGATCCCGAAACTCCGTGAAGCTACAAAACTTTCTCTTAACCTTCCCTCTCTTCTCTAAGCTAGTAAGTCCCTTCTCTTTTTCTCTTTCTAATTTAAAATGTTCTCTTTTCAAAACTCGTAGGAAGTATTCCGAATTCCGATTCTAAACTTGTTATAAAACACAATCTTTCATACAAACCAAACAACCATTTCATTATATCTTACTTAGTAATCTTAAAACAAATTTTGAGAACAAGTTTCATCTTAAAAATACCATGCTATGTAACTTTTATTACACTTTTTCGTTTAAATACCACAAACTTTACATATGACATATTTTAATACTTTTGCTCATATTACCTTTAGAAATCTTACGAGATAATGACCTACCTCTCACAACACGTATCATGACATAGCACGATTTCCTTTTAACAATATTTTGGGACAAATACTACTGTTACATTAAAATACCATAAACAATTAAAAACCGTATTCTTTAAATTTGTATTATTTACATTCCTTGCAATTATGCATTTACAACCCATTTTGGGAAAACCGATCGGGATGGTGCCGGTTATCGCAAATTCTCGGGACTAGTAGAGCGAGATGCAGATCTCCACACGGAGCATACGATCTCGATGGAATTTTTAATACAATTTTTAAGAAAAACGTGATTTCTATTTAATAAATAAATTTTATGTTTAATAAATATATATATAAATATTATCAAACCATCTATTTTAAATATATAATAAATTCCATGTTTTCTAAACCAAAAGAAAAAATTACATTTCTATGAAAATACCATCAAGAATCTATACAAGCTAAATTTACACAAAAATTCCATGAATTATTCAACAAGGTATTTATTCAATAGAATACCTCACTTTTAAAAGTTACATCCATGAAAACCCTAAATACGATAAATAAATACTTGAGATTTATTTTGAAAATATACTAAAACTATTTTTCATAAAACCCCCTCAACTTATATTAATTTATATTAAGGACCCTAGTAAATATTGGTTTAAGCAGGACCAATTTTCTTGAGCCTCAGGGGGGCAGAGAAAGCGGGTTCTTTCCTATTTAAGGTAGAAAACTAAAACGTGGTTATTAATGGTAATTGGATTGGAAAAAGTCATAAATCCTACCGTCCATGTGTAGCTGTTACCGATAACTCCAAAACCTAATTCATGAATCAAATTCTGTTTAAGTGTCTGACTCAATCTGAGTCTCAGTCTAATCTGAATACAATCTATACTTTAAGTTGAACATGAATACCAAAACTATACCTGAACAACATCAATATGACTTGAATTAACCGAACCATGGATATATCTTGACTTGACTATATGACTATCCGTTTACATTCTTATCCGTTTACATAAACAACTTATACCATGGTTTCGGCAAGTCTTATACAACAAATCATTACAAACAATAGATTATACATTACGGGGTTTTTTAAGGGGTAGACTGGTATGGAATGTATTAGAAGTGGAATGAGACGATCACTATAATACACCTAACCTGAATATCCGTTGCCGTTGTCCCGTGGGTTTTGACGGGGCCTTGTACTCCATATGCCTTAGTCCACAGAGTAAGTTGGGTTCCTCTCATATATTCTGATATATTCTGTACCAACTTACAAACAATTACGTTAGTATATTAAAAACCGATAAATTACCAGATCTATTCCTTTTACTTGATCTATCTCTCTTTTGGGACTTACCGAGCAATGTTCGCTGACGACATTCATATTTTTTCTTTCTTTAAAATGTTGTCAGGTGGACCCGACTCTCAGGAGATCGAGCCCAGCCAGGAAGATTTGGAGCAGTTTGCTGAGGAACTGGAGTTTTAGCTCATACTTGTACTTATCTTACTTTCAATTCATATGCCATTGTTTAGGCATCGCTTTTCATTATTGTATTTTACTTTCCAGTGTATGTAAAGAATGAATATAAATAAAATGTTATTGTTTCATTATATCTCTTATCATTCTTGTGCTTTACTTTTATATTACTTATTTACGCTTAACGTGTTTACTTCTGAGTAAATACGTCGCGGGCCTCATCACGTCTCCTTACCCGTACACTGGGAAGTGAGGCGTGACATATATTGTAACAACCTAGTTCATTTATACTAATTCCAGTTCCCGTATTTACTTATCTATGGTATTTTTTGATTTATCGTGTTTTGGGTGCGAATGGTATTTTTACATTTTACTTTGCATTCGACCCGACCCGCTTGCTTGAACCTGTTTGATTCATATTTATGAATTATCTTGACTTGTTACATAGACTGTGCATTTCATGTTAGTGCATACTGGCATTTTATCTGGTATTGCATCTTTCACCATATAATATTTTAAGTCACGGAAAATATTTTAAAATTACATAACTTGGCCTGCATGAAACCCCTAACCCCGTGGTAGCATCCGCGCATCCTGTTCTCGTCCCGTTCAGTGAAACGGACGTATTTGGATGGCTACGCGCATGTACGTGCATCCGTTCTTGGGGGTATGAATTTTCGTTACCTGAGCATTCATTTTGAATTTTGAAAGCCGCATATATTTTTTCGTGTTTTAAATCTGAATTATTAGATTTGACCTGGGCACGTTTTGGAATATTTTTGTATCCCGCCAAAATTCAAATTAATTAATTAATTTAATCGACAGCTTAAATTTCTAACTAAATATAATATCAAACTAAAATCCTAACTCATTCTAACAAACTAAAATCTTTTTAAAATTTTAAATCTAAAAATCCTAATTCCTAACTGTTACAGCTCAACCCAGCTCTTTCCTTCTCTATGCAGAGGGCCCCACTCTCACTCTCTCTTTCTCTCTCTCCCCCTCTCTCTCCCCGCGCTCAGTCTCTCTCTCTCTCCTCACAAACAAACAAATCTCTTTCTCATCACTATTCATCTCTCTCTCTCCTCTTGATCTCGCTTTCTCTCTCCTCTCTCAAATTCTCTCTCTCTCTCTTCTCGCTTTATTTCACTCTCTCTCTCCCTATATATATATCATAACTTCCTCTTCCTCTCTCCTCATTTCCTTTTCTAACACGAGACCCTGCGAACCCTAGCTGCTGCCTCGCCCCTCACCTACCTCGTCGTCGTCGCCTTCGCTGTCTCGTCGCCGCCTCCTCACCCTCATCATTACCTCCACCTCCTCTCTCTTTCCCCGAGCCCTGCACACCCTGAAACCCAAACCCGAGCACCCCGTGCACACCGCTACACCGCCGGCATAGATCGCCGCCGTCGATCTCGTCGTTGCCTCCTCGTCCCCAGATCACAGTTCACCACAGTAAGCCATTCCCTTCCTTCTCTCTCCCCTTCTTTCTTCTTTCTTTCTTTTCTTTCCTTTCTTTCTTTCTTTAAATTATGGTTCTCTGCCTTCTGTAGATCGCCTCGCCGAAGCTCCGTCAACCTCGTCGACACCCTCACGACTCCTCTCTGCAACCCAGCGAGCTTTCTCTTCTTCTCAATCTCTTCTTTCTCTTTCCTTTCTTCTCTTCTTTCTTTCTGTTCTTTGCTTTTCTTTTCTGTAAATTCTTGGTTTCTGTAGTTCGCCGGAGCCGTGATGATAGTGACGATCCAGACGATCCAGCGAACGTACCTGACTTGTGTGATCACCTTTGTACGTTGTTTGGAACCGTTCCATATACCGTGCACGCATTGCGACTTTTCACCGACGTGAGACGTTCCGTATACATCCGTTTCTTGATCCGTCTAGGCAAGTTAAACTTGCTACATGCTATATAATTCATTATATATTTATTTAATTAAATATTATACCTGTAGTTTAAATCTAGTACCCCATGTTCAGTTTTATAACATGTCGATGTTCCGTTTGCATCAGTTTATATCATTTTAAATCTAGATCATGAAAACTAATCTTGTTACATACTAGATTACATTGTACTGCATCCATATCAATATTTTTATCGCATATTGCTTAGTTGTACATCCCACGTTACCATTTTATAGTTTTATAACTTTCAGATATCCGTTTGCATCCATCTCATTTAGAATATATATAACTGCATCCATAGATCATAGTAATACATAATAATGTGATATTAACATTCCATGTTTAATAAAATGCATCCTAATTAGTATTAGAACTATAATTGTAACCCTAATCGATAACTGTGTATCCATATCTTTGAATTTATATCTATTTGCATACCATATCACACTATTCCATTTTATTGTTATATTGGTATCCCATACTTGTTTTTGTGTACCCATGCTTATTACAGTTTGATTATGAGTACCCACGTGATACTTGTGCACCCCCTGACATGACTTGATATACCACTACGTGACACGACTTGAAATTGTGCACTACTTGACATGATTGGATCCTTATACACTACCTGACATGACCTGATGTACCATAACTTGACATGTTACCTAATCTTGTTACTAATGCCGACAATCTTGACTTGTTGTCCCTACGGACATTTCATGTTGTCTTTACAGACAAACCTGTACTTGCTTAATCCTGTGTTAGCATTAGCTCCAGATTTATCAATACCTGACTTGAACACATAACTTGGGGGTATGGGGAAATCAATGATGAAACCTGACTTGTAACTCGACAGTTCGATACTTTTACTGATCAGTCTTACGGTCTAGGCCAGCCTCGGAATGATGCTGCTGACATCATTCATCTTTACATACTATCTTTTACTGCCTAGCGGCACGTCTCGGATTCAGCCCGAGAATCTTGACCGTGGTCCCGGGCACGCACGGGATACTATTGAGTTACATCGATGATTCATCAAATTGGTTTCAAGACTTGAGAGTAGTTAACCCAGTAGATCAGTTTAGATTACACACTGCACATCACCCGTGCCTTACCCTGCACTGTCCTTATTTATTTTACTGTTATACCTTTATTACTGTTCATACTCATACCTACATGACTTGCTACTCCTTGATGTATTATTGCTTGATATTATGACTCACTGACGTCTGGGTTATGCATGGCCCAGATTCTTTACCTTTGCTGCAGGCCGAGCAGGAGCATTTCAGTGAACAGGGCGAGTAATGAGGACCTGTTAGTATTTTAGTTTAGCTTTCTTTCAGCATTTTCATTCCTGATGTGAGCCCGCATTATGGGACGTACATTCCAGTTTATTCTTGTATTGGATCTTTTGCTTCCGCATTATTTTATTCTTGACTCGTTATTCTGGCTCATGGACATATATTAGATAGTTATTATTATTGTTCTTGATATCTCTACAGCCGTAATGTGACCGTGGAAGGATATTTCCTATCCACAAGTAGCATGGTTGGCTCTGTCACGTTCCTATCTTAGCGCACTCTGGGAAGCGGGGCGTGACAGGGTTTGTTTGGTATCAGAGCAATAGGATCTAGGTTAATCAGGTTTGATTCTTTTGTAGTTGGGTATTAGATCCAGTACACGAATCAGAATACTCGTGATTAAGAACATGTCCTCCCACTTTACCATCTTGCCATTTTTGAATCCTAACTTCCTCCTGCTTCCACCTTGACGATATGCAAACCTCTTTGCATCTCGACTTGAAACTTGGTTTCCTATTGTTTATCTCTAGAACTTAGGCGACTTGGGTGGAGTTATGTAATTGTAGCTATGTACCGCGGCATGGTTACAATGCGGTACTCTATTTGAGTAACTTGGAGTTCTAGCCTTGATTTATATCCTTGATATATATTTTGAATCTGTTATCATACTAATCCTTTCGGTGTTTTGATTTCAGGAACACGGCAGGCAAGAATCTGAAAACGTACCAGAGGCGTGTTGATGAAGCCGATTTGCTTGGAGTAATCCGTGGGATGCTGGAGAACCAGAAGCGGCAGACCGAGCTGAACCAGCAGCAAGCTGAAGCTTTTGAGGATGGTTTGCGGACCGTCCAGCAGTCCGTAAACAATGTTGTGGCCAGACCAGTTGATCGTGTGGGTACCGTGGCGGATTTTAGGAGACTTGGTCCGTCCGTCTTTACTGGCCTGGAAGAGCCGTTACCAGCGGAGCAGTGGCTGGTTGATACGGAGAGTTTGCTCGTTGCGGCACAGATTCCAGAAGACAAGAGAGTGGATGTGGTACGCATCCAGTTGGTGGACTATGCCCGTGAATGGTGGCTTGTGGAAGAGACCCGCTTGCCCAAGCCGATCAGTTGGGCGGATTTTTCGAAGAGTTTCTTAGAGAAGTTCTTCCCGCAGACTGCACGGGAGGAAATGGAAGAAAAGTTTATCAGTTTGAAGCAGAACGGCGCACCTGTGGATGTACATGCAGCTGAGTGGACGCGGCTCAGTAGATTCGCTGGACCTTTGGTTGGCAAAGATGCAGATAGGGCAAGAAGGTTCATGCGCAGTTTGGATGTGGACATCCAGAGGCAAATTATATTCCTGGGTTTGACCACTTTCTCACAAATACTTACGGCGGCCCGAGAGCAGCAGTGCCTATCTATGAAGACTGGGAGTACGCGGTAGCAAGCAGCTACAGTGCGGAAGTTGGCATTTGTACCGAACCGAGCGCATGTACGCAGAGGTATTCCGGTGAACCGACGTGGCGTAACACCTATGAAAAAGCCCGTTGTCGTTGATCAAAGAAGGAGCATGATTTGTGATTACTGCCATTTGCCCGGACATGTGCAAAGAGATTGCCGAAGGATGCGGGGACTCTGTTTGGTTTGTGGATCGGCGGATCATACTATCAACGCTTGTCCGTCAAAGCTTCGCACGAAGGATGATGTTCAGAGGCCACCGCAGAAACCGTTTCAGGGACAGAAGCAGTTAACTCAGGGACCCAATCAAGCTCGAGCATTTACCCTGACGGCTGAGGAAGCTAAGGCTTCAGGAGAAGTTGTTTCAGGTATTCTACTTGTTCATGGTTTTCCCGCATTAGCGTTATTCGATTCTGGTGCATCCCATTGTTTCATGTCATCTAAGTTTATTGCTACACACTCGATTGCTTGCACGACCCTGTCTAATTGCTGGGACATACACACTGGGAATGGGAAGATCATATCTAGTAGAGAATGTAAGGATTGTCCTGTTGTTGTTTGCGGACGGGAGTTATTTGCAGATTTCTTGGTGATTGATACAGGCAGCTATGAAGTCGTCTTGGGAATGGATTTTCTCGGCACATTCCACGCTCACATTGATTGTAAGGCAAAGAAAGTGATTTTCCAGATTCCCGGACACCCGGAGTTTATCTTTGCAGGAGGAAGCAGTTCTGTCGGGCCAGTCGAGTTTAGGGCTAGGCCGACAAACAATGTTCTTTCGTCGATGGAAGTTGATAAGGAAGAAGCGCCGGCTATAGTTTGAGATTTCATGGACGTGTTCGAGGACATATCAGGTTTACCGCTGAAACGAGACGTGGAGTTCGCGATTGATCTTGTTCCTGGTGCAGCGCCAGTCTCAAAGGCGTACTATCCAATGGCACCAGTGGAGTTGGAAGAAGTCAAGAAGCAGGTTGTTGAATTACTTGAGAAGGGTTGGATTCGCAGCAGTAACTCACCTTGGGGAGCTCCAGTTCTTCTAGTCAAGAAGAAAGATGGCACAAGAAGGATGCGCATCGATTATCGAGAATTAAACCGGGTGACTACTAAGAACAAGTACCCGATCCCTCGCATTGGCGAATTATTCGAGCAGCTTAGTGGCGCAAGGGTATTCTCGAAGTTGGATTTGCGATCCGGATATCATCAGGTCCGAGTTAAATCAGAAGATATTTGCAAGACTGCGTTCCGGACTCGATATGGACATTACGAGTATTTAGTGATGCCCTTCGGAGTAACGAATGCACCGGCGATATTTATGGACTTGATGAACCGAATCTTTTCACCATTCTTGGATCAATTTATAGTGGTGTTCATTGATGATATTCTGGTCTACTCAAAGAGTATTGAAGAGCATGCAGAACACTTGAAAATCGCACTGCAAACATTGAGGCAAGAAAGATTGTATGCAAAGATGAGCAAGTGCGAGTTTTGGCTTGAAGAAGTGATGTTTTTGGGGCATGTCGTATCCGGAGATGGAATCGCCGTTGATCCCGAAAAGATTGTAGCAGTTCGAGATTGGCCGATTCCGAAGAACATTGCAGAGATCAGAAGCTTTCTTGGACTTGCAGGATACTACAGAAGGTTCGTGGAGAATTTTGCTCGTTTGGCTGAGCCTCTGACTAAGCTTACGCGCAAGGAAGTACCATTTGTGTGGACGGATAAGTGTGCGTCAGCTTTTGAGGCATTAAAGCAGAGACTGATAACCGCTCCTATTTTGACCGTACCAGACAATTCCGGAGGGTTGGTAATTCACAGCGACGCATCTGGGAAAGGATTGGGTTGTATTTTGATGCAGTATGCGAAGGTTATAGCTTACGCATCGAGACAGTTGAAAACCCATGAGAAGAATTACCCAACTCATGACTTGGAGCTAGCAGCTGTGATTTTCGCTTTGAAGATTTGGAGACACTACTTATTGGGCGAAAGAGTCGAAGTTTTCACTGATCACAAAAGCCTGAAGTATGTGTTCACACAGAAGGAGCTTAATATGAGGCAGCGTAGATGGTTGAGTTGATGGCTGACTACGATCTTGATCTTAAGTACCATCCGGGAAAAGTTAATGTTGTGTCGGATGCACTTAGTCGGTTGCCAGCAATTCAGATGTTGATTGCACAAAAGGAACTTATTGAAGACTTTTGGAGATTCGATTTGGAGGTTGTACTACCGCATTCTTCGGGACAGTTGATGCAGCTACAAGTACAGTCGTCGTTGATCGAGAATATTAAAGCAGCGCAGTCGCATGACCCAAGATTGCAGAAGTTTCGAGAACAGGTTGAAGCTGGACTTCGAATGGACTTGTTGATTCATGAAGATGGATCGTTGCGATTTGGTAGCCGTTTGTGTGTGCCTAAGGGAGATATTCGTGAAGAACTTATGAAATAGGCACACAGTTCCGCATATTCCGTACATCCAGGAGGCACGAAGATGTACCGTGATCTACAACGGCATTTCTGGTGGGAATGCATGAATCGGGAGATTGCCCGCTTTGTAGCGAAGTGTTTGGTGTGTCAGCAAGTTAAGGCTGAACATCAGAGGGTTGCTGCTTTATTGCAACCACTTCCGATTCCTCAATGGAAGTGGGAACATATAACCATGGATTTCGTGACGGCTTTACCGTGGAGTCCAAAGGGCAGCAATGCTGTTTGGGTGATTGTTGATCGATTGACCAAGGTAGCTCATTTCATCCTATTTCGAGTTGGTCAATCAACGGAAGCTTTAGCAGAACGGTACATGCAAGAGATTGTGAGATTGCATGGAGTACCGGTGAGTATCGTTTCCGACCGTGACACTCGTTTCTTATCACACTTTTGGAGGAGCTTACAGGAAAGTTTGGGGACTCGATTGAAGTTTAGCACAGCTTATCATCCTCAGACAGATGGCCAGTTGGAGAGAACGATCCAAACTCTTGAAGACATGCTGAGAGCTTGCATGTTAGACTTCAAGGGTTCATGGGAGGATCATCTACACTGGGTGGAGTTTTCTTACAACAACAGTTTTCAGACGACTATTCAGATGGATCCATTTGAAGCATTATATGGTCGCAAGTGTCGTTCACCTGTTTGTTGGGACGATGTTGGAGAACGAAGATTGTTGGGACCGGATTTGATCGTGCAAACAGTGGAGAAAGTTAACACTATCCGGAAACATATGAAGGCAGTGCAAGATCGGCAGAAATGTTGGGCCGATACATCGAGAAGACCTCTAGAGTTCGCTATTGGTGATTTGGTATTCTTGAAGATATCACCGACTAGAGGGGTGATTCGCTTTGGGAGTCGAGGAAAACTTAGTTCTCGATTCGTTGGACCTTTTGAGATTTTGGAACGTGTTGGAGAAGTGGCGTATCGATTGGTTTTACCACAATCTTTGGCAAATGTTCATGACGTGTTTCATGTATCTCAATTACGTAAATATGTTCAAGATGAAACACACGTGCTGGATCATTCGGAGCTGATTGTACGAGAAGATTTAACCTTTGAGGAACGATCGACGTCGATCGTGGATCGAAGGGAAAAGGTTCTTAAGAACAAGGTTATCCCTCTCGTACTTGTTTCTTGGGGAAATCGCTCACATGGAGAATCAACCTGGGAACGAGAAAATGAAATCCGGCAGAACTTTCCACATCTATTCTTGTAGTTTCTTATTTGTTTATCCTTTCTTGTTCTTGGAATTTTGAGGACGAAATTCTTTTTGTAATTGTGTATAATATAACAACCTAGTTCATTTATACCAATTCCAGTTCCCGTATTTACTTATCTGTGGTATTTTCTTAATTTATCGTGTTTTGGGTGCGAATGGTATTTTTACATCTTATTTTGCATTCGACCCGACCCGCTTACTTGAACCTGTTTGATTCATATTTATGAATTACCTTGACTTGTTACATAGACTGTGCATTTCATGTTAGTGCATACTGGCATTTTATCTGGCATTATATCTTTTACCATATAACATTTTAAGTCACGGAAAATATTTTAAAATTACATAACTTGGCCTGCATGATACCCCTAACCCCGTGATAGCATCCGCGCATCCTGTTCTCGTCCCGTTCAGTGAAACAGACGTATTTGGATGGCTACGCGCACGTACGTGCATCCGTTCTTGGGGGTATGCATTTTCGTTACCTGAGCATTCATTTTGAATTTTGAAAGTCGCATATATTTTTTCATGTTTTAAATCTGAATTATTAGATCCAACCCGGGCGCGTTTTGGAATATTTTTGTATCCCGCCAAAATTCAAATTAATTAATTTATTTAATCGACAGCTTAAATTTCTAACTAAATATAATATCAAACTAAAATCCTAACTCATTCTAACAAACTAAAATCTTTTTAAAATTTTAAATCTAAAAATCCTAATTCCTAACTGTTACAGCTCAACCCAGCTCTCTCCTTCTCTGTGCAGTGGGCCCCACTCTCACTCTCTCTTTCTTTTCTCTTTCTCTTTCTCTCTCTCCCTCTCCCCGTGCTCAGTCTCTCTCTCTCTCTCCTCACAAACAAACAAATCTCTTTCTCCTCACTATTCATCTCTCTCTCTCTCCTCTAGATCTCGCTTTCTCTCTCCTCTCTCAGATTCTCTTTCTCTCTCCTCTCGCTTTATTTCTCTCTCTATATATATATATATGTATCATAACTTTCTCTTCCTCTCTCCTCATTTCCTTTTCTAACACGAGACCCTGCGAACCCTAGCTGCTGCCTCGCCCCTCGCCTACCTCGTCGCCGTCGCCGTCGTTGTCACGTCGCCGCCTCCTCACCCTCATCATTACCTCCACTTCCTCTCTCTTTCCCCGAGCCCTGCACACCATGAAACCTAAACCCGAGCACCCCCTGCACACCGCTACACCGCCGGCATAGATCGCCACCGTCGATCTCGTCGTCGCCTCCTCGTCCCCATATCACAGTTCACCACAGTAAGCCATTCCTTTCCTTCTCTCTCCCCTCCTTTCTTCTTTCTTTCTTTTCTTTCCTTCCTTTCTTTCTTTAAATTATGGTTCTCTGTCATCTGTAGATCGCCTCGCCGGAGCTCCGTCGACCTCGTCGACACCCTCACGACTCCTCTCTGCAACTCAGTGAGCTTTCTCTTCTTCTCAATCTCTTCTTCCTCTTTCCTTTCTTCTCTTCTTTCTTTTTGTTCTTTGCTTTTCTTTTCTGTAAATTCTTGGTTTCTGTAGTTCGCCGGAGCCGTGACGACGCCGACGATCCAGACGATCCAGCGAACGTACCTGACTTGTGTGATCACTTTTGTGCATTGTTTGGAACCGTTCCATATACCGTGCGCGCGTTGCGAATTTTCACCGACGTGAGACGTTCCGTATACATCCGTTTCTTGATCCGTCTAGGCAAGTTAAACTTGCTACATGCTATATAATTCATTATATATTTATTTAATTAAATATTATACCTGTAGTTTAAATCTAGTACCCCATGTTCTGTTTTATAACATGTCGATGTTCCGTTTGCATCAGTTTATATCATTTTAAATCTAGATCATGAAAACTAATCTTGTTACATACTAGATTACATTGCACTGCATCCATATCAATATTTTTATCGCATATTGCTTAGTTGTACATCCCACATTACCATTTTATAGTTTTATAACTTTCGGATACCCGTTTGCATCCATCTCATTTAGAATATATATAACTGCATCCATAAATCATAGTAATACATAATAATGTGATATTAACATTCCATGTTTAATAAAGTGCATCCTAATTAGTATTGGAACTATAATTGTAACCCTAATCGATAACTGTGCATCCATATCTTTGAATTTATATCTATTTGCATACCATATCACACTATTCCATTTTATTGTTATATTGGTATCCCATACTTGTTTTTGTGTATCCATGCTTATTACAGTTTGATTATGAGCACCCACGTGATACTTGTGCACCCCCTGACATGACTTGATATACCACTATGTGACACGACTTGATATTGTGCACTACTTGACATGATTGGATCCTTATACACCACCTGACATGACCTGATGTACCACAGCTTGACATGTTACCTGATCTTGTTATTAATGCCGACAATCTTGACCTGTTGTCCCTACGGACATTTCCTGTTGTCTTTACAGACAAACTTGTACCTGCTTGATCCTGTGTTGGCATTAGCTCCAGATTTATCAATACCTGACTTGAACACATAACTTGGGGGTATGGGGAAATCAATGATGAAACCTGACTTGTAACTCGACAGTTCGATACCTTTACTGATCAGTCTTACGGGCTAGGCCAGCCTCGGAATGATGCTGCTGACATCATTCATCTATACATACTATCTTTTACTGCCTAGCGGCACATCTCGGATTCAGCCCGAGAATCTTAACCGTGGTCCCAGACACGCACGGGATACTATTGAGTTACATCGATAATTCATCAAATTGGTTTCAAGACTTGAGAGTAGTTAACCCAGTAGATCAGTTTAGCTTACTCACTGCACATCACCTGTGCCTTACCCTGCATTGTCCTTATTTATTTTACTGTTATACCTTTATTACTGTTCATACTCATACCTGCATGACTTGCTACTTGATCAGTCGAAAATACTGTATTTTTAACACGGCAATTTCCCTATCTTTTGCACTCATCTAGAAGTGTTCGGCATTCATATAGCACATATTAGCAAATCAGTCGTTAAATATCAGATTGCATGTGTTAGACTTTAAAACCGGCATTTCTAGGGAAATTGACTGTACTTTATGGCATCGCATCATCCCTATATTGCGCAACACTTGTCTTGAGAAATTGTGCAGGAAATTGCAGGAGCAAAACCAAAAGAGCTGATCAAAAATACGCCAACTCAATGATTTCAGATCTGGTAGCAATTCAAAAGGAAATATAAAAATCAACATATCAAAGAAAGGCCCAATTGTTAGACCAAGACCACTGCAGAGAGCCCAAGCCCTGAAGCCTCCAAAGCGCCGCGGAACCGCGGCGGTAGCCGGCTTGAGCCGCGGTTCCGCAGCGGTTTGGACACATCAGCACATATTTTTCAGTGCACAATTCATCTCTAGAGGCCCACATTCATTTCACATGCTTCAAATTCCAGAATTATCTCGAAACTTCTACCAGATCAGCAAAGAAGATCATTAAGCTAATTCTAATTAAGCTCCTAACTAATCACATCTAGAATCTTCTCCTCAACAAACTTTTGGAGGGAAATTCAAATCTTCTCTAACTAACTTTTGGAGGGAAATTCAAATTCTAATCCTAAATCTAGGGTTTAGGGAAGTCTATAAATAGAAGCCTAGACCTAGGGTTAAGGTAATCAATCTTAGTTAATCTTTAGTAGTTCATTCCCTCTTACATCATCTTCCTCCACAAGTCTAGTGACAAGACTTGTGCAAAACCCTAACCCTAATTCCACTCCAAATTCAAGATCCCGAGTACCAAATCAAGTGAGAAGCCTTCAACCTTTTATGAGCCGAGCCGATCTTCAATCGGGCAAGCGATCCAAGCCGATCCGCGACTCACGGAAGCGAGCGAAGCCAAATCGACGATCGAGTTCTTCCTCTTGTAGTTCTTGAGCGATTATAATGAAATTGTTGATATAAATAAAAGGTGAAATTCTTTAATCTTGCTTTCTTTAAATTCTTGCATCATGATTCGATCTCAATTTGTAATTGTGGTTCTTGTTGTGATATTTGAGTAAAACTCCGCTCGTAAAGGAGTCGAGACGATCAATAGATTGATGATGTAACAATTCTTAATACGATTCTTGAGTCCTACGAGCTTTGTAAACCCTAGCAAGTTCAAGAATCGATGACCTAGTTTCGTTGCGATGCTTTCTTGATTGTGATCGCTCGAAATTAGGGATCTACGATCGTTTCTTGAATTTACTAGAGGCTAGAATGTGAATGATATCGACGAAAAAACAAGGGATAAGATGAAACCCTAGTTTCATAAGAAATCCCTAATTCTCGATCGATCATCATCGATCTAGTATCAATTCATCGAAAGATAAGAATACGTAATTGTAAGATTACATCACATCTATAGATCCGATCGATTCCTACGAGCCTCATTTCGATTCTTGATATTTGGTTTGGAAAAATCAACAAACTCTCAATTCTTGATTCTATCTTTTTCTTGTTATTAGATCTAGATTTTCTAATTCTTGAACTTCAAATACAAATCTTGAATTGTTTTGTTTTCTTTCCTTTAAAGTTTCAACTCATCTAAATCGAAACATGAACGATTACACTTTCCCTGTGGACGATCCGCATTTACTAACGCGCTACAATCGACACCGTTATTGATTGCGGTCAAATATTTTTGGTTGGGATTTCTATTCTATTTTCTCAAACATACACAATCGGAATTTGTAACAATCAAATGGCGCCGCTGCCGGGGATCATTTGATAAACACAACAAAAATCACCAATCAAATGGCGCCGTTGCCGGGGACCATTTGAGTTACTTACACAATCGGAAATCAATTCAATCAAATGGCGCCGTTGCCGGGGAATGTGCGCTAATTGTTCGTATTTTGAAATTTCAGTTGAAAAGTTTATTCCGTCTCTATTTTTAGATCAAAATTCGCGCAAAAACTAATACGAGTTGTTGTGATTTCTTGCGAGGAATTATGGAATCATTGGAGCTGGAGAAAAAAATTTCTGAAAATTCCAGAGAGTTGAGAGAGCCAACATAAGCTCTCTGTGAAAATTTGAAGCAGTGATCTGTTCAACTTGCGGCGATTCCACGCCATAAGCCCCCTATTGCGGCGGTTCCGCGGCTTCCCTAGCTCTTCACTGCACCAATTTTGCTCTGTGAGTTTCTACCTTTCTTATCTTCTCCTAAATCTGCTCCAAGTAATAATTTGCTGCAGGCTTCTTTGTAAATAATCGCAGCGCCGCGCAAAAAGCAAAAATTAAATTGTGCGTGCTTTGATTTGTGGTTGTTTGCATAATTAATACGGACATTAAGGGGCAAAGGCCAAATCCAGATTAAGTGGGGAGCTCATTACCCTTCCTAAGCCCCAAAAATCACAAACTTGCATCCGCATTTACCCTCATTAACTAAAAAATATCTAGAGATGACTCTAAGGACCGTCGCGCTCACTCAGGACAGAAGAAGGCCGTGGGTAATTCATTGCTTATCCGCGTTTCTTTTTGTGGTGTCTAAGGCAAGTGTGTCGAAGGCTAGTGGTTACTTAATTAGGCCCACTACTTACGTAGTGGAGAACCTCCCACTTACCTGGCCACAGGAGAAACAAAGAGGCAGTGGAGGATTCTATCCTGCGACTTATCTTTTGGCAGTTAGGAGCGGTCTAGAGCCGGACCTAGGTGACCACTAGATTCTAGGGTTTTGCTTGTTGCATTTGTTGTGATCGCATCATCTTTTCAAAATCCGTATCATTTTTCAAAACAAACACCGCATTCACTTCATTTCCCCTAATTATAAATCACGCTTCCACTTGTACTAACTCTTTTTAGTGCAAGATAGGCTGGACACGGGATTCTAGTGCCCGACTTGTCTGCGTCCCCTCGATCGACTCCGAAGTCGGTATTTCTCCATTTACCTTTCTTTTACCCACCACCACACCCACACCGATGGATCCGTCTCCATCGAACCTCTTTACCGCTGCTCTGCCGCCGTCCGTTGGTGCGCAGAATCCTCCCCGCATCTTTCTCCAAGAGAGGTGCTACCCTTTGCGAGGTCCTCTCTCGACCTGCTTATCCATTCCACCAGCCAACGGGGATAACTTTGAGATTAAACCCCAGTACATCAACCTTCTACCCAAATTCTATGGTCTCAAGACTGAAGACGCATACGTTTTTATTACCAAATTTGAAAACGTATTCACAATGATGGGTACATCACAACTTTCTGTGGATGCCATGCGTCTACGACTTCTTCCATTTACCTTATGCGATATAACCGAGAAGTGGCTGTATAACACCACCGCACACTCCATCACGACTTAGGAAGAATTCGTTGCGGCATTCCTTAAGAAATTCTACCATATGCAAAAGACAGCTCGAATCCGTAGCGAACTATATCAATTCTCCCAGCTTCCAGCTGAACCATTCTCAAAATACTTTGACCGATTCAAGGATCTTTTGGTTCAATGCCCACATCACGGCATCCCGAGATGGGATCTTTGCCGAATCATATATGAAGGCAGTAACCCTACCACTAAACAAAACCTTGAAAACATGTGTCCAGGCACCTTTATGACCAAGGATGATGGGGAAGCATGGAAATTTTTAGAAGAGTTCGCTGAAAAGTCACTACAGTGGGAGACTGGAACCCAGCCATCGAGTAGGGGTGGCGTACACCAAATAGACGTGTCCATAGGTGTTCGAGCTGAGATGGCAGCAATGCAAAAGAAGCTCGATGCTATGGAACACAAATTCTTAGCAGCCTCCCTAAACCCAATGACGCTCCCTAAAACTGTTTGTGGGTGCTGTTCTGATCCTTCTCACTTGACGGAAGAATGTCCATTAAACTCTCAGTTTCGAGGTCTCGAGCATACCAATGCCGCATTTCAAAGACCTGGAAACGACCCTTTTTCTTCCACATATAATCAGGGTTGGAGGAATCACCCGAATTTTGCTTGGAACCAATCCCAAAACACGGTTCCAAACCCTAATCAATTCCAACTGGCTCTTCCTCCACAACAGCAACCACTTCATCTCACCCAGCACCCCTACCAGTCACAAAATTTCCAAAACCAGGTCAACACTCCTGCACCTTCTAATCCTATGCAGTCGACCTGTTCTGACGAGTTCTCTCAAGTTGCTCAAACCATGAAATCACTCTTGTCAAATTTCATGGAAGTATCGGCCGAGGTTAGGTCTTCCGTCGGTGAGATAAAGAAAAACTCAGCGTCCCAAGCTGAGAGTATCAAAACGATGGAAGCTGAGATTGCACGACTTAAGGCCGAAATGAGTGCAAGAGAAAAAGGGAAACTTCCAGCTCAACCTTTACCTAATCCTAGCTATTCATATCATGTGGATGCAATCACGTTGAGATCTGGAAGAGTGCTTGACAATCATGTTGGGGAAGAGTTTGATGATACTGATAAATCAATCAATAACACCCCGGCTGAGACATTTCCTCACACACACACTTCTAATTCTGACCCCAGTTTTTCTACCCCACCACCTTCTTGCGAGCCTATTCTTCGTTTCCCAAAAGGCTCGCCACCTCAGCCCAGCTCTTCTAATTCTCCACAGACGATCCCCACTCCTCTTTTGGGATCATGTCTACCCCCACTTCCTTCTCCTATGATGGACCCAGCGCTTATTGCTAAAGCACCTTATCCTTATCGGTTAAGGGCAAACACACCAAGTCCACATATGGAGAAGATTATGAACATTTTTAAGCAAGTTAACATCAACATCCCTCTCCTAGATGCCATCCAACAAGTTCTGTCCTATGCGAAAACTCTTAAGAACTTGTGCACTAGGAAGAGGAAGACTTAAGTGCTCAAGAAGATATTCATGGAAAAAACAGTAGACACGGCTTTTCCCCAACAATTACCGAGAAAACGTAAGGTCCTGGATATCCTACTATTTCCATTTCTATCGGGGAAAAACACATTAATCGTGCTCTACTAGACCTTGGCGCTACTGTTAACTTGCTTCCTTTCTCAGTCTATGAGCAACTAGGTATCGGAGAGTTGAAGCCAACCCATTGCACTCTCTAGATGGCTGACCGATTAATCACCAAACCTAGGGGTGAACTGGAGGATGTGTTAATAAAAATCGGGGAATTTCTATTCCCTGTGGACTTTATTGTAATTGATACACAGCCTGTAGCGAACCCACGGAATCAAATTCCGGTGATTTTAGGTCGCCCCTTTTTGGCCACTTCCAACGCTATCATCAACTGTCGTAATGGTTCTATGACCCTATCTTTCGGGAATAGGTCAATAGAGCTGAACATTTACAAGTTGGGAAGTGTACCCTCCGAACCTACTGCTCAGGTCTGTTCTGTCGACTTAATGGATGTCAACAGCAGCGAATTTGATGATCCTCCTGATACTTATCTTGGCTCTTTTCATACGTTATTGTTTGACTCAACTATGTATCATATACATACGGACTCTTCCACCGAAATGTCCGGGTCAACAATTAACACCGATTATGAACTGTTCTTAGAGTCTGAAGATCATCCCGCACTTTGTGATGACATTATTCATCGGGGTATTGATGGAACTTTTGAGGAAATCTTCGCTGAAGAACTCGCATTTTTGAATGACACGGGTGTTGAGATGAATCATGTCGAAATTGAACCTCCACCCCTTCTTCTGAATTGTAAAAAGAATGCGAGTAATCCATCACATTCACTGCATCGTCTCTCCAAAACGAGACGCACACACATTCTATTCCACCACTTAGCTTTTCCCCACTTCTTCTTCCACCAACCAGAGCACTGCATTGACAAAATTTTTGAATGGTTGGTGTTAACATTCGGTCTTTGCAAAGCTTGGCATCGACCACTGATTTTTGACCCCCTCATATGATTTTTAAAGCTTAACATTGCATAACTCAAGTTTCGTGGCGGGGGGGGGGCATTTTTCTGGCTCTTGAAAAGAAAATCTTTACAACATTTTGAGCCAAGAATAAGTTTGGGAGAGGATCTTCACTTAAATATTTTGCCCCCACTAATAAATTCCTCCCAAGCTTACATGTTTTTCGAGATTTAGCAGATGGCAACAGTGAAGACACTGTTGAAAACAAGTTTGGGGGAGGTTTGTGCTTATTTTCGCATCATTTGCATCATACTTTGCATAAGCACAAAACATTTTTTGAAAACCTATAAAAATTTAAAAATTTTCAAAAAAAAATAAAAATATTTTGTACATAAATAAGATAATAAAAGATTAGATAGTGAAAAATTACATCCATGAGATTAGAAAAATTTAAGAAAACCAAGAAAATTAGAAGTTTTCTTATACGAACTAGTAATAAGTAGTTATGAGCCGTTGTCCCAAGGGTTAGTAAGATGAAGGAAGTCACTAATCTGAGGATAAAACTAAGTCTGAAAAATAGTTTCTATTCTGGAAGCCAAACATTTTGAACGTTGCTCCCCTGCTATTCGCACTTACACACGTCTTGAAGCCCGGGATAGTAGAGAATACCTTGAAATGCTTTTGTCTTAAAGCCGATGTATGAAGGAAATAAAAAGAAAATAGTGAATAAAAAAATATATATAAAGTGGTGAGAAAAATAGACACTGGTTTTGTTATCACCGAGGGCAATAAAAATGTATAGCGAGGGTGCCTCTTCACCTAGTGCCTAAGTCCAACTGGTCTGGAAGTCACTGCTATGCCTGAAGTGGTGCAAGACGAGGAAAATACACCAAATAAGAAAAGCACATGAGTAATCGGTCGGTTAGTACCTCAAGAAGTATTAACGGTCGCATGAAAGTGTGTGAACAATCTCATCTAAATATTCATTAATCAAAAAGTACTGAGGCTGATGGGCAAGAGTATGATAGCTTGAATTGAATTCTCCGGGTGTAGGGATGTCCTTTACACGCACGCATGGTGATATGATCGATGTTTGGATGAAAGATAGGAATGAAGAATAAGACGATATTTTATTGAGGGAGGACGTGACTTCTGACATTTTTTCATGACCATTAAGATATGGCTCATGACAACCGAAAAGCAAGCTTAGTTGGAAACCCTAATTTTCAAGGCTTTTCTTTTACGATTCTTTTCTTTAAATGTAATATTCATAATCTTCCTTTTATTATTGGATTTTGTGGGTGCAATCCGCTGAAAACCGTCAGGAGACAACACTCCTCCTACTAGGGACACCTAGAGATTTAAAGGCTTGTTGCACGTGCTCAGTGCAATCGTGTTGCCTACGAAAGTGTGCTAGTTAGTTTTTCTCTTTCTTTATTTTCTCCTTCTCTTTTTAATAAAACAGTTCGCTCGAGACGATCGAAATTAAGTTTGGGGGAATTTGATCAGTCGAAAATACTGCATTTTTAACACGGCAATTTCCCTATCTTTTGCACTCATCTAGAAGTGTTCGGCATTCATATAGCACATATTAGCAAATCAGTCGTTAAATATCAGATTGCATGTGTTAGACTTTAAAACCGGCATTTCTAGGAAAATTGACTGTACTTTATGGCATCGCATCATCCCTATATTGCGCAACACTTGTCTTGAGAAATTGTGCAGGAAATTGCAGGAGCAAAGCTAAAAGAGCTGATCAAAAATACGCCAACTCAATGATTTCAGATCTGGTAGCAATTCAAAAGGAAATATAAAAATCAACATATCAAAGAAAGGCCCAATTGTTAGACCAAGACCACTGCAGAGAGCCCAAGCCCTGAAGCCTCCAAAGCGCCGCGGAACCGCGGCGGTAGCCGGCTTGAGCCGCGGTTCCGCGGCGGTTTGGACACATCAGCACATATTTTTCAGTGCACAATTCATCTCTAGAGGCCCACATTCATTTCACATGCTTCAAATTCCAGAATTATCTCGAAGCTTCTACCAGATCAGCAAAGAAGATCATTAAGCTAATCCTAATTAAGCTCCTAACTAATCACATCTAGAAGCTTCTGCTCAACAAACTTTTGGAAGAAAATTCAAATCTCCTCTAACTAACTTTTAGAGGGAAATTCAAATTCTAATCCTAGATCTAGGGTTTAGGGAAGTCTATAAATAGGCACCTAGACCTAGGGTTAAGGTAATCAATCTTAGTTAATCTTTAGTAGTTCATTCCCTCTTACATCATCTTCTTCCACAAGTCTAGTGACAAGACTTGTGCGAAACCCACACCCTAATTCCACTCCAAATTCAAGATCCTGAGTACCAAATCAAGTGAGAAGCCTTCAACCTTTTATGAGCCGAGCCGATCTTCAATCGGGCAAGCGATCCAAGCCGATCCGCGACTCACGGAGACGAGCGAAGCCAAATCGACGATCGAGTTTTTCCTCTTGTAGTTCTTGAGCGATTGTAATGAAATTGTTGATATAAATAAAAGGTGAAATTCTTTAATCTTGCTTTCTTTAAATTCTTGCATCATGATTCGATCTCAATTTGTAATTGTGGTTCTTGTTGTGATTTTTGAGTAAAACTCCGCTCGTAAAGGAGTCGAGACGATCAATAGATTGATGATGCAACAAATCTTAATATGATTCTTGAGTCCTACGAGCTTTGTAAACCCTAGCAAGTTCAAGAATCGATGACCTAGTTTCGTTGCGATACTTTCTTGATTGTGATCTCTCGAAATTAGGGATCTACGATCGTTTCTTGAATTTACTAGAGGCTAGAATGTGAATGATATCGACGAAAGAACAAGGGATAAGATGAAACCCTAGTTTCATAAGAAATCCCTAATTCTCGATCGATCATCATCGATCTAGTATCAATTCATCGAAGGATAAGAATACGTAATTGTAAGATTACATCACATATATAGATCCGATCGATTCCTACGAGCCTCATTTCGATTCTTGATATTTGGTTTTGAAAAACCAACAAACTTTCAATTCTTGATTCTATCTTTTTCTTGTTATTAGATCTAGATTTTCTAATTCTTGAACTTCAAATACAAATCTTGAATTGTTTTGTTTTCTTTCCTTTAAAGTTTCAACTCATCTAAATCGAAACACGAACGATTACACTTTCCCTGTGGACGATCCGCACTTACTAACGCGCTACAATCGACACCGTTATTGATTGCGGTCAAATATTTTTGGTTGTGATTTCTATTCTATTTTCTCAAACATACATAATCGGAATTCATAACAATCAAATGGCGCCGCTGCCGGGGATCATTTGATAAACACAACAAAAATCACCAATCAAATGGCGCCGATGCCGGGGACCATTTGAGTTACTTACACAATCGGAAATCAATTCAATCAAATGGTGCCGTTGCCGGGGAATGTGCGCTAATTGTTCGTATTTTGATATTTCAGTCGAAAAGTTTATTCCGTCTCTATTTTTAGATCAAAATTCGCGCAAACACTAATACGAGTTGTTGTGATTTTTTGCGAGGAATTCTGGAATTATTGGAGCTGGAGAAAAAAATTTCTGAAAATTCCAGAGAGTTGAGAGAGCCAACATAAGCTCTCTGTGAAAATTTGAAGCAGTGATCTGTTCAACTTGCGGCGATTCCGCGGCATAAGCCCCCTATTGCGGCGGTTCCACGGCTTCCCTAGCTCTTCACTGCACCAATTTTGCTCTGTAAGTTTCTACCTTTCTTATCTTCTCCTAAATCTGCTCCAAGTAATAATTTGCTGCAGGCTTCTTTGCAAATAATCGCAGCGCCGCGCAAAAAGCAAAAATTAAATTGTGCGTGTTTTGATTTGTGGTTGTTTGCATAATTAATACGGACATTAAGGGGCAAAGGCCAAATCCAGGTTAGGTGGGGAGTTCATTACCCTTCCTAAGCCCCAAAAATCACAAACTTGCATCCGCATTTACCCTCATTAACTAAAAAATATCTAAAGATGACTCTAAGGACCGTCGCGCTCACTTAGGACAGAAGAAGGCCGTGGGTAATTCATTGCTTATCCGCGTTTCTTTTTGTGGTGTCTAAGGCAAGTGTGTCGAAGGCTAGTGGTTACTTAATTAGGCCCACTACTTACGTAGTGGAGAACCTCTCACTTACCTGGCCACAGGAGAAACAAAGAGGCAGTGGAGGATTCTATCCTGCGACTTGTCTTTTGGCAGTTAGGAGCGGTCTAGAGCCGGACCTAGGTGACCACTAGATTCTAGGGTTTTGCTTGTTGCATTTGTTGTGATCGCATCATCTTTTCAAAATCCGTATCATTTTTCAAAACAAACACCGCATTCACTTCATTTCCCTAATTATAAATCACGCTGCCACTTATACTAACCCTTTTTAGTGCAAGATAGGCTGGACACGGGATTCTAGTGCCCGACTTGTCCGCGTCCCCTCGATCGACTCCGAAGTCGGTATTTCTCCATTTACCTTTCTTTTATCCACTACCACACCCACACCAATGGATCCGTCTCCATCGAACCTCTTTACCGCTGCTCTGCCGCCCTCCGTCGGTGCGCAGAATCCTCCCCGCATCTCTCTCCAAGAGAGGTGCTACCCTTTGCGAGGTCCTCTCTCGACCTGCTTATCCATTCCACCAGCCAACGGGGATAACTTTGAGATTAAACCCCAGTACATCAACCTTCTACCCAAATTCTACGGTCTCGATATTGAAGACGCATACGTTTTTATTACCAAATTTGAAAACGTATGCGCAATGATGGGTACATCACAACTTTCTGTGGATGCCATGCGTCTACGACTTCTTCCATTTACCTTGTGCGATATAGCCGAGAAGTGGCTGTATAACACCACCGCACACTCCATCACGAATTGGGAAGAATTCGTTGCGGCATTCCTTAAGAAATTCTACCCTATGCAAAAGACAGCTCGAATTCGTAGCGAACTATATCAATTCTCCCAGCTTCCTGCTGAACCATTCTCAAAATACTTTGACCGATTCAAGGATCTTTTGGTTCAATGCCCACTTCACGGCATCCCGAGATGGGATCTTTGCCGAATCATATATGAGGGCAGTAACCCTACCACTAGAAATAGTCTCGGTTTGAAGATCCGAGACCGTGATTACGACTAAGAGAGTAGGCTTGATTTATCGATTTTCCATACGCTTGTTGTGTAGCAGCATAGAGATGCTTGGAAGGATTCTTGAATGCTTCGACCTCGAGAGTTTGCCTTCACCTTGAAATTTGTGTCACACCCCGCTTCCCGACGTACTGGGAAGGATATATGGCGGGCCGCGATGTATTTACTCAGAAGCAATATAAATGAAATGACACAAGAATGACAAGAGATGTAAAAAAATAACAACTTTTTATTTATATTCATTCTTTACATACAACTGAAAAGTAAAGTACAATGATGGAAAGCGATGCTTAAACAATGGCAATATGAACTGAAAGAAAAGTAAGTACAAGTAGGAACTAGAACTCTGGCACTTCAGTGAACTGCTCCAAATCGTCCTGGCTGGGCTCGATCTCCTGAGAGTCGGGTCCTCCTGACAACATTCCAAAGAAAGAAGAGAGAAGAATGTCGTCAGCGAACTAGCGCTCGGTAAGTCCCAAAATATAGAATGTAATAAATATGTAAAGAGAATATAACTGATAAATTATCTATTTTTATGTTAACGTAGTTATTTGTAGCTTGGTACAGAATGTGCCATTGTATACGAGAGGAGTCCAACTTATCCCGCAGACTATGGTAACCCGTAGTACAAGGCCCCGTCAAAACCCACGGGACAACGGCATAGGATGTTCATGTATGTGTCTTTTAGTGACCGTCATCATGCCACTTTTAACACATTCCGTACCAGTCTACCCCTTTAAAAAATTCTCGTAGTGTATATTGTATTAATTGTATTGATTTGTAGTTACCAGATTTGCCGAGACCATGGTATAAGTTGTTGATGTAAATGGATCAGGATGTAAACGAATAGTCATGTAGTCAAGTTCAAGGTATAGCCATGGTTCGGTCAAGTCAATTCATGTTGCATGTTCGTATTGTTCGGTATTCATGTTCAGGTTCAAGTGTCCATGTTTAGTATATTGGATTCATGTTGAATTGGAGTTATGATTGGATTCATATTTGGATTGTATTCAGGTTTGGATTGTATTCAGGTTTAGATTGTATTCAGATTAGACTGAGACTCGGATTAAGTCAGACACTTAAACATATTTGGATTCCTGAATTAGGTTTTGGAGTTATCGGTAACTGTTGCACATGGACGGCAGGATTTGTGTCTTTTTCCAAGACAATTACCATTGATAACCCCGTTTTAGTTTTCTATCTTAAATAGGCAAACACCTACTTTCTCCGGCTCTCTGAGGTTCAAAAGAATTGGTCCCGCTTAAAGCTATATTTACTAGGGTCCTTAATATAATTTTATATAACTTGAGGGGTTTTTATGAAAAAATATTTTAAATATACTTTCAAAATAAACCTCAAGTATTTATTTATCGTATTTAAGATTTTCATGGATGTAACTTTTAAAAAGTGAAGTATTCTAGTGAATAAATACCTAGCTTAAATAGTTCATGGTATTTTAATGTAAACTTGACTTGTATTGATTCTTAATGGTATTATCGTGAAACTTATAATTCTTTTATTTTGTTTAGAAAACATAGAATTTATTATATATTGAAAATATGTGATTTGATAATATTTATATAATTATTAAAAATAAATTTTTATTATTAAATAGAAATTCTCGTTTTTCTTAAAATTTGTATTAAAATTCCATCAAGATCGTATGTTCCGTGAGGAGGTCTGCATCGCGCTATCCTAGTCCCGAGGATGTGCGATAATCCGCACCATCCAAATAGGGTTCCCCAAAATGGGTTGTAGAGGCATAATTGCAAGGAATGAATTAACACAATTTCAAGAAATCCGGGTTTTTAATAGTTTAAGGTATTTATTTGAAAAGTCGTATTTTGCCACATCATATTGGTTTCAAGAGAATTGTGCTATATCAAGATGTGTGTTTGTGAGAGATAGGCCATTACCTCGTGAGATTTTCTAAAGGTATGCTAAACAAAAGTATATAAAGATGTCGTATGTAAACTTCAAGGTATTTAAACGTAAAAACTTAATAAAAGTTGTTTTACATGGAGTTTTAAAATGAAACTTATTTCTAAATATTAGTTAATATTTAACAAGCAAGATATAATGATATGGATAACTAGTTCTTAAGAAAAGTTGTAGTTTTAAAGAGTATAGAATTAAAGGTCGGTATAACTCCACTTACTGACGTGATTTGAAAAGAGATCATTTTAAGATAGGAAAAGGAGAAGAGTGTTGGAATAAAAATTTACACCCCGGTTGACCAATTCAAAATCAAAGTCAATCCCAAGCCAAGTGGGCCCAAGTCCAGGTCAGAACCGAGCATGGAAGGGACCGGCCCCATGACAAAAGGAATGAAGCTATAAATTAGTTTTAATGTAATTTTTTTAGAAATAAATGTATGTAAATGTGCAGAAAGCCAAAATTTTGTAAAACGCATGGCTTATATGTAAAAAGAAACAAGCATATAAGGCATAGGGTGGCACAAGCGCAATTTGGCAAAGCACAAGGGGCTATATGTAAAACATGTAGCCTATAAAGGAAAACATGATGAAAATATCTAGGACAAGTTTTTCCATTCTAAAATTCTAGGGTTTGTACCTTCTCCTCCTTCCTCAAGGTTCTAAACTTTTTTCTTTTATTTTGAATTAGATCAAGAGTTTAACTTTTCTTTTTCCAAAAATAAATAATTTTTCATCATAAAACCCTTGAAGGGGAGCTCGGATCTGCCATAAAATCCCTAAAAGGGGATATTTTAAGTCTTGCCTCCTCTTTTTCCCGCAAGATCCAGCCAACAGAGAGGAAGAAAAAAGATACTCATCTATAAAAAATCCCATTCCGGGAGGATCCGAGGCTCAAAAGAAGAACCAAACATTTCTAGGAGTTTAACTCCATTCAAGATCTGTTGAAGTTTAACCCCATAAAGCAAACCCCTTTTAGGAGTTTAACTCCAAATCTATACATAATCCCTGTTAGGAGTTCAACTCTAAAGCCCCTTGGGAATTCAACTCTAAACCCAGGGGCCAAGCCCCTTTTTCCGCTGGTGTTTCCAGCGGTCGCGTGCCGTGCACGTGACCCGCGGGCGTCCAGCGGTCCCGTGTAGGGCACGTGACCCGCGGGCGCTAAGCGCCTAATTGCACCTCATGCGACCCGCGGGCGCTCAGTGCCCAGCGGTCGCGTATAGCTCACGTGACCCGCTGGCGCCCAGCGGTCGCGCGCTGCGCACGAGACCCACGGGCGCCCAGCGGTCGCGCTCTGCGCACGTGATCTGTGGGCGCCCAGCGGTCGTGTGCTGGGCACGTGACCCACGGGCACCCAGTGCCCACACTCCGGCACGTGACCCGCGGGCGCCAAGCGTCCATGCGCCAGGCACGTGACCCATGGGCGCCCAGTGCCCCCGTGCCACGCATGTGACCCATGGGCGCCCAGTGCCCACGTGCCATGCACGCGCCTTTAAGACACTCCTCACCCCTCATTTTCCGTGCACTCCACACCAGAAACACGTTCCCCATTAGGAATATTTTTCTAACGAGGCGCTGCCCCGCACCCCGCAAAGGGGCTGCTAGCCCCCTTGACCCCTAGCCCGCTATCCGGGTAGCGGGACCCCCGTAAACTCTACAAGACTCCCGATATATCCAAAAACCCCTTTCAAAACACAACACACGCACACTGCACATTGAGTTCGCATGGCCAGTTTGACCAGTCAATCGGAGGTTTCTTCGCTCCAAAGGCGAGGGGTAATTAACGGCAGCTTAGTCTGCGGCTGCCGGAGATTCGGATCCCCACAATCAATAAACCTCCGCCTACTCTAGGCAAGGGTGATCTGTAGTATGCCTGACAAGCGCGCGCGTATTCCCATCTCAATGGGGTGACGAAAAACACCCTTCAGATTCTGGCATGCCCGGTGGGACCCTTCTCTCCTTTCATATCTCGGGTCAAGTGTTCATACGAACTCATTTAACATATATGCCGATATTTGTACAGAAATAATGTTTTTTCTATCCAGCAATCAACATTTAACGACGATATCTTCTAAGATGAATTCAGCATCCGACGCGACCCCGATCTCATACGTGGTCAAGATCAATGCCCGCGTGGTTCTCCCTGCCAGTCTCAACCGGCTATGGGAGGAGCCACCCCGTCAATTTGGTTCCGTCATCGTCTACCCTGCTGGAAGCGCTCATCTGGCGGAGATCACGGCAAACCAAGCAGCAAAACCGACCTCAAGGGGCAGGAGGCCGAACGTTGTGGTCACCAAAGCATCCCACCCCAAATACAAATCTGTATTCGAACGGCTCTCCACTATTCCAATTGGGGGAAAGGCCGTCAACACCAATGGGGCCACAAAGCAGCTTTATCAAGCTCAGATGGTGCCCTTGACAATCATGCAAACGAGCATCTGACCTCTCTGTCAATTTGTCTACGGCGTCTTCCCGAAGAGCCGAAGTCTGCCAAGTGCTTAAAACAGAAAAGTTAAGGCAGAAGCGGCTCAGGTATCGAGCCAACAAGAGGGCCAGGACTTCGGTCATGTGGAATCTTATGAGGTTCCAAGAGCAGGGTTACTCCGCGACGACGGCTGAGTCGGCCATAAAAATCAGCAATTCCTTCGAACCTCTGAAGTGGGTTCAGAAAAATGCCATGACCACCAGAATCAAGAAGACAGCGGTCCGAACATTGCTACAAAGAGACGTGTCCCAGCCCCAACAGAGAAAGTATGACACTATCTCTTCAAGAGTCTATCAGGCGCTCTGTGCCGCGCGAAAATATCGAGGCAAAACCAAAAAGGAAGCGTCAACACCATTCAAGAATCCGGCCAGGCCAGCCACCTTCAGTCGACCGCCCGTGATCGAAACAGGAGCATCAAGACAGCGATCCGTGAAATCAGCCGCCGATAATAAAAAGACGGCTGGATATGTTATCCATACGGTCTATATGGCGGGCGGGTGCCCCAGCGACAACCTTCGCAGCAAAAGCAAGGATGGGGCAACCACATCCCAAGACCAATTTGGCTTGAATGTGGTTGCCGCTTCCCAAGAACAGCCGCCTCCGCTGGATGATGAAAATCCTCTCGATGAGGATAATAGGCAGAAAGACCCCTCAGTCCATGTAGAGTCAAGCTCGGACAGCGAGGAAGAGCTGACTTTCCACCCTAGGACCGCAGAGTAAGAGCTGCTTCAAGAGCTTCGTAAACAGCTCAGGAGCAAAGATAAAGAAATGGCCAAGCTTTACTCCAAAATCGACGACCTGACAAATGTTGTGATGCAGTTCACGGATCAAATTGCTCGAGCGCCTTCCAATCAGGCACATGTCTCTACTCAAGAGCCGGGTGATGGAAACCCGAATCAACCGATGCATGTCCCCTTGGGTCCAAGATTGGGTGAGCCGCATGAAAGCCAGCCACATTCCGCTTTTAGGGATGCCTTGGCCCTAGATAACACTATCCCGCTAACACAAGATCGGATAATGGATTTGGTCACTAGCAAGGTTAGAACATTGGTAGCCGAAGCCGAAGCTCAGAAAGAAATTGGCAGTAGTGGGCGGCCATATCCTGCACAGTACGATCTAATCGAGTTCCCCAACGGTTACGTCATTCCTAAATTCGGATGATTTGACGGGACGGGAAACGCAAATCAGCACATCGCCCACTTTAAAGCGTCGTATGGAAATACAGGGGGAAATGCCGCTCTCCTTCTTCGTCAGTTTGTCAATAGCTTGACTGATGTTGCTTTCGAATGGTACGCAAGTATACTGGACCGGTCCATCATTACCTTTGCCCAAATGGAGTCTCTGTTTCGGTAAAGGTTCATGAGTGCAGTGATAAAATCTCCATTGCTGATCTTGTGAGGACCAAGCCGGGGAAGAATGAAAGCAACACCGACTTTATCGCCCGATGGCGTAATCTCACGGTCAAGTGCGAATCTCCACTGGAGCAGGACCAGTCCGTCAGCCTTCTCATTGGGAACCTCAGCAATTGGATGGTCCCATTCTTGTGTATAACAGGCCTCATGACGTTTCAGGAGCTAACTAAAAAAGTCCAAATGCTGGAACGCTCGAAGCAAGAGTCTACCCTAGACTCTCTGAGAGACAAGACTTGGAAAGCAAGAGGGACGACAACCGTAGAAGCGGGAATTCCAGCAGTACCAATGTATTCAATGCGTCCGACAATGAAGGCAATCGAAAGGCAGGCGATTCCGAAACCAACCGGTCTCGAAAGCCATTGCTGGGAGGAGAAGGGCTTTCCCTAGAGGAGAAAAAAAAACAAGGTTTACTCTTTCAGAAGGGACAAGGTCTGCAAGATATTCAAAGATGCCTTGAACAACGGTCTACAATTGTCGGAGTCGAAGAGACCGCATGAAGCAAAAATGACCGACAATCCCCTGTATTGCTCGTACCATAGAGTAGTGAGCCACACAATCGAGGATTGCTATATTTTCAAAGACTGGGTCGAGAAGCAGTACAAGACTAGAGAGATCGAGCTGTCCAAGAGTGTGTTGGTAAACAACCAAGCTGCAACCACCAACTTCATACAGACACAAGCTGAAGCCTTCTGGGAGCAGACAGCTGAACCCGCTGCCCTGAGAAATGAAACTGACTCACCGCAGCCTCCGTGGAGTACGCACATATCTAATAAGACGAAGAAGATGCTAAAGCTACTTCGGAAAGAGCCCAGAACGAAATGGGAAGGGTAGAAGAAGCTTACTATTCCAGCTGCCAATTCGGCTCCACCAGGCTCAAAATCCAAAAAACTCAAGAAGAAGAAAAGTACATCTCGACGCGAAAAAGAGTCTGCAGGGAGATCGACCATTCAAAAATATATCGATTCCCTCGAAGACTATGAACAGAAGGAAAGAACTCTGATTCAATTGAAGGAGTTCCTCCCTGTAGAAGCGGCTGAAATTATGGATGAGTTAGATGAAGACTCCAATGAAGAGATCCCTATAGTGACCTGCTATGCCATCCATCTTGGCAGCGACTCTAAGGAGGAGCTCTGTTTTCCCAAAGAGGACGAGGAGCTCGCCACAAAGGCCAACCAAATCCAGCTCAGAAGCGGTAGGGCTCTGCCGCCAAATCAGGGCAACGCTGTCACGTCCCGCTTCTTAGTATATGGGCAGAGGACGCGACAAGGCCGCTACGTAGTTACTCAGAAGTAAACACGCTAAGCGTATCTAAGCAATATAAAATGAAATGTACACAAGAGACAACATGTAAATAAACAACAAATTTATTTATTAACATTCTTTTTACAATACAATGAAAAGTAAATACATGGAATGAAAGCAATGCCTAAACAGTGGCATAACAGAAATGAAAATGGAATAGGTACAAGTGGCTACAGCTCTGGGTCTTCGGTATACTGCTCAGGGGCTTGCTCCAAATGCTCCTGAATGGTCTCGTATTCCTCAGTGTCGGGTCCTCCTGACAACATTCCAAAGAAGAAGAGAAATAGGAATGTCGTCGGCGAACAATCGCTCGGTAAGTCCCAAAGATGAGGGAGAATTAGAATAGACAGAGAGAGAGTATAATTTTATAATGTTTTATTATAATGTTAGCGCAGTTGTTTGTAGCTTGGTACAGAAAATGCCAGTGTATACGAGAGGAGTCCCACTTACACCGGAGACTTTGGTAACCCGTAGTATAAGGCTCCGTCAATAATACCACAGAAGAACGATATGGATGTAATTACGACTTAAGTGACCACCCCGTGCCACCTTTAACACATTCCGTATCAGTCTACCCCTTTATAACCCCGTAGTGTTTATGTATTGATTGTATGGATTGTATTGACTTGTCTTGTATTATAAATTGTATAGATGGATGGCTTGCCAAGACTATGATATCAGTATTGGAACAGATATAATGGATGAACATGTAAATAGAGTATATCCATGGTTCGGTTCGGTCAACTGGTATAAATTGATATAGATTGAATAGACGGATTCATGGATTCATGTTGCATTTGTAGTTTTATATTTGAATCACATTCAAGTCAGATTGATGAGATTGAGACTCAGTCTGAGTCAAACACTTTTAAAAAGAACTTGAAATCCTGATCGTTTTGGTGTTATCGGTAACTGCTGCACATGGACGGCAGTATTTGTGTCTTTTTCAAACATAATTACCGTATTGATAACACCGTTTGTTAGATTGTCTACCTTAAATAGGCAAGCACCCATATCTCCGGTTCCCTGAGGCTCAAGAGACTGGTCCTGCTTAAACCTATGTTTACTAGGGTCGTTATTGTAATTTAGTATAACTTGAGAGGGTTTTATGTAAAAATAGATTTGGTATAATTTCAAAAAACACCTCAAGCATTTAATTATTGTCTTTAGGGTTTTTATTGATATATATTTTATAAATGTGACATTTCTAGCGGATAAAACCTAATTTCATAATATATGGTATTTATTTGTAATATGAATATTGTTTGAATTATCATGGTAGTTTCATGTAATATTGGAATTCCTTTCTTGAGTTTTGGAAACATGGAATAATATATATATTTAAAATAAGTATTTTGGTAATATTTATATATACATATTTAATGAAAATAATTTTATTTATTTTCTTGTAAAATTCTCATTTTCTAAAGAAAATATATAAAAATTCCATCGAGATCGAATGCTCCTTACAAAAGTCTGCATCTCACTTTACTAAGCCCGAGGATGTGCGATAATCCACACCATCCCGAACGGGGTCCCCAAAATGAGTTGTAGAGGCTCAATTGCATGGAAATATTTTAATGCATCTTTTAAAGATAACGGTTTTTATAAGTTAAAGGGATTTATTTGCAAGGTCGTATTTCCCGTATTCTATTATCCCAAGATTCATCGTGCTATAATAGATATGTGTGTTGTGATGAGGTAGATCATTACCTCGTGAGTTGTTCTAAGGTAATACGGTTAAAAGGTATAAGCATGTCGAAATGAAACATGAAGGTATTTTAATGTAAAAGTGGAATAAAACTTGCTACGATTATTATTTTAATGTCAAGCTTGTTTTATTGTCTTTGTTAATGATTACTAAACAATATATCAAAAGTTGTAGGTTTGTTATTAAGAAAAAGTTGTATTTTTTAAAAGAAAAGAGAATCGGAAGCCGGATAACTCCGCTTCCGACACGTTTTAAGAATGAAGAGTTTGGGACAAGCAAAAGAGAGAGAGAAGGGGAACTTACTGGCTTGTTGGACTAGAGGAGAGAGAGGGGGTCCTAAAGAAAGCTTCGGGGCGTCGTTTCGTCTCCGGAATCTCCTCGGAATTTCGTTGGAGCTTCGCCCTTCACTAACTCCACTTGTACACTAAGGACTTGAGAATTTTGTATAGTTTTTGTATAGGATTTTCAGTGTGAAGGGATGCAAAATGGAGTGGGTATTTCTAGGACAAATTAGGGTTTAGGGGGTGATGAAAAATGCATTTAAATTTGCATTAAAAATGGGATTTAAAAGGGTTTTTAATTCTCTGGAAAATGCATGGAAAACAAACAGATAGGGGTTAAAGAGGGGAGTCCAAGGGTTGCAGAGAACCAAAAAAAATCAGGTTTGGGCTTGGTTAGACCGGCGGCACCAGGCCATGGGGATTTCTCTCAGGTCGGATCCCGGTGGTGGGGGCTTGGATTGGGGCCACGTGTCCCTGTCGATCGAAATACCTCGGTGCATCTGTTTGATTATTCTGTAACTTACCATATTACATGTAATGCATGTGCAAACTCTTGGGCTTCTAAAAGATTAAAAGAAATTTAAATTAAAAGAATGTGTGACTGATGGGATTTGAACTATGGTGCTATGGATCAGCACGGCAAGGCTTTACTAATGAGCTACAAATGTTTTCTTGCTGTTCAAAAGCAAAACAAACTTATAACTTGTGCTCAGGCTTAGGTGTGCCTTTCTGTATTTTGAAAAAAAATTCATACAGAAAGTTAGGGTTGTTACAAACGTCCCAAAAGGAAAGGAAAAACAGGTGGCTAATGAGGAAGATGGCAGAGAACCGGCTAATGAAAACTCAAGTCCTTCCTCAGTGGACTATAATGTCTTGGCTCATTTCCGAAAGCTTCCGTCTCTCTTGAGCATCCACGATACCTTGGTCCTATCTAAAGAGCTTAGAGATGTTCTCATTCACGCTCTATGAAACCTCGAGCGGTATGAGGCTCGCTTTGCAGAAATTAATATGAAAGAAGCCCAGTACGCGTTGCATGCCGCCGCAGTCGCATTTAAGGACGAAGACTTGCTACTGGGAATGGCTGAGCATAATCGGCCAGTTTACGTGACAGGATAGAGCGACGGAGACCGAATTAATCGCATATTGATTGATCCGGGATCCTCAGTGAACATCATGAACTTGCGGACTCTGAAGAGTCTGTCAATGGACATCCGACACCTGTCAAGAGAAAGGATTGTCATTCAAGGTTTCAACCAAAATTGCCAGCAAATTCTGGGATCCGTAGCTCTGCCAATCAAATATGGGGATCTGCAAACTGAAGCTAAGATATACGTGATCGACGCTGACACGTCTTATAAAATTCTCTTGGGGCGGCCGTGGCACCACGATTACGGTATCGTTCCGTCAACTCTCCATCAATGCATGAAGTATACTAAAAATGGCATAGAAAGACGCATTGACGGAGACATCCAGCCGTTTGGTGTGTATGAAGTCCGATATGAGGATTCTTGGTACTTTATGAAGCCCCAAAATACTGAGCCACAGCTGACCAAAGACGGAATGGTCCCGAAACTCAAAGGCAAATCTGAGCCGGCTGTCACTTTCAAAAGCAAAAACGCCTAAGTGCGTCCGCGTTTCGGCAGTGACACTGATGAGTCCGACGTTGGATGTCCTTCCTTCCGTAAAACTCACCCTCATTTCGGTAGCGATACGGAAGAATCTGATATTGAAGGCCCGTCCGATAGCAAAATCCGCCCTCGTTTAGGCAGCGACACTGAAGAGTCGGAGGAAGAAGACCTGCCTTGCAACAGCTGTGCAGACTGGCCCCCCATGCAACGAGCAAAACTACGAGAGACCTTCGAAATTGCAGAAAGGTCCCTAGCCGTCACAAGGGTGCCGGAGCAGATGTTCTCCTCCGAAACACAGAGTCGCGACCGCGTAGGTTCATCTTGCCTGAATTTGGGGGCAGATGCTATTTGGATTTATCCGTCCATCTCTCCGAAGATGCCAAGTTGATTTATGAGACCGTATATGGGAGGTTTAAACGGATGCGGCCGTTGTAGCAGACTTCGTCAGATTCCCTCTCGTTTGAGGGGGTTTTGATTGTGGGGACGTTCTTCCCTGCAGGCGCAAGCCCCTGCAGTTAATTATGCTACCACATCGCGGTAACAACTTTCTCCTTCTCCGGATGGTCACTTCTTGTCGTGTGTGTTTGTTTTATTTTTAGTTGCCCGTGGATTGTATACGGAGACTAATTTATGTTGTCGCCCGTAGGGTATTGATTAGTCCAAATCTGTATCTTCTTAGATTTAGGTTTGGGGTTGGGTTTAAGGATACGTTAGTCTCATTTGAGACTAAGATCAACATAAACGTTTGTTAAGGATGCGTTCGTCTAATTTTAGACTAAGATCAACTTAACAGTTTGTTAAGGACACGTTAGTCTGATTTTAGACTAAAATCTACTTAACAGGATCATTTAGATCCAACAAAAGAGCATTTGGGCTCTATTGTTTTAGTTTAGGGACTTTGCGGTCAAAGGTTAAGAACATCATAGTCCGTGGGTTTAAGGACCCCACAGTCCAAGGTTAAGGACATCATAGTCCATGGGTTTAAGGATCCCATAGTCCAAGGTTAAGGACATCATAGTCCATAGGTTTAAAGACCCCACAGTCCAAGGTTAAGGACATCATAGTCCATGTAAAATCTGGTTGTCGGGACCCGTCACCTCTCTGAAGACGTTGAAGGATTACAACGACATATATCAGAGGAGTGAAGAGATGTACCCTTGAACCAATATTGGTTGAGAGATCTGTAGTTGGATTGATTTAAGGATCGTTAATCTCGTTTGAGATTAAGATCAACTTAAATGTTTGTTAAGGATACGTTAGTCTAATTTTAGACTAAGATCTACTCAACAAGATCATTTAGATCCAACAAAAGAGCATTTGGGCTCTGTTGTTTAGTTTAGGGATATTGCGGTCCAAGTTCAGATGCCAACATGGGTTTGGAAATGCACCAGAAAATTATTGGCCATTGGGACCCACCACCTCTCTGAAGACGTTGAAGAATTATAACGACATGCATCAGAGGTGTGGAGAGCTGTACCATTGAACCAAAGTTGTCTGAAAGGCTCTGGGTTCTACTTTAAATGTCACATGAGATGACCAATTTTGGAAGACAAAAGTGTGTTTGATGCTTAGTCAAAGGGGAATCTTGCCTCTGAAAAACTTAGCCAATTTGGGCTCAGACTGTTTTGGATATAGTGTTAAACACTAGCACATACTCGGCTATCACGTGCTCCCACGCGATGTGCATTTAAAATAGTGTTAAACACTAGGGACGAGGTCTCAAAAATAGTGTTAAACACTAAAAGTAAAGCGCTCACGTGGGATCACGTGAGGCGCCTGAGAATTGAGCTAAACTTCCTTTATTTTATTCTCAGAATATTCAAATAAGTGTTAAACACTAAATCTTCACGGCCATCACTTGTGGGCACGTGATGGGTATACATGCACTGGATATTAAAAGGATTTGATAGGGGTCACGTGGGGACACGTGAGGGTGCCCATGCATTGGATTTTAATCCTTCAGTTCTTTCCATCCTCTCTTTTTTAAAGAGGTGTTTGTAAGGGGTCACGTGGGGACACGTGAGGATGCCCGAAGTCTGTTCTGCCTTGGTTTTGTTCTCTTTATTTTGAGGAATTTATCCAAGGGTCACGTGGGAGCACGTGACCCCATTTCATTCATTCTATTCTGTCCATTGAGGGGGAAGGTCGCGTGTTGCCACGTGATCAAGTTGGGCACTGACTTCTTTTGCGTGCATGAAAAGTCTAAGTTGCTTATTTAAGAATTAAATTCTTTTATAGGGTTAAACCCTAATTTCATTTTGAGGAATTAAATTCCCATGTGTTTTGAAAGAATTAAATTCTTTAAACTCAACCATCTCTCTAAGTTTTGGATCTGCATGGCAGAATCTTCCCGATGAGAATTAAATTCTCAACTTATGGGGAGATCTGCTTCTGCAGATCTTCAACCATGAAGAAAAACTAAATTCTTGTTTTAAGGGTTAAACCCTGTTTCTGTTGGAGGAATTAAATTTCTTAGTATTTGGAGGAATTAAATTCCCTAAACTCAATTCTCCCTCTAAGTTTTGGATCTGCATGGCAAAATCTCTCCGATGAGAATTAAATTCTCAACTTATGGGGAGATCTGCTTCTGCAGATTTTCAACCAAATGAAGAACTAAGTTCTTATTTAGAAGAGTTAAACTCTTAATTTGAGAATTAAATTCTCTTTTATTTTCTGAGAGCTTGTAGAATGAGCTTCTTCTTTTTCTTCTCACCTAGAGTTTTTTCTCTGAATATATCTTCTTTTCTCTTTTGAGAATTAAATTCTCCTCTCTTTTTTTCTCTGTTGTTGTTGTCCCCTTTTTTCTTCCCTCTTGGCTTTTATTTATAGGAGAGAAAAAAATCAGTTTGTTTAGTAAATCTTTCATTAAAATATTTTAATTGATTTTGTAACCAACATGATCTTTTAGGTCACTCAGTGAACTTTATTCATCATTGGATTTTTAATCCAAAAGATCTTTTATCTGTTATTCCTGACAAATTTCAGGAAAATCTTTCCTTGTATAGAATCTTTCTATAAATCGGTGATTTTTAATCACCATTGGATTTTTAATCCAACGGTGCTCCACTTTATAGAGCACAATCTTTTTTTTGGAAAGATCTAGGGAAATATTTTTCCAACTAGGATTTTTTATTTCCATTAATTAGAATTTAATTATATTAGTTCAGAAGGTTTAAGAGCCTATCACGTGTTAGCACGTGACCCCACTGATTTACTAATTAATTAGAATTTAATTCTATTGGTTTAGAGGGCTCAAGAACCCATCACGTGTTGGTACGTGACCCCACTAATTAATTATTTAATTAGAATTTAATTCTATTGTTTCAGAGGGTTTAAGAGTCTATCACGTGTTGGCACGTGACCCCACCGATTAATTATTTCCAATTATTTATTTTATTCAGTGCCTACAGGATTTGCCTGTAAATGGTCACGTGTCTGCACGTGATGCCCGATCACGTCCCGGATGAATTATGAGGCCTATAATATATCAAATCGAAGGATTTTTCGAGACACTTTCGATACCATCAGAATTTAGCTGTTTCTCATTCGGAAGTTTGTCGAAATATAGCCCAGAAAATACTGGTTCGCATTTTCCTCCTTAGATTACACGTGCATAGGATATTTGCTCTTAACTTTTAATCCCGGATGAATTATGAGGCCCATAATATATCAAATCGAAGGCTTTTTTGAGACACTTTCGATGCCATCAGAATTTAGCTGTTTCAAATTTGGGAGTTTGTCAAAATACAGCCTGGAAAATACTGGTTCGCATTTTCCTCCTTAGATTACACGTGCATAGTATATTTGCTCATAACTTTTGATCCCGGATGAATTATGAGGCCCATAATATATCAAATAGAAGACTTTTTCGAGACGCTTTTGATGCCATCAGAATTTAGCTGTTTCACGTTTGGCAGTTTGTCAAAATACAGCCCGGAAAATACTGATTCATATTTTTTTTAAACGTATCGCTGCCATTTGATACCTTGGGCTCTTTTGCGCAAATTTTTTTTTCTGGCGGGAAGAAATGCCGCCCACTATTTTGCCCACGTAAGTATATACGTGGATGAAGTAGTGCAGAGTAATTCACAGCGTATGACCAGTTTCAGATTGGTATATAATTTTCAGAATCTTGATCTGAGAAGATAACGAGCGGACATAAACGTCGTCATTTATCATTGACTCAAATCTCGACTCTTAAAGGATATAGTTCCAAACCCTCATGTCCATGAGCTGCACCCTTCTATTTCTTTATGTTTTACTCTAGCGTTAAGTAGTTTATATACTCATGAGTAACTTCTCCATTTCAGTGGCATGTAGCTTTGGCAAATGTGGCCCATAGATGGTAGATAACAGTTCATCTTGAACCCTTTATAAGGTAGCGATGGCTTAAGAAACAGGGTTAGGATCTGTTGCCTAAGACTTTTCAACTTTATGAGCCGTGAGGGTCTCATAAAGATTTTTCTCCCTACGGGTCGAGAGGATCTCGTAGGTGTATTTTCTCCTTAGAAATCGTGAGGATTCCTAAGTGTGCTTTCTCTTGAGAGTCGTAAGGATCTCACAAGAGAATTATCCCGCTTATAAGTCGAGAGGACTTGTAAGTGGTTGTTTTCCTCCTCGTCGATGTTCGACTTTGGAGAGTGTGGCCCATGGATAGTCCATGTTGACTTCTTTGCAGGGCAGTGATGGCTTGGAGGACAGGGTTAGGATCTGCCACCCAAGACTTTTCAACTTTATGAGCCGTGAGGGTCTCACAAAGACTTTTCTCCCTATGAGTCGAGAGGATCTCGTGGGTGTATTTTCTCTTTAGGAATCGTGAGGATTGCTAAGTGTGTTTTCTCTTGAGAGTCGTAAGGATCTCACAAGAGAATTTTCTTCCTTACAAGTCGAGAGGACTCGTAAGTGATTGATGAGTTGACCTACTCCCGAATCAAAGTATTGCTTCAACAGGGAGGTCGAGGGTTGACTTTGGTTTGTCTGTGTACCGCCGAGTCAAGGAACTGGGAACTTTGCCGTGGCTCCGCTTTGCTGACAGTGTATATTCCTGCAGAGACACTGATTTCTCTGCGGGTCGGCGCGAATCGAGATGTTCTCGTCAAGGACGCTGATTTCCCTGAATCGAGCTTTTTGCCAAGGACACTGATTTCCCTGGAGTCAAAACGAATCGAGCTATTCCTGGAAAGACACTGATTTCTCTGCGGGCCGACACGAATCGAGGTGCTCTCGTCAAGGACGCTGATTTCCCTGAATCGAGGTTTTGCCAAGGACACTGATTTCCCTGGAGTTGAAACGAATCGAGGTATTCCTGCAAAGACACTGATTTCTCTGCGGGCCGACGCGAATCGAGGTGCTCTCGTCAAGAACGCTGATTTTCCTGAATCGAGGTATTTGCCAAGGACACTGATTTCCTCGGAGTTGAGACGAATCGAGGTATTCCTGCAAAGACACTGATTTCTCTGCGGGCCGACGCGATCGATGTGCTCTCGTCAAGGACACTGATTTCCTAGAATCGAGGTTTTGCCAAGGACACTGATTTCCCTGGGGTTGAAACGAATCGTGATATTCCTGCAAAGACACTGATTTCTCTGCGGGTCGACACGAATCGAGATGCTCTCGTCAAGGACGCTGATTTCCCTGAATCGAGGTATTTGCTAAGGACATTGATTTCCTCGAAATTGAGACGAATCGAGGTATTCCTGCAAAGACACTGATTTTCTTGCGGGTCGACGTGAATCGAGATGCTCTAGTCAAGGACGCTGATTTTCCTGAATCGAGGTATTTGCCAAGGACACTGATTTCCCTTGAGTCAAAACGAATCGAGATATTCCTGCAAAGACACTGATTTCTCTACGGGCCGACGCAAATCGAGGTGCTCCCATCAAGGACGCTGATTTCCCTGAATCGAGGTTTTGCCAAGGACACTGATTTCCCTGGAGTCGAAATGAATCGAGGTATTCCTGCAAAGACACTGATTTCTCTGCGGGCCGACGCGAATCGAGGTGCTCTCGCCAAGGACGCTGATTTCCCTGAATCAAGGTTTTGCCAAGGACACTAATTTCCCTGGGGGTTGGTTGACTTGTTTCCGAGACAGAACGTTGATCCAGAAGGGAGGTCATTGGTTGACTCTAAGTTATCTGTGGACCGTAGAGTCTTGAAACTAGGGGACTTTGCCATGGCTCCGATTGATGGTGTAGTATCTGTGTCCTGCTGGAATGAGGAGGCACACTGTTGTTGGTCTTCGGGCCATAGATATGGCCATTGAGATTTGGAACTAGGGACTTTTCCATGGCTCCGCTTCATTGCGACTCTGAGGTCGGTTGTTGACGTCACGTCTGCATCTGGTTGGAGTGAGGAGAAACGCCGTTGGTGATCTCTAGGCTGTCTGTGAACCGTCGAGATTTGGAACTAGGGTACTTTGCCATGGTTCCGTTGTTTTGACCCTGGGGTTATTTATTGACGTCGCATATGCATCCTGCTGGAGTAAGGAGAAACGTCGTTGGTGATCTCTAGGCTGTCTGTGAACCGTCGAGATTTAGAACTAGGGGACTTTGCCATGGTTCCGGGGTAGTCTCTAGGCTGTCTGTGAACCGTCGAGACTTGGCTCTCCTTTTGACAGAGCCTGGTAGGAAAATATGGTTCCTTTTTTTTTGTTTGTGCCCCTAAATTGTATACAGGGATCGATGCGATCTCATCTGTAGGGCAAAAGTTTCATTCTTTCAGAATTTTTTTATTTCTTTTCTCGATACTCAATCATTTCAGCTTTTTATATCACGAAAGTCGCGATTGCCCAATCATTTCGGCTATTTTTCGCGGTGCCCAATCATTTCGGCTATTTTTTTTACTCGCTGCTTTTTATTGCGAGTTGCCCAATCATTTTGGCTATTTTGTATGCATATATTTTACTTGCTGATTTTGTTGCTAGTTGCCCCATCATTTCGGCTATTTCATATGCATATTTGGCTCGCTGATTTTTTTGTTGCGAGTGTGGAATTTAGAATATGGTGCCAATCTCAGCATCAGTATCGCTACAACTGGAATATTGCCAGGAGCGAATCATCATTTGCCGTGAAAGGACTTGGAATTTGATACCGATTTAGGCATCAGCATCGCTACAACTGGGATATTGCCAGGAGCGAATCATCATTTGCCTCTGTCAATGTCGAACAAAGGTGGCTTAGCAAACAGGGTTAGGATCCCGTCGACTAAGACTTTTGACTTCATGAGCCGTAAAGGTCTCATAAAGGTGTTTCTCCCTACTAGTCGTGAGGATCTCGTAGGTGCGTTTTCTACTTAGGAATCATGAGGATTCCTAAGTGTGTGTTCTCTTATAAGTCGTAAGGATCTTACAAGAGTGTTTTCTCCTTACAAGTCGAGAGGACCTACAAGTGTTTGTTCACCGTGTGAGCATATCCCTAGTCGCTGGTGGGACTCTGTTAGGGAAATGTTCATTCATGCCCGTGGATTGCATACAAGGGTCAATATTGAACTGCTTGTAGGGCAAAATCGGGGGGGTATGACTGCTTAAGAACGGGTTCAGATCCCTGTAGGTTAAGGCTTTTGAATCTTATGAGCCGTGAGGGTCTCATAAGAGGGTTCTCCTTACGAGTCGTGAGGATCTCGCAAGTGTAATTTCTCCTTAGGAACCGTGGGGATCTATAAGTGTGTTTCTCCTTTGTTAGTCGTAAGGATCTCACTCAGGTGGTTTCTCCTTACAGGGTCGAGAGGACCTTGCAAGTGTCTTTTGTCGAGATTGTGCCCTTTCGGGTTTTCACAAAACTCGCCGGTAGTCCCGCTGTTTTTATCCACGGAGCCCTTTCGGGTTTTCATCCGTGCCCATTTATGGACGTACCTTTTTTTTACCACGTCAGCCTGGGGATGCCACGGGTTTGTAGTAGTTTAAAGACGTTTCGGTCAAAGGTCCGAGATTTTTCGGGCAACGTACGATTACGCAGCTAGATTTTCTCGCAAATCTTCGCATCTTTTGTGTCGGAGGTGGATTCCTTGAAGAGAGGGCTGAGGGCGATTTCTTTGTCCGAGTCGCTTCCAAAGGTGATAACTTGCGATCCCTTGGTGTCGACTATGCGACAGTTTCCAGCGGCTCTTTTGCGCTCATCTGTCGTGCTTTTCTGTTCCCGACGAGCCTTGCGCCTCACCGTTGAACGTGTTGTCGGTGGGCAACATATCCCTGCCACCAGTTTTTAAAGGCCATGCACTCCTCGATAGGGTGTGCAATCCTCCGATGGTATAAGCAGAAGTCAGGATGTATGTCCGCTTTATCAAGATGTATACCACCAGGAGAATTTCCTCTGAAAGAGGGCAACTTCTTTCCTATTGACAGGGCCCTAGCGAATCGTTTCCTTACTTTAAACTTGCTTTTGCTGGCAATAGGGATGCTTTGATCCGGTTGGGGTGCCTCGACCTTTTCATCCAGTCGTCGGATTTTGGCTTTTTGGAATATAGCCAGTTCGCGCTCTCGATTGGCTTTGCTTTTCTGACGGGCTTTGTTCAGTAGCAAGTCGATCATATCGTCAGACGGTTCGAAGGGTTTTAGCTTCGATCCTGCCCCCAGCTCTTTTATGCTGTCTTCTATCGCTTTGTGAGCTTCTTCGTTAGTTAACGCCGAATGAGAGATCTTGTGGCAACTTGCCACATAGTCCTCAGATTCTTCTGACGAGTCATCCCCATCGTTATTGTCGTTATCTCCGCTCTCAAGGATATTGTTGAGAAATTCTTGGAGTGTGACCGGGGTCCGTGTCTTCTGGTTATATTCCTCCAGCGCGTCAATATGTTTTTGCAGATCCGTGCACTTGTCATCAAACTGCGCGGGCTTTTGATCTTCTTCTTTTTCTTCGAAGACTTGGACGGCTGGGCCCGAATGTTTTGTCTACCATCACTATTAACTCCCAATGTTGGGCATAGTTTCAGCATCCCTTCGATGGTCTCCGGCTCTAGCGGACTTTTCCACCTGATCGCCGGGCATGTTTGAAGATCTTTCAGCATTCTTTTAGTTTTTGTCGAAAGAACGACTTCCCATGGAGCTTCTTCTATAAAAGAGCACGATGCCCCCGGTGTGTCCACCCTTTTAGGAGTGTGCTGTTGTGGCGGATTCACCTTCCAGTTTTCAGATAGCGCGAACTTGCCCTGTTGGTATTGGTCTTCAACCCAGTTTTTGAAGACGTAGCAATCTTCGATCGGATGGTCCAATACTCGGTGGTAGGGGCAGTAATTGGGATTGTTGACGTCGTTTAGTTGCGGTGGGTGTCTCGACTCCGGTAGAGTAATGAGCCCATTGCGCACTGCCAGTTCAAACAGTTTCCTTGTTTTATCTCGGGGTAACGAGTAAGGACGTCTCAACTTCTCATCAAGGGATTGCCGCTTGTTGCTTTGGCGAACAACCGGTCTCGGGCCACTCGGTTGTTGTTGAGCATTGGCGACGAAGATTGCTTTCCCTTTCCCCTTCTCATTTCGAGGATCCATCTTTGAGGAGGATGGTCTATGGCCCATCTGGTCTATTTGGGCCAGCTTGTCGATCAAGGCCTGGAAGGTGGTCGGCTTGAAGAACATCATGAATTGGGATATGGTCTCTTGAGGGTCAAGAGTACCCACGAACATGCCTACCGCAGGCGCTTATTCGATGCACTGCTCGCACTTCGACCATAGATTCCGCCACCGTATTGCATACTGGACCTATGTTTCTCTAGGCTTCACTCAGGCATTGATCAATGCCGTGATTGGGGTGCGTTCACTAGCACTCGCGAAACGCTGGGTGAATAGCAACTCCATCTCTGCGAATATCTTGACAGGGTCATTTGGGAGTTCGGAATACCACTCGAATGCCGTCTCCGACAAACTGCCAACAAACTGGCGGAGCAGTAGCTTATCGTCACCTCCAGTGTTGCCGCATAAAGCTCTGAATTGAGCGACGTGCTGATACAGATTTCCCGCCCCCTTGTATACGTGGAATTTGGGGATCGTGTATCCCGGCGGGTACTTTATTTGGTCGTACCAACCCGGATAGGGTCGTCCCGTTTTAACAATTTGCCCAGCCACTTCATTCGCCTGATGAACTCGTATCTACTAAGTGATGTAATCATCCAGGGCAGCTTTGGAGATTGTCTCCTCCTTGGCTGTTGACAGAGCCGGCAGAGGATTTGATGTCTCTCCTCTATCATCTTCAATTATTATTGCAGGATCTTCAGCTGGAGGGTCCGGCTGGATCATCATGCCCACCATATCTTAGAACAGAAGGGCCATTTGTTTTATATTGGCCGCCTGTTTCGCGGACTCTTTGTCTTTCCTCTCAAGCATTCTCCGAAGGAATTTGGCATCAGTTTCCTGCTCACGGCGCAGCTCCAAGGATGTCTTTGGGCTTGCTTTCGGTCCTGTGAGTGCGGCCATGGCTGTTAGCATTTCTTGGAGCTTTTGTTGGTGTTGCTCCTAAGCCTTAGTCACTGATCAAGTAAGCGGTCGATGACCCGTGGAAACACGGCTTTCCTATTTTCCGGAAGCCATATAAACGGTATGTGTTACCATGCCCCCAGACTTGGGGCGTTTAGATTCAGCATCCTTGCGGTTCGCCGCGGTCACGGGGGCTTTCTCCGGCCTCCTTCTCTTGTGAGCGGTTGAAGTCGAGGGAGCCGTTGCAGCGGGCATCCAGACGGATGACATCTTCTGTGGTACCACGGGATGGCTCCTTTCTTGCCGAGCTTTAAGCTTCTTTGGCCGGCGAGAGTAGTCCTGGTCAATCACCGATTCATGGACCTGTCGCCAGACTTTGTAAATTTTGGAAGAAAGCCGCTGAGGGGGCTGCACTAGCTTCACCTTTGTAGCATTCTCCATGGGTGGAGGAGATCTCTTCAGCACGGCAGTCGGAGATTTTTTGCGCACCCTCCTTAGCGGCTCAAAGTTGTTCCCAGTTGGAACAGCAGCATCGATATCCACCGTTGGAGCCAGCGGAGTCAGTTCAGAAGGAGAATTGCCTCCATCCTTCCTTACTCGGCGCCAGTTGTGACGTCGAGCGTGTCGAGCCATTGGGATTGTCTCAGCTGTAGGGGTGACTTCCTCATGCCCCCTATGTTGGTCAGAAGTTGTCGTTGTCAGCCTATTGAAGACTGATGTCCGTTGAGTGGGGATAACCAGCCCATCGAAGGCAGACTTCCGAGCAGGGGAAGCAGCCTTGACGATTTCGCCTGAAACGAGAGCTGAAATAGTCGGTCTTGTGAAGACCGACCCTTTGGCCGGAGAAACCGCCTTGACGAATTCATAAGAAGGAATGGCTATCCGCTTAGGGATAACCTTTTCTGGTATCGCGGGCTTCTTCATGGGCCCAAATGAGTTTTGGCACAGTCTGTCAAAGACTGAGGCGTTGGAGCTGAACGACCCGTTGAGAGGGGCCGCAGTAGTGGTAAGCCGATCAAAGACCGACTTCTTCGGAGCTTTTTGTGATGGTACAGGAGCGTTGAAGCTTGTTGGCGGGATCATGGTCCCGAAGAACAATCCAGTGGTGGTCTGAGTCACCTGTTCCACCGGCATAGCGAAGATGGAGGCCGCTTGGGGCCCGTAAGTCACTCCTCTGGACGGGATGGAGTGAGAGTTGCAGTTGAAATTAGTGCAGTTTGATGCCATTGATCTTCTGTTTTCTGCATGAAGAAAAACACCAAATCTTAGTACCTCGAATCCACAGGCAACCATAGCAAACCGCGATTCGTTCGGGAACACGACACATGAAGTGTGGAGTGGAAAGAGGAAAAGGTCCCACCGGACGTGCCAGAATTTGTTCTCCTCCGAAACACAGAGACGCGACCGCGTAGGTTCGTCTTGCCTGAATTTGGGGGCAGATGTTATTTGGATTTATCCGTCCACCTTTCCGAAGATGCCAAGTTGATTTATGGCACCGTATATCGTAGGTTTAGAATTAAATTCTTTAAACTCAACTCTCCCTCTAAGTTTTGGATCTGCATGGCAGAATCTCCCCGATGAGAATTAAATTCTCAACTTATGGGGAGATCTGCTTCTGCAGATTTTCAACCATGAAGAAGAACTAAGTTCTTGTTTTAAGGGTTAAACCTTGTTTCTGTTCGAAGAATTAAATTCCTTAGTATTTGGAGGAATTAAATTCTCTAAACTCAATTCTCCCTCTAAGTTTTGGATCTGCATGGCAGAATCTCCCCGATGAGAATTAAATTCTCAACTTATGGGGAGATCTGCTTCTGCAGATTTTCAACCAAAGGAATAACTAAGTTCTTATTCAGAAGAGTTAAACTCTTAGTTTGAAAATTAAAGTCTCTTTTATTTTGTGAGAGCTTGTAGAATGAGCTTCTTCTTTTTCTTCTCACCTAGAGTTTTTTTCTCTGAAGAGATCTTCTTTTCTCTCTTGAGAATTAAATTCTCCTCTCTTTTTTTCTCTGTTGTTGTTGTCCTCTTTTTTCTTCCCTCTTGGCTTTTATTTATAGGAGAAAGAAAAGAATCAGTTTGTTTGGTAAATCTTTTGTTGAAAGATTTTAATTGATTTTGTAACCAACATTATCTTTTAGATCACTCAGTGAATTTTATTCACCATTGAATTTTTAATCCAAAAGATCTTTTATCTGTTATTCCTGGTAAATTTCAGGGAAATCTTTCCTTGTATAGAATCTTTCTATAAATCAGTGATTTTTAATTACCATTGGATTTTTAATCCAACGGTGCTCCACTTTACATAGCACAATCTTTTTGTTTGGAAAGATTTAGGGAAATATTTTTCCAACTAGGATTTTTGATTTCCCTTAATTAGAATTTAATTCTATTAGTTCTGAAGGTTTAAGAACCTATCACGTGTTAGCACGTGACCCCACTGATTGACCAATTAATTAGAATTTAATTCTATTGGTTTAGAGGGCTCAAGAACCCATCACGTGTTGGCACGTGACCCCACAGATTAAAGCCTATCACGTATTGGCACGTGACCCCACCGATTAATTATTTTCAATTATTTATTTTATTCAGTGCCTACAGGCTTTGCCTCCAAATGGTCACGTGTCTGCACGTGATGCCCGGTCACGTGTGGGCACGTGATGCCCCATAATTTTTGATCCCGGATGAATTATGAGGTCCATAATATATCAAATCGAAGGATTTTTTGAGACACTTTTGATACCATCAGAATTTAGCTGTTTCTCATTCGGAAGTTTGTTGAAATACAGCCCAAAAATACTGGTTCGCATTTTCCTCTTTAGATTACATGTGCATAGTATATTTGCTCATAACTTTTGATCCCGGATGAATTATGAGGCCCATAATATATCAAATCAAAGGGTTTTTCGAGACGCTTTCGATGCCATTAGAATTTAGCTATTTCACATTCAGGAGTTTATCAAAATACAGCCCGGAAAATACCGGTTCGCATTTTCCTCCTTAGATTACACGTGCATAGCATATTTGCTCATAACTTTTGATCTCGGATAAATTATGAGGCCCATAATATATCAAATCGAAGGCTTTTTCGAGGCGCTTTCGATGCCATCAGAATTTGGCTGTTTCACATTTAGGAGTTTGTCAAAATACAGCCCGGAAAATACTTGTTCGCATTTTTTTAAACGTATCACTGCCATTTAATACCTTGGGCTCTTTTGCGCAAATATTTTATTTTTTATTTGGCGGGAACAGCAGATGTGCAAAGAGCTCGATGCATTTTCAGTCTCCACCGTGGACCAACTGAAAACTTTCTACGTTCCTGGAAGGAAAAGTGGATAGAAGAGCATCTTGTTTTATAGGTCAAATCCTGTTGTGCACCCGGACGATTTGTCTGTCGCGTGTCTTCCATAAGAGATAGGCATAAGGGCCGTCCTCAGTCCCAGATATTATGCGCCTGAGATGCGGGAATACTTTAGAAAGTGCGGGTGTCGGCTATATCAAACGGACTTTGAAGAGAAGTTTTACGAAGGGCTATGGCATCCGCCTCAGGTCCGAGCACTCATCGATGGACGAATTCCATATAGACGGGGCATAGGTTTCATCCAGCCCGATTCCAAGGCATGCTACATGATCCATGTCGGTAAAGCCAGCGAAAGGTCAAATGATGATGACGAGATAGCCGAGCCAGAAGAAGCTCCTCAAGAGCTCAAAGATGGAGGAAAAGCAACCTTTGATGAGCTTACCAAGATCGATTTGGGAACGCCTGATAATCCAAGGCCGACCTATATCAGCTCACTCTTTTCGGAGAAAATGAAAGAGCAGATATTTGCCCTGCTGCATGAGTTCTCCGACTGCTTCGTGTGGACGTACAAAGAAATGCCTGGTCTCTCCCCTGAAGTGGCTGTGCATGAGCTGGCTATATCTCCTGATGCCAAGCCTGTCAAACAAGCTCCACGAAGAATGAGAAGGGAGCTGGAAGAAAAGATCATCGAGGAAACTAAGAAACTTATCGATGCTGGCTTCATCAGAGAAGAGAAATACGCAGACTGGATCGCATGCATTGTCCCAGTAAAGAAGAAAAATGGGCAGATTCAGGTTTGTGTCGATTTTAGGGACCTTAATAAAGCATTCCCTAAAGATTATTTCCCGCTTCCGGTCATGGAAATGATGGTCGAAGACACCTCAAATTACGAGTGGTTCACCTTCATAGACGGTTCATCTGGGTACAATCAGATAAAAATGTCGCCTGAGGATAAGATGCATACATCATTTCGAACCTCGATCGGTATATACTGTTACAAAGTGATGCCGTTCGGACTGAAGAACGCGGGTTCTACATATCAAAGGGCAATGACCAATATCTTTGATGACCTAATCCATAAAGTTGTCGAATGTTATATAGATGATCGGGTCATCAAGACTAAAGCCAAGGCTGATCACATCCAAGATCTTAGGACCGTTCTCACTAAACTGAGGGAATACGATCTGAAGATGTATCCTCTAAAGTGCGCTTTTGGCGTGTCATCGAAAAATTCCTGGGCTGTATAGTCCGACATCGGGGGATCGAAGTTGACCCATCCAAGATAAAGGCCATCATGGAGATGCCTCCTCCAAAGAATCTGACGCAGCTAAGATCTTTTCAAGGAAATCTTGCTTATATACGAAGGTTTATCTCAAATTTATCGGGGAGATGTAGGCCCTTCTCGAAGCTCATAAAGAAAGGGGTTCCTTTTGTCTGGGATGCCAAATATCAAGAAGCGTTCGAAAGCATCAGTGCTTGTTGTCCCTATTCTAAATAAACCGTTGATTCTCTATACTGCCGCGTTAGATGAGTCACTCGGTGCACTCCTTACCCAGAACAACGAGGAGGGAAAAGAGAATGCCCTTTACTAGCTCAGTCGAACTTTAGTCGGGGTGGCACATAATTATTCCCCGATCGAAAAGCAATGCCTGGCTCTGATATTCGCTGTGAAGAAGCTGAGGCACTATCTGCTTGCTCATCGGGTTATGCTGATCTCCAAGGTCGACCCGCTCAAACACTTAATGACCAAAGCAAGCCAAGCCGGTAAAATGGCGAGATAGGCTGTCATGCTGCTTGAACTTGACATAATCTACACTTCTCAGAAAGCAGTAAAAGGGCAAGCTCTCGCCGACTTCCTTACGGCTCATCCCATACCAGAAGGATCACCGCTCAATTGCAAGTTACCCGACGAACAAGTGCGGCACCTCGAGAATGACAAGCCATGTTTGGAGCTCTACTTCGATGGAGCCTCATCAATGAGGAGCTCCGGCAAATCAAGCATCCCGTAGATAAAAGCAGGGATAGGATTGGTGTTCATCACGCCATCGATGGGAACCCTACGATGTTCTTTTGCTCTCACTGAGCCTCGCACAAACAACGAGGCTGAGTACGAAGCTCTGATAGCTGGTCTGGAGCTCGCCATAGAAATGGAAATCCTTCGGCTACGGGTTTACGGTGACTCCCAGCTTGTCGTCAACCAGGTAAGTGGTGACTATAAGATATACAAACCGAGTTAGCTCGATATAGAAGCCGAGTGGTGGAACTCATGAAACGATTCACTCACATTGAACTAATGAGAGTCCCTATGGCGTTGAATGGAAAAGCCGACATAGTCGCTCGCCTAGCTAAAGAGCTAGCTGATCCTGACATGGACGAAATTCTAATCACAGTCTGAAGACGGAAAATTCTGCCTCCAGTCTCTTTGCGTGAAGAAGAAAGCATAGAACAAGAGAACAATCCCGCCGAAGAGGCTTCGATCATTCAAGACGAGCCCGATTGGAGAGAACCCTTCATAGAGTACCTTCGATACGACAAGCTGCCCGAAGAAAAATCTACGAGGATTCAGCTGAAGAAGAGAGCTCTCTGATATGTGTTTGTAAATAATACACTATACCGCAGATCGTATGACCAACTCTGGCTCAGGTGCCTGTCATCGGCCAAAGCCTAAAAAGTCATGAAAGAAGTTCACTCGGGCATCTGTGGGGCTTACCAGTCCGGCCCCAAAATACGGCTTCAGATCAAACGGCTTGAATATTACTGGCCCACCATGATAAGGAATTGCGAAGAGCATGCAATGAAATGCCATCTCTGCCAAATTCACGGTGATTTCATTCACAAGCATCCCAATCCGTTGCATCCTACGATGGCGTCATGGCCTTTTGAATTTTGGGGCACCGACATAGTTGGCCCAATTGATTCTCCGTCATCCAAAGTCCATCGGTTCATATTGGCCGCAACTGACCATTTCTCCAGATGGGCTGAAGCTGTCCCGCTAAAAGAAGTCAAGACAGAAGATATTCTGACATTTTTCCGGCATAATATTCTATACCGCTTCGGTACACCAAGAAGAATCATTTTTGACAACGGGCCTTCTTTCAAGAGCTTCAAAGTCTCAATGTTCGCTACCCAACACAAGATAGACTGGACATATTTCTCCATCTATAATCCAAGGGCCAATGGGCTAGCCGAAACCTTCAATAAAACTCTGTGCAAGCTCCTGAGAAAAAATATTTCAGCCAACAAGAGAGACTAGAATCTCAAACTTCATGAGGCGTTGTGGGCATATCGTACCACGCACCGTACTCCAACTCAGTCCACTCCATACTCATTACTCTTTAGAGTGGAGGCGATCCTCTCCTTCGAAATCGAAATTCCAAGCTTAAGAATGGCTATTTAGCACGAGTTGACGGTGGAGGAAAATGTACTCCTCCGGCTCGAAGTGCTCGATGCCCTCGAAGAAAAGAGGCTCGCAGCACAGCAAAATCTGGAGCTGTACCGAGCCTAAATGTCACGGGCCTATGACAAGATGACTCGTCTCCGTGTTTTTAAAAAAGGCGAATTGGTGTTGGTTCTCAAAAGACCGATCATCCCGAATCGACATGCCAATGGAAAATTCGAGCCAAACTGGGAAGGACCATACGTCATCGAGAAAGTGTTTGATGGAGAGTCCTACCAGCTGATAAATTTCAAGGGAGAAAGGCCCATGCCACCCATCAATGGCCAATATCTCAAGAAATACTATACGTAAATGCTCCAGTTCGCAGACGAACTGAGTACAACGGCCCTACGGTCTGGATCATACATCCTGTAAAACCGTATACAATCCACAGGTGTAAACGACCCCTATCTCTCCCAAGGTCCTACCGGCAAGACTACATTTAAATTCCCACCGGCCTAAAAAAAGAGGGTATGTCCACAAGCAAAACGGGCATGGATGAAAACCCGAAAAGGCTCCGTGAGTAAAAACAGCAGGGCTGCCGGCGAGTTTGTGAAAACCCAAAATGGCGCAAACTCGTGAAAAGAGATGAAATACACTCGCAAAGTCCTCTAACAACCCTAAATTTCCTATACAAGTTTTTACAAAAAAAATTCAAAAAATCCATAAAGGGGTATTTATTGCCTGAGCACAAGTCTTAAGTAATTAATTAGCAATTTAATTACAAGAAAGAGCTTGTAGCTCATTGGTAATACCTTACATTGTTGAACCAAGCCACCAGAGTTCAAATCCCATACCCCACATTATTTTTAATATTGATTTTTTAAAAACCTTTAGAATATCAAGGGTTTACACGTGCATATCTCACAAAAACCCTACTACACCCAAAATTGTAACATTGCCAGAGATTAGATGAACCGTCGGGGGGGATCCCGGCCACCTGACTCTGTCGGGAATCGAACAAATCGGCCTCGACTCGGCCGACTCAGTCCTCCGACCGAGTCACGGCCGAGTCGGCCGATTACGACGATGACCCCAATATGAAAATTGTGTCTTTTCACATTCCCTACACACCTGCAAAATTTTAGCCTCAGACCATTTTTAGAACCCTTTTAAAACCCCAATTACTCCACTTTTAATACATTTTTATTACATTTTATCACATTTTTTATTTTAAACTTTTCATCTACCCTAACCCTATAAATACCAACCCTACACACTACCCTCTCACCCCTAAACTCTGAGCCAACTCTCTAAAATTTTCATGAAACCTTATGTACTTTGAAAACGAGCACGAAGCGAAGCTACGGCGAAATTTCCGGCGAACTTCCGACGATCATTCTAGGAGCTCCCGGCGACGAAGCGACGCACCGGCGACTCCTCCGGATCCACATTCCTCTTATCTTTGATCGAAACCCATAAGTCCCCATTTCTATCTTTCTTTTCTTTCTAAAAGATACGGAATTACAAAACCCGACGGAATCAGAACCAATCCTATTTCCGATTCGGTTTGTTTATAAAAGTTCACTTCTCGTTAATACAATTATGCTTAAACTCTCTCATGTTGACTATTAAACACTAATCAACCAAATTGATCAAGTTTCATATCACAAAATAATTGCTAGTTCCTTTTACTGTATTTTTTCATTTAAATACCACATAGTTCCTTTTGCGACATTTAAACCATTAAACTTGTTATACTTTTAAGTAGATCACAAGGTAACGACCTATCTCCTCACACACTCATATGCAACATAGCATGATACCCCCGGGAACTTAAAATACGGGAAATCGATATCTTTATAAATAAATAACCTTTGAGCTAATAAAAAAAATATCTAGACTCGGCCAATTAAGGAATGTCGCGCTCATTAGGACAGTGGAAGGTTGTGGGCATTCAGTTGTTTATCTAAACCTGATTTTGTGGTGCCTAGGCTAGACAAGTGAGAAAATTAATTTTAAAAGGCCCGTCTCACGGTGATTCGTGAGCGGAACCCTCCTTTCTTCACTTGTACTTACCTGGCTACAATTGGCGGTGAAGATGCGATTTGAGGGATATCTCACAACTTGTCGCTTTGGACCAGTTAGGAGCAGTCTAGTTGACTTAGAAGACCCTAGAATATAGAATACGGGAAAGCGACACATTTTCATTTAAATACCATTTACTTAATAAAACCATTTTCTAAAGGATTTAGTATTTATACAAATCTTTGTAAAGCGCCGCTACAACCCATTTTGGGGAACCTGTTCGGGATGGTGCGGATTATCGCACATCCTCAGGCTTAGTAGTGCGAGATTCAGACCTCCGCAAGGATTATTCGGTCTCGAAAGATTTAAAATACGACATCTTAAGAAAATGAGATTTTTAGAATATAAAATATATATATTAAAATTATTTTTTGTATAAATATATGTATATTTATCATTAAAATACTTATTTTGTTATGATATAAATATTCCACCCTTTTTCTAAATATCACAAGAATCAATTTTACACTAAAATACCATGAATTCCATACAAAACCAATATTACAAATAAATACCTTTATTTATGAAATTAGGATATTTTCACTAGAAATATCACAATATAAAATCTACATTCATTACAACTCTAAAGACGAATAATAAATACTTGTGGTGTATTTTGAAAAGTATATAAAAGTATTTTTACATAAAACCCCCTCAAGTTCTATAATTTACCATAAGGACCCTAATAAATATAGGTTTAAGCGAGATCAATCTCTTAAGCCTCAGGGAGCTGGAGAAGTGGGTGCTTGCCTATCTAAGGTAGACAACTTAACAACGGTATTATCAATACGATAATCGTCTTTGAAAAGACACAAATCCTGCCGTCTATGTGCAGCGGTTACCGATAACATCAAAATAATCAGGACTTCCATTTACTTTTCTAATTGTCTGACTCAGTTTGAGTCTCATTATAATCTGACTTGAATATGATTCAAGTACAATCTACAATCTATAATCTACAAGCTACAATCTACAATCTACAATATTCCAATTCAATATGAATCCATGAATCCAATTATCAATCTATACAACTTGACTGAACCGAACCATGGATATACATTCCATTTACATGATTATCCAGTTTACAAGATTCTCCAGTTATATACATGATTCTACAGTTACATCCGTTTACTGATATCATAGTTTCGGTCTGTCATCTAATTATACAATCAATACAATTTACAAAACAAACAATACAAACAAAACATCTCGGGGTTTAAGGGTTAGATTGGTACGGAAGGTGCTAAAAGTGGCACGAGACAGTAAGACTTAATACACCTAACATGAATCCAGTTGCTGCTGTACCGTGGCATAAACGGTTCCTTGCACTATACTTGCCTCTAGTCTCTGGAATATAGAGACTCCTCTCGTATACACTGGCATTCCTCTGTACCAAGCTACAAACAATAGCATTAATACAACATTACAACAATATAATACAATTTTAAAAGATACCTTCTTATTCTGTCTATTCTACTTTTCTCTTATTTATGGGACTTACCGAGCGACCTGTTCGCTGACAACATTCTCTTTCTTTCTTCTTTGAATGTCGTCAGGTGATCTGGATACATCAGAGATCGAGCCCAGCACTGAAGACTTGGTCCAGTTCAGTGAAGACCCCGAGCTCTAGTTCATTGTACACTTTTCCATTTCAGTACTTTTCTTTTCTGTTATGCCATTGTTTAGGTATTGCTTTTTATTTCAGTTGTATTTACTTTCCATGTATTGTACAGAAAGAATGTGAATAAGTAAAGAAGTTGTTTTATTATAACATGTCTCTTGTGCATTTACTTTTATATTACTTATATACGTTTAGCGTATTTACTTCAGAGAAAATACGTAGCGGACCGGTCCCGTCCCCTTCGCCTACACCGGGATGCGGGGCGTGACACCTCTCGACCTTGTGAGGAGAAAATCCCCGCGTGAGATCCTTACGACTCACAAAAGAGCAACACACTTAGAAATCCCCACGATTCTTAGGAAGAAATACACCTGCGAGATCCCCTCGACTTATAGGAAGAAATTCTTTTATGAGACACTTACGGCTTATAAAATTGAAAAGCCTTAGGTGATAAGGATCTAAACATGTCTCCTGAGCCATCGCTCCCCAACGGGCAACGGCAAATGATGAGTCGCTCCTGACATTTCGCTTTAGTGTTAGCGGTGCTGATGCCGACCAAAAACCCAAATCCCAAGTTTTCCCAACGGCAAATGATAAGTCGCTCCTGGCATTGCTTCAGTGTTAGCGGTGCCAATGCCGACTCAAAAACCAAACCCCAAGTCCTCCCGGGGCAAATGATGAGTTGCTCCTGGCATTATCCCAGTGCAGCAATGCTGATGCCGACCCGAAAATCAAATCCCAAGTCCTCCCATGGCAAATGATGAGTTGCTCTTGGCATTATTCCAGTGCAGCAATGCTGATGCCAAACAAAATCCAAATTCCAAGTTCCTCTCAAACTCAAAAATCCCGGCAAATAAGGCAGAAATCAAACAGATCAAATTAATGTCCCACCCGGTAGCGCTTCCAAACTCAAAAGTATCGCTGGACGGGTAGGGAACTCCTAAAATAAATCAAATCAAAAAAATCAACCCTGACACCGTAGAAAATGGAGCAAGTCAACTTCAACCCCGACACCGCAGAAAGCGGAGCAAGTCAAATCAAATCCCGACATCGCAAGAAGCGGAGCAAGCACCGACCGTTCAAGCCGCTAAAAGGGCAGCACCGACCGTCCAAGTCGCTAAAAGGGTAGCACCGACCGTCCAAGTCGCTAAAAGGGCAGCACCGTCCAAGTCGCAAAAAGGGCAGCACCGACCTTCCAAGTCGCAAAAAGGGCTGAACCGACCGTCCACGTTGCTAAAATGGCAGAACCGACCGTCCACGTCAGAAAAATGGCAGCACTGACCGTCCAAGTCACAAAAATGGCAGAACGGACCGTCCAAGTCACAAAAAGGATATAACCGACCGTCCAAGTCACAAAAAGGACAGAACCGACCGTCCAAGTCGCCAAAAGGGCAGCACCGACCGTCCACGTCGATAAAATGGCAACACCGACCGTCCAAGTCACAAAAAGGGCAGAACTGACTGTCCACATCGCTAAAATGGCAGAACCGACCGCCTACGCCACAAAAATGGCAGCACCGACCGTCCACATCGCAAAAAGGGCAGCATCGACCTCCACACGTCGTCAAAACGGGAACCTGATTAAATCCACCTCCATGCGAAAGAAGATCCATCAATTTCATGCACACAACCCACATATGTGGTGTGCATTTACTGATGGGGAGGCAATTTGTTGGGGTCAAAATTTACACCCCGGTTGACCAATTCATAATCAAAGTCAACCCCAAGCCAAGTGGGCCCAAGCCCAGGGCAGAACTGAGCATGGAAGGGACCGGCCCCTTGACAAAAGGAATGAAGCCATAAATTAGTTTTAATATAATTCTTTTTTCTGAAATAAATGTATGTAAATGGGCAGAAAGCCAAAATTTTATAAAACCCATGGCTTATGTGCAAAAAGAAACAAGCATATAAGCTATGGGGTATCACAAACGCCATTTGGCAAAGCCCAAGCGGCTATATGTAAAACGTGTAGCCTATAAAGGCAAACATGATGAAAATATCTAGGACAAGTTTTTCCATTCTAAAATTCTAGTGTTTGTACCTTCTCCTCCTTCTTCAAGGTTCTAAACCCTTTTATTTTATTTTGAATTAAATCAAGAGTTTTACTCTTCCTTTTCCAAAAATAAATAACTTTTTACCATAAAACCCCTGAAGGGGAGCTCGGATCTGCCATCAAATCCCTAAAAGGGGATATTTTAAGTCTCACCTCTCCTTTCCCCCCCAAGATCCAGCCAACAGAGAGGAAAAAGAAGGATACCCATATATAAAAATCCCATTCCGGAAGGATTCGAGGCTCAAAAAAAGAACCAAAGATTTCTAGGAGTTTAACTCCAAATCTATACGTAATCCATGTTAGGAGTTCAACTCCAAAGCCCCTTGGGAGTTCAACTCCTAATCGAGGGCTCGTGTGCCATGCACGTGACCCGCGGACGCCCACCGGTCGCGTGCAGGGTACGTGACCCATGGGCGCTAAGCGCCCACGTGCGTCTCATGCGGCCCGCGTGACCTGCTGGCGCCCAGCGGTCGCGTGCTGCGCACGTGACCCGCGGGCGCCCAGCGGTCGGTGCTGCGCGCGTGGCCCGCGGGCGCCAAGAGCCCACGCGCCAGGCACGTGACCCATGGGTGCCAAGCGCCCATGTGCCAAGCACGTGACCTATGGGCGCCCAGCGCCTACGTTCCATGCACACGCTTTTAAGACGCTCCTCACCCCTCATTTTCTGTGCACTCCATACCAGAAACACGTCCCCCGTTAGGAAACACAACACAACACACGCACACTGCACATTGAGTTCGCATGACCAGCTTGACCAGTAAATTGGAGGTTTCTTCGCTCCAAAGGCGAGGGGTAATTAACGGGAGTTTAGTCCACGGCTGGAGATTCGGATCCCCACAATCAATAAACCCCCGCCTACCCTAGGCAAGGGGAAATCTGTTGTACGCCTGACAAGTGCGCACTTATTCCTATCTCAATGGGGTGACGATGTCACGCCCCGCTTCCCAAAATATGGAATACGAGGGGTTGACAAGGCCAGCCATGCTCTTACGGTCGAGGAAATATCCCTCCGTAGTCACACTTCGGCTTCTAGCTTTACGTGGTAATCAGTAAACAATGCACAGGTAATGAGAACTGCAGTAACTAAATCAAAACAAATACAAAAGAACTAACTAGGTAGAGATCAAAAGAGTATGGCTCTGGGTAGCTGATGAAGATGTCCGCGATGTCCTCGAGGTACGTCAGGCCCTGGTCCAAGCTAGATCCACATCCCACTCTGAGCATGCATACTTAGGTCGTCAGAGCGACACGATAGCAATATATATATATATATATATATATATATATATATATATATATATATATATATATACGGATACAAATGGCGACTCATGCAATAATAATGAAAATGTAACAGTAAATCAAGAGAGCGAAGATGTGAACATGAAGTAGCCAATGTGGGTGTCTTAATAGAGCAGGTGAACAGTAAAGCAGTAAATTAATATGTCAGATGTGTTGATTCAGTAAGCAATGCATGTCAATGTCACTATCCTTATCAGTCACTAAGTCTCACTGTACGGGTCACTAAGCCAATCGTCGGTCCAAGTGTGAGAGTCAACCACGCACGAGTATCCCCTACCCAAGTGTAGGAACCAAGGGCAAGGGACCACGGGCCCGAAACACGCACGGTAATAATCAGTAATATCCCTATATATCTCCATATATCTCCATATGTGTCGGCATGGGACTCCCGAGATTCTGTTGAACTCACACTCAAACTACCCCACACCCCATGGTCTACATCAAACGCCAACCATAAGCTCAAATACCAGTCGGTCCATGACTAGTCTACGCGAGAACTGAAGACAGGGTCTCCATCAAGCATATCTCGACTGATACCCAAGATAAATGGATAGTGTTTGGTGCCTTACATGTAACACCTATACAAGTGCTTCCATAATTGTCCCATACCAATTATAGTCACACTTATACACGTCCCACAGACGTCGACAATGCAATAAATCAATAGGGTCCACTGATTGTGTACAAGTACGTGTCACTTTCACTTATCCATTCATGCTCAAATACTAACGTAGTTGCCACAATCACCACTAATACCAAACATTGGGGAATGCACATGATCACTAGGTTACCGATGCAATGACATATATATAACGTGATGAGAAAACAGTATTTAAGGCATGATTAAGATGTCATCAAACGATGTCCTACCACTTGCATAATTCTTCATAAATCACACATGCAAAATTTAGCTAAACAATGAACAGGGGATAAGTAGTATGTTTCATTATCTATCCAGCACATTTGGTTTCACATCAATCGGGTTTCAGGATCACTAGATATGGCCATTTCATTTTAAGCGTTCACCGCTGGAAATCCGGTTTCAGAATCAGAAGTCCGTTTCGTAACGCATTTTAATCCCAGTTAGGATCATAATTTAGCGACACTACAGTGTAATGAAATTTAGGGTTTTCAATAAGGTTTCCAACTCATCAGAAGGATTCTCAATCGCGTCTCTACGTCAGAAGTTACGCACTGTTCAACACTAGGGTATCAGTTCTGGTTCTGTTTGGGACTGCTATACATCCCGTTCTTTTAAATTGTAGATTAAATAGTAAACGACGATAAAAGGGTGTGAAATCACTTGCGTGAGATTCATCTTCATGAAAATGTAGGGTTCCGCAACATACAAGTTCAGGCAGTAAGGTAGTAAGCATCACGAGATAGAAACCAACAGCCGGAGCTGCTCTGGACTGCAGTCCTGAGCTACTCTCCGAACCAATTCTCGTCATAATTTCAGTGCAGAAATAATTAAGAACCTGTATAGGGTTACAGGCCGTCGAGTCAGCTTCAATTTGAGCCCTCGAACGTATCATTTCATTGTGTAAGCAATTAATTGTGATTTAAACAAGTTTCAGGTGCGGGAATTTCTCAGTTTTTATGGGTGTAATTGGGGGTAATCGTTTAAGCCAGTAACAATCATATTTTTCAGTAAAATTTCTACACAATGGTCATTATCACACGGGCCAGCATATGCAATCGAGTTCCGTCAGTTTAATGTAATATTTTCATTCGGGTCTCGCATCAAACACTTATGTCATTTAAGTTTTCATGAATCGTAAACATGGAATTAATACGGTTTTGTTTTGTAACGGAAATAATCTAGCATGTAGCAAGTAGGATACTTGCCTGGAGACGTTTTGGCGACGCACGGTAGCGGCAGCGGCAACGGCAAGAACGCATGACGGATCAGCACGGTTTGGATTCACGGCCTCGGCTCGCATTTCGGGTTCGTCGTCGGAGTTGCCCGGAGATGTCTCGCGATCACCGGGGGCGGAGAGTGGTGCTGTGGATCTCCAGGGGCGTACTGGGGTCGGCGATGGTCGGCGGTGTCTCTCCGGCGGTGGGCAGCAGGGGGTCGTGTGTAGGTTTTAGGGCTTGGTGTTTTGGAGAGGGAGAGAAGGTAGGTAGTAGGGCTCGGTGTTGTGATAATGATGATGATGTTGAGGATGAAGGGGGTCGACGAGGTGTTTCAGGTGCAGTGGGGGCTCGCCGGCGTCGGGGTGCAGGCGATGGCCGTGGTCGGGTGTATGCGAGGGGAGTTCGAGCGAGGAGATGGGTGCTCGGTTGAAGGGCAGCGGGTGTTGAGGTGAAGGTGAGGGCTTGAGTTTCGGAGAGAAGAGAGCGAGGGAGGACGGACGAGGGCTTCAGGAGGAGGCTAGGGTGCTCGGTGTTGAAGGAGGAGGTCAGTCGTCGTCGTCGGGGGGTGAGCGCAGGGACTCGAGCTCGGTTGCAAGGAGTTTTCTTGGAGAGAGGAGATTTGAGAGCGAGAGTGAAAGGGAGAGAGGAGTTTGAGACGAGGAGAGGTTTGAGGGGCGCGCGGACGTGGTCGGGGTCGCGGGGACGTGGGGCAACGGCACGGGTGACGTGGGCGCGAGGGGGAGGCTCGGGGACGTGGGTGTGAAAGAAGAAACGAGCGGGAAATTTATTGAAGGGAGGAAGAAGGGGTTAAAGAAGCGGGTTGGGTCGGGTTAAGCGGGTCCGGGCGCAGGCTGGGCCGGCTAGGAGAAAAATAAGGAAAATTATTTAGTTTTAGTTTTAATTTGGGCTGAGGAAGTAACGGGCTGGGGAAGGGAAAATTAATTTATTAAGGGAGGAAAGGAAGTGGGCCGGGGGAAATATAGCTAGGGCTGAGGAATTGTTTTTAAGATTTGGATTTTGGGCTAAGGTTTTAAAATAGGGAAATTATATATTATTTTGTCTTAGGCTTGGAGTTAAATAAGAATGGGGAAAGAATTTTGGGGAAAAATAAATAGGAAGTTGGGCCGAGTTTTAAGGTAAAATAAAAGGGGGAAATAAAAAGGGTTAGATAAATTAGGGCTAGGTTAAAACAAAATAATTCTAAATATAAATGATTAAATTTTTGTAAGTAGTCTTTTATAAGAAATACGGATATTGGTGCGCAAGAGAACTGGGTATTATATCATACCACCCTTACAAAAATTTCGTCTTCGAAATTTAAAATAAGCGATAAGCTGTATAAAATAACACGCGAAAAGCTACGACCTCGAACACTCACATAAAGTGGTTTACTAAAGCAGTTAAATAGGAAAGAAAAAAAATCGGAGGTCCAAGTAAGTATAAGGCAGAGTCAACTATAAGGGCAAACTATATGTACAAGAGAATAAAAATAGTAATAACGAACAATAACATTCTAGGTATGCTAGATAAAATTGAAGTCCTAAATATATGCAAAGAGGCCACCAACTCAAGTACAAACATATAGAGATTTATTTAAAAACAGCTAGATAAAAGTCTAAGGTCTATACAAGTATGAGAAATAACGCAACGAAAAGAATGGGCCTAAGTAAACATAAGGCATGACCGCCTATAATGATAGACTATATGCACAATAGCAGAAAATAAAATAGCAATAACAAACAACAGTGGAGGGTTTGCCAATAGGCCAAGGTGTTTTAGAATAAATGTATTGATCAAACAATTTCAAGACGACTTAGAAAACTCACATGGTGAAAATAAGAAATATAGCACAAAATAATATATGCAACATATGGTTGCGTTATCCAAAATGGGAAGAATAGTAAAGTACTTAGAATACATAAAGCGGAAATAGTCAATAACACGCACTTCTCAATAATTACCAGATAATGAAAACTAAATTTTCAAATAACGTTGTCCCTAAAAATAGTTAGGGTGATAGGAGATAGCACAAAGATGTATTGAGCTAGCCAGGGTAGGGATTACGATGGAATATGGCTCACTCAGAAGGTCAGAGTGTGACACTTTAAACTGAAGGTCGAAGAGACCGGGGTCAGGTCAGCACAGGGTGTAAGGGTGAACAATAATGAACCTCAGGAGGGGAAGGGATGTATGGGAAGGAAAACGGTCGATACATCATGCGAATCAAAAATCTGAAGGGTTAGCGAACTCGGAAATTTCACTATCAATTTCTCCTCCAGAAGGATCTCAAACAAGGCACATACGAAGGATGAAGGGTGGCCCATTCAAAAGATCGGGGTGTGGTACTTTTTAATCTAAGCGAGGGTCAAAACGGTACAAGGTGCAGAAATGAAGGATACTAATGAATCTCAGGAGAAAAGAAATGTGTAGAGGAGACAGTCAAAGCATTACGTGAACTAACAATCAAAAGATTTGCGAACTCGGCAATTTTATTTCATTCCAGAAAATTTTAAACAAGGCATTCTCGAAAAGTAAAAGATGGTCCTAAACTATACATAGATTTTATTTGGCCAGAGGAGACGAAAGCTAAATCACGTCAGTCGCGGTTGTGGAGGTTCAGCAGGTTACGATAGGCTCGCGCGCTCAGATGGGGGCGTCCATTCCTATATCGCCTCGCAGGGGTCGCCACTGGAGGTTCTTCTACCATGGGGTCTTCTTCTTTTGGCCCTTCTTCCTCTGCTGGAGCTTCTTCATCGAGGTCTGATTCTACGTGATCCTCTTCTGTTGGATCCTCTTCCATAGGATTCTCTTCCACTGGATTCTCCCCAAGGTTTTCCTCTCCTGGATTTTCTTCTATCGGGTCCTCCTCGGAATCTTCCTCTATTGGGTCTTCTTCGAGGTCCTCTTCTTCGTCGTCAGAGTCGCTGATTATGTCGACTTCTGGGGCTGCGAATCCCTCACCCTCGAAATCGCTGTTTCCGAAAATAACCTGTGGACCGTTGATCTCGTCATCTGATCTTACCAGCATGTAGTCCGAGGAAACGCACGACCGGGTGTCCTCATCTAGAGGCGGCGCTTCTCCAAAGTGGGCCATGACCTGAAAAAAGAGAGTCATGATTAAACAGTAGGACACATTAAGAAGATATCCAAGGATACGGTGGCACAGGGAGGATATGCTGGAGGCAAGGACGGAAAAATTAAAATGTAAAAATGCTGATGTAATGAATAGTATAAATAAAGTGAGAAGCAAGAGAACGATACATACATCACAACTCAGAGTTTTATTTCATTCAGCTAAAAGTTCGACGGATACAAGGTTTCAAACGAAAAGAAATATTTACAAAAGAGTGACAACATTTTTATTGATAGCAGAAAACGTGATAATTCTTCTTTGATTTCTGGACTGCTGCATTTCTGTCTCGCGAGTTGAATCCTGCGCGGGCTCCGCACTATCCTCGAAGATCGAACTACGAAATAACCATCACTTAGCCGAAGTGGAGAGTGTGGATGAACCGCCTCCTTGTAGCTCCTTCCTATTAGGGCAACTATGATAAAGTGTTCGCTGGATCCGCAAATCAGGCATTTCCCTTTGGCGCGGCGACAATCCCTCTGAAGGTGTCCGGCTTCTTGCAGTACCCACAACATTGGGTCTTCTGCTGCTTCTATCGCGGGGGAACAAGTAGGCGCTTCATCTTCACCTCTTTTCCTCGTCTAATAGGGGTCCCTTTACGATTGGAGACTTCCGCTGGTGCCTGAGTCATCTACCTTCTTAGTCCTTCAGCTAACAGGTCGTTTGTTCGCTCCTGGGCTTCCTTCAGACTTTGCAGTGCATTCAGAATCTCTACGGTCTGATTCTGGGGAGTGGAGATAGAGGAAGAGTCGTTGGAAGACATGATCCAGAAACAACAATTTTAGGACGGTATAAGATACAGGGGAAAATCAGAACAAGATATACAATTGACAATGAAACAAGAATATCGGGTGAGGTGAAACTCAATAGAGCGGAAGACAAATGTAGAACTCCAAGTTACCCAATAGAGTAAAATATTGTAGCTATGTTGTAGTCCATAATTACAACCACGTAACTCTACTAAGTCACCCAGAACTCTAGCGGGTAGATCAATATGTATAGCAGCATACACTATATGGATCGATATTGAGAATAACAAATTTACAATCTAGACTGAAGGATGTCTTAAATTGCCCAGTACTACACGGAAACTGCAATCCCAAACGAAGCAAAACCTGGCTCTGATACCAAAAAAACCATGTCATACCCCGCTTCCCAAAATATGGAATACGAGGGGTTGACAAGGCTAGCCATGCTCCTACGGTCGAGGAAATATCCCTCCGTAGTCACACTTCGGCTTCTAGTTTTACGTGGTAATCAGTAAACAATGCACAGGTAATGAGAAATGCAGTAACTAAATCAAAACAAATATAAAAGAACTAACCAGGTGGAGATCAAGAGAGTATGGCTCTGGGTAGCTGATCAAGATGTCCGCGATGTTCTCGAGGTACGTCAGGCCCTGGTCCAAGCTAGATCCACTTCCCACTCTGAGCATGCATACTCAGGTCGTCAGAGCGACACGATAGCAATATATATATATATATATGGATACAAATGGCAACTCGTGCAATAACAATGAAAATGTAACAGTAAATCAAGGAGCGAAGATGTGAACATGAAGTAGCCAATGCGGGTGTCTAATAGAGCAGGTGAACAGTAAAGCAGTAAATTAATATATCAGGTGTGTTGATTCAGTAAGCAATGCATGTCAATGTCACTATCCTTATCAGTCACTAAGTCTCACTGTACGGGTCACTAAGCCTATCGTCAGTTCAAGTGTGAGAGTCAACCACGCAGGAGTATCCCCCACCCAAGGGTAGGACCCAAGGGCAAGAGACCACGGGCCCGAAACATGCACGGTAATAATCAGTAATATCCTTATATATCTCCATATATCTCCATATATCTCCATATGTGCCGGCATGGGACTCCCGAGATTCTGTTGAACTCACACGCAAACTACCCCACACCTTATGGTCTACATCAAACGCCAACCATAAGCTCAAATACCAGTCGGTCTATGACGAGTCTACGCGAGAACTGAAGATAGGGTCTCCATCAAGCATGTCTCGACTGATACCCAAAATAAATGGACAGTGTTTGGTGCCTTACCTGTGACACCCATACAAGTGCTTCCATAATTGTCCCATACCAATTATAGTCACATTTATACACGTCCCACAGACGTCGACAATGCAATAAATCAATAGGGTCCACTGATTGTGAACAAGTACATGTCACTTTCACTTATCTATTCATGCTCAAACACTAACGTACTTGCCACAATCACCACTAATACCTAACATTAGGGAATGCACATGATCACTAGGTTACCGATGCAATGAAATATATATAATGTGATAAGAAAACAATATTTAAGGCATGATTAAGATGTCATCAAACGATGTCCTACCACTTGCATAATTCTTCATAAATAACAAATGCAAAATTTAGCAAAATAATGAACAGGGGATAAGTAGTATGTTTGATTATCTATCCAGCAGATTTGGTTTCACGTCAATCGGGTTTCAAGATCACTAGATATGGCCATTTCATTTTAAGCGTTCACTGCTGGAAATCCGGTTTCAGAATCGGAAGTCTGTTTCGTAACGCATTTTAATCCCAGTTGGGTTCATAATTTAGCGACACTACAGTTGAATGAAATTTAGGGTTTTCAATAAGGTTTCCAACTCACCAGACGGATTCTCAATCTCATCTCTACGTCAGAAGTTACGCACTGTTCAACACTAGGGTATCAGTTCTGGTTCTGTTTGGGACTGCTATACGTCCCGTTCTTTTAAATTGCAGATTAAATAGTAAACGACGATAAAAGGGTGTGAAATCACTTGTGTTACTTAGCTAACAGATTCATCTTCAAGAAAATATAGGGTTCCGCAACATACAAGTTCAGGCAGCAAGGTAGTAAGCATCGCGAGATAGAAACCAACAGCCGTAGCTGCTCTGGACTGCAGTCCAGAGCCGCTCTCCGAACCAATTCTCATCATAATTTCAGTGCAGAAACAATTAAGAACCTGTATAGGGTTACAGGTCGTCGATTCGGATTCGATTTGAGCCCTCGAACACATCATTTCAATGTGTAACTAATTAATTGTGATTTAAACAAGTTTCAGGTGCGGGAATTTCTCAGTTTTTACGGGTGTAATTGGGGGTAATCGTTTAAGCCAGTAACAATCATATTTTTCAGTAAAATTTCTACACAATGGTCATTATCACACGGGACAGCATATGCAATCGAGTTCCATCAGTTTAATGTAATATTTTCGTTCGGGTCTCGCATCAAACACTTATGTCATTTAAGTTTTCATGAATCGTAAACATGGAATTAATACGGTTTTGTTTTGTAACGGAAATAATCTAGCATGTAGCAAGTAGGGTACTTGCCTGGAAACATTTTGGCGACGCATGGCAGCGGCAACGGCATGAACGCGCGACGAATCGGCACGGTTTGGATTCACGGCCTCGGCTCGCGTTTCGGGTTCGTCGTCGGAGTTGCCCGGAGATGTCTCGCGATCACCGGGGGCGGAGAGTGGTGCTGTGGATTTCCAGGGGCATACTGGGGTCGGCAATGGTCGGCGGTGTCTCTCCGGCGATGGACAGCACAGGGTCGTGTGTAGGTTTTGGGGCTTGGTGTTTTGGAGAGAGAGAGAGGGTAGGTAGTGGGGCTCGGTGTGGTGATAATGATGATGATGTTGAGGATGAAGGGGGTCGACTAGGTGTTTCAGGTGCAGTGTGGGCTCGCCGGCGTCGGGATGCAGGCGGTGGCCGTGGTCAGGTGCAGGCGAGGGGAGTTCGAACAAGGAGATGGGTGCTCGGTTGATGGGCAGCGGGTGTTGAGGTGAAGGTGAGGGCTTGAGTTTCGAAGAGAAGAGAGCGAGGGAGGAAGGACGAGGGCTTCAGGAGGAGGCTAGGGTGCTCAGTGTTGAAGGAGGAGGTCGGTCGTCGTCGTCGGGGGGTGAGCGCAAGGAGCTCGGTTGCAGGGAGTTTTCTTGGAGAGAGGAGATTTGAGAGCGAGAGTGAAAGGGAGAGAGGGGTTTGAGACAAGGAGAGATTTGAGGGGCGTGTGGTCGTGGCCGGGGTCGCGGGGACGTGGGGCAATGACGCGGGCGATGTGGGCACGAGGGGGAGACTCGGGGACATGGGTGTGAAAGAAGAAACGAGCGGGAAATTTATTGAAAGGAGGAAGAAGGGGTTAAAGAAGCGGGTCGGGTCGGGTTAAGCGGGTGCGGGCGCAGGCTTAGGGAACGGGCTGGGCCGGCTAGGAGAAAAATAAAGGAAATTATTTAGTTTTAGTTTTAATTTGGGCTGAGGAAGTAACGGGCTGGGGAAGGGAAAATTAATTTATTAAGGGAGGAAAGGAAGTGGGCCGGGGGAAATATAGCTAGGGCTGAGGAATTGTTTTTAAGATTTGGATTTTGGGCTAAGGTTTTAAAATAGGGAAATTATATATTATTTTGTCTTGGGCTTGGAGTTAAATAAGAATGGAGAAAGAATTTTGAGGAAAAATAAATAGGAAGTTGGGCCGAGTTTTAGGGTAAAATAAAAGGGAGAAATAAAAAGGGTTAGATAAATTAGGGCTAGGTTAAAACAAAATAATTCTAAATATAAATGATTAAATTTTTGTAAGTAGTCTTTTATAAGAAATACGGATATTCTTGCGCAAGAGAACTGGGTATTATAGACGAAAAGCACCCTACAAAGAGAAGTGGGACTTACAAGTTGTGTGGGTTAATAATCGAGAGAGGAAGGGATTGAGATAGTCGTGGTGTCGCGGAATCGCCCGGAATGTCTCGAATCCTCGCCGGAAAGTGAACTTGAGCTAACTCCACCTATACTCTTCTTTGACTTGGAAATTTTTTAGAATTTTAACAAGAGATTTCAGAATGAAGAGCGCTAGGATAGGGGGTTGTTTTTATAGGGTAAAATTAAGGTTTTGGTGATTGAAAAAAGAATTTAAATGCATTAAAATTTGGATTAAAAGGTGAATTAACACTCTCTGTAAAAATGCAGGAAAATCAAACGATACTGGGGTAGTGGGGGTAGGCCAAGAGTCACGTGTGCAAAACACGGGGGATTTTCACCAAGGAAGGCCCGTTGGCGTCGGTCTTTTGACCGCTCTCGTCGGTCGTTTGGGAGGGGTGGGGCTCTGGATTTGTGCCACGTGTCTCTATCTGTTCATATGACATTTTGCACATGTTTGTTTTATCGGACTTTTCATTTTTACATGTATTGCACGTGTAAACTTTTGGGCTTCCAAAAAATTTAAAAGAAAAATCAATAAAAATAATATGTGGCTAATGGGATTTGAACACAGGGGCTACGTCACTGCAGTGCAAGACTTTACCAATGAGCTACAAGTGCTTTCTTACTGTTCTTAAATAAAAACAACATTTAAAGTATATTTAGGCTTGCAAATACTCCATTCTTTACATCAACTTTAAAATTTTTGTACAATAAAAACAGAGTCGTTACACTTTGAGAGATATGAATTTAAGGGTTAGAATTTCTTTGAGGGAGTGTACTTGAAAGTAGTATGCCTATGGAAAAGAGGCTAGGATTGAGTAGATATTTATTGGTTAAGGGAATAAGGGTGAAGTTAATTAAAAAGATTAATACAGGATTTAAAAGAATTAAAAAGGATTTAAAGATCTGAAAGTTTCGGTAATGAATTAGGAGTTTTAGTTTAAGATCGTGCAGAAGACGGGCTCGTTTGGAGCTATAGGAGCCGACAGTGGCGGTTTTTTGGCGGCCAGAATGTGGGCTTGGGGTTCGTACCAAGGCTTCATTTGGGTATTAATGTGTCATTTATATAATTTATTTCTGTTGCAACGTCTGGTATCTCCGTGTAATACCCGTGCAAACTCTTGGACTTCCAAAACATCGTAAAAATAAAAAATATTATTGGGGCTGATAGGATTCGAACACGGGGGCAAAGGAACAGCAGTGTAGAGTCTTAACCAATGAGCTATAAAGAGTTTTTTTGTATATGTTAGCAAGAATAACTTATAACTCGAAAGCAGAACAGAAAATACATACATTTTTATTAATTAAAACAAAAGGGACATTATAAAGAATTTAGGGTCGTTACAAAGATTCTAAAAGATTGGTTGTCTGCAGCTAACTATCTACAGTCGACCCATCTAGCTCCATAACTTACTGAAATATGGTACTTTTGTATCAATATCCTATCGGAAGTGATCGACCCAAAGTTAGAAGTAACAAACGGTCCAAATTGAGTGAACTACGAGGCACGCTTGATGGAATCAGCGCAACATGGTTCTAATATTTCTTCCAGCAATTACTTTGTTTGTTCCTCTTATAGTTGCTAGGGTTTTCGCTTGGCATGTAAAAAAGACGAGCAAAAATAAGAACATACAACACCAATATTTAACGTGGTTCGGCCAAACCCGGCCTATATCCACAGGGCAAACATGAGAATCTCTTTATTAATGATCAAGAATACCGGTAAATTTTATATTCTCTCATCTTACTCATATCTCAACGCTCATACAAACACAAGAACTACACTTGGTAAATCATTCAACCTTGATCTATGAATGACTACACTTCTCCTTTGCCTTCGTCTCTTCGTACAAACACAAAGACTGCTATTCTGGTGAATCTCTTACCCTTCGTCTTTGCTTTCGTCTCCTCTTTCTCTTTCTCATGTTTGACAACTTTTCTCTGACGAGGCCCTTCTCTATCTGTAGCACAAAATAATAGAACTCCCACTCCAATCAGAATCTTATCAATCTCCAAAACAATTTTTAACAAATCTTCAGTTAGATTTTCAAATAATTCTCCAAACAAACTTTCCTAATAAAGTTCCTGAAAGATCTCTTATAAATTTTCCAACAATTCTTCAAATATATCTCTAACAAATTCTCATAATTAATCTTCAAACGAATTTTTCAAAAACAACACAGAATTCGGCCCGAGACAATTTGAGCTGGCTCAATATTGTCCTAAGTCGTCTCTTGCATCCAGAGAACAAATGGTAATTCCTAATGACTTGTGAGCCGGCTCAACCCATTTTGAGCCATCTCACACACACGAGAATCGAGAATACAAGACAAACTCACCCATAGTACTTTCCTTTTATCGTTTCTGTGATTAAGAAATACTTTCCTACCATCCTAATTCGTATGTGTCTGTGTACCAGCTTATGTGGCAGCCTAAGGGGCATTTCTTTCAATTAAATGCTAATAAGCAATCAATTACTGATATGAGAAATGCTTTTCCTACCAGGTTAGCCTAAGGGGCATTTCTTTCAATTAAATGTTAATAAGCTATCAATTACCGATATGAGAAATGCTTTTCCTACCAGGTTAGATTTCATCAAACCCCGTTATATTTTAACCATGTATCACATAACCACCCTACGCTTTACAATGATATAAAATACCATCCTATATTTTTCTAAAACGTTAAAACCTCTAACAATGTTTAAAGAAAGACGAAAAGACAAATTAGCCCCTATAATATTTCGGAAAGAAAATATGGATTTGTTTAATTTGTTTTCACATATCTTTTATTATTTTTCATGATATCTTTTATTTCCCTCGCAATTTAATCACCTTCAATTTTTCTCATTGTTTTCTTATGCCTTTCATATATTTATCTTCTATTTTCTCTCTTCTTTTTTAATATCTTTTCTTAAGGCTCAGAATAATTGATAGAGTTAGGAAGGAATCATGGTTAAGAATTGATTTGTTAGAGTCGTAGTAATCGGATTAGTTAAGCTTGAATATTAGTGAAGTTGTTATGAAATATCAATTATTATAAATAGAGAAGTGGTGTAAGGAAAAAAGATATGTTGAACGAAATAAGAACTTTGTAGTTTCATATTACAATTGAGATATTTTTCTCTTGTAAAGGTTTGAGGTATTTAACCTCAATTATTAAGAAGATGCCAAGTTCTTCTCCGAATTGTTTGTTCTCCTTGTCAACGGCAGGTAAGAATCATTCGGAAATGGTACCCACAACAAGTTTCTTCGTTGATTTTATATGCAAGTGAGAAAAGAGTTGTTAATTTCAAATACCCTAAAAAGAATTTAAAACATAGGGAGGTAATGTGATACATGCTCAAAATATACGGGGTTTAGTGAAATTTAGCCTTTCCTCCATGTTGGCTATATAGATTTTTGTTAGATAAAAAATGGGCATGATATTTACTACACAGGGAATTGCATCTTCTAGCTCATCTTACAACTAATAGAAGTCGTTATAGATGATATGGATTTTACGGCACATGGTGGGTACGTAGGTAGAGTATTTCTCTTTTTTTATTTTGGAAATAAAAAATACACCCGTTGATTGTTTGTGCTTTTTATTCGCGAAGAGGAGGCTCATGCACTTCACCACCTACCTCTTTTTCTTTTCGTTCGATTGATATCTAACAGTAAGTATTATGATACAACAACAACTGAGCCTTTTATCCCAAACATATGGGGTAGGTTACATGAACCAACATGAGAATCACGCCGGGTCCAGCACATGAATCCTCCGCCTCCACTCACTCCTATCGAACAATATACTTTCATCGAGGCCTTTGGCAACCATATCGTTTCGTATCACCTTCATCCATGTTTTCTTCGGTCTTCCTTTTGCCCCTTTGCCATTGCCCATATCGAGAGTATCTATACGTCGAACCGGTGTTTCCATAGGTCTACGTCGCGCATGACCAAACCATCTTAGCCGGTTTTCCCGCATCTTCTCCTCCACAGGAGCTACCCCAACTTTTGCGCGAATATCCTCATTTCACACCTTATCTTTTCTAGTGTTACTGCACATCCAACGAATCATGCGCATTTCTACTACGTGTATCATTTGTGTATGATGCTTTTTAGGAGCCCGGCATTCTATACCATATAATAAGGCAAGCCGAATAGCGCTCCGATAAAACTTCCTTTTCAATTTTAACGGAAAGTTACGATCACATAAAATCTCTGTTTCACTCCTCCATTTCAACCAACCAGCTTGGATCCTTTGATTAACATCACTATCGATCTCCCTATCCTTTTGGATGATGGAACCTAGATATCTAAACTGATCGCTCGGTGATATCTCTTGCCCTTCCAATATTATACCAATATGGTTTTGAATTCTCTGTTTACTAAATTTGCAATGCATATATGCTGTCTTAGACATGCTCAATCTGAACCTCCGAGATTCCAATGCTTGCCTCTATAATTCCAATTTGGTATTAACCCCAGATTTCGTCTCATTTACTAGAACAATATCATTAGCTAATAGCATACACCAAGGTATCTTATCTTGGATAGTTCTAGTAAGCTCATCCATCACGATGGTAAACAGGAATGGACTTAATGCAGATCATTGATGTAAACCAATTGTAATCGGAAAATCACTCGTTAGGCCCCCGCAAGTTCTGACATTTGCCACTACTCCATTGTACATATCCTTAATTATGTTAATATACTTGATGGGGACCCCCTTCTTCATCATTGTCCCCCATAATACCTCTCTAGGTACCTTATCGTACGCTTTATCTAAATCAATAAATATCATATGCAAATCTCTTCTCCTCTCTCGAAAACGCTCGACAAGTTGACGAAGCAAATGAATAGGCTCTGTCGTCGATCGTCCAGGCATGAACCCAAACTGGTTCTCTGTTATCTTAATATCCTTCCTTAGCCTGTGTTCAATCACTCTCTCCCAAAATTTCATGGTGTAACACATAAGTTTTATTCTACGGTAGATTGAGCAATTTTGAATGTTACCCTTGTTCTTGTAGATAGTTATAAGGATACTTTTCCTCCATTCATTTGGCATCTTTTTTGTCTGCCAAATCTTATTAAATAGATCTGTCAGCCATTTAACGCCTATTTCTCCTAAGCATCTCCAAATTTCGATAGGAATCCTGTCAGGACCAACCGCTTTTCTTAAACTCATTCCGTTCAAATCATCTTTAAGCTCAGGTAGTCTTATTTTACGCATGAAATCACGGTTTATATTTTGAGATTGAATGACAAGTCTATCAAAATTCTTAGTAAAGCTCTTATTGATCAATTTGTCAAAATAATCTCTCCACCTTTCCTTGATATCCTTATCTCGAACTAAAAGCTTCTGATTTTCATTTTTGATACACTTCACCGCACATAAGTCTCTGATCTTCCTTTCCCGCATCCGAACAATCCGGTATATATCATTTTCAGCCTCTTTAGCGTCTAATTTCTCGTACACCTTTTTGTAGACCTTAAATTTAGCTTCTCGAACAGCTTTCTTAATTTCATTTTTAGCCATTTTATGCTTTTCAAATCTCTCCACATCTTTACTTTTCTTCAAATCTTTATAAGAATCCCTTTTAATTTTAATAGCAGTCTTTACTTCTTCATTCCATCATGATGTGTCTTTAGATAGTGGAGCGCCACCTCTCGACTCACCAAGTAGATCTCTAGCTACCCTCTTGATACAACTAGTCATTTTGTTCTATATTCTGTCTGAATCATTTTCCGACTGCCAATCCGCTTCTTGGACACACGATCTATAAAAGCCTTTTGGTTATTTTCTTTCAATCGCCACCATTTAATTCTAGGCTCTACCTTACGTCTAATCTTCCCAGGTCCTCTTCTAATTCGAAAATTTAGAACTAAAAGTGTATGTTGAGTGGTTACACTCTCACTTGGCACTATCTTACAGTCGATACAACAACCTCTATCTACTCGTCAGAAAAAAGTCTATTTGAGTAGCACTTGATCCGCTCCTAAAAGTGATAAAGTGGGACTCTCTTTTCCTAAACCAGGTGTTTGCTAAGATCAAGTCATGAGATAAGGCAAAATCTAGAATCGAGCCACCTACTTCATTTCTTTGTCCAAAACCAAAACCTCTATGAATAGTATCAAACCCACTACGATTAGTACCTACATATCCATTGAGATCACCACCAATAAATAACTTCTCTCCACTAGGTATATTTTGCACCATCTCGTCTAAATCCTCCCAGAATAGACACTTACTAGCGTCATCAAGACCTATCTGTGGTGCATAAGCACTAATAACATTAAGAATCTCTCCACCTAGAATAAACTTAACCAGTAAAATTCTATCACATTTTCTCCTAATCTCAACTACATGCTCAAGGAACCGTCTATTTATGATTATGCCTACCCTATTACGATTTTTATCTCTACTTGTATACCAAAACTTATAACTCTAAGGCTCCATGACTCTACTCTTTTCACCTACCCATTAGTTTTTTTGCAAACACATAATACCAACTCTCCTCCTAATCATCACCTCCACTAATTCTATTAGTCTACCCATAAGGGAACCTATGTTCAAGGAAGCTGGACGGATCCTTTGAAACCCTTGCTTATTTGTTACTACACCCGGGGTCCGATACAGCGCGCCGTTTCTGGACGACGACCTAGAAGCCCTTGCATATTTAACACTATACCCGGGATCCGATGTAGCGTATCGCTGAGTAGGGGACGCCCTAACGATATTCTTATTATGGTTCATGTCATAGAATGTGACAAAGTTTTACGTTGGCTGTCACAAGTCTACCACAACTCTCACTCTTTCTCATCCGGACTTGGGACCAGCAACGATGGGTTTAACAGTAAGTATTACGATGCCATGTGTATTGTCAATATAATATATGTCTATAGTAGCAACACCAGCACACACTATGCTTAATATTTGTATGTTTCTTTTGCATCTATTGGTGCAATTATTTGTTGCTGTTTTTCTCTACTGTAAATAGGCTTGAAAATAGTCAATCGTTAGCTCTGAGTCGTTCAAAATTCATGATTAGCATTCGAGAAATACTCCAACCTGCATAGATCTTGAACAAGTTTATAGGCCCGTTAATTTAAATGTGCGTGGTGCTCCCTCAACAGCCCTACCTGCAGCTCAAAACAAACATCTCTTGCTAATAAATGCAAAAGATATATATGTGTCCCCCAAACATCCATATGCTATACATATCCTTATCCCTGTTTATTCATTGTTTCTGATACTCTCGTACATGCACCCGTACCTCTCCCTCTTTTGTTTCTATTAGCGATGTCCTAACACTCGATAGATTTGACCCAACTCACCTTCAAATAGCATTGTGACACGTAGGATGGTTAATTTTGGGTGCACAGAACCATGGTGTACATAACTGGTGGATAAATACAAACTAGATTTTGCCAAATATCTTAAGGATGGATTGTATAGATTTAAATTGAACAAAATATTATATATTATTTTTTTTACAAAAATGCTTTTCAAATCTTTTTATGAAAACACCCTCCACTTCACAGGGGTTTTATAGCATTTTTAAAATCTAATAAAGTTATCTCCAAAACCTCAAAAGGTAAATAGGGTTTAGTAAAATTTTCTTTTATTATTACCCTGACCTTGCAGAAAGATGTCCAAGGTTAGCCTTCCCTAGACACAACCCCGCCTTGTGCGGTAGTGCCGCCGTAGTTAAATTATCTAGTACTGTTATTATAGATGAATCGACAAATTTAATTGGTAGAATAATTTAAAGAGCACACCCTAGGTGTATAAAAGTAGAAAATGAGAAAAACGTGAGACGTTTACTAGTGCTACCAATGCTTATCGCTACGATAAATTATTATTACCCTTTCTTGTTCTTGGGAAATTAAATGGATAGAGGTCAAGTACTCCACCACCACCGACGAGGAGGGACCACAATCTGCCACGTGTGCACGCGACCCATGCATGCTAACTCCCACCTGTCTCTTGCGTAACCGCTGCATGGGGCACGTGTGGTGGGCGGGGCCCACGACGTCTGTTGGTTAGCGGCTGACGTGGCGTCCCGTTCAAAACAGCCAGCCTAACGGCTGTTTTTGTCCTGTTGGGCCCCCTCGGTACGGTGACGCCAGAGCCAGCTATCACGCACTGCCTTCAAATATCACGTTGGAAATGAGACAGGCGATAATGCAACACCCATAATCGTACCGGTTGGTTTGTTGTGTCGTGGGGCCCATTGTAGAGCATTGGGTGTGGGTTAGTTTAGAAAAGCTTGATGTTTGGAAAGGGCACAGCATCTCGCTGGGATTCGGAGGTGAGCGTGCGCGTATGGCGCACGTTAGCGGGGGTGAGTGGGGACCACTTGCTGCTTTACAACCGCCAACTGCCCCCCCCCCGCTACCCCACACCTCGCTACACGACAAAACAAGCCGTCGGCATCGCAGAAGCGCTCGCATAGGACAGTTTATGGGATTGCGCTCTTAGAATTAGCGGGGATTACAATCTTAAATGGAATAACAATAAGAATTTGCATTTGTAATTTTGCATATATTTATCACATAACATATCATCATAATCGTCACTGGTCTAGTCCAAGCTTCCAAAATTTGGCCGAAGTTTTGTGGGAGCCATTATTGTTGGTACAGTTATTATTCCTTAGCTTTATTGACCAAGGTAGGATTGCTTTAAATATTAGCCAAGAGTAGGGCCCAACCAACAACTAATTAGCCCAATCCATAGATTTTGTATGATTTTAGGTTCCTGTCGATCAATAAGTCAGAATAAAGTGTTTCGATAATGTAAGATATGACGTTTTTTGTGTCGCTCGTCGTCTGCATCAGCTTCTCCTGAAACAAAAGCCTAAATATTAAGCTGAAGTGATGAACAGACGAAGATTGGTGTATATAAATACTTCCTCTGTTTCCGATGATGCTCATAAGTGGGAACTCCCCAGATCATGACACGTGGTGAATGACATGTTCCGAGACACACGGAAACAGGGCAAGAACGACACATTGGAGGCGTCCCCCGAGCAATCGTCCCGCTGCCTGAACCCGACCTCCGAGAATTCCCTGAGATTCCTATGCTCGCCATGTAAATAACCATTGGCTCGCCTCCAAGCCCTCCTACACGCCGAGCTCCTCGGCCCTTCGCCTCCGAGCTATCACAGAACCGAACTAACTCGGCCTCCCGCCCTCTTCTATGCCTCTCACCGAGCTAAGCCTCTTCGATTCTGTCGAGTGACCTAGAACGCAGGTCATAGACACCTCCGCCACGGCTCCGTGGATCTCGCCGGACCCGAGATATCCGCCGCCCCACGAACCCGCGTTCCACGCCGTTGCATCCCTCCATTAACTAGCGTATCTCATCGTTAATGGGGGATCCCGCCATTCACGCAGGTGTAACGCCAGGAGTGTAACGGCCGGCGAAGATCTCGCGCCAGCTAGCCCATGGCGACCGCTATATAAACCCTAATCTCAGACGACTCAGGTAACGCAATTTTATTCTAATAGGCCGCTACTCTGCTCAAATACCTCGGCTAACTTGATCGTCGGAGGGTCCACGGTGGTACAACCACCCCAGGACTTCTTTGCAGGTAGCTCGGCTTCACTGCAAATCAAGCCCACTGAGATCCACACGCTCCAGGAGGCAACCCTCAAACCCAATCTCAGCCGTTCATCGACACTCGCGACAGATCGATAGAGGACAACATCTGAAGGAGATCCAGACCTCCATCAATTGGCAACGTCTGTGGTAACTTCGAAAATTCCACTCATTGAAAGTTGACCTTCCGATCTCGAACTCAAGGCGAGTGATCACCGCGACGATCCAAGCACAAGCCGTCGCCTTCCCCACAACGGAGGTGCGGACAGATCCTCTCCTCCCCCTAATGCCGTTCACGCCCTGTCTGCACAGATCGACAGCCCACGTCCATTATGGACACCCTTGTCCGCGTCCAAACAGCGGGACAACCCCCCAGGTCGCCGTTCCCTCACCTCGGTATCGCGACCTCCGCAAAAGGGGAGATGACACTGCCCACGCTAGCACTACTGAACAGCGTTTCGCTATCTCCGGCGGCCGCAAGTCCCCCGCGAAGACCAATTCAATGACCCGCTGGGCGCTTCACAGCTCCACGCCGAGGTCCCGTGAAAGAGCCCCCGCATCGAGGCCCATTGCGCTCCCATCCCTCCCGAGGAGGTGTCGGTCATCTCGCCTACTCCCAGGCATGGACAGCACCCTCACCCTCGACGGGGTCGCGCGAGCGGCGCTCGCCGCGATGACCCACGAATGACCTCGCCAGAGGAACTGAGGAACCTCATAGAATGGAACCGGAGTCGCAGCCAGGCGCAAGTCTCCAGCGAGAGGGGCCATAACTCCAAATACGCCGAATCCTCGAGGTACCATGACTGTCTCGACGCCCTCGAAAAGAAAATCGAGGGTATACATCGGGAGGGTCGTCCTTCAAACGAGAGGGCTTGGTATACTGCCGACTCGCTTACGAAACCCTTCACTGAAGAGTTGCTCGCGGTACGCGTCTCGTCCAGAAATAAGCCTCCAAAAGTGGCCCCTTTTGACGGGAAGTCTGACCCGAAATACCACCTGGACACGTTCACGGCGGGCATGAGGTTCCAGAACAACTCTAACGCCGCCCAATGCCGAGCGTTGTTCTCCGCTAAAGGACGCGACCGGGACGTTGGACCTCCAGGCCTGAACTTCGGGGGCAGAACAGATTCTGGCACGTCCGATGGGACCTTTTCCTCTTTCCACTCCACACTTCATGTGTCGTGTTCGCGAACGAATCGCGGTTTAATATGGTTGCCCTTGGATTTGAGGTACTAAGATTTGGTTTTGCTCCCGTGCAGAAAATAACATCAATGGCCTCTAACTGCTCCAACTGCAACTGCAACTCCCGTTCCGTCTCATCTGGAGGAGTAACCTACGGGCTTCAAGCGGCCTCTCTTTTCACAATGCCGGTGGAACAAGTGACCCAAGCCACCACTGGGCTATTCTTCGGGACCATGCTCCCACCGATGAGTTTCAACGCCCCTGTACCATTGCAAGAAGCTCAGAAGAAGTCGGTCTTTGGTCGGCTTACCACTACTGCGGCCCCTCTCAACGGGTCGCCCAAACCAAGCGCCTCAGTCTTTAACGGATTGGGCCGAAGCTCTAATGGGCCTGTGAAGAAGCCCGCGATACCGGAAGGGGTTATCCCGAAGAGGATAGCCATTCCTGCTCCTGAAGTCGCCAAAGCGGCTTCCCCTGCTAAGTATTCGGTCTTTGCAAGACTGACTGTTTCAGCTCCCGCCCCAAACGAAGTCATCAAAACTGCTCCTCCTACATGAAAATCAGCCTTTTCAAGATTGGCCATTTCCTCTCAGCAAGCATCTGTCTTTGACAGGCTGGCGCCAAAAGCAGACTCTCATCAGAACAGGGGGCTTGGAAAAGCTGATCCAACAACGGAGGTGATCCCGGCCGCACGACACGCTCGACATCGCCACTGACGCCGAGTAAGGAAAGCTGGGGTAAATTCCCCTTCTGGACTAACTCCGGCAGCTCCAATGGTGGAAATTGATGCTGTTGTTCCAACCGGGAATAGGTTTGAACTACTTAACAAGGTGCGCAGGAATTCGCAAACTGCCGTGCTAAAAAAGTCTCCCCCGCCTGTTGAAAAGATCACAAAGGCGAAGCCGGAGCAGCCCCTCAGCGGCTGTCCTCTAAAATTTATAAAGTTTGGCGATAAGTCCAAGACTCGGTGATTGATCAAGATTACTCTTGCCGACAGAAAAAGGTGAAAGTTTAGCGAGAAGAGGACCATCCTGTCAAGCCATAAAAGGTGTCTTCTGTTTGGGTGCCCACTGCAACTTGTCCCATCAACTTCGACCGCCCACAAGAGAAAGGGGCCGGAGAAGATCCCCGCGTCTTTGGAAAATCGCAAAGACACTGTATCTAAACGCCCCAAGTCTGGGGGTATGGTGGTGTACACCATCTATATGTCATCCGGAAAAGAGGATAGCCGTATCTCCACAGGTCATCGGCCGCTTACGCGATCAGTGACTAAGGCTCAGGAGCAACAACAACAAAAGCTTCAAGAAATGCTAACAGCTATGGCCGCACTTACGGGACCGAAAGCAAGCCCGGAAATATCCTCAGAGCAGCGCCGTGAGCAGGAGACCGATGCTGAATTCCTTCGGAGAATGCTTGAGAAGAAGGACAAAGAGGCTGCGGAACAAGCGGCCAATATAAAATAAATGACTTTTCTATTCCAAGATATGGTGGGCATGATGATCCAGCCGGACCCTCCAGCCGAAGAGCCTCCAGTAATAATTGAAGATGATAGAGGAGAAACATCAAACCCTCTTCCGGCTTGTTCAGCAGCCAAAGAGGAGACCATCTCAAAAGCTGCCCTAGATGATTACATCGCTCAGCAGATACGAGTTCATCAGGCGAATGAAGCGGCTGGGCAAATTGTTAAGACTGGACGAACCTATCCGGGTTGGTACGACCAAATAAAGTACCCACCAGGATATACGATCCCTAAATTCCATGTATATAAGGAGACGGGGAATCCACACCAACATGTCGCGCAATTTAGAGCCTTGTGCGGTAATACCGGAGGTGACGATAAGCTACTGCTTCGCCAATTCGTTAGCAGCTTGTCAGAGACAGCATTTGAGTGGTATTCCGAGCTTCCGAATGACTCCATTAAGACGTTTGCAGAAATGGAGATACTCTTTACACAATGGTTCGCAAGCGCTAGCGAACGCACCCCAATCACCGCATTAATTAACGCCAGAGTAAAGCCAGGCGAAACGTGGGTGCAGTACGCGATACAGCAGCGGAATTTATGGTCGAAGTGCGAGCAGCGCATCGAGGAGGCGCCTGTGGTAGGCATGTTCGTAGGGACCTTCAACCCTCAAGCGACCATTTCCCAATTCATGATGTTCTTCAAGCCAACTACTTTCCAGGCCTTGATTGACAAACTGGCCCAAATGGACCAGATGGGTCACAGACCATCTTCTTCAAAATTAGAATCTCGAAATGAAAAAGGGAAAGGTAAAGCGACCTTCGTCGCCAATGCTCAACAGCAGCCCAGTGGTCCAAAACTAACTGATCGCCCAGACGAGAGACGGCGATTCTTTAATGAGAAAATGAAGCGCCCCTATTCGTTTCCCCGGGGACAAAACGAGGAGATTGTTCGAGCTCGCGGTGCGCAACAGGCTCATCAACTTGCCGGATCCAAAACGCTCATTGCAACCCTGTGAGGCTAATAATCCCAATTATTGCCTCTATCACCAAGCGATAGGCCATCCAATCAAAAATTGCTTCGACTTCAAAGGGTGGATTGAGAACCAGTTCCAACAGGGCAAATTCGCACTGTCCGAGAATAGGAAAGTAAACCCACCCCAGCCGCACGCTCTCAAAAGGGCAGACACACTGGGAGCATCGTGTTCTTTTGTCGAAGAAGCTCCATGGGAGGTCGCTCTTTCAGCTAAAACGAAAAGAATGCTGAAGGATCTCCAAGCATGCCCGGCGATCAAATGGAAAAGTCCGCTGGAACCCGAGGTCGTCGAGGGAATGCTGAAGCCGCGCCCGACGCCAAAATTTTTTAGCGATAATCAAAACGCTCAGGCCCAGCCGTCAAATTCTTCGAAGAAAAAGAAGAAAACCAAAAAGCCCGTGATGCCTGCTGACAAGCACACGGATCTGTAAAAACACATTGACGCGTGGGAAGAATATAACCAGAAGGTGCGGACCCCAGTCACACTCCAAGAATTTCTCAGCCACGTCCTCGAAGACGGAGATGATGACAATGGAGAAGACTCGTCAGATGAACTTGAGGATTATGTGGCAAGCTGCCATGTGATCTCTCACTCGTCGATAGACGGTGAAGAAGCTCCTAATGAAGAGAAACTGGGGGCAGATCCCGAATCAGAGCTTCTAGGACCGTCAGACGAGATGATTGATGCATTCTTGAACGAAGCTCTTCTAAAAAGCAAGGCTGATCGAGAGCGCGAAATGGCCATATTTGGAAAAGCCAAACGTCGGCGACTGGATAAAAGGGTTGAAGCGCCCCAATCAGACCGAGACATGCCCGCGATAGGCAAGAGCAGGCTTAAAATGAAGAAAAAGCTCGCCAAAGCCATATCGATGGGAATGAAGCTGCCACCCTCTGAAGGAAACACTTCTGATGCAATACACCTTAATGAAGAGGATGTGCATCCTAATTACTGTTTATATCATCGAAGGATTGCGCATCCTATTGAAGAGTGCAATGCCTTTAAAAATTGGTGTTAAGGGTATGTCGCTCACAGGAAACACTTCGAGAGGATGAAGTGTGAAGCTCGTCGACAGGGGAAAAAAGCGACGGACGAACGTGGAAGAGCTGTCGGCAACTGTCACATGGTTGATAGCAGGAGATCGCAAGTTCTCACTTTCGGGAGTAATTCTGAAGAAGAAATGGCTCTTGGCCCTCTCTTCGAAGAATCCACCTCAGGAAAAGAGGAAGAACCGAAGAGCTGCGAGAACATTCAGCTGCGCAATCGCACATTACCTGAAAAGAATCTCGGACTCGTAAACAAGGGGTCGAATAAAAAGGATAATGGAAAAGAAAAGGTCCCTAAGGATATCACCCTCGATGACCAAGTCGTCGAAGAGCTTACAGCCAAGGACCCGCCAAAGAAAAGTAAGGTGGATTACAACGTTCTGGCACACCTGAGGAAGATACCATCGCAGCTAAGTATTCTCGACGCCCTTCTGCTATCCAAAGAGGCGAGAGATTCTTTGATCAAGGCACTACAAGAGCCCGAGCAGTTCCAAGCTTTTCTCGCCGAAGAAAAGATGAAGGACGAGCTGGAAGAAGTGCACACAGCCGATATCACCTTCGGCGATGAAGATCTCCTCCTCGGGACGTGCGAGTATAACCGTCCCCTCTATGTCTCCGGATACTGTCATGATATCAAGATAGGCAAAATCCTGGTCGACAATGGATCCTCCGTCAATCTCCTCAATATAAGAGTGTTGAAGGAAATCTGCATGAGCGTTCAGCACCTCGCTCGTGATAAAATCACCATCTCCGGGTGCAACTCCCAGTCATCACGGACGCTCGGGTTTGTGATAATGACGCTACGTTTTGGGCTGCTCGTCACTGATATCAAGTTCCACGTCATTGACGCCAAGACCTGCTATAACGCTTTGCTCGGCCGGCCTTAGTTACACGAGTACAACATCATCCCTTCTACACAGCATCAGTGTATGAAGTATTTTAAGGATGGTCTCGAGTATACTGTGACAGGGGAACTAAACCCATTCTCCGTGAATGAAGTCCGAAAGTACGAAGATGCAAAATACTTCTTACTAGATTTCGAAGACACGGAAAGATGCCATAAACCGAAGAACAAAGCTATCGCCACTATTCCAGTCTTCGGGAGTGACACTGAGGAGGAAGAAGAAATAATTTATTCAGGGCTGCCCCAATGCAACAAGCCGGGACCGTCCACCCCTATTCTAGTCTTCGGCAGCGACTCGGAAGATGAGGTCAATGCCGTATTTTCTATTTGGCCATCAATACAAGCCTCCGCTGGCGATGATCGGAGTTTGCAAATCACCATGGTTCCGCAAAAGTATTACAAAGAGCTTGACGCGCTTGGTACCTATAGTGTGCAAGAACTACAGACATTCTACGTCCCTCCCAGGCGAAGAAATGAAAAGGTGATCCTATTTTATCGATCAAAGAAAACCAAAGTGGAGAAAGAAATTTGGCATGGTGTCGATTCTACACTTGACAGGCTCCAGCCCATCCGTCTGCCCATATACTACATAGAAGGATTGAAGAGGCTGTTGAGGCGCCAAGGCGTACCCCTTAAGTAAACCACGCGACAGGCCTAGTTCTACAACAGGATCTGGAGCGTCCCTGGAACTCAGTGAAAATTGCCCAACGGGAGAATGGAAACGAGTGGGCTTGGATATGTTCAAACCAAGAAACGAGAGCGATTCCATGGCTGCTACGTTATACATGACTTTGACGAAGAAGGAGATGTTCCGTTAAAAGACGCTAACCCTGAACCAAAACGAGGTCCCGCCATGAAAATGCCAAGTCCGTCATTTGAAGAACAGATGGACAAGCTAATAAGGGAAGCAGGTCAAAAGGTCCGGGATGATCATAGCCGCGAAATGGCCATCTACGAGAAAGCCAGAACGCAGTGCCTCCTTCAGCGGGCCACGGAGAATGACAATACTCTTCGTCGCCAGCCCATCATACAAAAGACCCGGCGCAGAGGTAAAAATAAACCAAAGAACGAAAAAAACGTTCTGCAGCAACATAGCGGGTCTAAGAAGCCACGCGATCGAAAATCGAGCAGCCAGGATCTGTCTCTTATAAAGAAGATGGGTCGAGCATATTCTTTTCCCCAAGACAAGACAAAGAAGATATTCGATCTTGTCATAAAACATCAGATGATGATGCTCCCGGAGTCCAAGCACCCCGAGCAAGCAGACAGGGTCTCTCACCCAGACTATTGCTCCTATCACCGAGCAATAGGACATCCTCTCGAAGATTGCTTCACCTTCAAGAACTGGGTTAAAGAACAATATCAACAAGGCAGGTTCGCTCTATCCAGCTGTTGGAGGGTAACCCCGCCACAGAAGTATGAACCGAAAGCGACGTGTATAGCGAGAGTAGAACCAGATCAACATCGGTCTTGGAAACGATCTCGTACCTGTCACGTGATAACGCTGTCAGAAGAAGAACCCGAGAATATGGATGACCTTTCTTGGTGCTTCGAAAACGATGAAGATGAGTTGATCTAAGAATTTCCACCGGCGCCAAAAGAGCTAGAAGATGGGATACATACGACTGCAGATGACCTCAGAAAAATCGACTTGGGGACAGCAAACGACCCGCTGCCGACGTTCGTCGGTGAGCTGCTGTCTGAAGAAAAGGTGGCTATGCTCAAAGACGTGCTCATGCAGTGTAAATACTGTTTCACATGGAACTATTCTGAGATGCCCGTATTAGATCCAGAAATAGCCGTCCACAAATTGGCGATTTCTCCGGACGTCAAGCCAATCAAATAAGCACCGAGAAGAATGCGGCTCGAGCTTGAGATGAGCATCAACACCGAGGTCAAGAAGCTAATCGACTCCGGCTTCATCCAAGAGATTCAGTATCCTGACTGGATTGCTAAAATGGTCCCAGTGATGAAGAAAAATAGGACGGTGCGCATATGTGTGAGACTTTCGGGATCTCAACAAAGCTTGCCCAAAGGACGACTTTCCAGTATCGGTCACTGAGCTGATAATAGATAATACGTCCACTCACGAAGTTTTCTCCTTCATGGACGGCTCATCAGGATACAATCAGATAAAGATGCATCCCGAGGACCAGAAGCATATAGCTTTCCGGACCCCTTTGGGCATATTCTGCTATAAGGTGATGCCTTTCGGTCTAAACAACACCGGTGTCACCTATAAGAGTGCCTTGGCGAAGATTTTCGATGACCTCATACATGAAATCGTCGAATGCTATATTGACGACCTCGTAATTAAAAGCAAATCATACGAGGAACATTTAGAGTATCTGAAGACCGTGTTTCAGCGCCTTCGGAAATACAACTTGAAGATGAACCCTCTCAAATGTGCGTTCGGAGTTTCCTCAGGTAAATTCCTAGAATTCATCGTACGGCATCGGGGCATCGAGATAGACCCGTCAAAGATCAAGGCGATTATGGAAATGCCTCCGCCAGGGACTCTCAAGCAACTGAAGTCTCTCCAAGGAAAGCTCGCGTATATCCGACGATTTATAGCCAATCTCTCCGGAAAGTTCCGTCCTTATAGTCACCTAATGAAGAAGGGAACCCCGTTCGTCTGGGATCGAAAATGCCAAAGTGCACTGGACGAAATCAAGCAATACCTGCAGAATCCGTCAGTACTGGTCGCACCCGTTAAAGGAAAACCTCTCGTCCTGTACACAACAGCCCTCGAAGGTTCCTTGTTTACCCCCAATCAGAGCAAACCTCTGTTCAAATTCCAAGGCGGGAGATGAAGCAATACTTCTATTTCCCCCAATCAGAGCAAAGCACTGCTTTGAAATTAAAGTTAAAATTAAAGAAGCAACGCTTCAGATTCCTTGCGCTGGGCGCAACGCGCCACGTGTCAAAATCAGGCACGCCAGCGCAAGGAGCGCAGCGCACCCAATCAGAGCAAGGATCTATTTAAAATAAAAAATAAAGGAAGCAATACTTCAGACAATTTGCGCTCTGCGCTGCGCGACACGTGTCAGTACAGTTGCGCTGCGCTCTGCGCTGCGCTCTGCGCTGCGCGACACGTGGCAGCATAGTTGCGCTAACGCAGTTGCGCTGCGCTCTGCGCTGCGCGATACGTGTCTAGTGCAGGTGTACTTGCGCCAACTGTGTCAGCACTAAAACAGAATTAAAATTCCAAAAAGATCTTTCTGATCTTATTAAAACAATAAGATTCTCTCCTATAAAACAGGAGCCCTTGGATCAAAGATCCAACGGTGGGGAAAAATCCCTAAATCACTCAGAGAAAGATCTCTTTAACTGATTTAACAAATCAATTGGCACTATAAAAAGGCTCCTAGACTCCTAGTCTAAAACGGATGAACAGAGAGAGATATTCAGAACACCTCTAGAAAATTTTGAGAAGAGCTCAGAAAGAAAAAAAAAGGTAAAAATCTTTAAATAAAAGAAGAACTTTCTTCTATAAAGATCAATGATCTAAGAACAAGATCAAGATCTTCAATTAAAAAGGAAAAAAGATAAAAAAGATCCAATCACAAAAAGATAAAAAAGAAGTAATTTACTTCTTTAGATCATTTGATCTACATAAAGGCATTGCCTTTTGATGAACCATTGGCTCTGGAATCTTAAAAGATTCTTTTCTTTGATCCAAAATTGGATCAAAATATTGAACAGTGCCCTGCACTTGTAAAATTTGCACTGTTGCGCTCTTGGGTTGGCGCAAGCCACCAGAGAGCGCCACGTGTCAGCTCCACAACGAACTGCGCCTTGCGCTTCTAAAACAGAGCACTGCTCTCATAAATTGGCGCAAGTCACCAGAACGCGCCACGTGTCGGCAGCGCAACAGCGCAGCGCACTGTCGCAGCGCACTGCGCTTGCGCTCATTAGAGTGAGACACATGGCACCTCTACATGCGTTTGCGCCTAGCGCTGGCGCAAAGCGCCTGACAAGCCACGTGGCGCTCTGTCAGACTAATTAATGCAGCGCATTATTAAAAAGAGGGGCAGAGCCCAAATAAGGGTCTGTCAGACCAAAACAGATGCTGTGCATCATTTAAAATGGAGCAGAGCCCAAATAAAAGTCTAAACAGACCAAAATAAAATGCTTTGCATTATTTTAAAAGAGAGCAGAGCCCAAACAAAGGCCTAACAGACCAAACATAAATAAAATGTTGAACACCTTCAACTGGACTTAGCCCAATTCTGGCCGTAAGTCCTCAAATTAAATTGACTGAGCACGACTGCTCTCTTAAATCAATTTACACCTGGTTCGAGAGTACATCTCCGAACTCCTCTGACATCTGTCGTTGTATTCCTTCAACGTCGTCAGAGAGGTGACGGGTCCCGACAACCACACATCAATATGGACTGTGGGGTCCTTAAACTCATGGACTGACGCGTCCTTAAACTCATGGACTGACGCATTCTTAAACTCATGGACTAATGCGTCCTTAAACTAACATCCGTCCCCAAAATGGGAATGTTGGACCACTATGTCCCTAAACTGGAACAATAGAGCCCCCAAATGTTCTTTTGTCGGATCTAAACGATCCCGTTTAAGTTGATCTTAGCCTCAAATATGGCTAACGTATCCTTAAACCTTCAAACAGACTTTAGTCCCAAATTGGACTATAGATCCCCCAATCAACTTTGGTTCAAGGGTACATCTCTGAACTCCTCTGACATCTGTCGTTGTAATCCTTCAATGTCGTCAGAGAGGTGATGGGTCCCGACGGCCATACATGTAATGGACCACCATGTCCCTAAACTGGGAATCGACCGCAATGTCATTAAACTAAAGAATAGAGCCAATTACTCTCTTGTCGGATCCAAACGATTCCGTTAAGTTGATCTTAGTCTGGAGATTAGGCTAACGTATCCTTAACAAAAGTTTAAGTTGATCTTAGCCTTAAATAGGGCTAACGTATCCTTAAACTAAAACACCAAACCCAAATCTAAGAAAATATGGATTTGGACTAATCCACATCCTACGGGCGACGACATAAATTAGTCTCCGTATACAATCCACGGGCAACTACAAACAAAACAAACACCCACGACATGAAGTGAAATTCTGGAGAAGGAGAAAGTTGTTACCGCGATGCGGTAGCGTAATTAACTGCAGGGGCTTGCGCCTGCAGGGAAGAGCGTCCCCACAATCAAAAACCCCTTAAGCGAGGGGGAATCTGACGAAATCTGCTACATCGGCCGCATCCGTTCAAACCTCCGATACACGGTGCCATAAATCAACTTGGCATCTTCGGAGAGGTGGACGGATAAAACCAAATAGCATCTGCCCCGAATCTCAGGCAAGACGTCCGGTCTTGGCCGCCGTTCGGAGGGAAACAGATTCTGGCACGCCCGGTGGGACCTTTTCCTCTTTCCACTCCACACTTCGTGTGTCGTGTTCGTGAACGAATCGCGGTTTGCTGTGGTTGCCTGTGGATTCGAGATACTAAGATTTGGTGTCTTGCTCCGTGCAGAAAACAGAAGATCAATGGCTTCAAACTGCACTAACTGCAACTGCAACTCTCGCTCCGTCCCGTCTGGAGGAGTGACTTACGGGCCTCAAGCGGCCTCCATCTTCGCTATGCCGGTGGAACAGGTGACTCAGGCCACCACTGGGCTATTCTTCGGGACCATGATCCCACCAATGAGCTTCAATGCCTTATTACCATCGCAAGAAGCTCCGAAGAAGTCGGTCTTCGATCGGCTTACAACTATCGCGGCCCCTCTCAACGGGTCGCCCAAGCCCAATGCCTCAGCTTTCAGCAAACTGGGCCAAAACTCATGTGGGCCCATGAAGAAGCCTGCGATACCAGAAAAGGTTGTTCCGAAGAGGATAGCCATCCCTGCTCCTGAAGTCGTTAAGGCGGCTTCTCCTGCCAAAGGGTCGGTCTTCACAAGACTGACTATTCCGGCTCCTGTTCCTGCTCGAAGGTCTGTCTTTGACAGATTGGATACCGCTACTCAAAAGACGTCAGTCTTCAAGAGACTGGCACCAGCAGCGCTTCATCTGGACAGGGGGCAAGACAAAGCCATCCCCATCGCTGAACCAAAGCCGTCCGCTCGACATGCTCGCCGTCGTCACTGGCGCCGGATAAGGAAGGATGGGGGCAACCCCCCCTCTGGGATAACTCCGCCAGCTCCGATGGTGGAAATCAATGCTGCTGTTCCGACCGGGAATAGATTTGAACCGCTAAGAAGGGTGCGCAAAAACTCGCCAACTGCCGTATTGAAATGATCTCCTACACCTGTGGATAATACCCCAAAGGTGAAGCTGGAGCAGCCCCCTCAACGGCTGTCCTCTAAAATTTACAAGGTCTGGCGTCAAGTCCAGGACTCCGTAGTGGATCAAGACTATCTCCGCCGATAGAAAAAGATGAAGGTTCGGCAGGAGAAGGACTACTCTGTCAAGCCACCAAAAGCGACAGCTGCTTGGGTACCCACTACAACGGCCCCCTCAACTTCGACCGCTCAAAAAAGAAGGAGGTCGGAGAATATCTCTGTGTCTTTGGCAAATCGCCAAGACACTGAAGCTAAACGCCCCAAGTCTAGGGGCATGGTGGTGCACACCGTTTATATGGCTTCCGGAAAGGAGGATAGCCGCGCTTCGACGGGTCACCGACCGCTCACCCGATCCGTGACAAAAGCCTAGGAGCAACAACAGAAGCTTCAGGAAATGATGACTGCAATGGCCGCACTTACCGGGCCAAAAGAAAGCTCGGAGGCATCCTCGGATCAACACTGGGAGCAAGAAACTGACGCTGACTTCCTACGTAGAGTCCGCGAAAAGAAGGATAGAGAAGCAGCAGAACAAGCAGCTAATATAAAACGAATGGCGCTTCTTTTCTAAGATATGGTAGGAATGATGTTACAGCAGGATCCTCCAGCTGAAGACCCTCCGACCATTACTGAAGACGATAGAGGGGAGACATCCAATCCTCCTCCGGCTCTTTCAATAGCCAAGGAGGAAACCATTTCCAAGGCCGCACTGGATGACTATATAGCTCAGCAAATACGAGCTCATCAGGCGAGTGAAGCGGTTGAGCAAATTGTTAGAACCGGACGACCCTATCCGAGCTGGTACGACCAAATCAGTTACCCGCCGGGATATACGATCCCTAGATTCTACATGTACAAGGGGACAGGGAATCCACACCAGCATGTCGCTCAATTCAGGGCCTTATGCGGCAACACTGGAGGCGACGACAAACTGCTGCTTCGCCAATTCGTCGGCAGCTTAGCAGAAACAGCCTTTGAATGATATTCGGAGCTACCTAACGACTCTGTCAAAACATTTGCGGAGATGGAGCTACTGTTTACACAATGATTCGCAAGTGCTAGCAGACGCACCCCGATCACGGCATTGATCAATGCCAGGATAAGGCCAGGCGAAACTTGGGTCCAGTATGCGATACGGTGGCGTAATCTATGGTCAAAGTGCGAGCAGCGCATCGAAGAAGCTCCTGCCGTGGGCATGTTCGTAGGTACTCTCGACCCTCAAGCGACCATATCCCAATTCATGATGTTCTTCAAGCCGACCACTTTTCAGGCCTTGATTGACAAGCTGGCCCAAATGGACCAGATGGGTCATAGACCATCTCCTTCAAAGACAGAGCCTTGGAATGAAAAGGGCAAAGAGAAAGCAACCTTCGGTGCCAATAATCAACAACGGCCGAGCAACTTAAAGCCGGTTGTTTGCCAAAACAATATGCGTCCACGCCCATCCCTCGAGGAAAGACTGGGACGTCCTTACTCGTTTGCTCAGGATAAAACGAGGAAACTGTTTGAGCTGGCAGTGCGCAACGGATTCATCAATCTGCCGAGTCCGAAACATCCGCTACAGCCAGGCGATGTCAACGATCCTAATTACTGCCCCTACCATCGAGCAGTAAGTCATCCAATCGAAAACTGCTACGTTTTCAAAAACTGGGTTGAAGACCAATACCAACGGGGCAAGTTCGCGTTGTCCGGAAAATGGAAGGTGAGCCCGCCACAACCACATGCTCCGAGAAAGATGGATATGCCGGGGGCATCATGCTCATTCATAAGGAAAGCCCCATGGACCGAAATGTCCTTAAACTAACGACGGACCACTACGTCCTAAAACTAGCTGAAGACCGTAACGTCCTTAAACTACTACCGCAGTATCCTCAGGCTGACGAGATAAAAAAAAAGAGAAGGAAAAAAAGAAGGAAAAAAAAAGAAACGGTATGTCCATAAGCGAAATGGGCACGGATGAAAACCCGAAAGGGCTCCGTGAGTAAAAACAGCAGGGCTACCGGCGAGTGTTCGTGAAAACCCGAAAGGGCGCGACCTCGTTAGAAGGAAAAAAAAGAATAAAAAGAATAAAAAAAGACGGTATGTCCATAAGCAAAATGGGCACGGATGAAAACCCGAAAGGGCTCCGTAAGTAAAAACAGCAGGGCTACCGGCGAGTGTTCGTGAAAACCCGAAAGGGCGCGACCTCGTTTAAAAAAAAAAGAGAATAAAAAGAATAATAAAAAAAGGTATGTCCATAAGCAATATGGGCACGGATGAAAACCCGAAAGGTCTCCGTGAGTAAAAATAGCAGGACTACCGGCGAGTGTTTGTGAAAACCCGAAAGGGCGCAACCTCGTTAAAAAGACACTTGCAAGATCCTCTCGACCTTGTAAGGAGAAACCACCCGCGTGAGATCCTTACGACTCACAGGGAGCAGCACACTTAGGGATCCTCACGATTCCTAAGGAGAAATTACACTTGCGAGATCCTCACGACTCGTAAGGAGAACTCTCTTATGGGACCCTCACGGCTCATAAGATTTGAAAGTCTTAAGTTACAGAGACCTAAACCTGTGCTTAAGCAACCCCCCACAACCTTCTATAGTGCCCTACAAATGGCTCAATACTGACCCTTGTATACAATCCACGGGCACGAATAAACATTTCCCTAACCAAGTCTCACCCGTGACTGGGGATATATCCATACGATGAACAACCCTTGTAAGGCCTCTCGACTTATAAGGAGAAAACCCTTTTGTAGGATCCTTACGACTTACAGGGGAACATACACTTAGGAATCCTCACGATCCCTAAAGAGAAAACACACCTACGAGATCCTCACGACTTGTAGGGAGAAATACCTTTGTGAGACCCTTACGGCTCATAAAACCAAAAGCCTTAGTCGACAGGATCCTAACCCTATTTACTAAGCCACCTTTGTTCGACATTGACGAAGGCAAATGATGATTCGCTCCTGGCAATATCCCAGTTGTAGCGATGCTGATGCCGAAATCGGTGTCTAATCCCAAGCTTGTAACGAAAAGATAGAAAGCCATACATGCATACGAAATAGCCGAAATGATGGGGCAACCTGCAATAAAAATCAGCAAGTAAAAATGTATGCATGCAAAATAGCCGAAACGATTGGGCAACTCGCAATAAAAAGCAGCAAGTGAAAATAAAATAAATAGCCGAAATGATTGGGCACCGCGAAAAATAGCCAAAATGATTAGGCAATCGCGACCTTCGCGATATAAAGCTGAAATGATAGAGTATCGCGGAAAGAAATAAAATGAAAAAATATATATAACGAAATTCATGCCCTACGGGCGATATCATAGCAATCCCTGTATGCAATCTAGGGGCGCAAACAAAGAAGGAAACGCACCTTCCCTCCCCATGCTCCATCGGAAAACGGAGTCAAGTCTTGATGGTAACTCATATAAAACCTGAAAAACTACCGGAGATCATCTCACATAGAGTGGTCACCACCTCGACGTTCGTCTCGATACAGCAGACGAGATGTCAACAATGGCGTTCTTTCACAGTCCAACAGAATGCAGATGCAACGTCAACGAAAGACCCTATGGTCAAACAAGCGGAGTAATGGCAAAATCCCAGCTCCACCTCGGCATTCGTCTCGATACAGTAGACGAGATGTCACTACAGCGTCCTTCCCCCAACAGGATTCGGACACGCCAAAGCAAACGAAGCGAAGGCCAAATTCCTAGCTTCAGGGTCTTGACGGTAACTCATATAAAACCGGAAAGAAAATCGGAGATCATCTCGCACAAGCACGGAGTGATCACCACCTCGACGTTCGTCTCGATACAGCAGACGCAACGTCAAAGCAAACGAAGCGAAGGCCAAATTCCTAGCTTCAGGGTCTTGACGGTAACTCATATAAAACCGGAAAGACAATCGGAGATCATCACGCACAAGCACGGAGTGATCACCACCTCGAAATTCGTCTCGATATAGCAGACGCAACGCCAAAGCAAACGTAGTGAAGGCCAAATTCCTAACTTCAGGGTCTTAACGGCAAGTCATATAAAGCCTGAAAGACAATCGGAGATCATCTTGCACCAGTGTGGAATGGTCGCCATCTCGACGTTCGTCTCGATACAGCAGATGTGATGTCACGCCAGCGTTCTTCCTCCAACAGGATTCGGACGTGACAAAGCAAACGAAGTAAAGGCCAAATTCCTAGCTTCAGGGTCTTAACGGCAAGTCATATAAAGCCTGAAAGACAATCGGAGATCATCTTGCACCAGTGCAGAGTGGTCACCATCTTGACGTTCGTCTCGATACAGCAGACGTGATGTCACCCCAGCGTTCTTCCTCCAACAGGATTCGGACGTGACAAAGCAAACGAACCAAAGGCTAAATTCCAAGCTTCATGGTCTTAACGGCAAGTCATATAAAGCCTGAAAGACGATCGGAGATCATCTTGCACCAGTGCGGAATGGTCACAACCTCGACGTTCGTCTCGATACAGCAAACGAGATGTCACCCCAGCGTTCTTCCTCCCACAGGATTCAGACGCGACAATCAAACAGCGGAGCCACGGCAAAGACCCTGTTTCCCACAATCAGAGCAAGGCTCTGTTTGAATTCAAATTTTGAAGCAACGCTTCAAATCCCATGCGCTGCGCGCAACGCGCCACGTGTCAGAAGTTGATACGTCAACGTAACGTCCGAGGCAGTGCGTCCAATCAGAGCAGGGCACTTTTAAAAACAAAAAGTAAAAGAAAGCAACGGTCAGTTGCGCAAGCGCTGCAATGCGCGACACGTATCTGCGCAGTTGCAAACGCAACTGCGCAAACACTGTTGCGCAAGCGCTGCACTGCGCGACACGTGTCTGCGCAGTTGCGCAAGCGCTGCACTGCGCGACACGTGTCTGCGCAGTTGCGCAAGCGCTGCACTGAGCGACACGTGTCACGCGCTGGGGGAGTTGCGCAAAAACAAAATGGAGATTTAAAGAAATCTCTTCTGTTCTTGTTAAAACAAGAAAATTTTCTTCTGTAAAACAGGGGCCTTTGGATCAAAGATCCAACGGTGGGGAAAATTCCCCAAATCACTTAGAAAAAGATTTCCTTAACAAATTTAACTAATTTATGAACACTATAAAAAGGACCCCAGACCTCAATTCAAAAGAATCAACATCTTTCTAAAAAAAAAAAGAAGAGAACTCTTGAGAACTCCTCAAGAACAAAAAAAGGTAAAAAAACCTTTAGGAAAAAGAGAAAATTCTCTTATGGACAGATTATTGATCTAAGAACAAGATCAATAATCTCAAATAAAAAGAAAAATAAGTAATAATAGTGCTTTGCACTTTCTTATGAACCATTGGTTCTTTGAAAACAAAAGAAAACTTGTTTCCTTTGATTTAAAATCGATTAAAATATAAAACAGTGTTTTGCACTTGCAAACTGCGCTGTTGCGCTCTTGGGAGAGCGCCACGTGTCAGCAGCGCAACAGCGCAGCGCACTAGCGCAGCGTACTAGCGCAGCGTACTGCACTGTTGCGCTTGCGCTCACCAGAGCGCGCCACGTGTCAGCAGCGCAGCGCACTAGCGCAGCGCACTGCACTGTTGCGCTTGCGCTCACCAGAGCGCGACACGTGTCCTCACCACAAGCGCTTGCGCTCAGTGATTGGCGCAAGGCGCCTAACAAATGCAATGCATTTTAATGAAGGGCCAGGCCCAATTAAAAGACCAAACAGGCCTAAGTAAATTGATGCTCTGCATCATTTATAAATGGGCAAAACCCAAACAAAATAATAAAATGCTATGCAGATGCCTTGCAGAGCCCAAAATAAATTGATGCTCTGCATCTTTTATGGGCAGAGCCCAAACAAGAAAATATAAGTAATACAATGCATTATTTAAGTGTGGGCAAAGCCCTAGCACAGGTCTAATGGACTAAAAAATAAATAAAATGTTGAACATTTTCAACTGGACTTAGCCCAATTCTGGCCGTAAGTCCTTAAATTAAATTGAACTGAGCACAAATGCTCTCTCAAATCAATTTACATCCGGTTCGAGGGTACATCTCCGAACTCCTCTGACACCTACCATTGTAATTCCTCAACGACGTCAGAGAGGTGACGGGTCCCAACGACCACACATGAATATGGACTGCGGGGTCCTTAAACTCGTGGATCGAAACGTCCTTAAACTAAATATTGGACCGAAACGTCCTTAAACTAATATCGGACCGAGACGTCCCTAAACTAATATCAGACCGAGACGTCCTTAAACTAATATCGGACCGAGACGTCCTTAAACTAATATTCGTCCCTAAATGGGAATGTTGGACCGAAACGTCCTTAAACTAATATCGGACCGAGACGTCCTTAAACTAATATTGGATCGAAACGTCCTTAAACTAATGATGGACCACCACGACCCTAAACTGGCGATGGACCACCACGTCCCTAAACTGGAACATGGACCACCATGTCCCTAAACTGGCGATGGACCACCACGTCCACAAACTGGAACAATAGAGCCTCCAAATGCTCTTTTGCCGGATCTAAACGGTCCCGTTTAAGTTGATCTTAGCCCCAAACACGGCTAACGTATCCTTAAACATTCAAATGGACTATAAAACCCTAAATCAGCTTTGTCTCAAGGGTATATCTCCGAACTCCTCTGACACCTATCGTTGTAATCCTTCAACGACGTCAGAGAGGTGACGAGTCCCGACGGCCATATATTAAATGAATCACCCCGTTAAGTTGGTCTTAGTCTCAAACAGGACTAACGTATCCTTAACGAACGTTTAAGTTGATCTTAGCCTCAACGCGGCTAACGTATCCTTAAACTAAAACGCCAAACCCAAATCTAAGTAAATACGGATTTGGACAAATCCACGTCCTACGGGCGACGGCATTACTCAGTCTTCGTATACAATCCACGGGCAACCACAAACAAAACAAACACACACGACACGAAGTGAAATTCTGGAGAAGGAGAAAGTGGCTACCGCGATGCGGTAGCGTAATTAACTGCAGGGGCTTGCGCCTGCAGGGAAGAGCGTCCCCACAATCAAAAACCCCTCAAGCGGGGGGGAGGGGGGGAATCTGACAAAGTCTACTACATCGACCGCATCCGTCTAAACCTTCGATACACGGTGCCATAAATCAACTTGGCATCTTCGGAGAGGTAGACGGATAAAACCAAATAGCATCTGCCCCGAATCTCAGGCACAGACGTCCTAACGTCTCGGCCGCCATTCGGAGGGGAACAGATTCTGGCACGCCCGGTGGGACCTCTTCCTCTTTCCACTCCACACTTCGTGTGTCGTGTTCGCGAACAAATCGCGGTTTGCTGTGATTGCCTGTGGATTCAAGTTACTAAGATTTGGTGTCTTGCTTTATGCAGAAAACAGAAAATCGATGGCTTCGAACTGCACCGCCCGCAGCGATAACTCTCGCTCCGTCATTGCTGGAGGAGTGACTTATGGGCCCCAAGCGGCCTCCCTTTTCAAAATGCCGGTGGAACAGGTGGCTCAAGCCACCACTGGACTATTTTTTGGGACCATGCTCCCACCAATGAGCTTCAACGCCCCAATGACATTGCAAGAAGCTCCAAAGAAGTCGGTCTTCGATCGACTTACCACTGCCGCGACCCCTCTCAACGGGTCGTCCAACTCCACTGCTTCAGTTTTTAACGGACTAGGCCAGAGCTCTAACAGGCTCATGAAGAAGCCTGCCATACCAGAAGGCGTTATCCCGAAGCGGATAGCCATTCCAACTCCCGTTCCTGGCACCAAGGTTGCTTCCCATGTTCAGAAGTCCGCTTCTGACAAGTTGGCCGTCCCCGTTCAACAGACGTCGATCTTTAAAAAGCTGGTACTAGTATATTCTGACCAACACACGGGGCATGAGGAGGTCACCCCTATAGCTGAAATAACTCCATCAGCACGACATGCCCGACGTCGCTACTGGCGCCGAGTGAGGAAGGCTGGGGGCAACTCCCCCTCTGGACTTACTCCGCCAACTCTAATGGTGGGGATCGATACTGCTGTTCCAACCAGAAACAGCTTTGAGTTGCTGAACTCGGTGCGCAGAAACTCTCCTACTGCAATGTTGAAACGAACTCCTTCACCTGTGGAGAATACTCCAGAGAAGAAGCTAGAGCAGCCCCCTCAACGGCTGTCCTCTAAAATTTACAAAGTCTGGCGACAGGTCCAAGAGTCGGTGATCGATCAAGACTGCCTCCGACGACAGAAAAAGATGAAGGTTCGGCAGGGGAAGGATTACTCTGTCAAACCACAAAAAGCAAAAGCTACTTGGGTGCCCACTACAACGGCTCCCTTAACTCCAATCACTCAAAAAAGGAGGCCGCAAAAAGCCCCTGTGTCTTTGGCAAATCGCAAAGACACTGAACACAAACGCCCCAAATCTGGGGGCATGGTAGTGCACACTGTTTATATGGCTTCTGGAAAGGAGGAAAGCCGCACTTCTACAGGCCACCGACCGCTCACCCGATCCGTGACGAAAGCCCAGGAGCAACAACAAAAGCTTCAGGAAATGATGACTACAATGGATGCACTCACTGAGCCAAAAGAAAGCTCTGAAACGTCTTCGGATGAGCGTCAAGAACAAGAAACCGACGCAGACTTTTTACGCAGAGTCCTCGAAAAGAGGGACAAAGAAGCTGCAGAGCAAGCGGCTAACATAAAACAGATGGTGCTCCTCTTCCAAGATATGGTAGGGATGATGTTACAGCCGGACCCTCCTGCTGAAGATCCTCCGATCGTCCTTGAAGATGACAGGGGAGAAACGTCAAATCCTCCGCCGGCTCTGTCAACAACCAAGGAGGAGGCAATCTCCAAAGTTGACCTAGACGAATATATAGCTCAGCAGATCCGGGTTCATCAGGCGAATGAAGCGGCTGGGCAAATTGTTAGAACCGGACGACCGTATCCGAGCTGGTATGACCAAATCAGTTACCCGCCAGGATATACGATCCCTAAATTCCACGTATATAAAGGGACAGGGAATCCGCATCAGCATGTCGCTCAATTCAGGGCCTTATGCGGCAATACTGGAGGCGATGACAAATTGTTGCTACGTCAATTCGTCGGCAGCTTAGCAGAAACAGCTTTTGAATGGTATTCGGAGCTACCTAACGACTCTGTCAAAACATTTGCAGAGATGGAACTGCTGTTTACACAAAGATTCGCGAGTGCTAGTGAACGCACCCCGATAACAGCACTAATAAATGCCAGGATAAGGCCAAGCGAAACGTGAGTTCAATACGCAACACGATGGCGGAACCTATAGTCGAAATGCGAACAACGCATAGAAAAGGCACCTGCGGTAGGCATGTTTGTGGGCACTCTCGATCCGCAGGCGACCATCTCACAATTCATGATGTTCTTCAGGCCGACCACCTTCCAGGCCTTGATTGACAAATTAGCCCAAATGGACCAGATGGGCCATAGACCGTCTCCTCCAAAATCAGATTTCCGAGATGAGAAAGGAAAAGGGAAAGCGATCGTCGTCGTCAATGCTCAACAACAGTCGAGCAACTCAAAGCCGGTCATTCGCCAAAACAACGCGCGTCCACGCCCATCCCTCGAAGAGAGGTTAGGACGTTCTTACTCGTTTCCTCAGAATAAAACGGGAAGACTGTTCGAGCTGGCAGTGCGCAACAGACTCATTAATCTGCCGAGTCCAAAGCGTCTGTCGCAGCCAGGCGATCTTAATAATCCCAATTATTGCCCTTACCACCAAACGGTAAGTCACCCGATTGAGGATTGTTTCGTCTTTAAGGGATGGATCGAGGATCAATACCTACAAGGCAAGTTCGCGCTGTCTGAAAGCTGGAAGGTGAACCCACCACAGCCGCATACTCCAAAGAAGACAAACACGCCGGGGGCAACTTGTCATGTGATCTCTCACTCATTGGCAGATAATAAAGAGGCTCCTTGCGCCGAGAAAACGAGGGCGGGCCCTGAAACAGAAATTCTGCGGTCGTCAAACGAGTTGATCGATGCCTTCCTAAATGAAATTCGTCTGAAAGCAAAAGCCAATCAAGAGCATGAAATGGCCATACTGGAAAGAGCCAAGGCATTCCCGTCAAATCAGAAGCCATACACTGCGGGTAAAAACAAATTCAAGACGAGGAAAAGGTTCGCCAAAGCTCTGTCAGTAGGAATGAAGCTACCGCCCTCTGAAGAAAATACTCTCGCTGAGGTAGAGATGCACCCTAACTTCTGTTTATATCATAAGAAGATCATACATCCTACCGAAAACTGCGAATCCTTTAACTGTTGGTGGCAAGGGTATGTCGCTCAAAAGCAACACTTCGACAGGACAAAGTGTGAAGCTTGTGGACATCGGAAAAATGCGATATATGAGCGCAAAGGAGCCGCCGCCGACTGTCATATAGCCGACTTCAAGGGATCGCAAATTATCACCTTTGGAAGCAACTCTGACGAAGAAGCTATCCCCAACTCTTCCCTCGGGGAATCTATTTCAAAAATAAAGGAATTGAGAAGCTGCGATAACGTTCAGCCATGCAATCGCATGCTACTCGAAAAAAATCCCGGCCCCGCAAACAATGGAGCGAACAAAAAGGATAAAAGAAAAGGAAAAAAGGGCATCGTCGCCAACGCTCAACAACAATCAGGTGACCCTAGACCGGTTGCTTGCCAAAGCAACAAGCGGCAACCCCTCCAGGAAAAGTTGAAACGTCCTTACTCGTTTCCGCAAGATAAAACAAAGGGACTGTTCGAGCTGGCAGCGTGCGACAGACTCATCAATCTGCCGGGTCCAAAACGTCCGTTGCGGCCAGGTGATGTTAATAATCCTAATTATTGCCCTTACCACCTAACAGTAGGTCACCTGATCGAAGACTGCTACGTCTTCAAAAACTGGGTTGAAGATCAATACCAACAGGGCAAGTTTGCGCTGTTTGAGAACTGGAAGGTGTGTCCTCCACAACCGCACGCTCCGAAGAAGATGGATACGCCGGGGGCATCATGTTCATTCATGGAGAAGGACTCATAGACAAAAAAGTCAATAAACCAGATATTCGCCTCAAATACGGCGACAATGGACCGAAATGTCCTTAAACTAATAGCGGACCGAGACGTCCTTAAACTAATAGCAGACCGAAACGTCTTTAAACTAATACCGCAGCATCCTTAGGCTGACGAGATAAAAAAAAATATTAAAAAAAAAACGGTATGTCCATAAGCAAAAAGGGCACGGATGAAAACCCGAAAGGGCTCCGTGAGTAAAAACAGCAGGACTACCGGCGAGTGTTCGTGAAAACCTGAAAGGGCGCGACCTCGTAAAAAAAAAGAAGAAGAAGAAAATAAAAAGAATAAAAAAAACGGTATGTCCATAAGCAAAACGGGCACAGATGAAAACCCGAGAGGGCTCCGTGAGTAAAAACAGCAGGACTACCGGCGAGTGTTTGTGAAAACCCGAAAGGGCGCAACCTCGTTAAGAAACACTTATAGGGGCCTCTCGACCCTATAAGGAGAAACCACCCGCGTGAGATCCTTACGACTCACAAGGGAACAACACACTTAGGAATCCCCACGATTCTTAAGGAGAAAATACACTTGCGAGATCCTCACGACTCGTGAGGAGAAGGCTCTTATGGGACCCTCACGGCTCGTAAGATTTGAAAGTCTTAAATTACAGAGGCCTAAACCTGTGCTTAACCAACCCCCACAACTTTCGACATTGCCCTACAAGTGGTCCTATATTGGCCCTTGTATACAATCCACGGGCGTGAATAAACATTTCCCTGACAAAGTCTCATCCGTGACTAGGGATATGCTCGTACAGCAAACAACCCTTGTGAGTCCTCTCGACTCATAAGGAGATAACACTCTTGCAAGATCCTTACAACTTATAAGAGAACATACACTTAGGAATCCTCACGATTCCTAAGGAGAAAACGCACCTGCGAGATCCTCACGACTCGTAGGGAGAAACACCTTTATGAGACCCTTACGGCTCATGAAGTCAAAAGCCTTAGTCGACGGGATCCTAATCCTGTTTACTAAGCCATCTTTGTTCGACATCGACAGAGGCAAATGATGATTCGCTCCTGGCAATATTCCAGTTGTAGCGATGCTGATGCCTAAATCGGTATCAAATTCCAAGTCCTTTCATGGTAGATGATGATTCGCTCCTGGCAATATCCCAGTTGTAGCGATACTGATGCCTAAATCGGTATCAAATTCCAAGTCCTTTCATGGCAGATGATGATTCGCTCCTCGCAATATTCCGGTTGTAGCGATGCTGATGCTGAGATTGGCACCAGATTCTAAGTTCTATGCTCGCGATAAAAATCAGCGAGCTGAAAATGCATATTAAATAGCCGAAATGATTGGGCAACTCGCAATAAAAAACAGCGAGTAAAAAAAAAAATATATATATATATATAGCCGAAATGATTGGGCAACTCGCAATAAAAAACAGCGAGTAAAAATAAAATAAACAGCCGAAATGATTGGGCAACTCGCAATAAAAAACAGCGAGTAAAAAAAAAAATATAGCCGAAATGATTGGGCAACTCGCAATAAAAGCAGCAAGTAAAAACAAAATAAACAGCCGAAACGATCGGGCACGAAAAATAGCCGAAACGATTGGGCAATCGCGACCTTCGCGATATAAAAGCTGAATGATAGAGCATCGCGGAAAGAATAAAAAAATGAAAGAATGAAACTTTTTGCCCTACAGGTAAAATCACATCGATCCCTGTATACAATCCAGGGGCACAGATAAGGAGGGAACCATACCTTCCCAACAGGCTCCATCAGAAAGCGAAGCCAAATCTCGACGGTTCATAGACAACCTAGAGACCATCTCGATATTTGTCGCAATATTACAGACACGATGTCAACAAATGAAGCAAACGAAGATCCCGAGCTTCAGGGTCTCGACGTCAACATCGACAACTTAGAGATCACCAACGGCGTTCCTTCACAATTCAGCAGGGTGTACATGCAAAGTTAACAAAAGACCTCACGGTCGAAACAAGCGGAGCGATGGCAAAATCCCAGCTTCACCTCAGCATTCGTCTCGATACAGTAGACGCAATGTCAACAACGACGTTCCTTCGCAGTCCAGCAGGATGTACATGCAAAGTTAACAAAAGACCCCATGGTCGAAACAAAGCGGAGTGACGGCAAAATCCCAGCTCCACCTCAGCATTCGTCTCAATACACCAGACGCAGTGTGAGCAAATGAAGCGAAGGCCAAATTCCTAGCTTCAAGGTCTTAACGGCAAGTCATATAAGGCCTGAAAGACCACCGGAGATCATCTCACATGGAGTGGTCACCTCCTCGACGTTCGTTTCGATACAGCAGACGAGTTGTCACCCCAGCGTTCTTCCTCCAGCAGGGATTCAGACGTGACAAAGCAAACGAAGCGAAGGCCACATTCCTAGCTTCAACGTCTTTACGATAACTCACATAAAACCAGAAAGACAATCGGAGATCATCTCGCACCAGCACAGAGTGGTCACCACCTTGACGTTCGTCTCGATACAGCAGACGAAATGTCAACCCCAGCATTCTTCCTCCAACAGGGATTGGGACGTGACAAAGCAAACGAAGCGAAGGCCACATTCCTAGCTTCAACGTCTTTACGGTAACTCACATAAAACCGGAAAGACAATCGGAGATCATCTCGCACCAGCACAGAGTGGTCACCACCTTGACGTTCGTCTCGATACAGCAGACGAAATGTCAACCCCAGCATTCTTCCTCCAACAGGATTTGGACACACCAAAGCAAACGAAGCGAAGGCCACATTCCTAGCTTCGACGTCTTGACGGTAACTCATATAAAACCGGAAAGACAATCGGAGATCATCTCGCACCAGCACAAAATGGTCACCACCTCGACGTCCGTCTCAATACAGCAGACGAGATGTCACCCCAATGTTCGTCTCGACATAGCAGACGCAACGTCATCAAACGAATGGAGCCACGGCAAAATCCCTAGTTCCAAATCTCGACGGTTCACCAGCAACCTAGAGACAACCTCGACGTCCGTCTCGATACAGTAGACGAGATGTCACCCCAACGTTCGTCTCGACACTTCAGACGCAACGTCATCAAACGAATGGAGCCACGGCAAAATCCCTAGTTCCAAACCTCGGCGGTTCACCAGCAACCTAGAGACAACCTCGACGTCCGTCTCGATACAGCAGACGAGATGTCACCCCAACGTTCGTCTCGACACAGCAGACGCAATGTCATCAAACAAACGGAGCCACGGCAAAATCCCTAGTTCCCACCGCAACATTCGTCTCGATACAGCAGACGCAATGCCAACAAACGAAGAAAAGCCAAATTCCTAACTTCAGGGTCTTGACGGCAACTCACATAAAGCCCGAAAGACTATCGGAGATCATCCCCACACCAGCGCGGAGTGGTTATGACTCATCGGGGCTCACCAAAATAAGCCTAACCTCAAGTAAAAAGCGACATGGCAAATTCCTAACGCTTGCTCTTCCGACGGTCAAACTGCCAAGGAGGATTGCTTGAAGACGTCTTGTCCAGCCCCCGAAGGATTCAGAGACACGGCAGTCGCAGGGCTACTCGAACAGCACGATTGCCTATCGAGGACTATATCAGGTTATGCGACGGTACGATGGCCAAAACCCTAAGTACCACCAACCTTAACGGGCTTCTGTCGTAAAGAGCAGAGGTTAAATGCGACGTTAAGATGTTCTTGCGAGAAACGCTCGATTCGTCTCGACTTGCGAAAAAAATTGTTGAGGCGGCTCGACTCGTGAGATAAAGCCTTAGGCAGTGGGCATAAAAGAAGCATGTTTCCTAAGCACTAGGACCCTGCAAGTTGGCCCAAAACGGTCTCTTGCATACCATCCACGGGTCTCACCCTCCAACATCGAACTTCGACAAGGAGGGAAACAACCGCTTACAAGTCCTCTCAACTCGTAAGAGGGAAAAATTCTCTTGTAGGATCCTTACGACTTACAAGAAAAAACCACACTTAGGAATCCTCATGATTCCTAAGGAGAAAAACCCACATACGAGATCCTCTCGATCCGTAGGGAGAAAAGTCTCTATGAGACCCTCACGGCTCATAGAGTTGAAAAGTCTTAGGCAGCAGATCTGAACCTGCGGCCTAAGCCCTCGCTATCTCGTGAAGAAATCAAGAAGCTTACTCTATTACCTGCTAATTGTGACGACATGCTGAGAAAGAGGAAAAGCAACAGAAAGAGCATCCGATTTACATTTGATCAAGCGTTCAAGGCACATTCATTCATGCATGAGCAAAAAGACTCCGGACAAAAGATATATAATAAAGACAAGCTGGGATAAAAAAAAATTCCATTAATCTTGCCCGAAGTTCTTACAGTCATAAAAACAATAAACGAAAGTTACAATGGAATAACCTCAGATGCAGGGCATGAATTGAGGAATTCAAAAGCGACCCTATCTATGACTTTCCAAGCCTCGCGGACCATCCTAGTGTGCTTCCTTTCGCGAGCACAAGCGTCAGGGTCCCTCCCGATGTCTTCCACCCTCCGATAAGCAGTGGGTATGGCAGACTGTTGAAAGATCTCGTGCAAGAGGTCAATAAGACTGTCTCGCCGTCTCTTCGAGATAAAGTTCAATAGGTACACAGAGTGCACCTTGTCCTCAGCGGCATCCAACGCCCTAAGCGGCACGCCGGAACAGAATAGGGGATGCGCTTCCCAGATAGCTCCCACGATAAGTTTAAGAAGAGAGGAACGTCGGGGAAGCAGTGGACCATTGTATGCGTCGAAGCGACTCATTATTTCAGCACACTCCTCGTTTGTGAACTCCCGATTTTGAGAGCGGCCAAGTCGGCGGATGTCCTCATGAGAGATGATCTCGTTAAGAGCATACATGTGGGCGTTCATTGTTCCTGTGAAAGAGGATCAACAGAATTATCAGAAAGACTGATAAAGCAAAACGATATAATGCACTGAGGAATAAAATGACATCTTTAATTTCCAAGATCCATGAAGAATTCTTAAGAGTTCTTCTATATGATTTGGGAGGAGCAAAGCTCCATTAATGAATTAAGAAAATCCAAGGAAAATCTTTCAGAGAGCAGAGCTCTCTGGAACCCTAGTAGGGTCCCCTTTAGTTCTCTTTAGATCCCTTTAAGATCTGTAGAGCAAAGCTCTGCTAAGTGAAACCCTAAATAGGTTTCCTTTAGATCAGGGATCTATTGAGAGCGAGGCTCTATCAATGAAAATTAATTTAATTTAATTTAATCCAAATTAAAATTGTCACCTAAAAGTTTTAAGAGTTTAACTCTTAAAGTTCTTGAAAATAAAGAGCGGGGCTCTGAGTTCTGAAAGTAAAATTTTGGAGATGAGAATCATCTAAGAGACCAAAGGTCCTATTTATAGGCATCAAGTGCCCTTTTAGCTTCCAAGGGATGGCGCGACGGTTCGAAATCTGCCACCGCTGCGCTCACGTTAGGAGGCCACGTGAGCGCAACGGTGGGGGGGCATTTGTTTCCCCCAATCAGAGCAAGGCTCTGTTTGAATTCAAATTTTGAAGCAACACTTCAAATCCCGTGCGCTGCGCGCAACGCGCCACGTGTCAGAAGTTGATACGTCAACGTAACGCCCGAGGCAGTGCGTCCAATCAGAGCAGGGCACATTTAAAAACAAAAAGTAAAAGAAAGCAACGGTCAGTTGCGCAAGCGCTGCAATGCGCGACACGTATCTGCGCAGTTGCAAACGCAACTGCGCAAACACTGTTGCGCAAGCGCTGCACTGCGCGACACGTGTCACGCGCTGGGGGAGTTGCGCAAAAACAAAATGGAGATTTAAGGAAATCTCTTCTATTCTTGTTAAAACAAGAAGATTTTCTTCTGTAAAACAGGGGCCTTTGGATCAAAGATCCAATTGTGGGGAAAATTCCCCAAATCACTTAGAAAAAGATTTCCTTAACAAATTTAACTAATTTATGAACACTATAAAAAGGACCCCAGACCTCAATTCAAAAGAATCAACATCTTTCTAAAAAAAAAAGAGAGAAGAGAACTCTTGAGAACTCCTCAAGAACAAAAAAAGGTAAAAAAACCTTTAGGAAAAATAGAAAATTCTCTTATGGACAGATTATTGATCTAAGAACAAGATCAATAATCTCAAATAAAAAGAAAAATAAGTAATAATAGTGCTTTGCACTTTCTTATGAACCATTGGTTCTTTGAAAACAAAAGAAAACTTATTTCCTTTGATTTAAAATCGATTAAAATATAAAACAGTGTTTTGCACTTGCAAACTGCGCTGTTGCGCTCTTGGGAGAGCGCCACGTGTCAGCAGCGCAACAGCGCAGCGCACTAGCGCAGCGCACTGCACTGTTGCGCTTGCGCTCACCAGAGCGCGCCACGTGTCGGCAGCGCAGCGCACTAGCGCAGCACACTGCACTGTTGCGCTTGCGCTCACCAGAGCGCGCCACGTGTCGGCAGCGCAGTGCACTGCACTGTTGCGCTTGCGCTCACCAGAGCATGACACGTGTCCTCACCACAAGCGCTTGCGCTCAGTGATTGGCGCAAGGCGCCTAACAAATGCAATGCATTTTAATGAAGGGCCAGGCCCAATTAAAAGACCAAACAGGCCTAAGTAAATTGATGCTCTGCATCATTTATAAATGGGCAAAGCCCAAACAAAATAATAAAATGCTATGCAGATGCCTTGCAGAGCCCAAAATAAATTGATGCTCTGCATCTTTTATGGGCAGAGCCCAAACAAGAAAATATAAGTAATACAATGCATTATTTAAGTGTGGGCAAAGCCCTAGCACAGGTCTAATGGACTAAAAAATAAATAAAATGTTGAACATTTTCAACTGGACTTAGCCCAATTCTGGCTGTAAGTCCTTAAATTAAATTGAACTAAGCACAAATGCTCTCTCAAATCAATTTACATCCGGTTCGAGGGTACATCTCCGAACTCCTCTGAAACCTATCGTTGTAATTCCTCAACGACGTCAGAGAGGTGACGGGTCCCAACGACCACACATCAATATGGACTGCGGAGTCCTTAAACTCGTGGATCGAAACGTCCTTAAACTAAATATTGGACCGAAACGTCCTTAAACTAATATCGGACCGAGACGTCCCTAAACTAATATCGGACCGAGATGTCCTTAAACTAATATCGGACCGAGACGTCCTTAAACTAATATTGGACCGAAACGTCCTTAAACTAATATTCGTCCCTAAATGGGAATGTTGGACCGAAACGTCCTTAAACTAATATCGGACCGAGACGTCCTTAAACTAATATTGGACCGAAACGTCCTTAAACTAATGATGGACCACCACGTCCCTAAACTGGCGATGGACCACCACGTCCCTAAACTGGAACATGGACCACCACGTCCCTAAACTGGTGATGGACCACCACGTCCACAAACTGAAACAATAGAGCCTCCAAATGCTCTTTTGCCGGATCTAAACGGTCCCGTTTAAGTTGATCTTAGCCCCAAACACGGCTAACATATCCTTAAACATTCAAATGGACTATAAAACCCTAAATCAGCTTTGGCTCAAGGGTACATCTCCGAACTCCTCTGACACCTATCGTTGTAATCCTTCAACGACGTCAGAGAGGTGACGAGTCCCGACGGCCATTTATTAAATGAATCACCCCGCTAAGTTGATCTTAGTCTCAAACGGGACTAACGTATCCTTAACGAACGTTTAAGTTGATCTTAGCCTCAACGCGGCTAACGTATCCTTAAACTAAAACACCAAACTCAAATCTAAGTAAATACGGATTTGGACTAATCCACGTCCTACGGGCGACGGCATTACTCAGTCTCCGTATACAATCCACGGGCAACCACAAACAAAACAAACACACACGACACGAAGTGAAATTCTGGAGAAGGAGAAAGTGGCTACCGCGATGCGGTAGCGTAATTAACTGCAGGGGCTTGCGCCTGCAGGGAAGAGCGTCCCCACAATCAAAAACCCCTCAAGCGGGGGGGAATCTGACAAAGTCTGCTACATCGGCCGCATCCGTCTAAACCTTCGATACACGGTGCCATAAATCAACTTGGCATCTTCGGAGAGGTAGACGGATAAAACCAAATAGCATCTGCCCCGAATCTCAGGCATGGAGGTCCTAACGTCTCGGCCGCCATTCGGAGGGGAACAGTCCCTAGTTCCAAACCTCGACGGTTCACCAACAACCTAGAGACAACCGCGACATTCGTTTCGATATAGAGGACGCAATTCCAGCAAACGAAGCAAAGGCCAAATTCCTAGCTTCAGGGTCTTGACGGCAAGTCATATAAAGCCTGAAAGACTATCGGAGATCATCCCACACCAGCGTGGAGTAGTTATGACTCATCGGGGCTCTCCAAAATGAGCCTAACCTCAAGTAAAAAGTGACATGGAATATCCCTACGCTTGCTCTTTCGACGGTAAGATTACCTGGAAGATTACTTGAAGACGTCTTGTCCAGCCCCCGAAGGGATCAGAGACACGACAATCGCAAGGCTACTCGAACAGCAAGATTGCATATCGAGGAATATATCAGCCAACGCGACGGTACGACGGCCAAAACCCTAAGTACCACAGACCCTAACGGACCTCTGTCGTAAAGAGCAGAGGTTAACTGTGACGTTAGGATATTCTTGCGAGGAGTGCTTGATTCGGCTCGACTCGTGAGGAAAAGCCTTAGGCAGCAGGGATTAAAAAACCTGTTTCCTAAGCACTGGGACCCTGCAAGTCGGTCCAAAATGGACTCTTGCATACTATTCACGGGTCTCACTCTCCGAGATCAAATCTTGATAAGGAGGGAAACAACCGCTTACGGGTCCTCTCGACTCGTAAGAGGGAAAATTCTCTTGTGAGATCCTTACGACTCTCAAGAGAAAACGCACTTAGGAGGAGAAAATACACCTACGAGATCCTCTCGATCTATAGGGAGAAAAGTCTTTATGAGTCCCTCACGGCTCATAAAATTGAAAAGCCTTAGGCAGCAGAGATTAAAAAACTTATTTCCTAAGCACTGGGATCCTACAAGTCGGTCTAAAACGGTCTCTTGCATACTATCCACGGGTCTCACTCTCCAAAGTCGAATCTCGACAAGGAAGGAAACAACCGCTTACGAGTCCTCTCGACTCGTAAGAGGAAAAATTCTCTTATAAGATCTTTACGACTTATAAGAGAAAACGCACTTAGAAATCCTCACGATTCCTAAGGAGAAAATACACCTACGAGATCCTCTCGATCCGTAGGGAGAAAAGTCTTTGTGAGACCCTCACGGCTCAGAAAGTTGAAAAGTCTTTGGTAGCATATCTGAACCTGCAGCCTAAGCCATCACTACCTCTTGAAGAAGCCAACACAGGATGCTCGCTCTATCATCTGTCAACCATGTTTACTAATGCAGCATACTGATAATAAAAGAAGAAAGAAAGCGACAGAAAGAACATCCGATTTGCATTTAATCAAGCGTTCGAGACACACTCACTCACGCATGTTCAAAAGACTCAGAACGAGAAATAAGACAAGCTGAAATAAAAAAAATTCCATTGATATTGCAAAGGGTTCTTACAATTATAAAGAAATAAACAAAGACATTATCCAAATGATTACAATAGCAAAACCTCAGATCCAGGGCATGGATTAAGGAATTCGAAAGTAAGACCATCCAGAGTCTTTCTGGCCTTTCTGATCATTCTCGTGTGCATCCTCTCGCGCCCACGTGTGTCAAGATCTTCGGCAAGGCCCCCCATCCTTCGATAAGCAGCAATTATCGTTGTCTGTTGAAAAATTTGATGCAGAATGTCGATGAGGCTATCTCGCCGTTTCTTCGAGATCAGCCCCGACAGGTACATTGAATGCACCTTGTCTTCGACATCATCCAGCACATTAAGCGGTATGGCCTCGTGAAACCCTGGAAGTGCTCTCCAAATTGCCTCCAGCACGACTTTTAAGAGAGCAGAACGGTGAGGCAGCAACCAACCAACGCGTGCGTTCAGACAACCCATAATCTCCGCACACTGAGCATCTGTGAACTCTTGGTTTTGGTGACGGCCCTGTACGCGGATATCCTCGTAAGTAATGAATTCGTGCAAACTGTATAGATGAACAGCCATAATGCCTGAAGGAAACATCATTGTAAGATTAGCAATGAGAAAAAAGACACAGGAAGTTAAATTCCTCGAGAGCAATGCTCTGCAGACAGGAGTGACACCTGTCAAAAATCAGTTATGAGGAGAATTTGAAGAAATCCCCTGAGAACATTGAGAGCTTTGCTCTGGAAAAATGATATAATTCAAAAAATAAAATCTTTTTGGAGAGTAAAGGCTCTATTATTGGAACCCTAATAGAGTTCTCTTTAGTTCTCTCTAGATCCTTTTAGAGCAAAGCTCTGCTAAATGAAACCCTAAATAGGTCTTCTTTAGATCAGAGATCTATTAAGAGCAAAGCTCTTGAAATTAATTTAAATTAATCCAGATTAATTTTTACCTAAAATTTTTTTTTAGAGTTCTAACTCTTAAAAGTGCTTGAACAAGAGAGCAAGGCTCTGAACAGAAATTCTTATGAAGAGGTAAAAATCATCTAAGAGACCAAAGGTCCTATTTATAGGCATTGAGAGCCCCTTCAGCTTCCAAAAGTTGCCGCAACGGTTGGAATTCTGCCACCGCTGCGCTCACGTTAGGGGCCACGTAAGCGCAACGGTGGGGGGCATTTGTTTACCCCCAATCAGAGCAAAGCTCTGTTCAAATTCCAAGGTGGGAGATGAAGCAACGCTTCTGTTTCGCCCAATCAGAGCAAAGCTCTGCTTTAAAATTAAAGATAAAATTAAAGAAGCAACGCTTCAGATTTCTTGCGCTGGGCGCAACGCGCCACGTGTCAAAATTAGGCACGCCCGCACAAGGAGCGCAGCGCACCCAATCAGAGCAAGGCTCTGTTTAAAATAAAAAATAAAGGAAGCAATGCTTCAGACAAGTTGCGCTCTGCGCTGCGCGACACGTGGCAGCGCAGTTGCGCTGCGCGACACGTGGCAGCGCAGTTGCGCTGCGCTCTGCGCTGCGCGACACGTGGCAGCGCAGTTGCGCTGCGCGACACGTATCAAGCGCAGGTGCGCTTATGCCAACTGTGTCAGCACTAAAACAGAATTAAAATTCCAGAAAGATCTTTCTGATCTTATTAAAACAATAAGATTCTCTCCTATAAAACAGGAGCCCTTGGATCAAAGATCCAACGGTGGGGAAAAATCCCTAAATCACTCAGAGAAAGATCTCTTTAACTGATTTAACAAATCAATTGGCACTATAAAAAGGCCCCTAGACTCCAAGTCTAAAACGGATGAACAGAGGGAGATATTCGAACTCCTCTAGAAAATTTTGAGAAGAACTCAGAAAGAAAAAAAAAAGGTAAAAACCTTTAAATAAAAGAAGAACTTTCTTCTATAAAGATCAATGATCTAAGAACAAGATCAAGATCTTCAATTAAAAAGGAAAAAAAATCAAAAAGATCCAATCACAAAAAGATAGAAAAAAGAAGTAATTTACTTCTTTAGATCATTTGATCTACATAAAGGCATTGCCTTTTGATGAACCATTGGTTCTGGAATCTTAAAAGATTCTTTTCTTTGATCCAAAATAGGATCAAAATATTGAACAGTGCCCTGCACTTGTAAAATTTGCACTGTTCGCTCTTGGATTGGCGCAAGCCACCAGAGAGCGCCACGTGTCAGCCCCAGAATGAACTGCGCCTTGCGCTTCTAAAACAGAGCACTGCTCTCATAAATTGGCGCAAGTCACCAGAACGCGCCATGTGTCGGCAGCGCAACAGCGCAGCGCACTGCGCTTGCGCTCATTAGAGCGTGACACGTGGCACCTCCACATGCGTTTGCGCCTAGCGCTGGCGCAAAGCGCCTGACAAGCCACGTGGCGCTCTGTCAGACTAATTAATGCAGCGCATTATTAAAAAGAGGGGCAGAGCCCAAATAAGGGTCTGTCAGACCAAAACAGATGCTGTGCATCATTTAAAAAAGAGCAGAGCCCAAATAGAAGTCTAAACAGACCAAAATAAAATGCTTTGCATTATTTTAAAAGAGGGCAGAGCCCAAACAAAGGCCAAACAGGCCAAACATAAACAAAATGTTGAACACCTTCAACTGGACTTAGCCCAATTCTGGCCGTAAGTCCTCAAATTAAATTGACTGAGCACGACTGCTCTCTTAAATCAATTTACACCTGGTTTGAGGGTACATCTCCGAACTCCTCTGACATCTGTCGTTGTAATCCTTCAACGTCGTCGGAGAGGCGACGGGTCCCGACAACCACACATCAATATGAACTGACGCGTCCTTAAACTCATGGACTGACGCGTCCTTAAACTCATGGACTAATGCGTCCCTAAACTAACATCCATTCCCAAAATGGAAATGTTGGACCACTATGTCCCTAAACTGGAACAATAGAGCCCCCAAATGCTCTTTTGTCGGATCTAAACGATCCCGTTTAAGTTGATCTTAGCCTCAAATATGGCTAACGTATCCTTAAACCTTCAAACAGACTTTAGTCCCAAATTGGACTATAAATCCCCCAATCAACTTTTGTTCAGGGGTACATCTCTGAACTCCTCTGACATCTGTCGTTGTAATCCTTCAATGTCGTCAGAGAGGTGATGGGTCCCGACGGCCATACATGTAATGGACCACCATGTCCCTAAACTGGGAATCGACAACAATGTCATTAAACTAAACAATAGAGCCAATTGCTCTCTTGTCGGATCCAAACGATCCCTTTAAGTTGATCTTAGTCTGGAGATTAGGCTAACGTATCCTTAACAAAAGTTTAACTTGATCTTAGCCTTAAATAGGGCTAACGTATCCTTAAACCAAAATACCAAACCCAAATCTAAGAAAATACAGATTTGGACGAATCCACGTCCTACGGGCGACGACATATAGTCTCCGTATACAATCCACGGGCAACCACAAACAAAACAAACACCCACGACACGAAGTGAAATTCTGGAAAAGGAGAAAGTTGTTACTATGATGCGGTAGCGTAATTAACTGCAGGGGCTTGCGCCTGCAGGGAAGAGCGTCCCCACAATCAAAACCCCTCAAGCGAGGGGGAATCTGACGAAGTCTGCTACATCAGCCGTATCCGTTCAAACCTCCGATACACGGTGCCATAAATCAACTTGGCATTTTCGGAGAGGTGGACGGATAAAACCAAATAGCATCTGCCCCGAATCTAAGGAAAGACGTCCATGTCTTGGCCGCCGTTCGGAGGGAAACATTCCTTAAGCGTGCTGTGGGCACAAGAGAACGACCAAGGGAAGGAGAGGGCCCTCTACTATTTGAGTCGAGTTCTCCTGGGGGCAGAAATCAATTACTCCCCCATCAAAAAACACTGCCTGGCATTGATCTTCGCGATAACGAAGTTCAGACACTATGTGTTGGCACATGAGGTCCATCTCATATCAAAGGTGGATCCCCTCAAATATTTGATGTCAAAGGCCATATTAACGGGACGGCTCACTAAATGGGCCCTACTCTTAATGGAATTCTCGATAACTTATCGTCCTCTCAAGGCAGTGAAAGGCCAGGCTATTGCCGACTTCCTCGCTGAGCATCCGATACCTGCCGATTCTCCTTTGAACTGCGAATTGCCCGACGAGCACGCGTTTGACACGATCAAAGGGGAGAGAAGAGAGAGTGATACCAGATGGGAACTCTACTTCGACGGAGCATCTTCTATGAAGAAACGAAAACAAAGCACCCCCATAATCAAATCAGGGATAGGCCTCATCTTCGTGACTCCATAAGGAGGGATAATGCGCTTTGCCTTCTCCTTAACAGAGCCAAGGACAAATAATAAAGCCGAGTATGAAGCTTTGATAGCAGGTCTTGAGATCGATGTCGATATGGGAATCGAAAACCTCCTCATATACGGAGACTCCCAACTGGTTGTTAGCTAAGTAAACGGTGACTATCAGACGTGCAAACCGGAGTTGGTAAAGTACGGCGAAAGGGTACAACAATTGCTGGCTCAAATTCCCACCTATGCCCTGGAAAGCATACCGCGTGCGGAAAATAGCATGGCGGATGCACTAGCCAAGCTCGCTAAAGAATTGACCGTTAAGAATCTCGATGACGTGAGGATCGTTGTGCAAAACCGTCGGGTTCTTGCACCGGCAGAAATGTCTTCGGATTCATCCGAAAAAAAGGAGCGACCGAATAAACGGCCATACAAATAAAAGACCAGAAAAGGCTAAGGATTGGAGAGAAGTCTTTATAGACTACTTCAAATCCCGTCGAACAACTAAAGATGCGTCCTCAAAACATCAGCTCATGAAACGAGCTCTATCTTTTGCCTTCGTCAATGATACTCTGTATAAGAGATCATTTTATTCTCTGTGGCTAAGATACCTAGGACCTGAAGAGGCAAAGAGATTCGTCCAAGAAACCCACGACGGACTCTGCGGTTCTCACCAAGCCGGGCCGAAGATGAAACTAAAGATCAAAAGGATGGGCTACTATTGGCCCACGATGATCCAAGACTACCTCGAATACGCGAAGCAATGCCACTCGTGCCAGATTCACGAGGACTTTATCCACCAGCATCCAAATCCACTACATCCAAGGGTGGCTAGTTGGCCGTTCGAAATGAGGGGAACCAACATAATCGGCCCCATTGAACCAGCATCGTCCAAAGGATATCGGTTCATACTGGCAACAACCGATTACTTCTCCAAGTGGGCAGAAGCAGTACCACTAAGAGAAGTGAAGACGGAGAATATCCTTCGTTTCTTCAAGACGCACGTTGTTCCCCTCCGAACGGCGGCCAAGACAGGGACGTCTTGCCTGAGATTCGGGACAGATGCTAATTGGTGCTATCCGTCCACCTCTCCGAGGATGCCAAGTTGATTTATGGTACCATGTATCGAAGGTTTAAACGGATGCGGCCGATGTAGCAGACTTTGTCAGATTCCCCCCCGCTTGAGGGGTTTTTAATTGTGGGGACGCTCTTCCCTGCAGGCGCAAGCCCCTGCAGTTAATTACGCTACCGCATCGCGGTAACAACTTTCTCCTTCTCCAGAATTTCACTTCGTGTCGTGGGTGTTTGTTTTGTTTGTGGTTGCCCGTGGATTGTATACGGAGACTAATTTATATCGTCGCCCGTAAGACGTGGATTAGTCCAAATCCGTATTTTCTTAGATTTGGATTTGGGGTTTTGGTTTGAGGATACGTTAGCCATATTTGAGGCTAAGATCAACTCAAACGTTTGTTAAGGATACGTTAGTCCAGTTTGAGACTAAGATCAACTTAACGGGATCGTTTAGATCCGACAAAAGAGTATTTGAGGGCTCTATTGTTCCAGTTTAGGGACATAGTAGTCCATTGCATGTATGGTCATCGGGACCCGTCACCTCTCTGACGACGTTGAAGGATTACAACGACAGGTGTCAGAGGAGTTCAGAGATGTACTCTTGAACCAAAGTTGATTGGGGGGATTTATAGTCTAATTTGGGACTAAAGTCTGTTTGAAGATTTAAGGATACGTTAACCATATTTGAGGCTAAAATCAACTTAAACGGTTGTTAAGGATACGTTAGTCCAGTTTGGGACTAAGATCGACTTAACGGGATCGTTTAGATCCGACAAAAGAGCATTTGGGGGCTCTCTTATTCCAGTTTAGGGACATGGTGGTCCATTGCCAGTTTAGAAACATGGTGGTCCAATACCAGTTTAAGGACATAGTGGTCCAATGCCAGTTTAAGGACATAGTGGTCCAAGTTCCAGTTTAGGAACGTGGTGGTCCAAGTTCCACCTTAGGGATGTGGTGGTCCATTGCCAGTTTAGGGACATGGTGGTCCAAGTTCCAGTTTAGGGACGTGGTGGTCCTTTGCCAGTTTAGGGACATGGTGGTCCAAATTCCAGTTTAGGGACGTGGTGGTCCATTACATGTATGGTCGTCGGGACCCGTCACCTCACTGACGACGTTGAAAGATTACAACGACAGGTGTCAGAGGAGCTCAGAGATATACCCTTGAACCAATGAGTTGGTTGAAAGAGCAGATGTGCTCAGTTCAAGATGATTTGAGGACTTATGGCCAATTTGGGCTAAGTCCAATTAAGTTAGAAATATTGGCTCTTGTTGGACCATTAAACATTTGTCTGGGTTCAAACCAACATTATTTAGCAATGCTAAACATTTTAATCTTTGATTTTCTCAGTTCTGAGATTCATTTGGAGGAGGGACTTTTGCCTGTGGAAAATTAGCCAATTTGGCTAAAAGCCAATAGTGTTAAACACTGGAGATAGAACTCTCAAATTAGTGTTAAACACTGGAAATATAATCTTCAATTTAGTGTTAAACACTGGAAATATAATTCCCAAATTAGTGTTAAACACTAAGGAAAGAGGGGTCGCGTGTGGACACGTGAGAGCACCCAAATGTGGGACCAGATCCCTTTCTTCATTCTGCAATTAAGTGTTAAACACTTTTCATTTCCTGGCCATCACGTGTGGGCACGTGATAGGCATCCACCCATTGGATATTAAAAGGATTTGTTAGGGGTCACGTGGGGACACGTGAGAGCGCCCTAAATGTGGAGCCAGATCTCCTTTTGTTTTATCCTCAAATCTGCAAATAAGTGCTAAACACTTTTCATCTTTATTTTAGAGCATCACGTGTTGGCACGTGGTGGGGATTTATGCATCGATAATTACAGCACTTGCTGAGGGGTCACGTGGGGACACGTGAGAGCGCCCATAGCTTCTTTTCTTTTGTTTTTTCTTTCTGCATTTTGGGAGTCACGTGGGAGCACGTGAGGCATTGCCTCAAAGCTTCTTTTCTTCAGGGATCTTTTCAAGGATCACGTGGGGGCACGTGATCCTATTTCTTTTCATGAACAGAGATCTTTTAAGAATTGAATTCTCTGTAGGGTTAAACCCTAATTATGATTTTGGAGGAATTAAATTCCTATTGTGAAAGAATTAAATTCTTATTTAGGATAAAACCCTGATTTCTTTTTAAAGGAATTAAATTCCCAGATATGTAAAAGAATTAAATTCTTGATTAGGGTTAAACCTTAGTTTTGTTTTAGGAGAATTAAATTCTCAAAACTCAATTCCCATTCTAAGTTTAGGATCTGCATGGCAGGATCTCGACCCGATGAGAATTAAATTCTCAACTTATAGGGAGATGTGCCTTATGCAGATCTTCAACCAGAAGAAGAACTAAGTTCTTTTTTGTATAAGAGTTAAACTCTTGGATTTTGAGAATTAAATTCTTTGTTTAAAGTTTTGATTCCCTTTCTTTTCTCACCTAGGGTTTTCTTTATGAGAATTAAATTCTCCTTTCTTTTCTTCCCTCTTGAGAATTAAATTCTCCTCCCTCTGTTTTTCTCTCCCAAAAAGGTCGATCCCTCTTTTCTCTTCTTGGCTCCTATTTATAGGAGAAGGAAAAGAATCAATTTGTTTAGCAAATCTCTCACTGAAAGATTTGATTTGTTTTCATCATTAATATGATCCTTTAGATCATTCAGTGAATTTTATTCACCGTTGGATTTTAAATCCAAAGATATTCTGTTTGTTATTTTCGGTGAGATTTAGGGAAAATCTTTCCTTGTCTAAGATTTTTTTCCATAAATTGGTGATTTTTAATCACCCTTGGATCTTTAATCCAACGGTCCCCATAATCCTTTTCCATTTGGAAAGATTTAGAAGCTTTTAGAATTTAATTCTATTAACTGTAAGGCTTTCGAAACCAGTCACGTGCTGACATGTGACCCTTGGTCATGTGTGAGCACGTGACCCCCAATTGAGTTCTTTAACGGCCGCTTATTTATGTTGTTGTTTTAACCATCACGTGTCAACACGTGTGAGCACGTAATACCTCGTTGAGGTATTTCCTTCAGCCGTTTGTTATTTCATTTCTGTTTCGATTGTCACGTGTCAACACGTGACCATTGGTCACGTGTGAGCACGTGATACCTCATTGAGGTAATTCCTGATTTTTAATCAGGGAACAGTGCATAGCATATAACTTTTGATCCCGGATGAATTATGAGGCCCTAATATATCAAATCAAAAGGTTTTTCGAGATGCTTCCAATATCATCAGAATTTAGCTGTTTATCTTTCGGGAGTTTATCAAAATACAGGCCGGAAGATACTGGTTCGCATTTCCTTAAGCGTATCGCTGCCATTTGATACCTTGGACTCTTTTGCGTAGAAATTTTTGGCGGGAACAAATGCCCCCCACTACTTTGCCTACGTAAGTATATACGTGGGTGAAGTAGTGCAGAGTAATGCATAGCGTATGACCGGTTCGGGTTGGTATATAATTTTCAGAATCTTGATCTGAGAAGATTAGGAGCGGACACAAGCGTCGTCATTTATCATTGACTCAAATCTCGACTCTTAAGAGATATAGTTCCAAACTCTCAACTCGATGAGCTGCACCTTTCTATTTCTTTATGTCTTACTCTGGCGTGAAGTAGTTTATACGCTCATGAGTAAGTTCTTCATTTCAGTGGCATGTAGTTTTGGCAAGTGTGGCTCATAGATGGTCCATCTTAATCTCTTTATAGGGCAGTGATGGCTTAGGAGACAGAGTTAGGATCTGCTACCTAAGACTTTTCAACTTTATGAGCCGTGAGGGTCTCATAAAGACTTTTCTCCCTACGAGTCGAGAGAATCTCGTAGGTGTCTTTTCTCCTTAGGAACCGTGAGAATTCCTAAGTGCGTTTTCTCTTATAAGTCGTAAGGATCCTATAAGAGAATTTTCCCCCCTTACGAGTCGAGAGGACCCGTAAGCGGTTGTTTCCTTCTTTGTCGAGATTCGACTTTGGAGAGTGAGACCCGTGGATAGTATGCAAGAGACCGTTTTGAGCCGACTTGCAGGATCCCAGTGCTTAGGAAACAGGTTTTTTAATCCCCGCTGCCTAAGGCTTTTCCTCGCGAGTCGAGACGAATCGAGCAATTCTCGTAAAGACATCAATTTCCTCACGAGTCGAAATGGATCGAGCAGATCTCGCAAGAATATCCTAACGTCACAGTTAACCTCTGCTCTTTACGACAGAGGTCCGTTAGTGTCTGTGGTACTAGGGTTTTGCTCGTCGTACCGTCGCATTGGCTGATGTATCCCTCGATAGGCAATCGTGCTGTTCGAGTAGCCCTGCGACTGCCGTGTCTCTGATCCCTTCGGGGGATGGACAAGACGTCTTCAAGCAATCCTCCTAGGCAGTTTGACCGTCGCAAGAGCAAGCGTTAGGGATTTGCCATGCCGCTTTTTACTTGAGGTTAGGCTCATTTTGGAGAGCCCCGATGAGTCATAACCACTCCGCGCTGGTGTGGGATGATCTCCGATAGTCTTTCAAGCTTTATATGACTTGCCGTTAAGACCCTGAAGCTAGGAATTTGGCATTTGCTTCGTTTGCTGGCATCGCGTCTGCTGTATCGAAACGAATGTCACGGTTGTCTCTAGGTTGCTGGTGAACCGTCGAGGTTTGGAACCAGGGATTTTGCCGTGACTCCTTTTGGTGATGTTGCGTCTGCTGTGTCGAGACGAATGTCGAGGTGGTGACCACTCTGCACTGGTATGAGATAATCTCCGATTGTCTTTCAGGTTTTATATGACTTGCCGTTAAGACCCTGAAGCTAGGAATTTGGCCTTGGCTTCGTTTGGCGACATTGCGTCTGCTGTATCGAGACGAATGTCGTGGTTGTCTCTAGGTTGCCGGTGAACCGTCGAGATTTGGAACTAGGGATTTTGTCGTGGCTCCTTTTGGTGATGTTGTGTCTGCTGTGTCGAGACGAACGTCGAGGTGGTGACTGCTCTGCACTGTGGCGAGATGATCTCCAATTGTCTTTCAGGCTTTATATAAGTTGCCTTCAAGACCCTGAAGCTAGGAATTTGGCCTTTTGCTTCGTTTGCTTTGGCGTGTCCGAATCCTGTTGGAGGAAGGATGCCGTAGTGACATCCTGTCTGCTGTATCGAGACGAACGTCGAGGTGGTGACCACCTATGCTGGTGCGAGATGATCTCCGATTGTCTTTCAGGTTTTATATGACTTGCCGTCAAGACCTTGAAGCTAGGAATTTGGCCTTTTGCTTCATTTTCTTTGGCGCGTCCGAATCCTGCTGGGGGAAGAACGCTGGGGTGACATCTCGTCTGCTGTATCGAGCCGAAAATCAAGGTGGTGACCACTCCGCGCTGATGTGGGATGACCTCCGATTGTCTTTCAGGCTTTATATGAGTTGCCGTCAAGACCCTGAAGCTAGGAATTTGGCCTTTACTTCGTTTGCTTTGGCGCGTCCGAATCCTGCTGGGGGAAGAACGCTGGGGTAACATTTCATCTGCTGTATCGAGACAATCGTCAAGGTGGTGACCACTCCGTGCTGGTGCGAGATGATCTCCGATTGTCTTTCAGGCTTTATATGACTTGCCGTCAAGACCCTGAAGCTAGGAATTTGACCTTTTGCTTCATTTGCTTTGGCGCGTCCGAATCCTGCTGGGGGAAGAATGCTGGGGTAACATCTCATCTGCTGTACTGAGATGATCGTCGAGGTGGTGACCACTCCGCACTGGTGTGAGATAATCTCCAATTGTCTTTCAGGCTTTATATGAGTTGCCGTCATGACCCTGAAGCTAGGAATTTGGCCTTTTGCTTCATTTGCTTTGGCGCGTCCGAATCCTGCTGGGGGAAGAACGCTGGGGTAACATCTCGTCCGCTGTATCAAGATGATCGTCGAGGTGGTGACCACTCCGCACTGGTGCGAGATGATCTCCGAATGTCTTTTAGGCTTTATATGATTTGCCGTCAAGACCCTGAAGCTAGGAATTTGGCCTTTTGCTTCATTTGCTTTGGCGCGTCCGAATCCTGCTGGGGAAAAACGCTGGGGTGACATTTCATCTGCTGTATCGAGACGATCGTCGAGGTGGTGACCACTCCGCACTGGTGCGAGATGATCTCCGATTGTCTTTTAGGCTTTATATGACTTGCCGTCAAGACCCTGAAGCTAGGAATTTGGCCTTTGCTTCATTTGCTGGCATTGTGTCTGCTGTAACGAGACGAATGTCGAGGTGGAGCTGGGATTTTTCCGTCACTCTGCTTTATTTCGACCATGAGGTCTTTTGTTGATGTTGCTTTTGCATCCTGCTGGGCTGCGAAGGAACGCCGTTGTTGACATTGCGTCTGTTGTAACGAGACGAATGCTGAGGGGGAGCTGGGATTTTGTCGTCACTCCGCTTAGCTGACCATGAGGTCTTTCGTTGACGTTGCATTTACATCCTGCTGGACTGCGAAGAAACGCCGTTGTTGACATTGCGTCTGCAATATTGCGACAAATGTCGAGGTTGTCTCTAGATTGTCTATGAACCGTCGAGATTTAGCTTCGCTATCTGATGGAGCCTGTTGGGAAGGTATGGTTCCCTCTTTGTTTGTGCCCCTAGATTGTATACAGGGATCGATGCGATCTCACCTGTAGGGCAAAAAGTTTCATTCTTTCATCATCTTTTTTATTCTTTCCGCAATACTCTATCATTTCAGTTTTTTATATCGCGAAAATCGCTATTGCCCAATCATTTTGGCTGTTTTTGTATGCATACATTTTTACTTGCTGATTTTGTTTGCAAGCTGCCCTATCATTTCGGCTATTTCATATGTATTTTTGGCTCACTGATTTTTATTGCGAGTGTAGATCTTGGAATCTGGTGCCAATCTCAGCATCAGCATTGCTACAACTGGAACATTACAAGGAGCGTATCATCATTTGCCATGAAAGGACTTGGTATTTGATACCGGTTTAGGCATCAGCATCGCTACAACTGGAATATTGCCAGGAGCGAATCATCATTTGCCTCTGTCAATGTCGAACAAAGGTGGCTTGGTAAACAGGGTTAGGATTCTGTCGACTAAGGCTTTTGACTTCATGAGCCGTAAGGGTCTCACAAAGGTATTTCTCCCTACACGTCGTGAGGATCTCGTAGGTGTGTTTTCTCCTTAGGGATCGTGAGGATTCCTAAGTGTATGTTCCCCTATAAGTCGTAAGGATCTTACAAAAGGGTTTTCTCCTTATAAGTCGAGAGGACCTACAAGTGTTTGTTCACCGTATGGACATATCCCCAGTCACAGGTGGGCCTTGGTTAGGGAAATATTTATTCGCGCCAGTGGATTGTATACAAGGGTCAGTATTGAGCCGCTTGTAGGGCAATATCGAAGGTTGTGGGGGTTGTTTAAGAACAGGTTAAGGTTTCTGTAACTTAAGACTTTCAAATCTTATGAGCCATGAGTGTCCCATAAGAGAGTTCTCTTTACGAGTCGTGAGGATCTCGCAAGTGTAATTTCTCCTTAGGAATCGTGTGGATCCCTAAGTGTATTGCTTCCCTGTGAGTCATAAGGATCTCACGCGGGTGGTTTCTCCTCACAAGGTCGAGAGGACCCTGTAAGTGTCTTTTAACGAGGTTGCGCCCTTTCGGATTTTCACAACACTCGCCGGCAGCCCTGCTGTTTTTACTCACGGAGCCCTTTCGGGTTTTCATCCGTGCCCATTTTGCTTATGGACATACCGTTTTTTTTTTAACGAGTCTGCGCCCTTTCGGGTTTTCACAAACATCGCCGGCAGTCCTGCTGTTTTTACTCACGGAGCCCTTTCGGGTTTTCATCCGTGCCCATCTCGCTTGTAGACGTACCGTTTTTTTTTTACCACGTTAGCCTGAAAATGCCGCGGGTTGGGTGTAGTTTAACGACGTTTCGGTCATTTGCAAGTTTTAGGACATTACAGTCCAATGCCAGTTTTAGGACATAGCGGTCCATTATTAGTTTAAGGACGTTTCGGTCCATCGTCGCCGTATTTGAGGCGAATCTCTAGTTTACTGACTTTTCGGTCTATATCCAGTTTTAGGACATAGCGGTCCATTGGGCTTTCTCTATGAATGAGCATGATGCCCCCGGCGTGTCTACCTTTTTCGGAGCATGTGGTTGTGGCGGGCTCACCTTCCAGTTTTCGGACAACGCGAACTTACCCTGTTGGTAGTCGCCATTCACCTGACTAACGACCAGTTGGGTGTCTCCGTATATGAGGAGGTTTTCAATTCCCATGTCGATGGCGATCTCGAGACCTGCTATCAAAGTTTCGTATTCGGCCTCATTGTTCGTCCCCGGCTCTGTTAAGGAGAAGGCGAATTGCATTATCCCTCCTTGCGAGGTCACGAAGATAAGGCCCACTCCCGATTTGATTATCGGCGTGCTTTGTTTGCGCTTCTTCATGGAGGATGCTCCAACGAAAAAAGCTCCCATCGGGTACTACCACTATCGATCGCGTCAAACGCATGTTCGTCTGGCAGATCACAATTCAGAAAAGAATCGGCAGGTATTGGATGCTCACCGAGAAAGTCGGCGATGGCCTGGCCTTTCACTGCCTTGAGAGGCTGATAGGTTATCGAGAACTCCATTAAGAGTAAGGCCCATTTAGCGAGTTGCCCCGTCAATATAGCCTTTGACATCAAATATTTGAGAGGGTCCCTCTTCGATATGAGACGGTCTTCATGTGCCAATGCACAGTGCCTGAGCTTTGTTATCGCGAAGATCAACGCTAGACAGTGCTTTTTGATGGGAGAATAATCGCTTTCTGCCCCCAGGAGAACTCGACTTAAGTAATAGAGAGCTCTTTCTTTCCCTTGGTCGTTCTCTTGTGCCCATAATGCGCCTAAGGAACCTTCGGGGGCGGTTGTAGTCGGCGGAATCAGTCCAGAAGGAGAGTTGCCCCCAATCTTCCTTACTCGGCGCCAGTGGCATATCCCTAGTAGGAGGAGTGTTGTCTCCTGAGGGTCTTCAGCAGATTACACCCACAAAATCATATAATAAAAGAGAGATGATGAAAGTTATATGAAGATAAGAACTATAAAAGAAAGAACTTGAAAATAAGAGTTTTCAATTATACCAGCTTTTCAGTTACTATGAGCCCTATCTTAATGGTCATGAAAAAATATTAGAAATCACATTATCCCTCAATAAAATATCGCCTTTAGTTTTCATTCCTACCTTTCTTTCAAACATTGATCATATACCCCTACGTGTGTGAACTGGACAACCCTACACTCAGAGAATTCAATCTCGTTAAAAGACACTTGCAAGGTCCTCTCGAACTTGTGAGGAGAAAATACCTGCGTGAGATCCTTACAACTCACAAGGGAGCAACACACTTAGGGATCCCCACGATTCCTAAGGAGAAATTACACTTACGAGATCCTCACGACTCGTAAGGAGAATTCCCCTTTGAGACCCTCACGGCTCACAGGGTTCAAAAGCCTTAAACTATAGGGATCTGAACTTGTTCTTAAGCCATCACAACCTCCAATTCTGCCCTACAAGCGGTGTAATATTGACCCTTGTATACAATCCACAGGCACGAATAAACATTTCCCTAACAAAGTCTCACCAGAGACTGGGGATATGCTCATATGGCGAACGACACTTGTAAGTCCTCTCGACTTATAAGGAGAAAATACTCTTGTAAGATCCTTACGACTTATAAGAGAACACACACTTAGGAATCCTCACGATTCCTAAGGAGAAAACGCACCTATGAGATCCTCACGACTCGTAGGGAGAAATACCTTTATGAGACCCTTACGGCTTATGAAGTCAAAAGCCTTAGTCGACAGGATCCTAATCCTGTTTACTAATCCACCTTTGTTCGACATCGACAAAGGCAAATAATGATTCGCTCCTGACAATATCCCAGTTGTAGCGATACGGATGCCTAAATCGGTATCAAATCCCAAACTCGTAGCGAAAAGTCAGCGAGCCACAAATGCATATGAAATAGCCGAAATGATGGGGCAACTTGCAACAAAATCAGCAAGTAAATGTATGCATACAAAATAGCCGAAATGATTGGTTAACTCGCAATAAAAAGCAGCGAGTAAAAACAAAAAAATAGCCGAAATGATTGGGCACCGCGAAAAATAGCCGAAATGATTGGGCAATCCGACTTTCGCGATATAAAGGCTGAAATGATAGAGCATCACGGAATGAAAAGTATATAAAATAAAACTTTTTGCCCTACAGGTGAGATCACATAGATCCCTGTATACAATCCAGGGGCACAAACAAAGAGAGAGCCATACGTTCCCACCAGGCTCCATCAAAAAAAGAAGCCAAATCTCGACGGTTCACAAACTGTCTAGAGATCACCGATAGCGTTCCTCCTCATTCCAGCAGGATTCTGACGCGACAATCAACTTGGGAGCCATGGAAAAGTCCCTGTTCCAAAGCTCGACGGTTCACAGACAACCAAGAGAGCAAATCCTGGCCCCGTAGAACACGGCTAGAGTCAATCCTGATCACGTAGGAAACGCCCAGAGCACCACCTGGCCCCGTAGAACACGGCTAATGTCGATCCTGACCCCGTGGGAAACGCCCAGAGCACCTCCTGGTCCCCTAGAACACGGCTAATATCAATCCTGACCCCGTGGGAAACATCCAGAGCACCTCCTGGTCCCGTAGAACACGGCTAATGTCAATCCTGACCTCGTGGGAAACATCCAGAGCACCTCTTGGTCCCGTAGAACACGGCTAAAGTCAATCCTGACCCTGTAGGAAACGCCCAGAGCACCTTCTGGTCCCGTAGAACACGGCTAATGTCAATCCTGACCCCGTGGAAAACACCCAGAGCACCTCCTGGTCCTGTAGAACACGGCTAATGTCAATCCTGACCCCGTGGGAAACGTCCAGAGCAATCCCTGACTCCGTGAAATGCGGATAAAGTCAACCCCTGACCCCGTGAAATGCAGATAAAGTCAACCCCTGACTCCGTGAAATGCGGATAAAGTCAACCCCCTGACCCCGTAAAATGCGGATAAGGTCGATCCCTGACTCCGTGAAATGCGGATAAAGTCAATCTCTGACCCCGTGAAATGCGGATAAGGTCAATACCTGACTCCGTGAAATGCGGATAAGGTCAACCCCTGACCCCGTGAAATGCGGATAAGGTCAACCCCTGACCCCGTGAAATGCGGATAAGGTCAACCCATGACCCCGTGAAATGCGGATAAAGTCAACCCTCGACTTTCCCGTCAAAGCAATTCTTTGATTCGGGAGCAAGTCAACTCATCAATCACTTACGGGTCCTCTCGACTTGTAAGGAAGAAAATTCTCTTCTGAGATCCTTACGACTCTCAAGAGAAAACACACTTAGGAATCCTCACGATTCTTAAAGAGAAAATTACACTTACGAGATCCTCACGACTCGTAAGGAGAAATACCTTTATGAGACCCTCATGGCTTATAAAGTTGAAAAGTCTTAGGTGGCAGATCCTAACCCTGTCTCTTAAGCCATCGTTACCTCGCAGAGAGGTCAAGGTAGATTTTCTACGGATCACACTCTTTGACAAGAAAGGAAACAATCACTTACGAGTCCTCTCGACTTGTAAGGAGAAAATTCTCTTGTGAGATCCTTACGACTCTCAAGAGAAAACGCACTTAGGAATCCTCACGATTCCTAAGAAGAAAATACACCCACGGGATCCTCACGACCAGTATGGAGAAAATTCTTTATGAGACTCTCACGGCTTATAAAGTTGAAAAGTCTTAGGAGGAAGATCTGAACCTGACTCCTAAGCCATCGCTGTCCTACAAGGAGATCAAAATAGATTATCCACAAAATGCATTTACTAAAAGGGACGCACCACCATGAAGCAAAATATGTCTTTTATTCATGAATCAAAATGAATACGAAGTACAATTTATGAAAGAATAAAAAAATAGTCTTATTCAGGAGTATATACAAAAGAAGAATAAAAAGAAAAATATACAATTTTTTCAAACCGGTGGACAATTTAATAGATTTTCCAGTTCATCCTTTTTCCACTGGGTCTCGGACTCATATTTTGTTATTGCAATAAGACGGGCCTCCGCTTGAGACTGTTGGGCCTGGTACGAGGCGAGCCGACTTTCAAGCAACTTTTCGGTAACTTTGTGAGCTTCAACCATCTCGCGAGTGAAAACGACGGCTTTATCAACAGCTACCACCTCCCTGATAGCTTCTTGAAGCACTCGCCAAAGTTCATACGCACGAGTGGTCTTGGCCGTAAGTTCAGCTTGAAGTTCCCCAGCATATTGGAAGCCATTTCCCTTTCCGAAAACTTTCGATTGAGTCTCTTCTCACATGATTGTAGATCTGCGGCGCACCGTTCAATCAACCCCCACAAGCTCGTCTTTGCAGCCACGACCTCTGAGGGAAGGCGTGTGCACTTGAGATCATGTAAACAGACCTCCACTCGACGCCAATCCTCGATCCAAAACACGCACAAGCCATTTTCTCTTTCTGGCAACAAAGAAATTTTTCGTGTTTGTACTTAAAGAAAATTTCCAGGGGTCAAGTATGAAGCTCGTGTACACAGGTGGGATGCACGTACGAATACACATCAAGCAAAAAAAGCTAACAGAGAACATTCAACGATTAATGATAAGAGAAAATACATTGATATTACTTTAAAAGAAAGAGATCACCAAACAAGAGATCAGAAATACAAGGGTTAACAAAGCGAAACACAAAATTTTCCAGCTCCCTCTCCGCCTTCTCCAGCACGTCAAAACGACGGTTTTCGCGAGGAGTCACTCCCCATCAGTTGGCACCGTACTCATCAGCGAAAGCGGACATGACGGCCCGTCGGGCCCTTATCTGACTCAGTATATGAACTGAATGATCCTTCAGAGCTTGAGTGATTAGACAAGCCTCGTGAAAGCACTCGAGCTTGTCCTCCGCCGCGTCAAGGATCGCCGAAGTCATCTCCGCTGAATGAGGGGGTATATCGGCAAGCACAGACAGAAAGATCATCCGGAGCCAAATGGAGCCCATGGGAAGAGGAGAGCCCCGACGAGTCAGAAGCTCATACATCACCGCGTCACATTGAGCGTCGGTGAGGAGGGGATCTACTAGCCACGCAGCGAAGCGAGGGATTATCTCCTTAATGGGCACCTCCCATGGTTGCCGACTGTTCCCTCATAAAATACAAGGAAAAACCCCAATGGGGCATCACGTGCATACACGTGATCGGGGGTCACGTGCCGACAGGTGATGGCCTCCTGAGGGCTCTGAAATGATAAGATTTGAATCTTAATCAAATGGGTCATGTGCCCACACGTAATGGGCCTTTAAACCCACTGAAAAGAATTAAAGGTATAATAAAACAACAGGGAAAACCCCCAATGGGGCATCACGTGCCCACACGTGACCAAAGGTCACGTGCTGACACGTGATAATTCCTGAGTTCTTTAAAACATAGAATTAAATTCTGGTTAAATGCTTAATCAGGGGGTCACGTGCCAACACGTGATGGGTTCCTAAAGATCTCTGAATTAATAGAATTAAATTCTAATTAAATGGTCAATCAGTGGGATCACGTGCTAACACGTGATAGGCTCTTAAACCTTCTGAACTAATAGAATTAAATTCTAATTAAGGGATATCAAAAACCCTAATATTTCCCTAGATCTTTCCAAACAAAAAATATTGCGCTCTGTAAAGTGGAGCACCGTTGGATTAAAAATCCAATGGTGATTAAAAATCATCAATCTATAGAAAGATTCTATACAAGGAAATATTTTCCTAAAATCTGTCAGGAATAACAGACAAAATATCTTTTGGATTAAAAATCCAATAGTGAATAAAATTCACTGAGTGATCTAAAAGATCATGTTGGTTACAAAATAAATTAAAAATCTTTCAATGAAAGATTGACTAAACAAACTGATTCTTTTCTTTCTCCTATAACTAGGAGCCAAGAAAAAAACGAAAGAAAGGAGGATACAACAACAACAGAGAAAAAAAAAGAAGAGAATTTAATTCTCCAGAGAGAAAAGAAGATTTCCTCAGAAGAGAAAGAAACCTTAGGTGAGAAAGGGAAAGAGACTATAAGCTCCAAAAAACAAAAAGAGAATTTAATTCTCAAACTAAAAGTTTAACTCTTCTGAATAAGAACTTAGTTCTTCCTCTGGTTGAAGACCTGCAGAAACAGATCTCCCCATAAGTTGAGAATTTAATTCTCATCGGGGAGATTCTGTCATGCAGATCTAAAACCTAAGAGAGGATCTAAGTTCAGAGTATTTTATTCTCCCAAAAGCACATAGGAATTTAATTCCTCCAACAAAAATAGGGTTTAACCCTTAATACAAGAGCTTAGTTCTTCTTCATGGTTGAAGATCTGCAGAAGCACATCTCCCCATAAGTTGAGAATTTAATTCTCAACTTATGGATTCTGCCATGCAGTTCCAAAACTTAGAGGGAGAGTTGGGTTTAAAGAATTTAATTCTTCCAAATACATAGGAATTTAATTCCTCTAAATAAATTAGGGTTCAACCCTACAAAAGAATTTAATTCTTAAACAAGAGACTTAAACTTTTCATGCACGTAAAAGCATCAGTATCCAACCTGATCACGTATGTCCACGTGACTCCCCTCCTCAGTGATCAAAAGAGAACGAATGAAATTGGGTCACGTGCTCCCACGTGACCCTTGGATAAATTCCTCAAAAAAGAGAGAACAAAGCAAAGGCAGAACAGACTTTGGGTGCCCTCACATGTCCCCACGTGACCCCTAACAAATCTTGTTAATATCCAGTGCATGGGTGCCCATCACGTGCCCACACGTGATGACCATGAAGATGAAAAGTGTTTAACACTTATTTGAATATTCTGAGAATAAAATAAAGTAATCTTGGCCTAATCCTAGGGCGCCTCATGTGTCCTCACGTGAGCGCCTCATTTTTCTAGTGTTTAACACTATTTTGAGTATTTCATCCCAAGTGTTTAACAATATTTTAAATGCATCATGTGGGAACGCGTGACCGCCAGATATGTGCTAGTGTTTAACACTATTTTCAAACCATTCTTAGCCTAAATTGGCTAAATCTTCCAGAGGCAAGACTTCCCTTTTGACTGAGCCTCAAGTACATCCTTGTCTTCCAAGATTGATCATCTCATATGGTATATAAGTGCTCAGCACTCAATAAAAGACAAAATACGGTCAGAACCCAGACTCATGTTTAGCATTGCTAAATAATAGGAGGCTGAACTCTGACAAATGTTCAACAGTCCAAACAAAGGTCCAACATTTGAAACCTAATTGGACTTAGCCCAAGTTGGCCATAAGTTCTCAATTCAGATTTAACTGAGCCCATGTGCTCATAATATAATTAATTGATCTTAGTCCCAAATTAGACTATAGATTTCCCAATCAACATTGATTCAAGGGTACATCTCTTCACTCCTTTGATATTTATCGTTGTAATCCTTCAACGTCTTCAGAGAGGTGATGGGTCCCGATAACCAATCATTCCATGGACTGTGGGGTCCTTAAACTCATGGACTATGATGTCCTTAAACTTTATAGACTATGACGTCTTTAAACTACGGACTGTGGGGTCCTTAAGCCTCTGGACTATGATGTTCTTAACCTCGGACTGTGGGGTCCTTAAGCCCATGGACTATGATGTCCTTAACCATGGACCGTAATGTCCTTAAACTAATTATGGACCGTAATATCCCTAAACTAAACAATAGAGCCCAAATGCTCTTTTGTTGGATCTATATGATCCTGTTAAGTTGATCTTAGTCTAAAATTAGACTAACGTATCCTTAACAAACGTTTAAGTCGATCTTAGTCTCAAATGAGACTAGCATATCCTTAAACCCAACCCTAAACCCAAATCTAAGAAGATATGGATTTGGACTAATCCAAGCCCTACGGGTGACAACATAAATTAGTCTCCGTATACAATCCACGGGCAACCAAAAACAAAACAAACACACACGACACGAAGTGACCATCTGGAGAAGGAGAAAGTGGTTACCGCGACGCTGTAGCGTAATTAACTGCAGGGGCTTGCGCCTACAGGGAAGAGTGTCCCTACAATCAAAAACCCATCAACGAGGGGGAATCTGACGAAGTCTGCCATATCGGCCGCATCCGTTTAAACTTTCGACACATGGTGTCATAAATCAACTTGGCATCTTCGGAGAGGTGGACGGATAGCACCAATTAGCATCTGCCCCCAAATTCAGGCAAGACGAATCTACGTGGTTCTGTCTCTGTATTCAGAGGAGAACACCGACGAACGTGGGGACGATTGCAAGCCATAGAAATTGATCGGTTTCTCAAAGATGATCACCTTAAGGCATAAATGGGTTTCTCTGTGAGGAAAGGAAGAAAGGCATGGTTTCAGGTTATAAAGGGGAGCATTTAATGCTATGCATAAAAAATATTGTTCCTGGTGGAACTATTCTCAAAACCCGGAAAAAAGAGGAGAGCGTTGGAAATGAAAAGCAATGACGCATTGAAATCAGATCAGGAAAATGAAACGTCCCCATCAAGCAGAGCCCCGCATGCGCAACACGTGAGCATAAGCCTTGATCGGAAGATAAAGCGGCACTGCACATACATGATACAGAACTGAGCTCTAAAGAAGAGAATTAAATTCTCAAGGCAAGAACAAGGAAGGATGAAGATGAAAGAGTGGAGGCACTGCTGAAGAGACTCCTGCATTTATAGGACATGATGGGAAACGGTTAATCTTCCATGTTCCCTAGGCAGATCCAACGGGCACAAAAGTGACAGCGTTGCACTCACGTGCAAACACGTAAGAACAACGTTGTGGGGGCATTTGTTCCCTCATAAAATACAAGGAAAAACCCCAAAGAGGCATCACGTGCGCACACGTGATCGAGGGTCACGTGCCGACATGTGATGGCTTCCTGAGGGCTCTGAAATGATAAGAATTGAATCTTAATTAAATAGGGTCACATGCCTGCACGTGACAGGCCTTTAAGCCCACTGAAGTATAATAAAACAGCAAGAAAAACCACAATGGGGCATCACATGCCCACATGTGACCAAAGGTCACGTGCTGACACATGATAAGTTCCCGAGTTCTTTAAAATAACAGAATTAAATTCTGGTTGAATGCTTAATCCGTGGGTCACGTGCCACCACGTGATGGGGTCTTAAAAACTCTCTGAGTTAATGGAAAGAAAACCCCAAATAGGGCTTCACGTGCCAACACGTGACCGGGGGTCACGTGACAACACGTGATGGGTTCCTAAGCTCTCAGAACTAATAAAATTAAATTCTAATTAAATGGTCAATCAGTGGGGTCACGTGCCAACACGTGACAGGCTCTTAAACCTGCTGAACTAATAGAATTAAATTCTAATTAAGAGAAATCAAAAACCCTAATATTCCCCTAGATCTTTCCAAACAAAAGATTGCGCTCTGTAAAGCGGAGCACCGTTGGATTAAAAATCCAATGGTGATTAAAAATCACCAATTTATATAAAGATTCTATACAAGGAAAGATTTCTCTGAAATTTGCCAGGAATAAAATATAAAATATTTTTTGGATTAAAAATCCAATGGTGAATAAAATTCACTGAGTGATCTAAAAGATCATGTTGGTTACAAAATCAACCAAAATCTTTCAATGAAAGATTGACTAAACAAACTGATTCTTTTCCTTCTCCTTTAAATAAGAGCCAAGAAGAAAAGAAGAAAAAGATAGATACAACAACAGAGAGAAAAAGGAAAAGAATTTAATTCTCCAGAGAGAAAGAAGATTTCTTCAGAAAAAGAAAGAAACCCTAGGTAAGAAAGGGAAAGAGATCATTATATAAGCTCCCATAACCCTAAAAGAGAATTTAATTCTCAAACTAAGAGTTTAACTCTTCTGAATAAGAACTTAGTTCTTCCTCTGGTTGAAGATCTGCAGAAGCATATCTCCCCATAAGTCGAGAATTTAATTCTCATCGGGTAGATTCTATGATGCAGATCTAAAATCTAAAGGAGGACTAAGTTCAGAGAATCTTATTCTCCCACAAAGCACATAGAAATTTAATTCCTCCAATAAAGATAGGGTTTAACCCTTAATATAAGAACTTAGTTCTTCCCTCTGGTTGAAGATCTGCAGAAATAGATCTCCCCAGAAGTTGAGAATTTAATTCTCATCGGGGAGATTCCGCCATGCAGATCTAAGACTTAGAAGGAGAATTTGGTACAAAAGAATTTAATTCTTCCAAATACATAGGAATTTAATTCCTCTAAATAAAATTAGGGTTTAACCCTATAAAAGAATTTAATTCTTAAATAAGAGACTTAAACTTTTCATGCACGTAAAAAGATCAAGTACCCAATATGATCATATGGCAACACGTGGCCCTCCCCTCAAAGGTCAACAAAAAGAATGATTCGGATGGGATCACATGCTCCTACGTGACCCTTGGATAAATTCCTCAAAATAAAAGAACAAAGCAAAGGCAGAACAGACTTTAGGCGCCCTCACGTGTCCCCACATGACCCCTAACAAACACCTCAATATCCAAATTATGGCTACCCATCACGTGCCCACACGTGATGGCCATAAAGGCCAAGTGTTTAACACTTACTTGCATATTCTGAAAACAAAATAAAGAAAGTTTAGCCCAATTCTTAGGCGCCTCATGTGATCCCACGTGAGCGCTTCACTTTTTGTGTTTAGCACTATTTTAAGCATTGCTTCCCTAGTGTTTAACACTATTTTAATGCATCACATGAGAACACGTGATCGCCAGATATGTGCTAGTGTTTAACACTATATTCAAACCAGTCTTAGCCCAAATTAGCTAAGTCTCCCAGAGGCAAGACTCCCCTTTTGACTGAGCCTCAAATACATTCTTGTCTTCCAAAATTGATAATCACATATGGTATATGAGTGCTCAGCACTTAATAGAAGACAAAATATGGTCAAAACCCAGACTCATGTTTAGTATTGCTAAATAATGGGGGACTGAACCCAGACAAATGTTCAACAGTCCAAACAAATATCCAACATTTTAAACCTAATTGGACTTAGCCCAAATTGTCCATAAGTCCTCAATTCAGATTCAACTGAGCCCATGTGCTCATAATATAATTAATTGATCTTAATCCCAAATTGGATTACAGATCTCCCAACCAACATTGGTTCAAGGGTACATTTCTTCACTCCTTTGATATTTGTCGTTGTAATCCTTCAACGTCTTCAGAGAGGTGACGGGTCCCGATAACCAAACATGCTATGGACTGTGGGGTCCTTAAACTCATGGATTATGATGTCCTTAAACTTTACGGACTGTGGGGTCCTTAAAGACATGGACTATGATGTCCTTAAACTTTATAGACTATGATTTCTTTAAACTATAGACTGTGGGGTCCTTAAACTCATGGAGTATGATGTCCTTAACCTCGGACTGTGGGGTCCTTAAACCCATGGACTATGATGTCCTTAACCTTTACAGACTATGATGTCTTTAAAATGGACCGTAATGTTCTTAAACTAACAATGGACCGTAATATTCTTAAACTAACATTGGACCGTAATGTCCCTAAACTAAACAATAAAGTTCAAATACTCTTTTGTTGGATCTAAACGATCCCGTTAAGTTGATCTTAGTCTAAAATTAGACTAACGTATCCTTAACAAACGTTTAAGTTGATCTTAGTCTCAAATGAGACTAACGTATCCTTAAACCCAACCCCAAACCCAAATCTAAGAAAATACGGAGTTGGACTAATTCACGCCCTACGGGCGACAAAATAAATTAGTCTCCGTATACAATCCACGGGCAACCAATGACAAAACAAACACACACGACACGAAGTGACCATCTGGAGAAGGAGAAAGTGGTTACCGCGATGCGGTAGCGTAATTAACTACAGGGGCTTGCGCCTGCAGAGAAGAGCGTCCCCACAATCAAAAAACCCTCAACGATGGGGAATCTGACGAAGTCTGCTATATCGGCCGCATCCGTTCAAACCTTCGTTATACGGTGCCATAAATCAACTTGGTATTTTTGGAGAGATGGACGGATAGCACCAATTAGCATCTGCCCCTGAAGTTCAGGCCCGGGCATCCAACGTCCCGGTCGCGTCTTTCGGCGGAGAACATATTCTGATGGTATCGAAAGTGTTTCGAAATATCCTTCGATTTGATACATTATGGGCCTCATAATTCATTCGGGATCAAAAGTTGATTTATGGCAGAATCTGTTCTCCGCCGAAGGACGCGACCGGGACGTTGGACGTCAGGGCCTGAACTTCGAGGGCAGATGCTAATTGGTGCTATCCGTCCACCTTTCCGAAGATGCCAAGTTGATTTATGGCACCGTATATCGAAGGTTTGAATGGATGCGGCCGATGTAGCAGACTTCGTCAGATTCCCCTCGTTGAGGGGTTTTTGATTATGGGGACGCTCTTCCCTGTAGGCGCAAGCCCCTGCAGTTAATTACGCTACTGCATCGCGGTAACCACTTTCTCCTTCTCCAGATGGTTACTTCGTATCATGTGTGTTTGTTTTGTCTTTGGTTGCCCGTAGATTGTATACGGAGACTAATTTATGTTGTCGCCGTAGGGTGTGGATTAGTCCAAATCCGTATTTTCTTAGATTTGGGTTTGGGTTTGGGTTTAAGGATACGTTAGTCTCATTTGAGACTAAAATCAACTTAAACGTTTGTTAAGAATACATTAGTCAAATTTTAGACTAAGATCAAGTTAACGGGATCGTTTAGATCCAACAAAAAAGCATTTGGACTCTATTGTTTAGTTTAAGAATATTGCGGTCCAAGGTTAGTTTAAAGACATTACGGTCCAATGTTAGTTTAAGGAAATTACAGTCCATTGTTAATTTAAGGACATTACGGTCCAGTTTAAAGACATCATAGTCTGTAAAGGTTAAGGACATCATAGTTCATGAGTTTAAGGACCCCACAGTCCGAGGTTAAGGACATCATTGTCCAAGAGTTTAAGGACCCTACAGTCTATAGTTTAAAGACGCCATAGTCTATAAACTTTAAGGACATCATAGTCCATGAGTTTAAGGACCCCACAGTCCATAAAATGTTGGTTGAGAGATCTGTAGTCCAATTTGGGACTAAGATCAATTAATTAGATTATGAGCACATAGGCTCAGTTGAATCTGAATTGAGGACTTATGGACAACTTGGGCTAAGTCCAATTAGGTTTAAAATGTTGGATATTTGTTTGGACTGTTGAACATTTGTCTGGGTTCAGCCCCCCATTATTTAGCAATACTAAACATGAGTCTGGGTTTTGACCATATTTTGTCTTCTATTGAGTGCTGAGCACTCATATACCATATGTGATGATCAATTTTGGAAGACAAGAATGTATTTGAGGCTCAGTCAAAAGGGAAGTCTTGCCTCTGGGAGACTTAGCTAATTTGGGCTAAGACTGGTTTGAATATAGTGTTAAACACTAGCACATATCTGGCGATCACGTGTTCTCACGTGATGCATTAAAATAGTGTTAAACACTAGGGATGCAGTGCTTAAAATAGTGTTAAACACAAAAAGTGAAAGCACTCACGTGGGATCACGTGAGGCGCCTGAGAATTGGGCTAAACTTTCTTTATTTTGTTCTCAGAATATGCAAGTAAGTGTTAAACACTTGGCCTTTATGGCTATCACGTGTGGGCACGTGATGGGTAGCCATAATTTGGATATTGAGGTGTTTGTTAGGGGTCACGTGGGGACACGTGAGGGCGCCCAAAGTCTGTTCTGCCTTTGCTTTGTTCTCTTTATTTTGAGGAATTTATCCAAGGGTCATGTGGGAGCACGTGACCCCATCTGAATCATTCTTTTTATTGACCATTGAGGGGAGGGTCACGTGTTGCCACGTGATCATATTGGGTACTTGATCTTTTTACGTGCATGAAAAGTTTAAGTCCCTTATTTAAGAATTAAATTCTTTTATAGGGTTAAACCCTAATTTTATTTAGAGAAATTAAATTTCTATGTATTTTGAAGACTTAAATTCTTTTGTACCCAATTCTCCTTCTAAGTCTTGGATCTGCATGGCAGAATCTCCCCGATGAGAATTAAATTCTCAACTTATGGGGAGATCTGCTTCTGCAGATCTTCAACCAGAGGGAAAAACTAAGTTCTTATTTTAAGGGTTAAACCCTATCTTTGTTGGAGGAATTAAATTCCTATGTGTTTTGTGGGAGAATAAGATTCTCTGAACTTAGGTCATCCCTTAGATTTTAGATCTGCATGATAGAATCTCCTCGATGAGAATTAAATTCTCAACTTATGGGGAGATCTGCTTCTGCAGATCTTCAACCAGAGGAAGAACTAAGTTCTTATTCAGAAGAATTAAACTCTTAGTTTGAGAATTAAATTCTCTTATAGGGTTATGGGAGCTTATAGAATGATCTTTTTCTCTTTCTTACTTAAGGTTTCTTTCTTTTTCTGAAGAAATCATATTTCTCTCTGAAGAATTAAATTCTCTTCTTTTTTTTTCTCTGTTGTTGTATCTATCTTTTTCTTCTTTTCTTCTTGGCTCCTATTTATAGGAGAAGGAAAAGAATCAATTTGTTTAGTCAATCTTTCATTGAAAGATTTTGGTTGATTTTGTAACCAACATAATCTTTTAGATCACTTAGTGAATTTTATTTACCATTGGATTTTTAATCCAAAAAATATTTTATCTGTTATTCCTGGAAAATTTCAGGGAAATCTTTGCATGTATAGAATCTTTCTATAAATTGGTGATTTTTAATCACCATTGGATTTTTAATCCAACGGTGCTCCGCTTTACAGAGCGCAATCTTTTTTTTTGGAAAGATCTAGGGGAATATTAGGGTTTTTGATTTTCCTTAATTAGAATTTAATTGTATTAGTTCAGCAGATTTAAGAGCCTGTCACGTACTGGCACGTGACCCCACTGATTGGCCATTTAATTAGAATTTAATTCTATTAGTTCTGAGAGCTTAGGAACCCATCACGTGTTGGCACGTGACCCCCGGTCGTGTGGGCACGTGATGCCTTATTTGAGGTTTTCTTTCCATTAACTCAGAGAGTTTTTAAGACCCCATCACGTGGTGGCACGTGACCCGCGGATTAAGCATTCAACCAGAATTTAATTCTGTTATTTTAAAGAACTCGGGAACTTATTACGTGTCAGCACGTGACCTTTGGTCACGTGTGGGCGCGTGATGCCCCATTGGGGTTTTTCTTGTTGTTTTATTATACTTCAATGAGCTTAAAGGCCTATCACGTGCAGGCACGTGATCCCATTTGATTAGGATTCAATTCTTATCATTTCAGAGCCCTCAGGAAGCCATCACGTGTCGGCACGTGACCCCCGATCACGTGTGAGCACGTGATGCCCCTTTGGGGGTTTTCCTTGTATTTTATGAGGGAACAAGCATTCCCCGCCACTCTCATCCGGCCTGGACGAGACTGGTTCCGAGGACTCACGCCATGCTCCATACCTACCTTTGATAAGCTGGCCGCCCAGTTCCTCAGGCATTTCGTTCGGAACAGACGGCAGAAGCGGACCGTCGATTACCTCTTCACTATAAAGAGCGGGGACAAGAAATCCTTTAAGGGATACGTCACTCGCTTCTACAATGCTCTTCTTGAGGTTCCCGAGCACCTAGACGAGACTGTCATCACGGCTCTAAGGTTGGGTCTTAGGCACAAGGAGTGGCTCCGCTCCTTTGCATTAGCGCAACCTAAGACCATGGCCGAGGTAAAGGCTTGGACCGAATGGGAAATCCAACTCGAGTCCGAGGTAAACGCGAACCTACCCCGGGGTAACTAGGCCGACCAAAAGAAGAGGGGTAGAGAAGAGAAGAAGAAGGTTGACCGGCCAAATCCATACTCCCCGAAGTTCTAGGAGTATACTCCGCTCAACATCTCTCAGACTGAGCTGCTGGAAGAGGCGGAGGGCGAGCGATTCTTTAAGCTCCCTCCGGTCACCAATAGAGCGGCCAAACGGACTCGAGGCCTGTACTGCGCCTTCCACGGGCCGCAGGGACACCCTACCGAGAACTACAAACAGCTCCGCGACTACATCGAGGAGTTGATTCACTCGGGGCACCTGGTAAAGTACCTGCGGGAAAAGCGACAAGCACACCGGGAGCAAGAGAACCATCCCCCTCCCGGCGAATTGACGATCGACCAAATCTTAGTTGTATCAACGGGGGGTGCGCCTGGAGCCGGCGAGATTCGCCGCCTCCTGCTGGTCGAGTGAACTAGCGACCAGCCCTGGAAGAAAAACAAAGCAGCCGAGCCCATCACCTTCACCGACGAAGACCTCCACGGAATATCCTTGCCTCACAACGACCCCTTCGTGATTACAGCACGGGTCTACCGCTACGAGATTCAAAGGATACTGGTCGACTCGGGAAGCTTGGCGGACATCCTTTTCTACGACTGCTTCCTACGTATGGGGTTCGGCCCGTCGGACCTGAGGCCAACCGCCCACATTCTGTCGGGATCTACCAACCACTCCATCCCCTCCTCCTTAACATTGGGGAGGCGGGCCATATGAGAACCGTATCAGTGGGGTTCATCGTCGTTAGAATTCCCTCGTCCTACAATATCCTCCTGGGACGCCCGACGCTAAACTCCCTTTGGACCCAAATCTTGACCTACCACCTCGCGATCAAGTTTCTACTTGATTAAGGGGAATAGGCCGGGCCTACGGGAACCAGCAAATCATAAAGATTTTCTTCACAGTGACATCCACCCCCGAGGAACGAAGCGATGACCTTGGAAGCGCGGGCGATTTCCAGGGGTCCTTGGATACCCGTGACGAACAAAAAGAAATCCGAGGAGCCCCGGTGGAGGCGCTAACAGAGGTATCCCTCGTCGAGGGGAGCAATGAACGAACTGTCCAGATCGGGTCACTCTTAACAGCAGCCCGACACGAAAACTTGATCCACTTTCTCCGAGGAAACTCGGATGTGTTCGCTTGGGTGCCGGCCGACATGCCCGGGATCAACCCCAAGGCAATCTTGCATAAGCTCGGGGTCGACCTGACGGCCTGACCCGTCAGGAAAAAGATACGAAGCTTCATCTCTATCAAACAAAAGGCGATCGAGGACGAGTTCGATAGGTTGCTTGCAGCCAGCTTCATTCGAAATGTGTCCTACTCGGAATGGCTAGCGAATGGTTACGGTTAAAAAAGAAAACGGGAAGTGGAGCATGTGCGTCGACTGTTAGTCCACGTTGCCCACCCCGGTACTTGCGGGGAGGCGAAAAACGGAATAAAAATCGAATTTTTATGAACTTAGGCAACGTGGACTAGACTATGAAAGATCTTTGCTAAACAAAAACAAGCTAAAGCTAACTAGAAAGTAGCTAAGTGCTAGAAAGGTTATACCTTGGGCTTTATGTCCTTCTCTCCTTGCTCCTTGGAGTGGTGGAAGGAGGTCACCTTTGTCGTCTTCTCCCGTCAAAGAAAGATCCACCCGAAAGCCTCGACCTTTGGCTTCAACTCCAAGCTAGAAGTAACTAGGGTGCAAGAAGTGCTAATCCTTGAACCCTATATGAGAGTAGAGATTATCAAGAGAGGGTTTTTCTCAAGCTCAAGTGTTTCTCAACACATGAGAGGGGAGAGCTTGAGGGAGAGGAAGAACAAGAGAGAGAAAAGGAATGATAGAATGAGAGAATAAATCACCATTCTCACATATATGTGTGAATTATTTTAATTAGATAATTAGTGAGATAATTGTCATGGCTTTATCAAGACATGACCATTATCATTTCATTTTTAATGCAATTTGCAAGGATCAAAGAGTATCTTCCAAATGAAATGATGATGATCAAAGTGTCAACAAGGTCAACAAGTCAAGATAGGACAAATGGTCAACAACCATAACCATGCACAATTATTAAACTAATATCAACTAACAATAATACACACATAAGCATTAGGGTTAATAAAATGACAATAGTCATTAACCCTAATCAAAGTCCTCTCCCTCTGTCTCAAGCAACTATGCATACGCACCCGTATTCATGATCCGAGGAACACGAATACAATGAGATAAAACCAATCCCAAATCATATACTAGGATCCGGCTTAAACCAAAGCCCGCTAGTATAAGCTGTCCGGACAGCAAACGTGCACAAGTGCGCGGATGTGAACGAACCCTGTCGCAAAACCATGCGACCTCTACTCATTTTGCCTAAAGGCGAATAGCTCTCTGTGTGGGACTCTAAAGACTCGACACTACGCTGGCAGTGGGTTTAACCACAGACCGCAAGCGGCACTAGCTGTACGTAACGGTCCCCAGGTAGATGTCGATAAGAAGACTGACGAGGTGAACCCCATCTGAACTCCTACTGAGCCTGTATGTGACAATCTCCGTACAGTCCGGTCTGTTCGTCTGATACATCGCATGGCGGGCCTAGGAGGGCGGTGAACGTCAGTCCCCTAATAGCGGTACAAGTCGTGTCGGAGTGTAGCCCAGAACACCCAGAGATAACACTGGAAACCTACCAGTATATCTCGCTTGCCCTGGCCAGGGACTACTCGTGTAATGGCTCTCCTGGACACAGCGCGATGTCAACCCCCAATACCGGGAGAGACGAATCCTGTCTAACCGTCACTGCCTCCAAGCGCTTCGGGACTGCACCCAAAAACTACCTGTTTGCACGACTCCTTTGAGCCGTGGTAGGGTAGTAATCAAAGTGCAGTGGGAACACACTCGAGGCGAAGTGACAGTGTCAAGTCAGCGGACTAAGCTGTACTCATATCACCTGGGAACTGATAACTGACGATAGGTATAATACCAACCAACAGTCCCCGACAAGTCCTGTCCAGTGTACTCGTAACCTAACGAGCACCCGTATACTATCTCAAGTACGACGTACTGACGGCTGTGGGATAGACCGTCTCCCACACTGGGATGAGAAGCGCATACGCTAGTCTACTTCGGAGTATCGATGCCCTGTCTCGATAGTCCAACGACCAGGGACCTGTATAAGGATGTGCTTATAGATTACCCAGCTCCCACGAGTGCGAGCGCCATCACAACGCTGGTAATCAAGCAAAGATCCTAAGGGCTCTACTAATATGTATATCAGCGATATGCTAAAAGAAACACATGCACATATTAAAGTAGAGACAAACCAAGTAGCATACTACCATTTCGAGCAAGATTGTATATACAACTGTGAATATCCCAAGCTTCCATTAAGTAATATACAAACTAGTATGATACAGTAATGGCCTCTAGGGCATATACACTAACAATCTCCCACTTGCACTAAGGCCATGTACTGGCGTATCGAAGACCTATCATCTCGATCAGCCGCTCGAACTGAGTCTGGGGCAAGGCCTTGGTGAATGGATCTGCTGTGTTATCTTCTGAAGCAACCCTCCGAACCTCGATCTCCTGGCGATCTACGATCTCCCTGATCAGGTGATATCGCCTTAAGATGTGTCTGGATTTCTGATGGGACCTGGGTTCCTTCGCTAAAGCTATAGCCCCGTTGTTGTCGCAATACAGAGGTATTGGGTCAACAATGGACGGAACCACCTGAAGTTCTTTCAAGAACTTCCTCATCCAGACAGCTTCTTTTGCGGCATCAGATGCAGCGATGTATTCCGCTTCCATAGTCGAGTCCGCAACGGTTTCCTGTTTGGAACTCTTCTAACACACCGCCCCTCCATTAAGGGTGAAGACAAAACCCGACATGGACTTGGAATCATCCTTGTCACTCTGGAAGCTGGAGTCAGCAAAGGCCTCAATCTGCAGGTCTTTTCCGCCATACACCAAGAACATCTCCTTAGTCCTTCTCAGGTACTTGAGAATGTTCTTTACTGCTATCCAATGTTTCTCCCCAGGGTTTGACCGATACCTGCTTACCACACTCAGTGCATAAGCCACATCCGGTCTGGTACACAACATCGCATACATTATAGAGCCTACCGCAAAAGCGTAGGGTATAATAGACATGCGATCCCTTTCCAAATCAGTCTTGGGAGACATCTCTTTGGAGAGGGTGATCCCGTGACAAGCCGGTAGATTACCGCGCTTGGAATCTTCCATACTGAATCTCTTCAGTATGGTGTCGATGTACCTGGACTGTGAAAGTCCTAATATCCTCTTGGATCTGTCACGGTAGATCCGGATACCCAGAATGTATGAGGCATCACCTAGGTCTTTCATGGAGAACCTGTATGACAAGAACCCCTTGACAGATTGTAGCATAGGAATGTCATTTCCTATCAAGAGAATGTCATCCACGTATAAAACGAGGAATACTACATTTCTCGCTACAAATCTACAATAGATGCATGGTTCATCTGGATTTTTGATAAAGCCAAATTCCTTGACTGTCTCATCAAAACAGATGTTCCAACTCCGCGATGCCTGCTTTAGTCCATAAATGGACTTAAGCAACTTGCACACCTTGTCGCAGCTCCCACTCTGAATGAAACCCTCTGGCTGATCCATATAGACACACTCCTCTAAATGTCCATTTAGAAAAGCCGTCTTTACGTCCATCTGCCAAATCTCATAATCGTGGAAGGCAGCAATGGCAAGAAGGATCCGAATGGATTTCAGCATAGCTACTGGAGAAAAGGTTTCGTCATAGTCCAAACCAGGTCTTTGACGAAAACCCTTTGCAACCAGTCTAGCTTTATAGGTCTGAACCTGTCCATCTACACCAATCTTCCTTTTGAAGATCCACTTGCATCCTACGGGTTTTACCCCATCTGGAGCAATGTCCAACATCCATACTTTGTTGGTGTACATGGACTCCATTTCGGTCCGCATTGCATCCAGCCATTTTACCGAGTCGACGCTCTGAATGGCTTGCTGGAAGCTAGTAGGCTCATCAAAGTCTATGATGCAATCCTCTCTATCCCCGTCAATGAGAAAACCGTAGTATCTCTCGGGCGGATGAGACTGCCTACTACTCCTGCGGAGTGGCGTGGGAATGTCCTGATCTTTCGAACCCTCTGGTTCAACCAAGCTTTCAGTAATAGCTCATGGTTCTGGAATTTCTTCCAGTTCTATTGCGCTCCCACTTAATTCTTTTTCTATGAACTGGTGTTCTAGAAAGTGGGCATGGCGAGAAACAAGGACTTTTTGTTCCTCTTCGCAATAGAAGTAATATCCCTTGGAGCTCTTTGGATATCCCACAAACTTGCACTGTACTGAGCGTACCTCGAGCTTGTCCGCATGCTGCTTTTTTACAAAAGCTGGACATCCCCATGTCTTAATGTGATTAAGATAAGGTCTCTTCCCACACCACATCTGATATGGCGTAGTAGGCACAGTCTTAGTTGGAACTCGGTTCAAAGGTATGCAGCTGATTCTAGCGCATATCCCCAGAACGATCGCGGCAACTCAGCGTTATTCATCATGGACCGTACCATATCCAATAGGGTTCGGTTCCGTCTCTCCGATACACCGTTATGTTGCGGAGTGTATGGAGGAGTAAGCTGAGAGAGAATTCCATTCTCTTTTAAGTAACCCAGGAACTCGGCACTCAAGTATTCACCACCTCGATCAGATCTCAGTGCCTTGATACTTTTGCCTGTTTGTTTTTCTACTTCATTCTTATATTCCTGGAATTTTTCAAAAGCCTCGGATTTATGTTTCATTAAGAAGATATAACCATACCTTGAAAAGTCATCCGTAAAAGTAATGAAGTAAGAATAACCGCTTCGTGCATGTGTAGACATTGGACCGCACACGTCGCTGTGTACGAGTCCCAAGAGCTCGCTCACTCTTACTCCGTGTCCAGTGAACGGAGTCTTTGTCATCTTTCCTTTGAGACAGGATTGACAAGTTGCTTACGATTGATATTCGAACGAATCCAAATATCCTTCTGCATGTAACTTAGTCAACCTTCTCTCATTGATGTGACCCAGTCTACAATGCTATAAGAAAGTTTTATCGATTTCTGGAGACTTTCTTTTGTGTGTATTCTGGACATTGAAAATCTGTAGCTGGTTTAATACGTATATACCGTTGTTCAATGTACCTGACCCAATCAAAACTTGATTAAGGTGAATGTTCACTACATTACTTACAAATGCAAATTCATAACCTTCTTTAGATAATAAAGATACAGAAATGATATTACAGGTTGCATTTGGTACATAATAACAACTACGCAAAACCAAAAAGTGTCCATCCGACAATCCCAGGTGATAGTCCCCCACGGCCTCAGCATCCATGCTAGCACCGTTTGCAACTCTGAGGGTCATGTCACCTGCCTTCAAAACTCTACGCTTTCTCAACGCCTGCAAAGAATTACAGATATGAGATCCTGATCCGGTATCCAATACCCAGGATGTAGAGTTTATTGATAGACAGTTTTCAATAACATACACACCTGAAGCTGAAGCCGGAACTCGCTTCAAATCCTGTGTTCTGGCCTTCCAGGCCTTGCAATCCTGTTTCCAGTGACCACTTTTGTGACAATAGAAACATTCTTCCTTCCCCACCAGCTTTCCTGCTACCTTTGTTGCTTTTCCTTTTCCCTTCGTATCCACTTTACTGACACCGCCTCTTGGTTTGGCGGGGGCTTTCTTCTTCTTGCCCTTGGCTTTCGCCCTGGACTTAGAAGAGGAAGATCCTCCTACAAACAAAGTGGATGTCTCCCTACCCTTCTATAGGGTGCCCTCAGCACTCCTCAACATGTTCAGAAGTTCAGAAAGTTCAACCTCCTTTTCTTGCATGTTGAAGTTAAGAATAAACTGGACGTAAGTGGAAGGAAGGGACTGGAGAATCAAATCAGTATAGAGTTCATTCTCCAACGTGGTCCCAAGGTCCGCGAGCTCCTCAATGTAGCCAATCATCTTAAGCACGTGTTTCACTACCGATGATCCGACGGCCAACCTTGCCGAAAATAGCTTCTTCGACACTTCGTATCTTGCGATACGAGACTGCTCTCTATACAGTTCTTTTGTATGAAGAAATATGGACTCTAGGTCCATATTCTCATGCCTCCTCTGATGTTCGTTGTCCATCGAGGCAAGTACGAGGCACTTGGCCTTCGCGCAATCTATCTCCCATGTCTTACGGATTTCTACATCCGCGACGCTGGAGGTGGGACCTGGGACAAGGGGAGCTTTGGAGGTAAGTACATACCCCAACTTGTCGTAAGTGATTGCCATCTTGACATTCCTGAGCCAATCTTTGTAGTTTGGCCCTGTCAGTATGATTTTATCTAGTAATAACTTAAGCCCGGTCATGTTGAATGGTCGCTGCAATTAGGAGAGAGAAAAGAAACACTTTAGCATGATGCTCTTGCAAGTTTAGAGTGGTTTTTAGTTTGTCTAAACTGGATGGCTCCCACTGTCTCTCGAATCCTTTCTCAAAACGTAAAGAAAGGATTAGTCAGGATCAATCTCACCGTACAATACTTGCTTAACCGTTCAGCCAGGCCAGTGTCGGTACTTCGAGGGAGGTTTTCCAACGCTTTCGCAAAGTTCCTTAATTAAGTAACCTCTTTTCCCTGTGGGCGTAGCCCCGCTAACACCTTTCTAGACACCTACTAAGTTTATAGCATTGATCGTTAAGTGAGAGTTTTCCGAGGAGTAGCATATACTCACAGTAGGATCGGGATCCAAATATCATCGCGTGATAAAACCGAAGGAATCCTACCAGAATTATCACACTCCAAATGGTATGCAGCGCTAGCAAGTTTCAGTACTTATGAAACTCCCGATGTGGATTTTTGCCCCATGCTCTTATGACCTAGACTTTAGCCAAAATATCATAAATCGCATGTCAAGTTCTACCCGTCATTCTTCTGGTTAATTTGGACCCACCCGTACCTACTCTTGACTTTGGCTAAAATGGCAGCACGACTGTCCCAAACCAACGCATCTATCTATGCTGCACATGAATACCCAATAGCTACCAATCACTATGCCTTGACTTTGGCCAAAATACATAGCTTGAATACTTTTTGACCATTCATGTGGAATGACGGAGGGCTACGAATGGTTTTGGCGAAACCGTGAACGTAGTGAACTTGATATAATCGATGGAACGAGATAGCTTTTAAAAGGAGTGGTTCAAGCTCCGCGTTTAAAAGTTTAGTTTTGAAAAGAACCGAGTGGTTTTCAAAGTGTTCCAATCGACTCTTACTTGGTTTATTTTCTTGCATTAGTTCTTTTAATGTGTCCCATCATTTAATCCTACCATTGCAGAAAACAACCAAAATATGACGTACGCTTATACCATTCGCATTCGCCACGGGGCCTCGTCATCACCCGTTAGGTTACTTAACTAATGACAGAGCGGGGGCTAGGCTAGCGCGGCTGTAAAACATAAGCAACGCCTAAATAGTTATCATATATAAATATATAGCAATGATAGATATTACAGATCACAGATGAATACATTGGATATACTAGGAATCCGCAATCTGTTCGAGCCTGCAACGAAAAGCGGATTACACGGTCGCGGTGAATAGCCAATACCCCACCCAAGACCCCTACGGATGCGGCAAACTACCCGCCAAGTACCCGAAGCGAAGCAACCTCCCTCACCACCGTGAGTAGGCCACTCGGCACATCGAGATACCCGGTAGTTTGTGCACCCCCTCCATGGGTCTATCCTAGGAGCAAAAACAGTAAAAAGAATTATACAATGACGGCTACAACCCAACCCGGTTGTGCGGCCATACAAATAATAATATTACATCAATTTACATGTTACAATGAATGAAAGAAGAAGCAACACTCATCTCATATCCACCCCGGCTATTCACCCGCGACAATCCAACCCATTCATATACACAAACCATCATCAATCACAGATCACAGATATGTATAACCCCGACTAATCGACATATAGCGATTAGCCGACGTTCAATACATATAAACATCACAGAAATAACCTTTTAGTCAAAGTGTATTGAAGTTCGGAAAAAAAATACAGATTTATAGGCCCCCAAAAATAAATTTCTATTCTAGAAAATCTGGGAACATATAAACCATCTTAAAAATCCCAAGACCAAGCCATAAGAAAACTGCACCAAACTCGACTCAGTGAAGAGTCAAAACGGCGGCGGTTCCGCGGCAATAGCTTGCTATTGCCGCTGAACCGCGGCGGTTTAGACGACTCACTGGACCGGGTTTGCTGTGCTTCTTAAGAAAACCCTGAGATGATTTTTGGAGTATGACAAATTTTATTTTGAACAGAAAAAATTTTAACAGAAAACTAGGGTTTTGAAAACTCGGTTTTGCGATTTTTCCGATTCGAACTTCGATACACTCTACTACCTAGCTAGTTTATGTTTAGTTAGGCTCTGATACCACTGTTAGTCCACGTTGCCCACCCCGGTACTTGCGGGAAGGCGGAAAACGGAATAAAAATCGAATTTTTATGAACTTGGCAACATGGACTAGACTATGAAGGATCTTTGCTAAACAAAAACAAGCTAAAGCTAACTAGAAACTAGCTAAGTGCTAGAAAGGTTATACCTTGGGCTTTATGTCCTTCTCTCCTTGCTCCTTGGAGTGGTGGAAGGAGGTCACCTTTGTCGTCTTCTCCCGTCAAAGAAAGATCCACCCGAAAGCCTCGACCTGGCTTCAACTCCAAGCTAGAAGTAACTAGGGTGCAAGACGTGCTAATCCTTGAACCCTAGATGAGAGTAGAGATTATCAAGAGAGGGTTTTTCTCAAGCTCAAGTGTTTTTCAATACATGAGAGGGGAGAGCTTGAGGGAGAGGAAGAACAAGAGAGAGAAAAGGAATGATAGAATGAGAGAATAAATCACCATTCTCACATATATGTGTGAATTATTTTAATTAGATAATTAGTGAGATAATTGTTATGGCTTTATCAAGACATGACCATTATCATTTCATTTTTAATGCAATTTGCAAGGATCAAAGAGTATCTTCCAAATGAAATGATGATGGTCAAAGTGTCAACAAGGTCAACAAGTCAAGATAGGTCAAATGGTCAACAACCATAACCATGCATAATTATTAAACTAATATCAATTAACAATAACACACATAAGAATTAGGGTTAATAAAATGACAGTAGTCATTAACCCTAATCAAAGTCCTCTCCCTCTGTCTCAAGCAACTGTGCATACGCACCCGTATTCGTGATCCGAGGAACACGAATACAATGAGATAAACCAATCCCAAATCATATACTAGGATCCGGCTTAAACCAAAGCCCGCTAGTATAAGCTGTCCGGACAGCAAACGTGCACAAGTGCGCGGATGTGAACGAACCCTGTCGCAAAACCATGCGACCTCTACTCATTTTGCCTAAAGGCGAATAGCTCTCTGTGTGGGACTCTAAAGACTCGACACTACGCTGGCAGTGGGTTTAACTACAGACCGCAAGCGGTACTAGCTGTACGTAACGGTCCCCAGGTAGATGTCGATAAGAAGACTGACGAGGTGAACCCCATCTGAACTCCTACTGAGCCTGTAGGTGACAATCTCCGTACAGTCCGGTCTATTCGTCTGATACATCGCATGGCGGGCCTAGGGGGCGGTGAACGTCAGTCCCCTAATAGCGGTACAAGTCGTGTCGGAGTGTAGCCCAGAACACCCTGAGATAACACTGGAAACCTACCAGTATATCTCGCTTGCCCTGGCCAGGGACTACTCGTGTAATGGCTCTCCTGGACACAGCGCGATGTCAACCCCCAATACCGGGAGAGACGAATCCTGTCTAACCGTCACTGCCTCCAAGCGCTTCGGGACTGCACCCAAAAACTACCTGTTTGCACGCCTCCTTTGAGCCGTGGTAGGGTAGTAATCAAAGTGCAGTGGGAACACACTCGAGGCGAAGTGACAGTGTCAAGTCAGCGGACTAAGTTGTACTCATGTCACCTGAGAACTGATAACTGACGATAGGTATAATACCAACCAACAGTCCCCGACGAGTCATGTCCAGTGTACTCGTAACCTAACGAGCACCCGTATACTATCTCAAGTACGACGTATTGACGGCTGTGGGACAGACCGTCTCCCACACTGGGATGAGAAGCGCATACGCTAGTCTACTCCGGAGTATCGATGCCCTGTCTCGATAGTCCAACGACCAGGGACCTGTATAAGGATGTGCTTATAGATTACCCAGCTCCCATGAGTGCGAGCGCTATCACAACGCTGGTAATCAAGCAAAGATCCTAAGGGCTCTACTAATATGTATATCAGCGATATGCTAAAAGAAACACATGCACATATTAAAGTAGAGACAAACCAAGTAGCATACTACCATTTCGAGCAAGATTGTATATACAACTGTGAATATCCCAAGCTTCCATTAAGTAATATACAAACTAGTATGATACAGTAATGGCCTCTAGGGCATATACACTAACATCGACTTCACAGATCTCAACAAGGCATGCCCGAAAGACAACTATCCCCTCCCTCGGATAGATCAGCTTGTTGACAGCTCGGCAGGCCACAAATTGCTCAGCTTCATGGATGCTTTCTCCGGCTACAACCAGATCCGTATGAACCTGGCAGATGAAGAGCTTACCGCATTCACAACGGACTGGGGGTATACTGCTACAAAGTGAGGTCCTGCTACAAAGTGATGCCCTTCGGCATCAAAAACGCCGGAGCCACATACCAACGCCTGGTCAACAAGATGTTCAAACACCAGATCGGGAGGAACATGGAAGTTTACATCGACGACATGCTCGTCAAGTCGACCTCGTCGGACGAGCATGCCAAAGATCTTGGTGAGACAATCAACATCCTCCACAAGTACAAAATGAAGCTGAACCCACCAAGTGCGCGTTCAGGATCACTAGTGGAAAATTCCTCGGGTTCATGGTTACCCACCGAGGAATCGAAGCTAACCCGTAGAAGATCGACGCCATCATCAACATGGCCGTTCCAAAGAGCAACGTCGAAATCATACGACTCACGGGGAGAGTGGCCGCTCTAAGTTGCTTCATGTCGAGGTCCGGAGAAAAGTGCCTCCCATTCTTCAAAGCCTTGAGAAAGATCCCAAGGTTCGAATGGTCGGAAGAGTGTCAGATCGCTTTCAAGCAATTGAAATTTCACCTGGCAACTCACCCACTGTTCACCCGCCCAATTGAAGGAGACGAGCTGTCACTGTATCTAGCGGTATCCGTTCATTCTGCAGGCTCGGTGCTCGTCCGAGAAGTCGAAGGAGTCCAAAAGCCGGTCTACTATGTAAGCCACGTCTTCAAGGACACGGAAACAAAGTACCCAGCCATAGAAAAGATTGTCTTAGCGCTTATCATGGCCTCAAGGAAGCTACGACACTACTTCCTGGCACACACCATCCTCGTCCTCAACGAGCGTCCCTTAGGGGATATTCTTGACTCCCCCGAGTCATCTGGTCGTTTGGAGAAATGGAGGTAGGAGTTATCTTAATTCGACATCGAATACCGCCCAAGGCAAGCTATCAAAACACAAGTCCTGGCAGACTTCATTGTCGAATGTACTATCCCCAACAAGGAGACAGTGTCGGCGTCAGTCCCCGGGTCTCAACGCTCGATCGAGGAGGGACCCGACTCCGTCCCCGATTGGGTCCTTTACGTCGATGGATCCTCTATCGAGGATGGAAGCGGTGTCGGCCTTATCATTCGAGGCCCGAACGAGGCCGGGATGGAGTACTCTTTGAAGCTCGGGTTCAAAGCCTCAAACAACGCCGTGGAGTATGAGGCCTTGCTAGCTGGGCTATGAATTGCCTCCGGGGTAGGGATGAAGACGATCCGAATTCGCAGTGACTCCTCCCTGGTCGTAATCCAAGTGACCGTCCGTTTCGAGGCCCGGGAGCCTCTGATAGTGAAATATTTAGCCGAGGTAAAAAGACTACGAAAAGATTTCGACGAAGTTCAAGTGGAGCAGATTCCTCGGCACCTAAACGCCTAGGCCGACGCCCTGAGCAAGCTGGCCTCCTCCTATATAGCTAACAATAAGAGGAATATCCTCTTCTAAGTCTTGCCACGGCCCAGCGTGGAAGACAAAGAAGCAGCACTTCAAATATACACTACTCAGGGGGAAGGCCGAGATTGGAAGAAGCCCCTCTTAGAGTTCCTGAGGGAATGTATTCTCTCAGAAGATCGAGGGGAAGCACGCCGCCTTCAATCCAAAGCTCACCATTTCGTCTGGAGCAATGGAAACCTCTACAAGAAGTTTTACACGCAACATCTGCTTCGGTGCGTTGACCCCCACGAAGCCGACTATGTCCTGCGTGAGATTCACGAAGGGGTCGATGGAGCACATCAAGGGGCCCGCACCTTAGTCTAAAAGACGCTACTCCAAGGATACTATTGGCCGGCGATTCATCAAGACGCTCTGAAGCTCGTCAGAAAATGCAAAAGCTGTCAACTTCATGGCAGCATACCCCGTCATCCGGCTACCGAGCAAATGGCCCTGACCTCCCCCTGGCCGTTTGCCCGGAGGGGAATGGACATGGTAGGCCAACTCCCTACTGGCACGGGCAAGCACAAGTACATCCTCATCGCGGTAGACTATTTTACGAAGTGGATCGAGGCCATCCCCATCTGAAAAACGGACGCCACCATGACCATCAAATTCCTGCAGAACAACGTAATATCCCAGTTCAGGATCCCGAGGTGTATTGTTACAGACCACAGGATGAACTTTGAAAACGACAAAGTCAAAGGATTCTGCAACGAGTACCACATACTAATGAAATTTGTCGCGGTAGCACACCCTCAATACAACAGGCAGGCCGAGGTCGCTAACCGAGACGTCAATAGAGGTCTTCGGACTCGTTTGGAAGGAAGACAGGGCAGCTGGGTCGAGGAACTTCCCCGGGTCTTATGGGTCCTACGCACATCGAAGAAGACCCCCACTGGAGAGACCCCCTTCAGCCTCTGCTACGGCACCGAGGCGATGGTCCCAGCAGAGATTGGATTGTCCAGTTATAGAGTCGAGCATTTCGACGACGAAACAAACACCTCGGCGCTCCGGACTAATTTGGACATCTTGCTAGAGAAGCGGGACCAGGCACAGATCAAAGCCGCCGCTTATCAACAGCAAACTGCTCGTTACTATAACGCATGAGTCAAACATCACACCTTCAAGACTGGGGATTTGGTCATGAGGCGGAACGAATTTATAGACCAAGGCAAACTGCACAAGTTTTCCCCAAAGTGGGACGGCCCATTCCTCGTCTCCGAGGTATTGCCCGGCGGAGCCTATCGATTGCAAGACGCGACTGGTCGTAAGTTCCTGCGACCTTACAATGCCGAAAAGCTCAAATTATACAAGCGAATTTGAAATTTGTATCAGTAAATATATGTTTCTTCTTTGCCAAAGCAATGCAAATTTTTCTAAGTCTTCTGAATTAGAAGAAATTTCTTCAATATGTTTCCCTCTTCCTCGGTTCGAAAGTCACGAGTTTTGTTTTATGAACATACTCAAACACGCAAAGAGGATAAAAAGAAGACAATAGTACATCGCAAAAGAAGAGTTTTATTCATCAAGGGTATTATGGGCTCCCCCGCCTCACACAAAAAAAAATTAAAATTACAACAAAGGGCGTAGTGGGTCAAGAAAACACTGCTGGTCGTACTCCGAGGAGATCGCCACTAGCCGAGCCCTTACTTCCTCAGCCCGCTCCCTCTGGTGTTGCCCGTGGACCCGCGATGCAATGGAAAGGCCCGAGGTCGCACCTGCCGGGCAGCCATCGACGGTTTTCCTCTTTTGGAAACACTCCAAAAGAAGGGCCGCCAATCGATCATGCCTATTCTTCGAGATGAGGCTGACGTAGAGCGTGTGCAGCTTATCGAGCGCCTCGTCCTGCAGATGCGGAGACAGGGCGTTGAACAAACCTGGGGACATCCTCCAAATGGCGTACATAAGCAATTGGAGGAAAGGCGGCCGCCGAGGAAAAAGGCGGCCGAAGTGGTCCTCTATGCGTTCGACCACAGTCCGGTACATCTCCTCTGTGCACTCCTGATCGTAGAGGTACACATCGTCACGGGAGATGATCTCTCCGATGGAGTAGATGAGCCCGGCCATTTTCAGAAAAGCAACGCTGAAAGAAACCCTTGTACCTTCTCAATTTATAGCCTCAATAAAATCCTCAGGGGCCGAGATTTGCACGAGCATGGGCGCGAATCTTGGGATATTTTCATAATACCCAATGCGGGGCTGCCGCGTGCGGCCATCCCGTATCTCATGGTCAACAGAAGCCGGAACGACGCGGATCTTGGAATGCCTCGCCTCACCTATGCGTTTCAGCCACGTGTCGCCCACAACGGCCACTCTTGCGGATTTTCACGCATCAAGGAAGATTGAACGACGCCTCATAAAACCGAGCAGCATCCCTGCTCGGTCCATTCTTAGCGGGTAACTTCCTACCCATCTACGCCAAGGATCAAAAGCCCTCACCAAGAGGCCACCGGGCAGCTTCCCTGCTCGGTCCATCTTTAGCGGGTAATTTCCTACCCATCTACGCTAAGGATCGAAGCCCTCATCAAGAAGCCACCGAGCAGTTTCCCTGTTCGGTCTATCCTTACCGGGTAACTTCCTACCCATCTACGCTAAGGATCGAAGCCCTCGCCAAGAGGCCACCGAGCAGCTTCCCTGCTCGGTCCATCCTTAGCGGGTAACTTCCTACCCATCTACGCTAAGGATCGAAGCCCTCGCCAAGAGGCCACTGAGCAGCTTCCCTTCTCGGTCCATCCTTAGCGGGTAACTTCCTACCCAACTATGCTAAGGGTCAAAAGCCCTCAACAAGAGGCCACCGAGCAGCTTCCCTGCTCGGCCCATCCTTAGCGGGTAACTTCCTACCTATCTACGCTAAGGATCGAAGCCCTCGCAAAGAGGCCACCGAGCAACTTCCCTGCTCGGTCTATCCTTAGCGGGTACTTCCTATCTATCTACGCTAAGGATCGAAGCCCTCGCCAAAAGGTCACCGAGCAGCTTCCCTGCTCGGTCCATCCTTAACGGGTAACTTCCTACCCAATTACACCAAGGGTCAAAAGCCCTCACCAAGAGGCCACCGACCAGCTTCCCTACTCGGTCCATCCTTAGCGGGTAACTTTCTACTCATCTATGCTAAGGACCAAAAGCCCTCACCAAGAGGCCACCGAGCAGCTTCCCTTCTCGGTCCATCCTTAGCGGGTAACTTCCTACCCATCTCCGCTAAGGATCGAAGCCCTCATCAAGAGGCCACCGAGCAGCTTCCCTACTCGGTCCATCCTTAGCGAGTAACTTCCTACCCATCTACGCTAAGGATCGAAGCCCTCGCCAAGAGGCCACTGAGCAGCTTCCCTGCTCGGTTCATCCTTAGCGGGTAACTTCCTACCCAACTACGCTAATGATCGAAGCCCTTGTCTAAGTGCCACAGACAGCTTTACTTCTCGGCCAACACCGACCAATTCAAACTTGGTACGCTAAGGGAAGTGGTCCCCTGTCCAACTCGAAGAAACGGACAAATCTACACCTTTCTACTCGAAGGAGTCTGCCGACGTATCTTATGTGAGCGATCGTCACCTCGACTTTGGGGGCACCAGGATACTGGCCTTTCTATACTTGGCAAATAATTGGCTTTCACTCGACGCGCGATCGCCATCTAAAAGACCGGTCATCGACCTACGGCCTGACTCGTGGGACGAGGAAAACACCAACAAGCTCACACAAAAAAACAATGCCTTGAAGAAAAATTAAAAACAACTTTATTCAAGATCTGAAAGTCTTTACAAGTCTTTACAAGGTACTATGGGCTCCTCAGCCTTACAAAATTGCCCGAAGGCTTACAAAATTCAAAAAAGAAGAAAGAAGAAGGCGGGAAAGCTCAGTTCTTGGGACCGGAAAGGATCTTGACCTGCTCTGCGCCGGCGTCGGGAGTTGGGGTGACGGCTTTAGGGTCGGCGCTCCCACCAAGGGCTTTGGCGCTGGGAGCCGGGGTGACGGTTTTTGGGTCGGCGCTCCCACCGGAAGCCTTATCTCCAGCTCTCCCACCGGCGGCACTCCCGGCGGCATCCCCCTGTGGCTCATCCTCGAAGAAGGGGTACTGGAGCCGAAGCTCACCATCGGCAAACCCCGGCATCAACGTCTTGACAGCGTCGAGGGCCTGGTGCCAAATGATGGCCGAGGCGTCAGCGAGGTCGGCATAGAACTGGTCCGACGTCTTGTACCTCTCCACTGACTTTGCAGCCCGGAGGTCAGCGAGCTTCACCGCCTCCTTCGCTGCCTTGGTTTCCCTCTTACAGGTGTCCCGCGACTTCTTCTTCGTGGAGTTTATCACCTTAGTCTCCTCCAACTTAGTCTAGATGGCCTTGTTGGATTCCTTCAGAAGGCGAATAGACTCCTTGCATTTGGAGTTCACCACCTCCTCGGCGGCCACCCGGGTGTCGAGGGCGGCGATCCTCTCCTTCGCCTACTGCAGCTCCAGGCACAAGCCCTCCTCCCGCGAGGAAGACTCGCCCGCCTTCTGCATCGCCGCGGCTATCTCCTCGGACTTCATATTGACGATGAGGGCACAGTGCTGGAGGGCATGAGGAAAGTAAAAAACGGGATTAAAAGTATCCGATCTAAAAATACTTGACGAAAACCTCAACGGAAAGCAGATACTGACCTGTACAGCCTTCTGAACGATGGCAGCCACTTGGGCCTTGAGGGTCCCCCAGGGAATTTTTCCCTCGGCCAATCGTTCCATCTCCGAAAGCAAGCTATCGGCAACAGAAAGTCCCAAGGGCACCTCGAAACAGACATCCTCCACCTGCACAAAGATCGGGGAAGCCAGAGATCAGGACACTGTCCACTTGTACCTCTTGAGGGGGACCTCGGGGGGGTCGGCTTCATCCTCCACCTCCCTCGCCCGGGACTCCGGTTTCCGAGTATGCTTATGGCTCTCCCCGCGGCTTGTTTCCGAAGCTCGGGGCGTGGTGGAAGGACTAGCTGGTGCGGTTGCCCTTAGGTCCGGGCTTGAACCGGGACGGGATGAGCTAGCGCCCCTGGTCTTCCTCCCCTTCTTTGCGGCTATGGCAGCCATGAATTTAGATCGGTCCATTTGCTCTGCAAAGAGAAAAATACACAAAGGGAGTTAGTGACACGGGAAAGAGTAAAAGAAAAACATTCAAGTCTAGACAAATCGTCCAAGCTCCTAACTTACCCACGAATCGGGTGGGGCTGAGCCCGGCCCAGCTAAGGGCCTGCTCGGATAGCAAAACGTCGTCCCGTTGGATCGGCTCCCACATGGACACCGCCTTCGCCTCGGGAGATGACGACTGCTTCACCCGCGGGCAGTCGGCCCTGTGCCACTGTACAGGCACGGGCCAATCCTCGCCCTCGGGTGGCCCGACGAATACGAACTTCTCCTTCCATTCGTGGATGGAAGAAGGAACTACTACTACCCCCGACCCAGCTGCCCCTCCCCTGCGTTTTTTAAAGAAAATTTACACCCAGCTCGGCTCGTCCTTACGAGTGCCGGGATGATTTTTATAACAAAGAAAGGAAAGGAGAAGGGTCAAGTTGAAGGGGATTTCTTCAAGTCTCAACCGGACCAGAAACCCGAGGAGAATTCTCCATGAGTTCGGCACTAGCTGGCGCGGGGCAAGTTGGAAGCAACGTAGTGCCCTGCATATTTCGGGGGGAAGGGCAGACGCATTCCAGCCCAAAATGCGTCCAAGTACACGGCAATCTCCTTGCCCTGCACCTGATCCACCCTCTCGCCCTCCCTATCCAAACGAACCTAATAGCTAGGAGGAATGTGGAAACGAGCCCGGATTGTGGTGAGCTCGTCCACATTCCTTAGGAGGGAGGGCGCATTGCGAGTATTCCCGATGCACGCTTTGGGGACCCTTCCCGCCGCCTGACCATGAGCGACGCGGGTAACCCTAACTCTACGAGGGGAATCCAACTCGGATGGGGCAGAGAAAGAAGCAGAAGAAGTCTCCTTAGACTCTACCCTAACTATCTCAACAGACTCCTTAGAGGAAGACATCTAACCTTATTCAAAAAGAAGGGGTCCTCTGAGGAAAAAGCGCGAGAAATCCGATCTAAAGGAAAGAGCGCCGAGCTATCTCTCGCAGCAATAGGGAAGTGATGGCGAAAGTGTGGACCATGAGGGGATCCCACCCCTATTTATAGTATTTTGGCAACGCATCCAACAGCTCAGATCATTTCCCGTCAAAACGGCGCTTCGTGCTTACCAGCCGTCGACGCTCCACGTGTCGCACAACCATTGGAGACGTCCCTTCGAGCACAAAAGACAGCGACGACCCGTCACGTCCACCAACCGGTGTCGGACACGTGGCCTGCGCCTCAACGAACGTACGATCGAATCGGCGCTCTCTCATTAATGCACGATCTCCTCTCTGATCCGCTGACGTTATCGAGGATATGCCTAAGCGCCTCGGAAATCCGCGCTGACAAGATCCTTAACTATGAGCTGAGCCTGGGGGACCGATCAGACTACTCTCGACCCGACCCATAAATAGGTTGGGATGATAGTGGGGGGCTGATGACGATGCTCATAAGTGGGAACTCCCCAGATCATGACATGTGGCGGATGTCGTGTCCCGGGAACACCGAAACAGGGCAAGAACCACACATTGGAGACGTCTCCCGGGCTATCGTCCCGCTGCCTTGACCCGACCTCCGAGGATTCCTTGAAGATTCCTGTGCTCGCCATGTAAATAACCATTGGCTCGCCTCCGAGCCCTCCTACATGTCGAGCTCCTCGGCCCTTCGCCTCCGAGTTATCACAGAACCGAACTAGCTCGGCCTCTCGCCCTCTTCTAGGCCTCTCACCGAGCTAGGCCTCTTCGGTTCTGTCGAGCGACCTAGAACGCAGGTCACAGGCGCCTCCGCCACGGCTCCGTGGATATCGCCGGACGCGAGATATCCGCGGCCCAACGATCTCACGTTCTACGCCGTCGCATCCCCTCATTAACGAGTGTATTTCGTCATTAATGAGAGATCCCGCCATTCACGCAGGCGTAACGCCAGGGTTGTAACGGCCGGTGAAGATCTCGCGCCAGCTAGCCCATGCGCGACCGCTATATAAACCCCTCTCTCAGACGACTCAAGTAACGCAATTTTATTCCAATAGGCCACTACTCTGCTCAAGTATCTCGGCTAACTTGATCGTCGGAGGGTCCACGGTGGTACAACCACCCCGGGACTTCTTTGCACGTAGCTCGGCTTCACTCCAAATCAAGCCCACTGAGATCCACACGCTCCAGGAGGCAACCATCAAACCCAATCTCAGCCGCTCATCGACGCTCGCGACAAATCGACGGAGGAAAACATCTGAAAGAGATCCAGACCTCCATCAGTTTCAGTTTACTCGATGCGAGCTTTTGGTATGTTGCAATTTGTAAGCTGATTATTGTACCAGGGGAGAGAGAGAGAGAGAGAGAGATTAAAGGCATGTATAAAGACATAAAGAGGTATGTGGCTAGAGAGAGGATGGTCCGGTAAAGAAGGACGCATCAAGAACCACACATTATGATGGGATCAAGGCAACATGCCAAAGTTCTCACTCGCTCACTCATATATAAAATACTCGCTGCATTTACTATATATATAAAAAATATTTAAGTAGGCATTCCAGCATCACTAGTGTTATGTTTGTTTGTGCTTTTTGATTCAACGAAGAAGAAGAAGGCCACGCCACCACCCAGCTCTCTTTCCTTTTGGTACCACGCAATATATATTATAAAAAAAGGTGTTACGGTTCAAGAAACAGCCACTGATGAAGCAGTGGGCTTTAATTAGCTTGGTTGCCTTTGGAGGCCACTAGGGTTTTGGTGGGTCCCACTTTTGGGCTCAATGTGATATGCATTATTGTGGATGCATGCATCTCTTTAGAGCTTGTCGTTGAGTTGTGCTTTTGATAGCTTTGTTATATACTAAATACGGGGAATGTGTAAACAAAATTAAATTAATGAATGGTTAGGCCACTCCATGATTTTGGGGTTTAATTGGAACTGGCTTAATTACTAATTTGTTTGTTTAGTGCAAGTTGAGCATGTCTATGTTTTTAATTACTCCTACATTTGTGGGTCAGTTGAAATCATGAGCTCATTTTGAAATTTGAAGTGGTTGTAAATTTTTGTCTCCATAGTGCGATAACTTTTCCTTTCTCTTTTCCTTTTACTTTTCCTTTCAACAGCTAAACTTATAAGCTCGATTCTAATACTTTATAGGTCATCAAGAATAGCTCATAGTGAAGCTGCTATCGAAATCGGTCGGACATGTTATATACTTTAGGACGGAATTGGATCATAATGGAAAATTTATGTAATTAATTTGATATAGCCCACAAGTAGGAACTGTTTAGAAATTAAATGGTGGGTACAGATCATTATAACAAATAGCTCATTGGGTCCACCTCAAAACACATAATAAATGCCTAACCACGGAACATATTTGTTTCACTCGATTAATTAAGTTTCCATCATACCAAAATTTATTTATTGTTTTTGTAAGTTACATAGGTTAAATGACCGTGAATACTTCTCAATGTTATATTACATAAGAAACCAATTTTATATACGTGTGTGTCAGTGAATAATGAAGAAAGGAGGTTTTAGGAGGCTTTTTCGTTAGGTGGCACCAAAATCTATATCCCCCACGATTTTTTTCGACGATCGGTACCCATTATCATCATCTTTATCATGTAAGATGTGGATACACAAAATTCCATGTGATTCAACTACCCGTTGAATTAGCAATGCAAAAAGTTCTATTGTCGCTAAACCGCTAATTTTGCATCCACTAAATCAACTCTAAAAAAGTGATGAGCTCACATGAAATTTGGTATATCCACATCGTACATGATAAAGATGATAATGATGGGTTCCGATTGTGGGGAAAAACCTTGGAGAATATATTTTTTCGACGACATAAGAATAAATTCACTCCAGCATCTTTCCTCTATTGTGTGTGTGTACTGAGAGAGAGAGACCCTAGGAGGTTTTTTGTGTCGGGCGGCGGAAAAAAGTACGCCCTCCATCATTTTATTCGACGATCGGCACCTTCCAACTTGATATTCATCCTTTAATTTGTCGCTAGACCAAATTTCATATGATTACAACACCATTTCACCGTTGATTTAGTGGGTGCAAAATTAACGGTTTACCGACAATAGAACTTTTTACATTGCTAAATCCACGGTGAAATGGTATTGTAATCATATATATCGACAAATTAGATAATGGATATCAAGTTGGAAGATACCGATCGTCAAATAAAATGATGGAGGACATATTTTTTTGCTGCAACCTAACGCAAAAAAGCCTCCCAGTGTCTCTTTCCTCCATATATATATGAGAATAATGGAGGAAAGAGGCCATAGGAGGGGATTTCCTCCTATGGCGTCCAAAAAATACAACCTCCACCATTTTTTCCGACGATCGGCATCCACCATCATCATCGTTATCATCTAAGATGTGTATACACCAAATTTCATGTGATTCCACCACTTTTTCACCTTTGAATCAGCAATGTAAAAAGTTCTATTGTCAGTAAACTATTAATTTTGCACCAACTAAATCAACGGTGAGAAAATGATATAATCACGTGAAATTTAGTGTATCCACATCTTAGATGATAAAGATGGAGGAGATGTATGCCGATCGTCGAAAAAAATCATGAAGGATGCATTTTTCCGACGCCATAGGGGGAAATTCCCTCCTATGGTACCTTTCCTTCATTAAACTCTCTCTCTCTCTCTCTCTCTCTCTATATATATATATATATATATATTATAACTTCTTGTTCTTTAGAGATCGTTCTGAGCCGTCTCTAATGCGTAGAGCATGGATTGACTCTCTCCTCACCGTGTGTGAATATATATAACGAATTCAATATCCTTCCACAAAGCACCAACAAGGATCCTGATCTCTCACCAGCCAAATTCCCACCAATGTCATCACTTGCTCTCTTTTTTGGTTCGACATTTTAATGATGAAAATCATCAAAAATAGACACGAAGAATGACGTGACATCGAAATAAATAGCGACCCCACGTAAGGAAACGCTTTCTACAATGCCCATGCCATGCATGCAGTCAACAATATTAGTCGGCATGAGAGAGATTTCTCTCCGACCACTGGCTAGCGCCTTAAATATCCAAATTTAATTTGTTAAAAATCTTTTAATTTTGCATGGTCTTAATTGAAAACTAACCAAATAATTATGGAAAAAGAAAGCATGAAATTAAGTGTAAATGCGATTGATTGATTGATCGCAACATGTTTGAATTAAGAGCGGCCCCTGGTGGAAAGGCATGCATGCATGCTGCAAGCGGTCAAGATTCACGTTGCATAATTTAATATATTAATTATTCTCATCGACATTTAATTGATCACTGGTACAAAGATGCCTTTACCTTATGGATGATAAAATCCGTAGAAGCAATTTTATGTTTTGCCTGCGGATAAATCTGCGAGGACTAGAAATGCTCCTACGGATTAGACCGCATGGGCATATATAAATAAAAATTTGTTAAAATTTAACATATACAGTTGTACCTACGGTACCGCAAGAAAAGACCCTACGGATATATCCGTAAGGGCAAAGTAGAGGATTTTTTTTTTTTTAAAAATGTTTATCCTCCCTGTTACGCACAGTACCCTAATTCCCAATTATTTTTCCCCCCAAAATTTCCCCGTCCTCATCGCCTCCCCCCTCCTCATCGCCTCCTCCAACCTTTCGTCACCTCCTACGACCTAGTCACCTCCTCTCTCGTCGTCTCATTCGACCTCCAACGCCGCCTCCATCATCTCCAGCGCCGTCTCGATCGATCGTCCCCTTCTCGTCAACGTCGATCGCCATCCTCTTCATCAACGTCGAGTTCCTTCCCTGCTCTCTCCTCACCGTCGAAATCCTCAACTGATTAGTTAATTTATTCAATTTTAAATTTTATTTTCCTAAATTGAATTTGGTGGATAAGTCTTTAATATGGGGATTTTGGATTGTCGGTGGTAGGTGGTGGAGGTTATTTAGGGTTGTTTGGGAATGTGGATGGTGATGATGGTTGTGGTGGGTGGGGAAAAGGTCGGGAAAGGCTGACGGGAACCTGGTAGGTCGGGTGAAGGCCAAGAAAATTAATTTTAGATGAAATTGGTGGTGATGGTGAGGAGGAGAAGAAAATTGGTTGTGGGTTAGGATTTGGTTAGGGTTATGGTTAGGAGTGGGGCTAATGGTTAGAGAAAGGTTTAGCATTAAGGTTAGGATCATGGTTAGGATTAGAGTTTAGTGAAAAAATCTATGGCTATGGGTAGTTCATTGAAAAATTTATAGGGGTGGGATTAATTAAGTCTAGAATTAGGGTTAAGATAATTAAGGTTAGGGTTAAGATAATTAAGGTTAGAGTTAAGGGTGATGGTTATGATTAGAGTATTTTAGTGTCAGTATAAGTGTATGTATATGTGTTTGTGATATATATGATAATGATGATGGTATGTGTGTGTGTGTTTGTGATAATGTTGATGATGGTATGTGTGCCCGCGCGTGTGCGTGCGAGATAATGTTGATGATGATGTGCGCGTGTTTGTGATGATGACGACGATCTCTCATATTAAATAAGGCCAAATCCTAATTTAAAATTTAACACCTGAACTAAATCTAAAATTTTAAACTTAACACCAGAACCAAATCCAAAATCTTAAATTTTATTAAGAAAACCCTTAACTTTAAAATTTTTTACCCTAAACTAAAAACTTCAAACTCTTGAAATTGAAACGTAAACGTAAAACAAATTCAGGTTAAATTTTATAATAAGTGTAAATATGATAATCGATAATAATATGAAATTTTCATATGCTCATCAATAGTCATATATGAAAATCAAAGTGCGTCTTAGTCCCCATTTATCGGTTAACATACGTTCGATATTCGTCGTGATATAAAACTAAACGAATGTTATTAAATATCGAACGGTAATGTTCGGTGCTAACAACCATCGTGTAGTCTATGTGACGAGAAAATTCAATCGTATGATGGCCGATAGATTTGTCCAGTTTGGACAGGTTAGGAATGTATAAAGCAAACACCTGTATTCACTTGTGTTTTCATTCGTTTCGGATTATTTCGTCGGCACTTTTCCGCTGGTTCTTCGTGTGTAAACATAGATTATATGTTCATTTCAATGTTATTTCACAGTATTAAAATGATTATATATTCTATTACAGTGTACTCGAAGAACAACATGGAGGTGCTACCGAAATTTTCTCGAAACGGATGAAAACACAAACAAATAGATGTCTGATCTATACATTCTTAATGGGATAGAAATCTTACCCCCGACAGCCGAAATACACACATACAACACGAATACACAACACATGCACACACAAAGCACATACACACTAATAATTCTACACCTAAGCGAAATCATAAATTAAAACACACATACACAGAATACAACTCATACTTGGGTATCTTTAAACATAATTTTGTTAATCGATAATTTATCTTTTTCATACACAGATTTCTTAATGTAGTCATCATAAAAAAACCAACTTCCATAACTTACAATTTATATGTTATACAGTCTAATATGGCCCACGAGTACATCAGAGTTAAGAATTAGATGTATGTTGATTGCAATAACGCATGCAATCTAAGTTTGTCGCAGGAGTTGTTGCTTTCATTGAATTTGCACGCGCACATAATAAGAACGTGTTAGAGAAGATTCTCTGTCCGTACGATAGATGTGGGAATAAGTTCTGACAGAAGAAAGAAATCGTAGAGTTTCACATCATTAAACATGGTTTTACTAAATTTTATACAACTTGGCTATATCACGGGGAAGAAGAAGAAGAAGACAATAATGCGGTGGAAGAAGAAAGAGAAGACAGTAATGCGGCGGAAGAAAAAGAAGATAACTTCTTTCCCGGAGAAGAAATGGAAGATATGGTACAGGCTGCCCTAGGTGATAGTAATCCTACCGAAGAAGATATTCCTTCCGGTCAAGGACCGCATGCGGACAAGTATGAAAAGTTCATGAATGATGCTAGAAAACCAATTTATGAAAATGCAAAGTATTCCATCATATTATGGTTCGTCCAACTTTTCCAGATTAAGTGCCTAAATGGATGGAGTAACAAGTCATTCACGATACTTCTGAAATTCTTGAAAGATTCTATGCCCTCGGGAAATAACGCGTTCGAGAGCTGGTATGAAACCCAAAAGATGATGTCTGATTTGGGTCTGAACTGTGGGAAGATTCATGCATGTCACAAAAATTGCGTGTTGGACCAGAAAAAAAATTCAGATTTGAAAATATATCCAACATGCGAAAAAGCCAGGTATAAGCCGAAAGAATCTAATAAGAAGCCAAATATATCTTTCAAGATAGCACGATATTTTCCCATAACACAGAGTCTGCAGAGACTATTCAGGTGCAAGAAGACAGCCAAGCTAATGATTTGGTATCACCGTGCTGCTCCAAATGAAAATGGAAAAATGAGTCATTCAAGAGATTCACCGGTATGGAAGGATTTCAATAGGACGCATCAAATATTCAATAGTGATCCTCGTAATGTCAGGCTCGGACCGGCTAGTGATGGCTTGTGCCCATTCAACTATATGGCTGGAAGCCACATCAAATCACCCGTTGTAATAATGGTTTATAATCTGTCGTCTTAGTTGGATATGGATCAATCCTACTTTATGATGTGTCACGCCCCGCTTCCCAGTATACAGGCAGAGGACGCGACGAGGCCGCTACGTATTTACTCTGAAGTAAACAAGCTAAGCGTATCTATGCAATATAAGTAAAATGCACAAGAGACAATGTCAATGGATATAATTGAACAACAACTTTATTTGTTAAACATTCTTTTTACAATACAATTGAAAAGTAAATACATGAAATGGAAAGCAATGCCTAAACAGTGGCATAACAGAAATAAAAATACCGAAATGAAATGTACAAGTAGCTAAAACTCTGGGTCGAAGGCTGGCTGATCCAAGTCCTCGCCGGTGGGCTCGATCTCCTGAAGGTCCGATCCACCTGACAACATTCCAAAAAAGAAAGAGAATGAATGTCGTCAGCGAACAATCGCTCGGTAAAGAGAGACAAAAATAGAATAGACAGAAAAAAGATTATAACTGGTATAATGTCTGATTGTTATGTTAACGCAGTTGTTTGTAGCTTGGTACAAAAAATGCCAGTGTATACGAGAGGAGTCCCACTATTCCGGAGAGTAAGGTATATAGAGCACAAGAAACCGTTCAGCCACGGTACAACGACAATTGAATTCAGGTTAGGTGTATTATGGTTATAGTCTCGTGCCACTTCTAACACCTTCCGTACCAGTCTACCCCTTATAAACCCCGCGGTGTCCTGATTGTATTGTTTGAACTGTATATTGTATATAGATGGATGACTTGCCGAAACCATGATATCAGTAATGGAACGGATATAATGGATGAACATGTAGATGGAATATTTCCATGGTTCGGTTCAGTCAATACAGATTGATTAGATTGAATAGACGGATTCATAGATCCGTTTTGTATTGTAGTTTTGTAATTTCATACTTGAATCATATTCAAGTCGGATTGATTATATTGTGACTCGGTCTGAGTCGTACAATTAGAAAAGAAATTGAATCCTGAATTATGTTTTGGTGCTATCGGTAACTGCTGCACATGGACGGCAGGATTTGTGTCTTTTTCAAAGACAATTACCGTGTTGATAACACCGTTGTTTAGATTGTCTATCTTAGATAGGCAAGTACCCATATTCTTCGGCTTCTTGAGACTCAAAAAAACTGGTCCCGCTTAAACCAATATTTACTAGGGTCCTTATTGCAATTTATATAACTTGAGGGGGTTTTATGTAAAAATAATTTTTATATACTTTCAAAATAAACCTCAAGTATTTATTTATCGTCTTTAGGGTTTTCATGGAGGTAAATTTTAAAATATAACGTTTACTAGTGAATAGAACTTAGATTGCATTGTATATGGTATTTTAATGAATTGTATTGATTTGTAATAGTGGGTTCATGAAATATGTAAATCTTTTCTTTTTGTTTAGAAAGCATGGAATATTTTTATTTATATGTTTAAAATAAATTTTATTTATTAAGTAGAAATCGCATTTTTTCTTAAAAATTGCATTAAAAATTCCATCAAGATCGGATGCTCCGTGAGGGGGCCTGCATCTCGCTCTACTAGGCCCGAGAATGTGCGATAACCCGCACCATTCCTATCGGGATCCCCAAAAGTGGGTTGTAGAGGCGCATTTGCAAGGAATTAAATAATACACTTTGGAAGAAAACGGTTTTTGATAGTTCATGGTATTTAAATGTAAATTCATATTTGTCCCAAAATATTATTTTCATGCAATCGTACTGTATCAAGATATGTGTTGTGAGAAATAGGTCATTATCTCGTGAGATTTTTCTAAAGGTAATATAAGTAAATATGATAAAAGATATCGTATGTAAAGTTTATGGTATTTAAACGTAAAAGTGCAATAAAAGTTACATAGCATGGTATTTTTTTGTGAAATACCCAAATTAGCAAAAAATATGATTTTACAGGTTTATCATTAATTTTACCAATATATAAAAATTTACTATGATTTTTCCATGTTTTAATAATTAAGGAACTAATTATCCATATCCTTTATTCATCATTGTAGAATAATTACATTTATTCCTGCAAAAGTTGTCATGATCATGATATTCATTTTAAGACTTAGTTTCATATGTCCAAGTAAGAATCCGAGATTGTTCAATAACCCGTGATTTTATCGTGAAGGATAAATGATAAAAGTTTATTATATTATTATGGTTTAATATCATTTTTAATTGTCAAAAAACCGTAAAATAGATAATGTGGTCAAGACATTATAATTAGGTCCTGAATTTTTTTTATAGATAGATATTTTCATGATGAAGATAACAAGAGCTCAAGTGTTGAGAGATCTTACCTGAAATGATCTAGAAAAATGAAAGTCGGCGAGAGTCGGATTGTACGAGAAACGGTATATCTTGAATTCAAAATTTTTTATGCCTTTGGAGCTTATTCCAGAGTGTATAAGACTCAAAGAGAAAGCTCTGGAAATTTTTTGAGATTTTTTTGTTGAACATATATTTTTTGGTGAATTTTAGAATTTCAGGGCAATTTATAGGGATTTCTAGGATTAAATTATTATTATAAAAAAATTTACTGCTGCAGTAATTGACAAGATCCAACCGTTGATTTGATCAGATCCGACGGTCTATATTTTATCACGTGTGAACAGGAGTGGGACCCGGCTGGGTTGTTGTGGATGATCCTTGACCGTTGATCGTTGATCCGACGGTCCAGATCGTTGATCAGACAAGATCCCTTTTTTTTTAATAAAAACTGTCGGCAGAATCTGGACCGTTGGTTTTTAAATTTGATGGTCCAGATTTATTCCAGCTCAAAAAAAATAAAATAAAATAATTTTTAATATTTAAAATTGTTTTAAAAATTGTTTTTGGCTTCTAAAAATTATTTTAAAATAGTAAAAAATATTTTAAAAATCTAGAAAAATTATATAAAATGTGTTTTGATATTTTATATCTTTTGCAACCAATGGTTTAAAATAGATCTTCTTGTCGGTTGTAAAATTTTTTCCCTTCGATAAAAAAAATATTTAAATTCTTAAAAAATTCTCAAAAATTCCTAAAAATTCCTAAAAATCATATTAATTTATTTTAATCATGGAAAAATATTTTTAAAGTGTTTTCTACCAATATAAACAGTACAATAATTGTTTTGACCTCGGAAAAAATTATAAAATGTTTTTATTACGTATCTAAGGTACACAGTCGTTACATGATGCCACTTCTTATTGACGGACCAAACTTACCGGGAAACAATATCGACGTCTATCTCCATCCTTTGATCGATGAGTTAAAATGTTTATTCATTGATGGTGTAGAGACCTACGATGCAAACACAGATACAACCTTCATGATGCGTGCAGCTTTAATTTGGACATTTAATGACTTTCCTGTATATGAAATGCTATCAGATTGGTCCGTACATGTCACAAAGCATGCCCTTACTACCATCAAGATACAATATCGAAATGGTTGAATTTTATCTGGAAGGTTTGTTATTGCGGTTATCGGCGTTTCCTGCCACTAGATCATCCCTACATATTAGACGATACTCACTTTAATGGTCATCAGGAGTTTCTTGGGCCTCCAGCTACATTTTCTGGAGAGAATGTAATTGCTCAATGGGATAGTTTAATGTGAATTTTGGAATAGATCCAGCAAAACAAAACAAACCACCCTACTGGAACAAATTAAGTATTTTCTACGAGCTTCCGTACTGGTCAACAAATTTAGTGCGTTATTGTCTGGACGTCATGCACATAGAGAAAAGAGTATCCGAGCACGTACTTAACTTGTTTCTTTGTAAAGACGGAAAATCGAAAGACAATCTCCGTGCTCGGATGGATCTTCAGCACTGGGAAATCAGAAGTAAATTGCTTCCTAAACCAATAGCGGGTAAATCGGGCAAATTTGTACTTCCCAATGCTACGTATCATATGTCACTGTCATGCCCCGCTTCCCAAGATACGTAAACACGGCACGTGACAGAGCCAACCATGCTACCTGTGGTTAGGAATTATCTCTCCACAGTTACATTACAGCTGTCTATCGGATATCAAGAACAGTAAAATATATAATCTAACTAACACATGTCCATCTGACACAATAAATAGAATCAAGAAATGCATATAGCGGAAATGAATTAAGATTTAAATAAAAAGAATCTCTGAATCACGTCCCAATACGGGCTCACATCAATAAAAATAAAATTGCTGAAATAACCAAACTAAGAGTTTATAAACTAAAATAGCTAGCTCCTCATTGCCCGGCTTGATTGCTAAAGCACTCCTGATCCGTCTGCGATAAAGGTAGAGAAACCGGGCCATATAAAACCTAGACGTCAATGCGTCATAATATTAAAATAATAGCAATGACCAGGATATGATGATATAATTAAATCAGAATATAAATAAATAACATAGATATAAATAGTGAGCTATATGTATGTAATGTGTATCCTAAATTCTGTACATCTAGCTTATCTATTCTAGAAGTCTTTGAAATCAATTTAATGTAATTCTCATCGTAACTCAATAGTATATATCCCGTTCATGCCCCACGGGACCACGGTACGATATATCCGGTTCATTCTCCACGGGACCACGGTACAATAAACAATAATTTATTCCGTAACGCCCGGAATCACGACAAACAATAATAATATTCTCTTGAGTTACGTTTCGGTTAAATTCTTGATTTTCACTTTTCCCCCAAGGTTCTGTATTCAAGTCAGGTATTGCCAATATAATCTAATGCCAACACAGGATCAATCGGGTACAGGTTTTGTCTATGCAGACAGTAAGTCACGTCCGTCAAGACAATAAATCAGGATTGTCGGCATTAACAATAAGATCCGAGTAACAGATCTGGTACTGTGTCGTGAACATGTCATGTAATGTATATTAACCCAAATAAATGCCAAATGTAAAACTGTAGTCAATATCGAAACATGGTAAACACAATCAATACCAGAATGCATATGTATCTATCTATAATAACCATAATACGTCCATTACCATGTATGATACAATCTAGATAACATATTGAACTAATATAGTAGTATAATAACGTTGTGATATTCCGGAATGCAACTAGATAAGCTATTATCGGTACGGATAAAGACGGATGCTATAAAACTTTAAATCGGTAATATTTGCTGAATATTAAACACATGCACTTGTTCCCCCAAAATTTAAACATAATAAAAGAGCTAAACTCTGTTAAAAATTTATTGAGACAGCGTTTCACATACCCCTCATGAGGGCGTCGGCGCCTCACGATTAAATCCTATAGTGGCGCCGCACGTGAAGCTCACGTGGGCGCCAATGTGCAAAACACAAGAGCACCTAGAATTAAATTCTTAAATGACACCCACGTGCATGACACGTGAGCACCGGCGCCCAAATTAAAATCAAGTAGAATTAAATTTTACATGAGAATATTTTCCTAAAAATTGGGATACTCTCTATTAAACAGAGCTGTTGGATCAAAAATCCAATGGTGATAATAAATCATCAAATAATAGAATTAAATTCTATTCCGAGGAATATTTTTCCTCAATCTTTACAAACAAAAAAAAGATTGCTCTCTGTAAAACAGAGAGCCCTTGAATTAAAAATCCAATGGTGATTAAAAATCATCGTTTTACAGAATAAATTCTGTATATGGGAAATTTTTTCACCAATCTTGTTAAAAACAAGAAAATACATTCTGTAAAACAGAAACATTTGGATCAAAGATCCAACAGTGGGTACAATTCACTAAATCAATTTTAAGACCAATTAAATCAATTGGAATCTCTCAATGAGAGATTTTCTCAAAACTAATTAACAATTTGCCTCTACTATATAAAAGACCCGAGACTTCAAGTCTCAAATAGAGAGAACCCCCCCCCCTCCATAAGCTTCTGAAAAATACATAAAGTTTTCAAAACAACAGAGAATTCAATTCTCAAGAAAAGAAAAAGACTTTCCTCCTCAAAACCCTAGGTAAAAAAAACACCGAGATCAAAATATCTCTTTTTACCTATCTAAGGGTGTAACGATCCTGAATTTTCTGTACAAAATTTTCTTTTAAAAGTACAGAAAGGAGTTTGCAAGCCTGATTATACTTTAAATGTTGTTTTTGTTTAAGAACAATAAGAAAACACTTGTAGCTCATTGGTAAAATCTTGCACTGCTGTGATATAACCCCTGTGTTCAAATCCCTTCACCCACATATTATTTTTACTGATTTTTCTTTTAAACTTTTTGGAAGCCCAAAAGTTTACACGTACACTGCACGTAAAATTGAAAAGTCCGAGAAAATAAACATGTGCAAAAGGGTATTTAAATAGATTATGATACGTGGCACAAATCCAAGACCTCGCTTCACAAGAATGGCCGGTGAGATCCCTCCCCAGACCGGCACTGCCAGGTCCCCCCCGTAGGTAATGCCCCCAAACTCTGCACACTACACGTCTTGGCCTACCCCACTATCCCTATACTGTTTGATTTTCCTGCATTTATTCAGAGAGTGTTAATTCACCTCTTTAATCCTATTTTAATGCATTTTTAATTCTCTCTTCATTCTCAAAGGCCTAAAGTATGTGTTCACGCAGAAAGAGCTCAACATGAGGCAGCGTAGATGGTTAGAGCTGATGGCTGACTATGATCTTGATCTAAAATACCATCCAGGAAAAGTTAATGTGGTGCTGGATGCTCTAAGTCGGTTGCTAGTGATACGGATGTTGACTGCACAGAAGGAGATTATAGCTGATTTTCAGAAGTTCATGTTGGAGATTGTACTACCAGATTTTTCGGGACAGTTGATGCAATTGAAAATACAGTCATACTTGATCGATCACAATAAGGCAGCACAGTTGCACGATCCAAGATTGCAAAAGTTTCGAGAACAAGTAGAAGCAGGACTTCGAACAGATTTGTTGATTCATGAAGATAGTTCGTTACGATATGAAAGTCGTTTATGTGTGCCTAAAGGAGATGTTCGTGAAGAAGTCACGAAGGAGGCTCATAGTTCGGCATATTCAGTACATCCAGGAGGCACAAAGATGTATAGAGATCTGCGACAATATTTTTTGTGGGAAGACATGAAAAGGGAGACTGCTCGCTACGTATCGAAGTGCTTGGTGTGTTAGCAAGTCAAGACTGAATATCAAAAAGTAGCTGGTTTGTTGCAACCACTTTCGATTTCTCAATGGAAGTGGGAATATATAACCATGGATTTCGTGACAGCATTACCACAGAGTCCGAAGGGCTATAACGCAGTTTGGATGATTATTGATCGATTGAGCAAGGCAGCTCATTTCATACCATTTTGTGTTGGTCAGTCGACGGAGGATTTAGCAGAGTGTTACATGTAGGAGATTGTGAGATTGCAAGGAGTACCCGTGAGTATCGTTTCCGATCGTGATACTCGATTTCTATCATACTTTTGGAGGAGTTTACAGAAAAATTTAGGAACTCTCTTGGAATTCAGCACGGCCTATCATCCTCAGACAGATGGTCAGTCTGAAAAAACGATCCAAACTCTTAAAAATATATTGAGAGCATGCATATTAGACTTCGAGGGTTCATGGGAGGATCATTTGCACTTAGGGGAGTCTTCTTATAACAACAGTTTTCAAGTGACTATACAAATGGCTCTATTTGAAGTATTATACGGTCGTAAGTGTCGCTCGCCTGTCTGTTGGGACGATATCGGAGAAAGAAGATTATTGGGACCAGATCTTATTGTGAAAACGGTGAAGAAAGTTAACGTGATCCGAAATCATATGAAGGGGGCACACGATCGATAGAAAAGTTGGACTGATACTGGACGAATACCTTTGGAGTTTGCGGTTGGTAACCTTGTGTTCTTGAAGATATCACCAACTAGAGGAGTAATCCAATTTGGTAGTCGTGGAAAACTCGGTCCTCGATTCGTGGAGCCTTTCGATATCAACGAGCATGTTGGAGAGGTATCTTATCGATTGGTTTACCACCATCCTTGGCAGGTGTTCATGACGTGTTTCATGTATCTCAACTCCGCAAGTATGTTCAAGATGAGACGCATATCCTAGATCACTCGGAACTAACAGTAAAGGAAGATTTAGCGTATGAAGAACGACCAGTGGCTATTGTGGATCGACGAGAAAAGTCCTCAAGAATAAAGTTATCCCATCAGTACTCGTTTCGTGGGGAAATCCTTCGCATGGAGAATCTACTTAGGAACATGAAGACGAGATCCAACAAAAGTTTCCACACATCTTTTCTTAGATCCGCATCTTCTTGTCTTTTTCCTGTTCCGTGAATTTCGAGAATGAAATTCTTTTGTAGTTGGGTATAATGTAACACCCTAGTACATTTGTACTATATATTTTGGTATTTTAGATTTTGTGGTAAAATTCCTTACTATTGCTGTTATTGGGTTGTGAATGATGCAATTAGTAACTGTGGTCAGTATCCGACCCGACCCGCATGTTTGAAACCCAATATGGTGCGAGATTATATCAAATATTTGTTGGTACAGTGTATCCATGTGAATCGAGTACTAAATATATATATATAATATATTTTAAGCTCTACATATCTCTTTATAATATAAGATAAGAACAAATAATATTCTTTTCCTATCTAGCCTTGCATGGCAAATTATCCCATATTAGGTTGTTGCGCCTATATATCATATTCATATGCTCAGTTATAGAAAGAAAAATAATTAGAAATTTTTACGTATATTTACTTAGATTTTATTCGGGATATATGTATTTAATTACAGAATATTTCTTTATAGTTAAAATTCTTATGTATGCTCTTTATATTTGAAAACTATATTTTTTGAAGGGAAATGGGTAATATCTGGAGTATTCTGGTATTATCTGTAAAATCCTACAATATATATACAATATATTACTATAACTATAATATATATATAACAGTGTGTGTGTATATATATATATATATATATATATATATATATAGACACACACACACATAAATATATACATTATATTAATAAATTTAATTATTATAAACTCTCTCTCCCCCTTCTCTCTCTCTCTCTCCCCCCCTCAATACACACACACACACATTTATATTAATAATATATATTATATTAAAAATATTATACAAACTCTCTCTCCCCCAGTCTTCATCTCTTTCTCCTCTCGTGCTCTTCTCTCACGCCGAACCCTAAACCCACGCCCTGCCGTCTCGTCGCCGTCCTCATATCCTCGTCATCAACACCCCCGTCTCCTCCTCTTCCTCGTCGTCACTTCCTCCTCCTCATTTCCCCGAAGTCTCACCCGAGACGACCCCAAAGCCGAGAACCCATCACCTTCTTCCTTGTCAACCTCACCGCCTTACCCGGCCACCGCCCGCACCCTCCATCGCCTTTCTCTTCTCGTCTTCATCACCAGAGCACCCACACCACCACCGCACCTTCCCCTTCTTCTCCTTCTCGTTCCCGATCACCATCCAGCTCCTCACGGCCACGACACCTCGTCGTCAACCACGTCTCCCCGTTACCTCGTCACCGGCCATCTCTCTCTTCCTCCCTGTCTTCGTTGAACCCCAGAACCCCAACAGCCTATCTCTTCTTCTTCTTCTTCTTCTTCTCTCGGTCTCCGAATTGGTGTTCGCCGGAGTTGCTCACCGCCGACAAGCACAATCCAGACGATCCAGTCACCGTCGTCGTCTAACCCAGTTACCACGTCACGCAGCTGCTCAGTTCAGGTCAAGTCCTACGTACATGGGTTTTGTATCGAGTCGTTATTCGGTTTTCGGAACGTGACATAAATATATTCGTCATGAGATTTCGATCAGGAAAGTTATAAACTTGCAACATGCTATTTTGTTTATATCAATATTTATATGATTAATTATAGTACATGTGTTTTAACATTCAACAAATATTATCAATTTACAGTTTTATAGTATCAGTCTATATCCTTACCAATAATGGTTTTATCTAATTGCATGCCGGATCATCATAATATTAGTATAATTTTATATCCGTTCAGTAATCTTTATCTAGATTGCTATATACCTGGTAACAGAAGTAAACGGTTATTACAGATAGATACATATACATCCTGGGCATTAGTTATGTTTACCGTGTTTAGATATTAGTTACGGTTTTACATTTGGTGTCTATTTTCATTAAAATACATTGCCTGACTTATACACGAGACATTACCAGACCGGTTACTTGGATCATCCGCTAATGCCAACAATCCTAACTTGCTGTCCTGATGGACGTGACTTGTTGTTTACATAGACAAGACCTGTACCTGCTTGATCCTGTGTTGGCATTAGATTGATATCATCAATACCCGACTTGAACACAAAACCTGGGGGTAAGGGGCAATCAATAATGAAACCTGACTTGTAACTCAACAGTTCGATACTTCCAGAAACTGATCAGTCGATACGGACTTCGGTCCCGGAATGATGTTGCTGATATCATTCGTCTGTACATGATACATGTTTTTACTGCTTAGCGGCACGTCTCGAATTTAGCCTTGAGAGTCTTGACCGTGGTCCCGAACACGCACAGGATATTATTGAGTTACATCAACGATTCCATTTAATTGATTTCAAAGACTTGTAGAATGGATAATCTAGAAGCACAAATTTTAGAATACACATCACATATATATAGCTCACTGTTTTACACCTGTGTTTATTATTTATACCCATGTTTAATTATAGCATCATATCTTGATTATTACTATTATTTTGATATTTATGACGCACTGACGTCTGAGTTTTGCATGGCTCGGTTCCTCTGACCTTGTCGCAAGAAGATCGGGAGTATTTAGCAAGCAAGCCGAGCAATGAGGAGCTAGATGTTTTGTTTTAGAGATACTTAGTTTCTTTTATTTCCGTAGTTTTGTTTTATCGATGTGATCCCATAAGGGATGGGTTCAGATATTATTATTTATTGGATCTTGATTCATTTCCGCTATATGCATTTCTAGACTTTTATATATTGTGGCAGATAGACATGTGTTAGTTAGATTTTCTTTACTGTTCTTGATATCTGATTGACAGCCGTAATGTGACTATGGAGGGATTTTTTCCTAACCATAAGTAGCATGGTTGGCTCTGTCACGTGTCGTATTTACGTATTTTGTGAAGCGGGGTGTGACAGTGTAGGAGCGGGTGGCGGAGCAGGCGGAGGTATCGGGGATTGATTTCAGTGGACAGATCGATTCGATCGTACCGACCCCGGTCCTAAATGCCGCATACGTTGGGCACCATAGAGGTCGGGAGAGAGGCCAGGACTTGGTCCTAGTAGGGCCCATATGAAGTTGGTCTCCATTCCGGCGGTTACTTCCACTACCGCCGTGAGCGACGTCTGGAGCATGATGTTGCCGCATTGAAGACCATCGTCAAGGAGTTGAAGGTGATGTTGGTACATATATTACTTATTATAGTAAAATATTATATCACATTATAAATAGTAGCATATGCAATATTAGTAGCATGAGTTTATTTGGTTTTAGACTTAAATTTGATTAATCAGACTAACATAAACTATCTAATTAAATTGAACTCTGCAGTCATAATCATGCCATATCTTTCTTTATTTTGCAGTTTAAAAAATTATGATTATCCAAACTTCAAACTTGAGAAGAAAATATTGCTTTGTAAATTAGATAACACCAAAACTGAGCATCCAATTAAGGAGAGATACGGGCTTACAAGTTATAGTAGGTATCATTTCCACCTTCACTTAAAATAAACTACGGTTTTCCAAACTAGATACCCAAAGTAGACCTAAATTTCTAAGTATTCTTAGATTGGGGAAAAAGGTATAGCCCTGCATGTGTGGAATTTCAACATGGTTTAAATTCTCATACATAACATATGAATTTCAACAGAACGTATGGAATCTCAACAAAGCATATATAAATTCGCAGTTCCGCGATAATCCGATATTGATACGAATTCGATTAAAATCCAGTACACCGTTCTTATTCGTTTATTACACAAACACAAAATTTTACAAATTCTGCAGGCTACTTCGGCTGCGGCTCCACATGGCTCTCCTTCGGCTATGGGTTCGCAAGTCTCTCCCTCGGCTGCGGTTGCACAGGCCACTCCTATAGCTCCACAACCCACTCACATTCCTGCACGGACCGCTTCTTCATTAGTCGAGTTTTTATCGACCCAGGGCTGTACCGAAGAGCAGATGCGCCAGATTACAACGTTTAATAGAGGTGGAGGAGCTAGACCGAGTTAGAATAGGTTTATTTATATTTTTTAGGATGGATGTACTTATTTGATACATATTGTATGTTTTGGATGATATTGGTGGTTGTTTGGATATTTACGATAATTTTATATTGATTTCATATTCTGTTTGTTTGTTTGTTTTATATATTATGCGTGAGATGTTGTCTATGAATATTTCTGCATTTAGTTATATAATATAAATATTATTGTGCACAGGACGGAAAAAAAACGGGAAAACCCATTTTAAAAAAACCCTGATATAATATCCCTAAGAATTAATCCGTAGGGGCAACTGTTGCACCTACGGATTAATCCTTAGGGACAATTATTTCCCCTACACATTTCTCCGTAGGGACAAAATATCAGAATATCTGATATTTTGTCCTCATGGACTCGGTAATATGGGCAAAATTTGTCCTTACGGATAAATCCATAGGGGTATTTATAAGGCCCTACATATAACTATGTTGGTACAACTATTTTATTTTTTTAATAGAAAAATTAAAAAAAGATTGTCCTTATGAAGCAATCCGTAGGGATAATTGCCCCTGCATTTAAAGCCGTAGAGGCAATTTTTAATTCCGTAGGGGCATATTCAAGACGAAAACTTACTCCTGCGGCTTTTCGACCTACGGAGATATTTTAGGTCCCTACGGATAAATCCGTAAGGGCTGCTGTTTGTCCCTACGGATAAATACTTATGTGCAGGTGGATATTGTAGTAGTGAATATGAGAGCTATGGATTTTGATTTGAGAGTTTAACCAATGGATTCTCTTGGTTTAGGTCGTTGGTTGATGTTTACCTATTGATAATGTCCACTATTTCATACTGGAAGCTGGATTTTCTTCAAATACTTTAATTTTTCTTTTCTTATTACCGTGAAATTTGATATGTACTACTACATAACCTATATAACACATGTAGATCACAACGCTCAGTATGGATCGGTGAAAGACACCACGATTAATGTGTTTAAAAAGCTGGTCTTAAAATAAAAAAACGAGGCCTAGCTAACCTCCCGTAGGATCGGCTCTATATCACTATCAACGTTTTTTAATATGTCGGTTTCATGTAATATATATGCTTTAGGTCATGAGAACGGCATTTAGAAAGCTCAAATACATCCCTTATACGACTAAAAAACTTTCTAATATTACGGTACAACAAGTTAATTAACAAAACATCTCTACTGTTATAACTAAAACTGAGAGGCTACCCTGCGGTGTTTTATCATTTTTAAAGAGAGATTCAAAAAAAAATGTAGAAATTTTTATGATTCTTTTCTTGATTCTAAATCTTACACACACACTGGCTCACACACACTCTCTCTCTTTCAATCAATCAAAGAGGGTATCTATGCATCTTGGAATTTAAAATGGAATGGAAAGTTATACATAACATCTTCATTGTTTATTAACTAACACCTGTTCACTCTCATCATTATATTAATTTTCATCTCTCACAAGTATCACGAATGCATACATTCCAGTAAAATATAACTTTTCTGAGCCAACGAACCATAAACACAGGCACCAACATGTAATAGCACGCCCTATCTTTCGACATATATTTTACGTCCTTATATTCTCATTACGCTTCATAATTGATAATGATAGAAAACAAGATGTTTTCCACCTGCCTAAATAATTTGACAAGTTGAAATATATATGCATGCGTGTGCGAGGGAGAGAGAGAGAGAGGATGAACTCTACCTTAATTAAAGCGACACTCTAACTACCGATTTTGACAAATTAATCATGTGTCGGTTGATTGGAATATTATTTGATGTCTCTTGGACTTATATAAATGGATGAAAGAATTTGGAGCCAAATTTGTCAACACTGACAAATGATATCACTTTGGCTTATACAACTCTTGGACTGGTCTCTTGCAAATAATTATGTAATCTTTGAGTGTGACATGTCATGCAACCAATGGGATTAGAGTCAGTTAACCAGCTGTCTACAACTCTACTCTGTTTGGGTCTTTTTATATGATAGTTTTGAATCATACAAAACATTATCTAATATGACCAAAATAACTCCCCACCTTTGACTTATCAATCTTTGACTTCAATTGTTTGATGCGCTGGCCACGTTTCTTTGGGTGAAGTTTGCAAATTCTCCAGTAATAAAACCTTTGGGTATGTTTTGTCAGTAAAGTTTATGTTTATGAAGTACTGATTTCGAACGCACATGAAATCGGAAGTTCAAAATTGGATATTTTTAAGTGCAGTGTTGTAGCCGGTTGGAATTTGCCACATCAAGTGCTTTTTAAAAAAATTAATACTTCTTCTCTCTTGACAACCTTATTTCTTTCCCTTTTCATTCATGAACTCGTACCCCTTTTAATATGTTCTACCAAACACAAACTTCAAACACTAAATTTTAAGCACAATTAACTCCTTCTAAACAAATTAAACACTAAAATTCCATCTCTACATTCATTTTTATACAAGACTTCTAGACCCATTTTCCACTGGGCACGAGGTGTTTTATGGTGCCACTGCACTTCAGACGCGGTCTCCTCACATATAAATAACTGCTGCAGTCTCGGTATTGATGGAAAATGACGAAGAAATTTTACGGACACATCGCTCAAATGAGAGTTTTTCTTAGGCTTGAATCGATTGGTTCCGCACACGGAGCAGTTTTTGAGGGGCATTTTCATTCCGGAACAAAACAGTCATTCTCTCATGCATGGATCTTGTCACACTTTAGGCCGATATTTGTGATCATCTTTTGCGACTCGTAATAGTTCAGTGGCATTTTATTTCTGTCGGGAAAAGCTTCCTTTAGCAATGTTAGGAGGTCAGTGAAATACTGATTACTCCATCTGTTCTTGCACTTGATCTGAAAGAGACGTACGAAAAATGACGGTTTTGAAAAAAACCTTTGCAATTTGGATATAGCGGGATTCTTGAACCTGTCTTGTTCTCCAATAACGAGTGTCCAGTGCTTTACGTATCATCAGAAAGTCCCGTGATATTTATAAGACGATCCATATCATCGATCGGCGCAAATACAGAATTATCTTCTTTGATGGCTCATCTTCTTCAAGCTGCCATTCATTTTCATCTTCATCTTCACCTACTATCCGTTACAGCTCTTCAGTTTCAGTTTCAATGAATTCGTTTTTCTTTTCTTGCATCCATGGCTCGTCTTCCGTTATAACGATTTCTTCTCCGTAAAATATCCATATAGTGTAATCTCTAATGAAACCGTCTTTCATGATATGTAACTCAACTTCCTTCTTCTTGAGCAATCGCGTGTTCTTACACATAGAACATGGACATAAGATATCATACTCTTTTGATAACCCAAGACATCTGTAAGCAAAATCGGTGAAAAAGTAACCACTGTTAAGGAAAAACTCATGCACTCTCGAGAGAGTATCGACGTACATCCAACTTTTATTGTAGAGCTACGGAAGTTCCATATTGGAACGGTTACGAAGGAAGGTTCCTATAGACAAGAGTCATGGAATTAAGATTTTTTGACAAATACACGATAGATGGATGCTAAGAAGCGTTGGTGTTAAATTTAATTTTCGATTTGGTTAAGTGGTTTCAATTGACGATTTAGCTTAGGTGTAGGCTAAGTAGCATGGATTCGGGTACGGATACAGGACATCCATTCACTTGACGCTTTATTAGTTTAGTTTAGTTTCAATTGACGATTTAGTTTAGGTGTAGGTGTAGGCTTGACGATTTAGCTTAGTAGCATGCAACGGCGCAAAGGCTGTCCGGAGTAAGGTTTCTATTCCATTAAGAATGTATAGAGCATACACTAATTCATTTATGTTTTCATCCATTTCGAGAAAATTTCGACAGCACCATTCCGCCGTTCTCCGAGCATACTGTAATAAAAAAGATCATTTCAATACTGTCAAACAATATTGAAACGAAGATCTAATCTATATTTGTACATGGAAAACATCAGAAAGCAACCGACGAAATATCTCGAAATGAATGAAAACACAAGTGAATAAACGTGTTTGCTTTATACATTCCCAACTTGTCCACACTGGACAAATCTATCGGTTATCATATGATAAATCTTCTCGTCACATAGACTACACGACAGTTGGCACCCAAAGATATCATTCAATATTGTCAATTTTCGTGTAGTTCTATATCACGACGAAAACAAACGTATGTTAGCCGATAGATGAGGTCTAAGACGCGTAATTTAGTTTCGATTTACAATTTAGTTTAGGTGTATATATGGTTTTAGTGTTAATGTTCAATTGACGAATTTGTTAAATTTAGTTTCAATTGGCGATTTAGTTTAGGTGTATGTGTATGCAAAGCAGCATGTATTCGGATATGAGATACGATGCCTTAAAAATTTTCCTACACACTTTAAATTTGCTCAATTTTACTAACTACACTAAAATACCCTTAATTATTGCTATTTTTTCACTAAACAACCTTAAATTTTTTCCTAAGCAAAATATTTCATCAATTTTATTAAATTACATTAAATTACCCTTAACTATTATTGGTTTTTCACCAAACTTCCTTAAAAAATTAACTAAATGATTCATCTTCTTAAATTAACTAAATTATTATAAATTTCACTGAAATACTCTTAACTATTGTTGTTTTTCACCAGACTGTCATTAAATTTTTTACTAAAAACCCCATTTTCTCAATTTTACTTTTTACACTAAAATACCCTCAACTATTGTAGTTTTTTCACTAAATTACCCTTAATTATTGTTATTTTCATTAAACTACGTACAAAAATTCACTCAATTACCCTAACCCTTAACCCTAATCATTAATTTAACCCTAAACCCAACCGTTAATCCTAACCTTAACCATAAGGTTCTAAATATCAGTGTGTATCGGATATGTGTTTTCAATATCGGATAGCGGAAATCGGATGATATCGCGGCGATACGGGTTCATATCGAGTTGTCATATCGGATATCGATATTGGACATATCATACGTAAATATCAAGCATATCGGATGATAATATTGGGCATATTAAATATTGTGTGTGCTAATGGTGTTAGTAGTAAAAAGTTGTATGAAAAGTGTAAGAAGTAGATATGATATTAGTAGGCTGTAATTTTTCAGATAAATGAAAGATCCATGTTGGATCTGTATAAAATAGAAGAAACTAAAAAACATAAGTCTACTTCTTAAGGATTGAAGAAGAAAATGGCAGGGCGGGCATTAAAGACTTGAGAGGAGAAGAGCAAGTTTCGTCAAGACTTAAGAGGAGAAGGGCTGGCGATGGCGTCGGCATCAAGAGGAAGACGGGAGAGGCGTCAAGAGGATGGCGATGGCGCAGGCGCAGACGTCGACAATAGAAGAAAGGGGCAGGTGTAGGCATCGAGAGGAAGACGGGGAAGGTGTCAAGAGGATGGCGATGGCACAGGCGTTGGCGTCGAGAGAAGGAGGGCAGACGTCGAGACTCGAGAGAGGGAGGCGTCGAGACTCGGGGTGAAGGCAAGGCTTGTCGAGGGTCGAGACTCGAGAGGAGGGGGTTCTTTGAGACTCAAAGAGGAGGTGAAGATTCGAGCAAAAGTTTTAGGATTTTTTACCGCTTAACAATTGGGGGCATATATTTTAATAATTAAAATTGTTAATGGGTCGAGTTAGGTCAATTCGGGTCGGGTTTAACCTTAAATCAAATCGCTTTATACACCATTTCGGTCGATATAATGGCGATATGAGATACCCGATATCTTGCCCAATATTCCGATATCTCGGGCTGTGTTGGCCCAAAATGAGATTTAAGAAAAATAGTCGTATCGTTTCATGGCCGAGCCGATACCGAGATCTCGCCTGAGATCTCGTTCGATACGGCCGATATTCAGAACAACGCCTAACCATAACCCTAACCCGGCCATAACCCCTAAGCCTAACAACAACAATAACAACACTCAAATTAAAAAAATCCTAAATTTTAACCGATCAAACAAAAAAATTAAAATTAAATTGGTTTGCACTTAACTTTTGACGACCTTCAACAAGTAGCGACGGCCACAGACGAGTTCGAGTGGCGGGGTGACGAGTTAAATCTTGAGCGGCGGAGGCGACGTCGGCCACGGATGAGTTCGACCGCGAGCGGTGATCACGGAGGTGAGGCGGTGGCCACGGAGGCAAGGAGACGACCACGGGGCTAGGGCTCGGCGGGAGATTTTTGCTTCAAAGTTTTTGGGAGAGGAAAAAGAAGAGGGCTCGAAGAGAATTTGGGGGGAAATTGGTGTTTTATCTCGAACGAGTTGTGGGGCCATCCATATATTGGCATTGGTAGCGGTTTCAACCGCCAATATTATTACAACCGTTATGGGTAATTGGTAGCTGTTGGAACCGCTACCAATACCCTGTTACTCTTGGACACATTTGTGGTAATGAATATTTAGAGTAGAGGGTTAATGACAAGCTTCTTATCTGGATTCTCATATCATATCGGATGGTTTTGTCGGTCGTTTTTAATCATTATTTTCATTTGAGCATGTGCATGATGTGTGCGTGCTCAGGCCACAAACATATATACTCTATTATTCATGCTTGGGTATATTGTTAAATAGGAAAATTGTTATATGGTTATTAGTCCATGATGCAGAGTTCACTTTATGATTCCGTTTAGTTTGATTTTCGTACAAACTGGCATCGAAAATCATCACATTGCAGCTTAAACCCCTAGAATCTCCAGCCTCCTTGTTTTTTGTCTCCTTTTCCTCTCGCTTTTTATCTTTCATCAAACGTAGCTAAGTGGAATCCTCTTAGATGTTGCTTCTTGTTCATATTTTCGTCCAACTAAGTTCACTCCATGTACAATGTTGATTGGAGATTGCTTCATTTGGAACTAAATGATGGTTAGCAGCGTCTTTGGATTTCAGTTTGTATAAAGCTTACTGATGATACTCTATATTGGCGATCTCCCAGATCAGGACACGTGGCGGATGACGTGTCCCAGAACTCAGAAGAAAGAGTCCACAGGGGCCGACCAGGCCACCCCTGTACCCGACCTGCAAGCACAAGCTGGCTCTCCTCAGAGCCCCCTGCAAATTGGCATTCTCGGCCTCTCAGCTGGCCCCGAGCTACCACAGGACCAAGATGCCTCGGCCCTCCCGCTCGTTCCCGAGCTACCCCGCCGAGGCCATCTTCCTCGGTCCCTCCGACCGACCAACTCCACCACTCACAGGCGTAACCACCGCTCCGCAAATCTCGCCATGCACGGATTCTCCGCCGGCTACATCCCACGTTCCACGCCATCACGATCCCCATTAACGGGCGATCCGCTTATTACGCGAGCGTAACGTCGGGAGCGTAACTGCCGGCGAGATTCTCGCGCCTGCTACTGCATACTGCCGCCATTATATAAACCCCCATCACAGAGGGGTCAAGTAAGCTTTTTTCACACCATTTAACCGTTACTCTGCTCGGATCTTGTGCTAACTTGATCGTCGGAGGGTCCTCGGTGGTACCAAACCATCCCGAGACTTCCTTGCAGGTACTTGGCTCAAACTTCTCAAAACCACCAATCTCCTCAAAACCCATTGAGACCCACACGCAACAGCAGATCACCTCCAAGATCCACCGGAAGATCGACGGAAAACAGCATCTGACGGCGACCCGAATAGGTGCTCCATCAGTTGGCGCCATCTGTGGGAACTAAAACTCCACAAAAACAAAAGTTGGCCTTCCGATCTCCATCCACATGGCATGTGATCACCCTGAAGATCGAGGTACCAGCAGCCACCTCCCCCTCACCGGATGAACCTCCTCCGGCAACCATCATCAACGCCCTCGCCGGCCGAATAGATCGACTACAGTCCATCGTGGAGGCGCTCGTCCGCGTCCAAACGACCGGGCCAGGGCCCCAGATCACCGCTCCTCCGCCTCCAGAAGACTCTGCCCTCTTCGGCACGGCTGACCACTGGCAGGCTACATCCCATGGCCACAGATCTCATGGGCCGATACTCTTTGAGGCCCGCTGGGCGCCCCACAGCTCCACACCAAGATCCGCCGCCAGAGCGCCTTGCCTCGAGCCTCCTCGCGGCCCTCATCCCCCTGAGGAGATGTCGGTCAATTCGCCTGTCCCCAGGCATGACCGACACCCCCTCCCTCGACGGGATCGCACAAAAAGGGCTCGCCACGGCGGCTCGAGGGCCACTTCGCCCGGGGATCTGAGAAACCTCGTCAAGAAGAACCGGGGCCGCGCCCAGACGCAGATCTCCCACAGCAGAGGCCAGGGATCACAAGGCGCCGGATCCTCAGGGTACCACGGCCGACTCGACGCCCTCAAGAAGAAGATCGAGGGCATACGCCGAGAAAGTCACCTCTCGGGCGACGGGGCTAAGTACGCCGCCGACTCGCTCACCAAGCCATTTACCGAGGGACTGCTCGCTGTTCACGTCTCCTCGCGCAACAAGCCCCCGAAGGTCTCTCTGTTCGATGGGAAAACCGACCCGAAAGACCATTTGGATGCTTTCACCGCGGGGATGAGCTTCCAGGACCATTCCGACGCCGCCAGTGCAGAGCCTTCCCAGCCACCCTTATCCGCTCTGGTCAGAACTGGTTCCGAGGATTCGAGCCTCACTCAATCTCGACCTTTGACGAGCTGGCTACTCAGTTCCTCGGCCACTTCGTCGGGAACCGTCGGCAGAAGAGCACGGTCAACTACCTCTTCACAATTAAGAGCGGGGACAAGGAGACGTTCAAAGCTTATATCACTCGCTTCTACAACGCCCTCCTCGAGGTCCCCGAGCACCGGGACGAGACCGTCACCACGGAGCTCAGATCTGGTCTTAGGCACAAGGAGTAGTTGCGCTCCTTTGCATTGGCGCAGCCTAAGACCATGGCCGAGGCCAAGGCGTGGACCGAGCGCGAGGTCCAGCTCGAGTCCGAGGTGAACGCGAACCTCCCTCGAGCAGAATGGTCCGACCAGAAGAAAAGGGCTCGGGAAGAGAGGTTGGAGCGTCAGCAGCCCTATCACCCGAAGTTCCAGGAGTACACCCCGCTCAACGTCACCCTTGCAGTGTTACTAGAGGAGGCCCAGGCCGAGGGGTTCTTCAAGTTCCCTCCAATCCCGCGTCAGACCTCGAAGCGAACCCGGGGTCTCTACTGCGCCTTCCACCGGACGCTGGGCCACGCCACGGAGGATTGTAAACAACTCCGGGACTACATCGAGGAGCTCATCCGATCAGGGCACCTCGCCGCCTACTTGAGGGATAAGCGGCAGGCCGACCGTGAGTAGGAGCAGCGTCCCCCTCCCGCCGAGCTGACCATCGGCCAGATCATGCTCGTTTCGGCAGATGACCAGTCCGGAGCCCAGGGAGCCCCGTACCCAGTGCCGAGCACGGAGACCAACAAGCCTCCGAGGAGCTAGGGCTACGCTAATAAGGTCATCTATTAGCATGTACTTTTTTAAGGGCAATGTAAACTCTTCCTAGGGTCTGTTGTTAATTTAATAAAAAATCAATGGAACATTGCGAAAAAGAAGGAAAGGTCTTATTTATTCAAAAAGGTATTATGGGCTCCTCAGCCATACATACAAAAAGAAAAAGAAAATTACAGCAGCGGGGGAAGGGGGTGCAGAGAGCACTGCTCATGGTACTCAGTAAAGATCTCCGCTAGCCGAGGCCTCGCGAGATCCAGCCTCTGCCCTCGATTCCCCCCGCGCACGTTAACCTCGAGCCTCAGTTCGTAGCACTCACGGATGAGTGCCACCGAGCGAACCGGCCGACCCACGGAGATCAGGCCGAAGCGCCTCAGAGACCGCAGCTTGCCCACGGCCTCGTCGTAGAGCTGCTCGGACAGGGGGTTGTAAAGCCCCGGCGACGCCCTCCAGATGGAGTACATCGGCAGCTGTAGCAGAGGGGAGCACCGGGAGAGCAGCCGGCCGAAGTGGTCTTCGATGCTCCCATAGACCAACTGCACCGTGTCCTCAGCGCAGTTCTAGTCGTAGATGTATACGTCTTCGAAGTGGATGATTTCGGGGATGGTAAAGGGGAAGTCTTTCATTCTCAACGATCTGTTTGTGAAGAAAGGAAGGACCAGCGCTCTCTCAGCTTTATATAGCCCAGTGCGCCCCAACGGAACCCAACAGTCGCCCGTTTTCGCCCACAAAGTCGCTGCCACGCGGCGATCATTGAGCCTTCTCTGGCGGAATCGAAACGACGCGACTCTGGCGCTTCGCCTCCCCACACATTCAATGCGCATGCTACGCGCACGTTCGTCGCGACCGTTCCTGTTCCCCATACCTACAACGGGATGGTCGGGAGAAACCTCATGAAGAATCGGCCAAGCATCTACAATGCTCGGCTATCCCTGGCCGGTAGCTCCCCTATACGCAACGCCGGGATACAAAGCCCTCGCCAAGAGGCAACCGCGCAGGTTCACTGCCCGGCTATCCTTAGCAGGCCTCCTACGGCCCCTCCAACACTAAGGATCAAATTCCTCCTTAGAGGCAGCCGAGCAACTTCCCTGCTCGACTATCCCTGGCCGGTAGCTTCCCTACTCGCAACGCCAGGGATCAAAGCCCTCGCCAAGAGGCAACCGCGCAGCTTCACTGCCCGGTTATCCTTAGCAGGCCTCCTACGGCCCCTCCAACGCTAAGGACCAAAGTCCTCCTTAGAGACAGCTCAGCAGCTACCCTGCTCGGCTATCCCTGGCCGGTAGCTTCCCTACTCGCAACGCCAGGGATCAAAAAGTCCTCCCAGAGGCAGTCGAGCCCGACCCTCGCTCGGCTATCCCCGGCTAGTAGCTTCCTACCACAACCTACAGGGATCAAAAGCCCTCCTAGAGACAGTCGAGCCCAACCCTCGCTCGGCTATCCTTCAGGACAAAAGCCCTCGCCAAGAGGCACCAGGCAGTAACCTTGCCCGGTCAGGGGTCCTTGGTAGGCTTCTTACAGCCCTTCCCGCGCTAAGGACCAAAGTCCTCCTTTGAGGCGGTCAAGCCCGACCCTTGCTCGGTTATCCCCGGCTGGTAGCTTCCTACCACAACTGACAGGGACCAAAGTCCTCGCCAAGAGGTACTGGGCAGTAACCCTGCTCGGTCCCCATCCTGAAGGATCAAAGCCCTCGCAAGAGGCAACCGAGCCCGACCCTTGCTCGATCATCTCCGGCTGGTAGCTCCCTACCCATGACGCCAGGGATCAAAGCCCTCGCAAAAGGCATCTAAGCGGCTACCCCGCATGGTCATCCCAGGCTGGTAGTTGCCTACTCACGACGCCAGAGATCAAAGCCCTCGCTAAGATGCCACCGCGTAGCTTCACTGCCCGGCTATCTTTAGCAGGCCTCCTACGGCCCCTCCAACGCTAAGGATCAAAGTCCTCCTTAGAGGCAGCCGAGCGGCTTCCCTGCTCGGCTATCCCTGGCCAGTAGCTTCCCTACTCGCAACGCCAGAGATCAAAGCCCTCACCAAGAGGCAACCGCACAGCTTCACTGCCCGGTTATCCTTAGCAGGCCTCCTACGGCCCCTCCAACGCTAAGGATCAAAGTCCTCCTTAGAGGCAGCTCAGTAGCTACCCTGCTCGGCTATCCCTGGCCGGTAGCTTCCCTACTCGCAACGTCAGGGATCAAAAAGTCCTCCCAGAGGCAGTCGAGCCCGACCCTCGCTCGGCTATCCCCGGCTGGTAGCTTCCTACCACAACCGACAGAGATCAAAAGCTCTTCCAGAGGCAGTCAAGCCCGACCCTCGCTCGGCTATCTTTCAGGACAAAAGCCCTCGCCAAGAGGCCCCGGGCAGTAACCTTGCCCGGCCAGGGGGCCTTGGTAGGCTTCTTACAGCCCCTCCCGCGCTAAGGACCAAAGTTCTCCTTTGAGGCGGTCGAGCCCGACCCTTGTTCGGCTATCCCCGGCTGGTAGCTTCCTACCACAACCGACAGGGATCAAAGTCCTCGCCAAGAGGCACTGGGCAGTAACCCTGCTCGGTCCCCATCCTGAAGGATCAAAGCCCTCACAAGAGGCAACCGAGCCCGAACCTTGCTCGGTCATCTCCTGCTGGTAGCTCCCTACCCATGATGCCAGGGATCAAAGCCCTCGCAAAAGGCATCTGAGCGGCTACCCCGTTCGGTCATCCCAGGCTGGTAGTTGCCTACCCACGACGCCGGAGATCAAAACCCTCGCCAAGAGGCAACCGCGCAGCTTCACTGCCCGGTTATCCTTAGTAGGCTTCTTACAGCTCCTCCAACGCTAAGGATCAAAGTCCTCCCAGAGGCAGCCGAGCGACTTCCATGCTCGGCTATCCCTGGCCGGTAGCTTCCCTACTCGCAACGCCAGGGATCAAGGCCCTCACCAAGAGGCAACCGCGCAACTTCACTGTCCGGTTATCCTTAGCAGGCGTCCTACGGCCCCTCCAACGCTAAGGATCAAAGTCCTCCCAAAGGCAGTCGAGTCCGACCCTTTCTCGGCTATCCCCGGTTGGTATCTTCCTACTACAACCAATAGGGATGAAATCCCTTGCCAAGAGGCAACCGAGCAGCTTCCCTGCTCGGTCATACCCAGCGGGCATCCTCCTGCCCACCAGACGCTGCTGATTTGAAGCCCTCATAACGAGGCCACTGAGCTCCCTTCTGCTCGGCAAATCTGCGGCGGGCAGCATGCTGCTCATCAAATGCAGCGGACTCGAAACCCCATTGAGAGACATCAGGTCTGTTCAAGTCTGAGCAATCCCCCTTCGACTCCGGGGCCATAGGGATACCTCCTTTTCAGCAGCACTCGGCACGCTTGACAAGTGATCGAAATCAACTCAACGTACGATCACCTGACATGGAAGCCCAACAGTGCAAGCAAGGATATTTTACGAGTACTCTTCACATCCAAAAGATAAAGTGCAAAGCAATGAAACAGCAAGAGTTTTACTCGTACAAGCAAAATATTTTTACAGGGGTATTGGGAGCTCCCCGGCCTTACAAAGTTCCGGACGCTTACAAAAGAGGGACGAGGAAATATCAAAAAGGCCTAAGTCACAAACCCCCTCCTGCGCCTCGCTTCCCTCATCATTGTCATTGCAGTCTGCCGAAGGCTTCACCACCGGAGGCTTTGCCACCAGGGGTACGCCTCGCTTCCTTCATCACTGTCTGCCGGAGGCTTTGCCACCGGAGTGGGACCCGAGCACGGAACTCGCCATCGGCGAACTTAGGAAGCTGCTCCTTCACGGCATCTAGAGCCTTATTCCACGCGACGGCGGAATGCTCGCTAAGCTCGGCGTGAAACTGTTCTGACACCTTATAATCGGCCACAGCCTTCCTAGCCCAAATCTCGGCAATCCCAGCCGCCCGAAGCGCCGCCTCGGTATCCCCCTGCTGGGGTTTCTCTCCTTCTCCATGGCCGCGAAACGATCGGCCAGATCCGCCAGCTTCGCCTCATCAACTCGATGGGATGCACTCAGGCGACGATAGGCACCCCGGTTTGCTGAGATGGCGAGCTTCGCAACCTCCGCTCGGGCTGCCAGGACATCGGCCCTCGTCCTCTCCAGACGCAGGTCACGTCGCAGGACCTTGACCTCTGAAGGAAACGCTTCCACCGGCCTCGGTGCGTGGAACGCCCCCTCGGCCTCCATACGAGTAACAAGGGCACAGTATTGAAGGACATGACAGGAAACGGATGAGAAACTTGGATACGCTCGAGCCAAAAAAAGGAAGGTCAAAAAATAACGCGCGGAGGAGTTCATACCTGGGCCGCATCCCATCAGACACCGCAAGTCTGCACACGTCGCGTCGGCCAACCGACGCACGAACCGGCGCACCCTCCTTAAATGCAGAGATTTCGCCCTGATTCGCTGGCAGAAAATACAGCTGACAGCCCGGAGACACGTCCTGATGAAATTTTAGGAGGGAGCTCACCCCGGACGGCCCGGCAGTCCACTCTTGACCCAACCCGCCAGCTGGTCGGAACAAGAGTGGGAGGCTAATGATGATACTCTATATTGGCGATCTCTCAGATCAGGACACGTGGCAGATGACGTGTCCCAGAACTCAGAAGAAAGGTCCCACAGGGGCTGACCAGGCTACCTCTGTACCCGACCTGCAAGCACAAGCTAGCTCTCCTCAGAGCTCCTCTGCAAATTGGTCTTCTCGGCCTCTCAGCTCGCCCCGAGCTACCACAGGACCAAGATGCCTCGGCCCTCCCGCTCGTTCCCGAGCTCCCCCGCCGATGCCATCTTCCTCGGTCCCTCCGACCGACCAACTCCACCACTCACAGGCGTAATAGCGGCTCCGCAAATCTCGCCATGCGCGGATTCTCTGCCGGCAACATCCCACGTTCCACACCATCACGATCCCCATTAATGGGCGATCCACTTATTACGCGGGCGTGACGTCGGGAGCGTAACTGCCGGTGAAATTCTCGCGCCTGCTACTGCATGCTGCCGCCACTATATAAACCCCCATCACAGAGGGGTCAAGTAAGCTTTTTCACACTACTTAGCCGTTACTCTGCTCGGATCTTGTGCTAACTTGATCGTCGGAGGGTTCTCGGTGATACCAAACCATCCCGGGACTTTCTTGCAGGTACTCGGCGCAAACTCCTCAAAACCACCAATCTCCTCAAAACCCATTGAAACCCACAGGCAACAGGAGATCACCTCCAAGATCCACCGGAAGATCGACGGAAGACAATATCTGACGGAGACCCGAATAGGACCTCCATCACTTACCTCCTGTAGAACACTAAATTCCGACGTGAAAATAATTTATCGAAGTGAAAATATCTTTCCATGTGTTTATCTTACACCAGTTCTGATGCACATTTCAACTATTCATTCTAAAACATGTTTTGGGCATGGTAGCTGTTTTCCCCAAGCACAAGCAAAAAAGTATCCAACACAAACTGTATATTATTCGGCTTCTTGTATCTTTCTCCCTATCTGATATTGAAGCGTGACCGATAAAACTTCTGATTGATTGTTTTAATAACCGACTCATACCGTTGGAAGAAAGAATGGTAACTTGGTTTGAAGAGGAAGGAAAGGAGGGGATAACATGTCCCGATGGATATGAAGGGAAGTATGATAATTTGGTGGAGAGAGTTGTTAACATAAAGTCATAATAACAGTTAGGACATGGCAATACTATATATTCTCTGCTTCATCGATGGCTAGTGATTAGTGGGAAGGGAAAGTTTGATAGATGTATTATTTGGAGAGAGAGATACACAGAGCACATTTTTCTTGTGAATTATCTAGGTCTTAGAGAATAACCCACGGCTGCTGTTTGTTACCTGTAAATGGAGTTGCATGCAACATTTGTTGCAAAAATATTTCCATTTCTATGTTTGGTTAGCAACAACTAGTGTGGACATGAAAATAGAGTTGCTGAAAGTCATCAATTTCTTGCAACTTTTGTTGCAAACAAAGTCCGCAGTCAACTCGCGAAGGCAGGATTATTTGGATACGTACCATAAACGGTCAAAAATGTTGCAATTTTGGGGAATATGTTCTTACCGCATCACGATAAGAAAATGCTATTCATGTAATTTTTCTTTATATGAATCTAATCGTAGAACACGTTTTTTTCATATACAAAAATTAATTTTACTTTTAGGGTTGCTTATAGTTCATAGTTTGTCATGCTGTTAAGGATCTCAAGAGTTAAGATGTTTATTCTCAATGGCGTAGTTATTTAAGATGGGTGTTACGGTCAGTTTTTTCTTTATTTTAACCTTTGCCAAAACATCTAAAGATTGTATGTATACTTCCATTACTTTGTTTGACTTGCTCAGGGATGTATCTGCTTGCTTCAACTATCGGTAGAGACGAGTTTGTGGAATCGCTGGAATTGCTGTTTCATCTTCTTGAAACTAGCGAGCTGTACATATACAAAATCGTTTTCAAGTTGACATCCCTCCTTGTTATTAGTATTTTCTGTTTGCTGCTTGACCTAAGATTGAGGACAAATTTTATCTGAAAGTTCTTCCAAAGGATCAAATTCCATACAGGATAATTGGAATCCTAACAAATCGGATACCTATTGGTTGCCGCAGTTATGCTAATCTACTGATATTTCTTGCTATCCTCCAGTTTTTCATTATGATTTGGTGGTGATTTTTAGTTGGTAGCCGGTTAAATGTATTGCTTTACTATCTTGGATTGGAATGTTGCATTTTGTGAACTTCTGATCGGAATGACATACGAGGTATTAGTTACTGATTCTGAAATTATAGAATGCCGCAATGAATCTGCTTTGCTGGGTACGATTACCCCAGTAAGAACGAGGAACGCAGCTTGGCACTTGCGATTGAGCCCTATCCAAATTATAGAAATCTTTTGGCGTTGCAATTGAACCCCAAATTGGTTTGCCAGGGCCAACCTAGAACGGAAAAAATAAGCTTATGGGAACATGTGGTCTCTCGTTCCGAATTTTATAAAATTAAGAAAAGAAAACATTTGAAGGAAGATAGGTGACAAATGCTATTTATTTAGCCAACGAGCCCCATTGATACTTTGTTACGTAATCAAGCCATTGAAAGTTATTGCTTGTTGAATTGTTCGTAAAAAAGAAACCCTATTTGTTAATAAATCCTAATTTTAGATAAAGCCCTAACCTGAATGAAAATGCCTAATTCTCCAAAGATTTCAAAAATGCTTAATGAGATCGCATGTGTAATTAAAATTTAGACTAAATCGATTCTGCACCATCTCAGCTGGTTGGTTTCATCAAGCAGAAAAGGAAAGGGTAAATTATCAAGGTGGTTCACTGAGATACGTTGAATTTTTTTTTTTAATTATGGTAATATACTTAAACAATGGGGTTTATGGAATTTTTTCACTGAATATCTTCAAAAACCAGCATTTAAAAGTATTTCTTAAATATATAATGCATGAAATCCAGTTATGGAAAGCTTTTCTGGGAGAAATATAAACATATGAACGGTTTGGGAGCATCATATAAAAAAGACGTCTATTTGTTATTTATTCAACAAGCCGCAGGGTTTTTCTACGAGGAAGACTACATGGCTCCCTGAAACAATGGTAATCTCGCAGCCAAGGGAGCTCATTCAAATTTAACCCATCCTTCTTTTTTTAGGTAATGATTTTTTGAATAAATGCTGCGCATGCTTGAAAAGAGGTTTCCAATAATGAGCCCTCTTTTATGGAAAAATAATAGAATTGAGATCCTCTACATCATGGCTTGAAATTTCGGGCTGATTCCAAAATGACCGTCCTAGTTCACGATGCTGTCTGATAAGCAATATCGTGTTTTCCATTTTCTAATAATGTTTTCGTATTAAGTTTGATAAGCAATAACGTGAAAATGACCGTCCGATACCGATCCCGACATCGATATTTTAACCTTTTCTTTGCTTGGGGTTTTATAGGATTAGAATAGAATCGATGCATAAATCACCAAAGGTTGTCAACCGCTGAGACCAACGGCTGCAAATTAAAACATTAGAGTACTACTGTTCAAATAATTCAAATGACCTTACAATCACTTAGACATTCAACTGCAGTGTTTGATTAGTTTTAATCCTGCCAAGGCCTTGTATGCATTATTAAAATGCATGGGCACTTGAACTTTGACCAATGGCCTCGGACTCCATCAAATATTATATTGGCCAGCACATTTCCTTCTATGTGAACAAATGCCTATGTAGCATGTAAAACGTGCATGATTTGATCCTTTTACTTTAAAACCGATTTAACATACAGAACTTAATAATCATAAACTGGAATTATAGGATTTAAATACACAATAAAATAATTTATTAAATTGGGATTTATCTAACAGAACAAATTTCATCTGAAATGTTTGCCTAAAGGATTAAGCACCGCAGAGTATAGCTATAATCCTATCAAACAAATACTTACTGGTTGCCGCAATTATTCGGTAGGCTTTATAGTGTATGCGATGTTGTGTACCACACCAGATATTGCTTACACACTAAGTGTGGTAAGCCCGTATCAGTCAATCCCCGGAAAGAAACACTGGATAGCAGTAAAGAACATCTCAAGTACCTGAGAATGACTAAAGAGATGTTCTTGGTATATGGAGGGAAAGACCTCCAGGTCGAGGCCTTTTATGCCTACAGCTTTCAGAGTGACAAGGATGACTCCAAATCCATGTCGGGTTAAGTCTTTACCCTCAATGGAGGGACGGTCTGTTGGAAGAGTTCCAAACAGGACACCGTTGCTGACTCGACGATGGAAGCGGAGTATATCGCTGTTTCTGACGCCGCAAAAAAAAGCAGTCTGGATGAGAAAGTTCTTAACAGATTTTCAGGTTGTTCCGTCCATTGTTGATCCAATACCTCTGTATTGTGACAACAACGGGTAGCTTAGCGAAGGAACCCAGGCCCCATCGGAAGTCCAGACACATCTTGAGGTGGTATCACCTGATCAGGGAGATCGTGGATGCCGGGAGATCGAGGTGCGGAGAGTTGATGCGGAGAACAACACTGCAGATCCACCCACAAAGGCCATCGTTCAGACTCAGTTCGAGAAGCTATTCAAGATGATAGGTCTGCGATACGCCAATACATGGCCTTAGTGCAATTGGGAGATTGTTAGTGATATATATCCTAGAGTTCATTATTGTATAGCACTAGTTTGTATATTACATTTTGGAAACTTGGGATATACACGGATTTATGACAATCTTGCTCAAAATAGCAGTATAATACTTGGTTTGTATCTATCTAAATATGTGTATATGTTTCTTCTAATGTATCGCTAATACATATTGATAGAGCCCTTAGGATCTTTTACTTAACTACCAGCGTTGTGATGGCAATCACACTAGTGTGGGCTGGGTAGTCTATAAGCACATTCTTATACAGGTCTCTAGTCGTAGAATTATTGAGACATGGCATCGATACTTCAGAGTAGACTAGTGTATACGTTTCTCATCCCAGTAGGGGAGATAGTCTGTCCCACGGCCATTAGTACGTTGGACTAGAGCTAGTATGCAGGTGCTTATTAGGTTATGAGTTACACTGGACGGACTCGTGGGGAACTGTTGGTTGGTATTATACATATCGTCAGATAGCAGTTCGCAGGTGACATGAGTACAGCATAGTCCATTGACTTGATACCGCTGCTTCATCTCGAGTGTGTTCCCACTGTTCTTAGATTACTACCCTACCACGGCTCTATTGAGTCATGCAAACAGGTAGTAGTTGGGTGCAGTTCCGAAGCATTTAGAGGCAGTGGCGGTTAGATAGGATTCGTCTCTCCCGGTATTGGGGGTTGATATCGCACAGTGTTCGGAAAGTCATTACGCAAAATCCCTGATCTGGGCAAGTGGGATTTACTGGTAGGTATTCCAGTAGTTTCTTAGGGTGTTTTGGACTCTACCCTGGCACGACTTATTGCGCTATCAGGGGTTTGACGATTACCGCCCCCTAGGCCCGATATGCGATACTCTTAGACGAACAGACCGGACTGTACGAAAATTGTCACAGATAGGCTCAGTAGTAGTTCAGATGAGTTATTCTCATCAGCTTTCTTATCGACATCTACCTGGGGACCGTTACGTGCAGCTAGTACCGCTTGCGACATGTGGTTAAACCCACTTCCAGCGTATTGCCGAGTCTTTAGAGTCCCGCACAGAGGGTTTCTCTGTATCGGGCAAAAGTTGTAGAAGTCGTATAGTTTTACGACAGGGTTCGGTCACGTGTTCGGTCACGTACGTGTACTTGTATACGGATAATGATACGGACAGATAATACTAGTGGGTTTTGGTTTAAACCAGATCCTGGTATTATACCGATGGATTGTTTTCGTCTCTTTTGTATTCGTATTTTTCGGAATACGGATACGGGTATGTATATACGGACGAGGTGCGTTTTTGTAATTTGTTCAAAGATTTTATTTGAAGATGACATATCATAATTGTATTATTCATTTTAAGTTAAATGAATAATGCATTATGAATTAAGGAAATGAGGTGGAAATTGCATGATTTGGAGCATGGCTTAATGTGACACATGGTGGATTTTGAAGCATGACTCATATAGTTGTAAATTGAACCATAATTATTATTATTCATATGATTTATTCATAGGAGAATAACAAGAGTTCAGTTTAGAACAAAAGTTGATATCCTCTCACTCTCATGCTTACTTCCTTCACAAGCATTTTCTTAATCCATCATCTTCCTCCTCAAATCCTTATCTTCTCATGTGTTGAGATAACTAGGGAATAAAGAGACATTCCAATCCATTAACATACTCTACACAACCTAGATCATCTAGTGTAGCATACTAGGTGTCCTAGTTTCTTCGGTTTTTCAAGAAGGAGCTCGGTACACGAACTCTTGGGTGGATCATCTTCGATTCAAGAAAGCCGACGAGGAGGCGCTATCCGTACCACTCCAAGGAGCTCGCACAGGAGAGGAGGACGACGAGGAATAAGAAGGACCAGTTACGTGAGGTATAACACTTGTACTTGTAGTTAATACTTCATAGACTTTTAGTTAGTTAAGGTTTAGCAATGATCTTGGTGTTTGGTCAATGTTACGAATCTAATAATTATCGTTTTTTTACACAGTTGCCGCAATTATTCTAATCTACTGAAGTTTCGTGTTATCCTCCTGTTTTTCATTATGTTTTTTGGTAAAATCTGGCTGTTTGGAGTAGGTTAAATGTTTTGTTGCATTACTTTGTTTCTGGAGCATTTACAGTATTTTTTTCTTTTTGGATGACTTAAAGATTATATTTTTGGAGTTGTTTCGCTGCCATTTGGAAACTGCTGGTGTTAATCGTCGATTTGGAAAATGCCGGTGTTAATCATCGATGGCAGCGGAAGCATTGTTCCCTCCTTTAATATTTCCTGATGCGAACCAACAAAACAAATCGCTTCGAAATTATGATGTTACTTGTAATGACTTGGTTTGGATTTGGTTTGGTAGGAGCCTGTTCAAGTTCGGTTTCTTTTTAGACCGACATACAACGAAAAAATTAGCTTATGAGAACATGGAACCGCTCATTCCAGTTTTTATAAAATTAAGAAAACGAGAACTTTTTGTAGGAAAAGCAGGTGTCCGGTGCTATCATTTAGTCAAGAAGCCCCATTGATAATTTGTTGATCAAGATAATTTACGAGGTCTCCTGTTACCCTAATCAAGTCATTGAAAGATTACCGTTCATCGTATTACTTTTAAAAAGAACCCTAACTTTCAATAAATCCCTAATCTTTTATAAAGCCCTACCTTGAACGAGAATGCCTAATGAGATCACATACGGAATTAAAATCTAGCGTCAAATCAGCTTAATTTGCACCGTCTAAGTAGAACAGGTTCATCAAGTTGGAAAAAGAAGGTGATTATACTAAATACCGTCAATTATCATGGTTGTCATTAAATCACATTATTTTTTTTATATTACAGTAATATAACTTGAGCTATGGTTTTGATGGGAAATTTTTCACTAATTACACTCAAAGTATTTTACTATAATTAAGAACTTTAAGGTATATTATTATTAAAATCACGATAGATATTTTTAGTGTAATTTACCCAAAGGAAGCCTAACAAATATAATTTTGGCCTATTTTTTAATGCTTTTTAAACCGAGTAAGGAATGTTGGGATGCTTTGATAAATAACGAAAGGTATTTATTCGAATAACTTAAATGAATAAGGGGTGAAACGTAAATCTATAAGGCGTGAAATCTATCTAGTAGCTATGGAAAGTTTTCGGGGAGAAATATGAAAATATGAAGAATTTGGGGGCGGTGGGGGGTAAACAGAAAACAAATTCCGTTTATTTTTATTTATTCGATAATCTGCAGCGTATCTCCCTCGTTCTCAAAAAAACAATGGCGGGTATCTCTCTCTCTCTCTCTAGGGTTTCTCTAATTCTTTTCAATCTCTCTGTTTCTCTCTCATAATTCCAGTGTCGGAAGAATTCTTACGGGGATTTCTCGCCGGATTGTGCTCTCTGACGACGGCGGGCTTAGCATTCCTCATCTCCTTCGCCGTCACCGGCGACACTTGTCTCATCCTCTTCGCCAAGGGAGCCCATCTTCTTATAATCGCCTTCATCTTTTTGGTGCTGAGTATACCCGCAACTAAGACGTTTCTTCGGATAAATTGTTTATTCTTCTTTAATTTTTCCTGCTCTTGTTCTTTTCATTTTTTTAATCGATGATTTTCCTGACTTAATTGCTGTAAATTTAGGCTGCTTTGGTGTTTTGGTTTGTGACGATCGCTGGAGGATGGGATCTGATTCTTCCCTTTGTTTTTATTGAGACAGGGTGGATAATTAGCCACCTAATTCCCCCCTTTGTTGCCTTTGGTGGGTTTGATTTTTGCCCTTTTGTAAATCAAAACGCAAACTTTAGGTACTAATTGGTTCCTAATTATGTTTATTATTTCTTTGTAGCTGTTGCAGGCGCGTATTTCTACGAACAAGAAGTGGCTCACTAAAACAATGGTAATCTCACAGTCACCTTAGCGTAAAGTCTTACTCTGAAATTGTGTATTCATTCGAACTTAGCCCATGCTTTTTCTTTATATGGTAACGATTCACAGAATAAATGCATCGATGCATAATTTTTTTTTAGCCCTCTATTTGGAAAAATAATAAAACTTAGGACCTGTAAATATCATAGTTAAACCTGCGTTCATACTTGGCTACTCAGAGGTGATGTGTTTTTAAAATGGGGTATTGTAAATGAATGAGGCGTGTATAACTGTTATCTGTAGTTCATGAAGAGTATGTTAGATAAACAAAATAAAGTATGTGAACCGGAAACCTTTTTCATGTCTTGAAAAAGAAGTTTCTACTCTTGACTTCGAAATGTTTTCGGGAAAACTTTTACAGTTAGACATATACTATCATAAGGAAATAGATTAATATGATATAAGTTTCTTATCTCGATTCTCATATTGGATTAGAAACTACTGATATCTCAAATTTGGATTTTAGATAATAAGGATTTTCCAAACTCCAAAATAAAAGAAAAACATGGCATAATCAAAATTGCGGAGTTTAGCTAAGATATTTATGCAACTCCGGCTATCCTAACTTAACTCCATTTTGGGCATTAATGATTGTCATGAACGGGAAGCTCTTGATTCTCTTGTATGGTCTTTGTCTCGGTTATTCTCAATTTATAATTATCTTTTAGAGCCAATGATTGGAAGCAGCAGATGCCTATCAAGTATGAGTAATACTTTTCCACGGTGGAATTCATGCAGGCTATATGGAGTCCCATTGGATACAAAATGGGACATATGATACAAGTATCTAGATAGTGGATAATATGATCCACTTTGTAACTAATGAGTATTCATATAACCTACATGGATTCCACCGCACCGGGATGAAAATTATTACTCATCAAAATAGAGTGTTTCTGAATGAACAGATACACATGTGTGCCTTTTGATTTCTGGCCTAATTTTACCACACAACAAGTTGATCGAACCTAAAAGCTTTGAGCATCACAAAAGAAAGGGCCCAATCACAAGCAATCCTTTTCGGCTTTAGTTTTCGTCTTTAGTTGTTCAATCCAAATTGATCAACTTTTTGGGTCGAGGGTGCGTGCTCAACTCCTGTTCGATGAAATGCCAGACAGGAAACTTTTGCGCTGTTAGGATTCATGGCAATTTATTGATAGTATTGAAACAAAAGAATATTGCATTATCGAAAACTTAACTTCAAAATAATTTTAATGAGCCTATTGCGCTACTAGTAAACTTTAAACGAAGCAAAGTTGTGATATTTTTACAAGGTTAATATGGTTTAAAATCTGCTGTCGGTTGATTCCTATGTATTGGTTTGCCTAACTTCATTATGTGATTGTGTTGTAGATTAGAAAGTAATTATAATTAAGTTCACATGTCAATTCTCCATATAAATTATGGTCTTCTCTATTTTATTAATCGGTACGATTAGAAAATTTGAAAAAGTACGCCGTTGCGTCTCTTAATATCTATCTATACTACAATATAATGCAAATGGCATTGGTTAGAAACCACCCTCTTCTTCTTTTTTTTGAAAAACAAAGTAAAAAGGAGAAAAATCCTCCATACTTGGGGACCCCATATCATCAAAGAAAAAGACAAAAATAACTAATTGTTCTATTAATTTAAATTTCAAATTTCCTCTACATTCCTTAAAACTTGAGACAAAAAATAACTTTTTAGAAATTAGTTTGAATTCCAAATTCAATCTACATTATAATCAAACTTAAGACAAAAAATAACTTTCTAGAAGTTATTTTAATCTTATTATTTTTCAAATTCTACTTTCATTTACTTATATTATAATATTTTCTAGAATACTCTTCATCCAAGTTACTAAAATGACTGTTTTCTTCATTTATTAATATCCAAAATAATTTAAAACCAAAATCCCCCCATTTTATATTTATCCATGGGTTCAAAAAAAAATTTCCGGGCTCTAAATAGGATAAAGCTACGTACATATTTCATTCAGATTAAGTATTACACATTTTGTTAATAAGATGTGCATCGCATGTGCAAAATACTAGTGCTGAATAAAATCTAAATGTAGCACTCCTACCGGTTGTACCACAAGTTATGACTTGTATGTCTTTCTCTATAGCACCAATCAGTACTCGTGAAATAAATCAGAATTCATGTTTCATATATGGGTTTAATGATATGGGAGAAAAAAATAACAAGTGCGTGAATTCACTGCATAGATATTTATTCAAAATTGATTTATCGCTCCTGATGAAAGAAGTTAACCATGCTAGAATGAACAAGCCACGTTATGGAGCCCATTCTGTGAAAGTAAAAGAGAAATGCCCCTTGTTTTGATGAATCTCGTACTCCTAGTTGTTAAAGCTAGAATAAACTAAAAAATGATTAAGACATAAACTAAATTCTTTTTTTCCCCCCAAAAGGACGAAAGTACTATTTTAAACGAGTTCGGAGTCAATACGTTCGAACTGACAACCATTTTAAACCTGAACAATGATAACGGGGTAATGTGGGGGGGGGGGATGTGGGTTGGTCGGTAACCCACATATAGGAAGTTCAGGTTCAGGTCAACCCGCCTGATGACAAATAATCAGGTTTTGGCGCCAACATGTACATGGCTCAGATAGAACTCTGGCTCGGCATGTACCCAACTCTACACCAATAAATATTAGAGAACCTTAAAATTTGATTTTCATAATAAGAAAACTATACTTTAACTTGAGGGAACATTTTAGCTCAAATTTCTTTCTAATGCACAGAACAACTCGAGGGGACGTTGTTAAACTTCTGTCAATATTTTGCCATTTCAATGATAGAAATGACCCCTTCTATTTTTATTTTTATGAATTAGTACATATCGTGTGTCGGTTGCCATGGCTGTTGGATATGTAGTCGCCTTGGCATACTGATCGCTGTATTGGATAGTATTTTGGGCGCAAGGTGAGTACAGTAACTAATATACACCCCCTTTTGTATGATTGTGTAGTGTGAAGGAGAAGTTCTGTACGAACTCATAACGTGTTAAAGGTCTATTAGGCACGGCATGGCTATGGCTTAAGGCGGTTACAGAATTGTAATGTGCTGATATTACTTGCTATAGGGGTCACACATGTCGAGGTGGCATCTTGGGGTAAACTGTAAAATCATAACAGTTATATGACTTCTTTTGTTTTTATTTAATTGGTTACTTGATCAGTTCAACTTCTCAAGAGGGAAGGGGGGAGTACACCATCTGATTAATTTCATAATCCACTCGTTTTCCTTGCAAAGCTAATGCAAAACTCAAATTATCAATCCTTTATTTTGTGCAGTTGTGGTGTTGACCAATACTATAGAAGATTTAAAGTTGTGGTTCTGTTATAAGTAGAAATCAGGTTACTAGTTTGTTTTAGAATCTCGGCAGCCTTGTTGAGATTCATGTTGAGAAATGTGTTATAGTTGACGGTATATATTTGTAGTATCCACCTTCTCATGGTGCCTTTCATGCATCTCGGCAATCTGAATATTTTGCTGGAGAATTTTATAGGCCTCAACTTGGATAGTTAGATGATACGCTCTTGGTGTACAAACTGTGCAGTAAAAGAGCATTACAGTTAGAGCAGTGAAACCTCTTGGGTCTCTATGCATCCATTAAATGAAGTTTGTGAACTTAGCACACACCATGAAAATTCATACTCCGCTAGCTACAAGGTAATTCATATGCCATAATTAATAAAAGACGTACTCGTTGCCTTTGGTATGAGTTTCTGATGTTAGGAAATGAATGTCTCTGTCAGTTGTTAATGTGCTAGTTACACTGCCATCATATACCAACTTATTTTACACTGTTATTGATAATTGTATATTTGTTTTTATTGTTCTTGGAAACTACCATATAGTCGCCCCAGTGATCAATCTCATGTTTTTGCGGAACACTACATAAATAGAGAATAATGGAGGAAATGTGCCATAGGAGGGAATTTCCTCCTGTGGCGTCGAAAAATACGCCCTCCGTGATTTTTTCCGACGATCGGTACCCATCACCTCCATTTTTATCATCTAAGACGTGGACACACAAAATTTCATGTGATTCTACTACTCTTTCACCGTTGAGTTAGTGGGTGCAAAATTAACGGTTTACCGACAATAGAACTTTTTACATTGCTAATTCAACGATGAAAATAACATGAAATTTAGTGAATCCACATGTTAGATAGTAAAGATGATAATGATGGGTGCCGATCGTTGAATAAAATGTTGGAAGGTGTATTTTTTCGACTCTACCTAATGAAAAGCCCTCCCAGGGCCTATTTTCTTCATTATTCTCACATACGTATCTCTCTTCTCTATTTTTTTTTAAATTTCTTTAACACATACAGAACGTTTGTAGTCAACCCCTATGAAATAAAGTTGATCTTCAACATGATTATTATCTTCGTTAGTCTTTATTTTGTTATTGTCTCACATAGTTACCCAGGATTGCTCATAAGCTTGACTCTATTGATTACTTCTGGCAAAGTACTCTTAATTTGATACACGAACTAGTTTTCCAGATAAAAAATATTATCATATATGCTAATTTGTTCTTTCTGTTTATTTTGATACGACACATAATCTGATTTTTGTCACACACAAATGTGTGTGTGTGTGTGTGTGTGTGTGTGTTTGTGAAATTTGACACTTAAGCTATATAGGACATGTTGGTCAGGATGACCGTTTTGGATCGATGTAAAACACGGGGAGTTGGGTGTTTGAAATTTTGGCCTCATTTTATAAAATGGGCCCCAGCCTCAAGATCATCTCCCTAAACATCCAGACATATATATGCATACACACATATTATACATACAAATACTTATTCATATATTTACACACACACTATTTGCACAGACTGGAGAGATCCGATCACCCTCTAACCCCTCTTAAGGCCGTCAATCACAATAAAGTGCGAGGATAGCTGTGATGATTTCGGAAAAGTTTGCGTGTACCATCATCAGTAGGTTAATGCATGCTCTTTAAAGTGGGCTTGCATTGGGTTTAAGTCTTCGGATTCCAGACACCATGTGTGCCTTTCTAGAATTGGCAGCCAGTGTGTGCAGCCGACAGCCAACACACCCTTGCTAGATTTCATATTGTGAGTCATGATGGCTATCGGATTTATGCATCAATTATTGCAACTATCTGGCTAGGATACTTGGAATCCAACCCTGGAGACAATGTAGCTGTGTATATTCATCTCTGGAGGATCAATGTGATCCTTCATTGAGCATCATGCATGTTCTTGTGGTAACCAATTGCACCAAATCACTGCTATTTGTTTAATCCTTTGTTGCACGACAGATTGGCTTATCAATACAGTTCAGATCACTTGTGAAAAGTACCTCTTGTAGCACACTGCCAATTTCCCAAAGCTCGCGTGTGGTCAATTTTTCAATACATTCAGACGATGTATCACCGTTGTCATCAATATGAACATTATCACACATCTGGCAATTTCTAAGGTTCGATGTTCCTATAAAATCCTCGTTTAACAATTTAAGGTACCAAGAGTGGGTTGTCTTTTCTCATGTATTTAAACATTTAACTAGCTTGACATCCTGCAATGCAACGTGCAAACCTTTTTTGTTTGAAAAGGCGACCTGTAAATCTTAGACAGCCCATAACAACTGTTAAGTAATAGAACATACTTGTTTGTGCACTATAGAACATTGAAATCCTACATGTTTATGATAGAGCATGTTTCTTTAGTAATTTTCAGTAAAATTATTTAAACGCATCAAAGTTAAATGGTTTAACTCAGGAACTAACAGCAGCAGCAGCAACATTATATGGTTGGATAGTTACCGGCAATTTCCAAAATTTGGTAGTTTGACTCGAAGCGATCTAGCACCATGCTGATGATGCATAGGTATGCTCGGTAAAGTGGTTGTCTAAAGCTCTTTTGAAACTTCTTTGTATTCTGTATATTTGTCTTTACATTGTGATTCTCCTGTATCTTTTCTTTATTATCTGTTCGACGTAATATATAATCCTTCAGTTGCACTACTACCAGCGTAGTGAAAATATTGCTCCATTTGTTTCTGCATCTAGGTTGTGTTAGCCAACAAAGAAGCTAGGCGTAATAGGTTCATTCATGCATGTATAACAAGTCATTGAGATTATTTTCATGTTGGATCTGTTGTATTGTGAGGTTTGCTGCTTTCGCCTTTTTTTCAGTTACATTTCATAACAGTGCGGTTATGCGGTCATCTTTGTTTATTAGTTGAGCATAGGGGAGCGAAGTCAAGCGACCTCTACAAGAATCACACCGCCTCACTTAGAAGAAGAAAGTTTTATCGTCTAAGCTATGCTCTTTTGATAATGCTAGCTTGTTTCTTCCTCATAAATATGGTCAACTACTTTGCTGTGCTGATTTTTTTTTCTTCCCATGTATCTTAACTCGTTTCGATGATATAATAGAGCTAACCCTCCTTTGTTTGAATGAGATGGTTGAGACTTAGAAAGCTGGTGCTTTGAAACTGCTTCTGTTCTGCTGTTGGGTTGCCTCTATGATGGGATCAAATAAATACTTGTACAGTAGCTATGCAGCTTGCAACAGAAATCGAAGTTACCTTCATCATTACCTGAGAAGTGCTGTAACAGGTAGAAAATCTCTTCTCCATTTGGGATGTATTTTTGATGATTCATGCAAAATCGTCCAAGGAGTACTTATTTGTTGCATGACAAACGATAATGAATTATAAACAGGGTAATTACCATTTCTCCTTAAAAGTTTATTATGGAGCCTTTTGGTAGATTTTTGTAATTTACAATGGTGCTTTTGTGACGTTAAGCCTTTAAGGCCCCTGTTTGGGAATGGAGTAAAAAGTTTTCTAAACTGTAGTTTTATGAAGTTAGCAAAACCAAACTCCAAAATCCCAACTTTGCCTTATTTAGCAATTATTTTGAAGTTGAAATAACTGCACTTATCGTAACTATCCAAAAATGGTCAACAAGCTTGCCTCAAATTGTATCTAGTAACACTATTCCATGTTAGACATGTTAGACATACCGTTACACTTGTAGCTTACGAGTGATCAAACATGGCATTATCACAAAAACATATCACAATTTTGTTATTGAATCGATTCAATCAGTTGCCACCGGAGGCATGTGAGAAGCCTCTTTACGAAAATCACAACACCTAGGACGAAAACAATACGGAATGATCTTGTAGAAAATCACTTTATCTCTATAATCTCAAATAGTGAATGCCTTGTTAAAAGTTCATGTCTTGAGATGGTAAGCTACAATTGCTCCCGGATACTGAAGATCCCGGATACCGAAGTCCACAAATCACCAAACATCAACTTGGAATATTCTAAGATCGTCAAGTCAAATCATATCGGTTTAAGTTTAAACTAACAATAGGATATACTAACTCAAAAACTAATCTAAAAGAAAGGAAATATACTTCATTTGGTAATTTAGGAAAATTCTTGAGTTGCTTAATGTCTTCAAAATCCAAACTTGATTGGTCTAAAGGGTTTAGAATAGACTTGTGCATGTTTTTTAATGAAGGTGGCATGGAGTTTTGGAATGGGATTGGAGATGAAACATGGAGTTAGTGAAGGGTGAAGGAGATGAAGGAGTTTGTGAAGGAAATGAAGAAGAGAGAAGAATAATTGAGAAGGAAGAGGATAAAGATGTCAAATATCTCTTAATCTCACTCTCTTGCTCTCTCTTAAGCGCTCTCTCTCTCATAATATCTCTTTTGTCTCTTACTCATTAATCATGGCATCTATTCTTTTCTTTTCTCTTTTTATTTCACAAAACTCACAAGTCACAAACACAAATGAATAACATGGACATGACATGGTGCACTAGCCATGGAAAAATGTAAAAATACGGATTTGGCCAATTCACGATTTGTGGTGCACTAATCAAGTTTAATTTAAATTTGCATATCATTTATTATAAAAATGCCAAAATCCGATAAATATCATTATAATAAAAAAATCATTTAAATCTCCAATCTTTCCAAATATTGGTATATACTTATACCATTTTACGAAAAGCCCATATTCGCAAATCGAATAGTTTTCGCGAAATATATTATTTTAATATTTAATTTCAAAAAATAATATTTTATATTTCTGAAATGTTACGGTCTTCCTCCCATAAATAAATTCGGCCCCCGAATTTAAATTTAAATCCCCAAATACTAAAAGATTTCAATAATCAGCTCAAATCAACGGGGTTCCGAAATCACGGAAGACATAGAAATACCACAGCGCATCGTGTGCGCCTGAAAACGAGTGCGAAACTCAAAATCAAATTCCGTCAAGCATCACGCAATTATCGGAGTTAAAATGGAAATACGAATCTCGAATTCTACTACTGGAATCCAAATGCACTATAGTCAAATCATAATACGTATATATAACACGCATCTTTGTAAAACCGTTTTAAAAGCTGAATAACTTATGCCAAATCTTTTCCAATTCGCCGTGCTATGTGTAGCTCATGGCACAAGTGGCGGACGATCATTTGTAAAGTAGTAAATATATACTTATATATATTTTGTTCAATTTATACGTCCTGCCTTTTTGAAATATCCCAGAAAATTCTCCTTGTAAAAATTTCGTGTCACTCGCGGACACGTATGAAATAACGAGACTATAGCCCCCTTTTTTTTGAAAACCTCTTGGTAACTTTTTATGGATGCAAATGTACTCAGGCACTGTCCTCATATCAGTCCTGCTCGACTACTATACAACATAGTACCCATCATCGAAACACGATACTCATAAATAAAATCGGCCTCAAAAGGCGTATCCAACATCACGTGCGTCTGGTGTGCACAGAAATCAAATCCAATACAAGTGTCACAATATGCACAAAATCAAAACTACGTACAACGGGTGTGCACGAAAGTATCTGTCCAGTGCAACGAATGTGCACGACAACAATATCAAGTGCATTTATAGTGCACAAAAATCTCAACCCAGTGCAACCAACATGCACGAATAAAAATCCCAAATCAAGTCCATCCAATCATGCACGAATAAAAATCCCAATCAAGAGCATCCGGTGTGCACAAAATCTCAAATCATGTACCCAACATGCACGAAAATCCAAATCAAATGCGTCAGGTCCGCACAAAATATCTAGTGCAATTGTATGCACGATAACGAACATCAAGTGCAGACGCGCACGAAAACATAAATCTGGTGCAACAAATATACGAAATACAATCTGGTGCAACCAATGCACGAAATACCAATCCGGTGCAACAATGCACGAAAACTCATCAATATCTCAAATGCTCACAAAAACGACACTGAGTATACCAAGGTGTACAGAATCATAAACGTGTGCAACTGAGTGCACAAAATCTGTAACATTTCAGAAAAATAAAAAATTATTTTTTGGAATTTTTATAATTAAATAATAAATATTATGAATATTTTATTAGTGCGGTATAATTAAATACCGATAAATCGGGAAAAATTTGGAAAATTATAGGAATTACTGAAATGAGGGCGTTTTATGCGATTCATGAAAATTATAAATTTTTATGATTAATTATACACTATTTTAATGCTAATCGCGATTAAATATCGCTAATCGCGCATTAAGCCGGATTTTTGCACATGACATGTGTTCCCCGCTGAAAACGTGGAGACGAGACCGCGCAGGTCCGTCTCGCCTGAATTTCGCGGTAGATGCTAATTGGTGCTATCCGTCCACCTATCTGAAAATGTCAAGTTGATTTATGGCACCATATATCGAAGGTTTAAACGGATGCGGCCGATATAGCAGACTTCGTCAGATTCCCCCTCGTTGATGAGGGGTTTTTGTCACGCCCCGCTTCCCAAAATACGGAATACAAGGGTGACAAGGCCAGCCATGCTCCTACGAGCAAGGAAGAATCCTGTCGTAGTCACATTTCGGCTTCTAGCATTATATGGTAATCAGTAGAATACAATACGGGTAAAGAGAATGCAGTCACTAAAACTATAAGATATAAAGAGATTTGAGCTCGAAGGGAGTAAACAAGGGAGTAACTAACCAGGAATATCAGTGGGGAAATGTAACTGGTCCACTGGTCTGAATCTTCACGGTCTTCTCGAGATCAGACAAATCCACCTCTATCACCGAGCATGCATACTCAGATCGTCAGAGCGACGTAATAGCAATATTATAATAATGACAAGGAACAAGAAAACAAGGTAATAACAGTGGAAGTAAAATACAGGTAATCACTATGTCACCAACTGATGCAAAATATGATCTGTGTCCCTATCAGTCTCTAAGTCATGTTTGAAATCGAGTTGTGGAAAGGAGGATCATGTTTAACGAGGGTCTCGTACATACCCGAGACTACGGCCCACACTCCCGGGACATAACCCTGTCAGCCGGATCGCTAGATCCTACCTAATATATATAAGAGTCGCTGTTCGAATGATCATCCTCTAAATCACTGTCCTCGCTAAATACGATGCTCTTTCCACTTCGATTTCCCCATTTTCCTCAGGTTTACACTATTGATGATTATGATTTAGTCGTGTACAAGTATGCACCAATAACATGGTTTTGTCACTGTTCACTGTATTATTCACTGTCACGAATCATTCACTTTTCCATTGGCGTACTTGACACTCCTAAACCAATATCATTCACGCACGATAATGCATTGTACACTGAATAATAATGCGCACTATCACTATGTGTATGGCAGTTGGGTAAGTTATGTACATTTATGCAGTTAACAAGTCATGTGTAATATGAACTATTATGCACCTTATAAGCTTACAAAAATTGCAGTAAATCATACGTTCAAAATTCAGTAAAACGATACAAATACGGTAACAAGTAAACTCTATCGTAAGTTCAAAAAAATTTGTTTCAGTGCAATCGGATTTCGGGTTTGAAAGTTACAGCCGTTTCATTTTAAGTGTTCGCTGCAGGAAATTCAGTTTCTGAACTGAACGTCCGTTTCGCAACACAATTTTCACCCAGTTGGGATCAGAATTTAGCGACGATACAGTTGAATAAAATTTAGGGTTTTCAATAGGGTTTCCAACGCACCATACGTATTCTCAATCGCGTCTCTACGTCATAAGTTATGTACTGTTCAATCATAGGGTGTCAGTTCTGTTTCTGTTTGGGACTGCTATACGTCCTGTTTTTTTAAATTGCAGTTTAAATAGTAAACGACGATAAAAAGGGGTGAAATCACTTGCGTTATTTAGCTAACAGTTTCATCTTCAGTAAAGTATAGGGTTCCGCAACATACAAGTTCAGGAAGCAAGGTAGTAAGCATTACGAGATAGAAATCAACAGCCAGAGCTGCTTTGGACTGCAGTCCAGAGTCGCTCTCCGAACCAGTTCTCGTCATATTTTCAGTACATAAACAATTAAAAGCTTTTATAGGGTTCCAGGTCATCGAGTCTGCTTCGATTTGAGCCCTCGAAAGCATCATTTCAATGTGTACACAATTAATTATGATTTTAACAAGTTTCAGACGCGGGAAATATTTAGTTTTAACGGGTGTAATTGGGGGTGATCGTTCAAGTCAGTAACGATTAAATTTTTCAGTCAAATTTCACCACAATGTTCATTGCCACACGGACCAGCATATATAATCAAGTTCCGTCAGTTTAATGGAACGTTTTCATTCGGGTTTTGCATCAAGCACTTGTGTCATATAGGTTTTCACGAAACGTAAACATGGAATTAATAGTATTTTGAATTATAACAGTATAATCTAGTATGTAGCAAGTAGGGTACTTGCCTGGAGATGCGTTGGCGACGCATGGCAGTGGCAACGGCATGAACACGCGACGAACGACACGGTTTGGGTTCACGGCCTTGGCTCGGGTTCAGGTTCGTCGTCGGTGTTGCCCGGGGGATGGCTCGTGGTCACTGGAGGCGGAGTGGGGTTCAGTGGATCTCCTGTGAGTGTGCTGGGGTCGGCGATGGTCGGCGGTGGTCGCTCCGGCGATGGTGCAGTAGGGTTCGAGGCTCGTGGCGAGGAGTTTGGTGTGGGTTTTGGAGTGAGGGAGTGAGGTAGTGGGGGCTCGGGTTTTGGAGGTGATGGTGATGCAGAGGATGCAGAGGCGTCGACGATGTGGCCGGCGGCGCGATGAGAGCTCGGCGGCGTGTGGGTGCAGGGGAGGCTTTGAGCTCGGCGGTGGGGTTCGGTGTGCAGGCGAGGGGGTGAGGCAGTGTAGGGGCTTGAGTTTTGGAGAGATGAGCGAGCGAGGAAAGACGAGGTGGTTTAGTCGTCGTCGTCGGGGTGAGGGTTGAAGCTCGGTGTATCTTTTTGGAGAGAGAGGAGATGAGTGAGAACGAGAGATCGAGAGTGAGGAGCGGGAGCGGGTTAGAGGGACGAGGAGAGGTGAAGCGCGCGCGCGGTCGTGGCCTTGAGGAGCGGGGTTGTTGGCGAGGTGGGCGGCGACGTGGGGGCGACGTGGGGGCAGTAGGGGAATCGAGCGGGAACTCTGAAACGAGTGGGGAAGAGGGAGTTTACGGGTTGGGTCGGGTTTGGTGTGGGTAAGGGTTTGGGCTGAAGAAGTTGTGGGCTGGGTTTGGGTAAATTTAAGTTTAATTTATTTAGTTTTAGTTAATTTGTTTGGGCTGGGGTTTAAAGGTTTTGGGTTTTAGTATATATATATTTTGTTTTGATTTTTGATTTTAAAGGTTTAGAAAGATTTAAATACGACAAATCTAGCAACCAATTTCTTACAAAATTACGAGAAAAAGAAAAGGGAAATATTCGGGGAATTAGGGAAATAGAGAAAGATTTTATTGATGGGAACGGGGACTTACATCATACCCCCCTTACAAAAATTTCGTTCTCGAAATTTAACATGGATACAATGAAACAAAAGTACTAAACAAATAGATGTGGAAAACGTGCACGGATATCTTCCTCACGCTCCCAGGTAGATTCTTCTGGGGAACGACCGTCCCAAGACACTCGGACTAACGGAATGACCTTGTTCTTCAGCACTTTCTCTCTGCGGTCGAGGATGGTGGTGGGCTCGTCCTCGTAAGATAGGTCGGTACCCAAAGCTAACTCCGAATAGTTCAGAACATGGCTATCATCCCGAACATAACGCTGCAACTGAGATACGTCGAAGGTATTGTGCACACCATCTAGCGATGGAGGCAAGGCGAGTCGATAGGCCACCTTTCCTACTCGCTCTAGTACCTCAAAAGGTCTGATGAAACGGGGACTGAGCTTCCCGCGACCTCTGAACCTGATAACTCCGCGGGTAGGGGAAATCTTCAAGAATACGTGATCTCCGACTTCAAATTCTAGTGCCCTCCTGCTGGTATCTGCCCAATTCTTCTGTCGATCCTGAGCTGTCTTAATGCGCTGCCTGATCATTTGGACCTTATCGACTGTCTGAACAATGGGCTCGGGACCCAAAAATCTTCGTTCTTCCACATCATCCCAACACACTAGGGATCGACACTTCCGTCCGTAAAGTGCTTCGAAAGGAGCCATCTGAATGCCAGCCTGGTAACTGTTGTTATAAGAAAACTCGACTAGATGCAGATGATCTTCTCAGGAACCCTGAAAATCCAACATGCAGGCTCTCAACATATCCTCGAGCGTCTAACCGTACGCTCGGATTGTCCGTCCGTCTGCAGGTGATAAGCTGTGCTGAACTTGAGGTGGGTACCCAAACTCTCCTGTAAGCTCCTCCAGAAGTGCGAAACAAATCTGGTGTCTCGATCTGATACAATGCTGACCGGAACACCGTGAAGTCGCACTATCTCTTGCATGTTTTCTCCGCAAGTGACTCCATCGACTGTCCCACTCGGAATGGTAAGAAGTGTGCAGCTTTCGTGAAGCGGTCGACGATAACCCAAATGGCGTTGTTGCCCCTAGGGCTCCGTGGTAAGGCCGTCACGAAATCCATAGTAATATGCTCCCACTTCCATTCTGGTATCGGAAGCGGTTGTAACAATCCTGTTGTCCTCTGATGTTCCGCCTTCACCTGCTGGCATACCAAGCATCTGGATACGAACCGCGCAATCTCCCGCTTCATCCCGTTCCACCAAAAGTGCTGCTTTAGATCTCGATACATTTTCGTATCTCCCGGATATACAGAATAAGCTGAACTATGCGCCTCAGCCAGTACCTCTTCTCGAACATTCCCTTTGGGTACGCAGAGTCTGCTACCGAATCTCAGAGAACCGTCTTCATGTATGATTAAATCCGTTCTCAGCCCGGCTTCTACTTGTGCTCTGAACTTTTGCAATCGAGGATCATCCGCTTGTGCAGCCTTGATGCGATCCACAAGGGAAGACTGCACCTATAGTTGCCAAAATTGACTGAGTGCGCTCGGTGTGACGACCTCAAGCTCGAGTCTCTGAAAATCCTCAATGATGCTCCTCTGACTGGTCAACATCATGACCGCTGGCTTGCGACTGAGCGCATCTGGTACAACATTTACTTTCCCCGGGTGATACTGAAGATCCAAGTCGTAATCCGCCATCAGTTCTAGCCATCGGCGCTGCCTCATGTTTAGTTTTTTCTGAGTGAAGACGTACTTCAGACTTTTATGATCCGTGTACACTTCCACCTTCTCGCCCAACAGATAGTGCCTCCAAATCTTCAACGCAAAAAATCATAGCAGCTTACTCCAAGTCATGCGTAGGGTAGTCCCTCTCGTGATTTCTCAGCTGTCGAGAGGCGTAAGCAACTACCCGACCGTGTGGCTTCAGAACGCGGCTTAAACCCTTCCATAAATCATCGTCGTGTATCACCACACCATCTGGATCGTCTGGCCCTGGAAGAATAGGCGCCATGGTCAACATCAGTTTCAGTACCTCAAAAGCCTGAGTACATTCCTCTGCCCATACGTAAGGCACTTCCTTCCACGTCAGCCAAAATGGGGGGTCCGGTGATTATGAGGTTCAAGGATGGGATAACAGTAATGTCTTTGCAAGAAGGAAAGGAATTTATAAGAAAGATCAATTAATGCATCAAATGGATTTTAAAGATACAATATTCTAGGAAAATTTGATCGAACCGAAACTTTATTAATCAAAACTTGACAGAGTACAACTGAGAGATAAACTTGGCCCTAAACTATACATCATTATTGTTTGGCCCTAAGAAAAGAAAATAAGCTGCGTCAGTCACGATTGTGGAAGTTCAATAAGTTGCGATATGCTCTCGCACTAAGATGGGGGCGTTCATTCCCAGAGCGTCCTTCCCGAACATCTGCTTGAGCTTCTTCAGCCTCGAGTTCCTCTTCACTCGAGGTTTCATCTTCCCACTCCTCCTGGACTGGAGCCCCGTCTTCGGATTCCTCCCCTATAGAGTTTTCTTCTCCCAATTCTTCCTCTTCGGCGGGAGCTTCCTCATCAGAATCCTCCTCCTCCATATGTTCTGCCTCTTCCGGGTCCTCTCCTGAATCTTCTGCCATGGGGTCTTCCTCAGGATTTGCCTCTTCAGGACCCTCATCTGGATCCTCCTCTATTGCGTTTTCCTGTGGGTCCTCTTCTATTGGATCTTCTTCGGGATCCTTCTCTTCGGGAGCTTCTTCTGGATCCTCTTCTTCAGGATCTTCTTCTGGGTTCCCTTCCACTGCATGTTCCTGTGGATCCTCTTCTATTGGGTCTCCTTCGGGATCCTCTTCTTCAGGGTACTCTTCCGGGTCTTCCTCTTCATCGTCCGAATCATTAATCATATTGATCTCCGGAACCGCGACATCAACTCCCTCGTCCTCGGATTCGCTGTCGTTGAAAATGACCTGTGAGCCATCGACCTCGTCATCTGAACTCACCAATACACAGTCGAAAGAAACACAGGACTGAGTGTCCTCATCGAGAAGCGGTGCGGCCCCAGGGTTGGCCATGGTCTGAAACGTAAAGGTTATGATCAGATAGTGGAATACGAATGAAAATAACGATTAATGATGCGGAACACGGGGAAAAGATAAAGTAGATAAGATTCAAAACATGAACTTGAGTGGTGATGCACACGCAGTGTATGAAAGTTGAAGCAAGGAAATAAAGTATGATTCAAGGGATCCCTAAATTGGACTGCAATCTTATTCTAAACCCGGCGCTCTGATACCAACAAAACCATGTCACGCCCCGCTTCCCAAAATACGGAATACAAGGGTGACAAGGCCAGCCATGCTCCTACGAGCAAGGAAGAATCCTGTCGTAGTCACATTTTGGCTTCTAGCATTATATGGTAATCGGTAGAATACAATACGGGTAAAGAGAATGCAGTCACTAAAACTATAAGATATAAAGAGATTTGAGCTCGAAGGGAGTAAATAAGGGAGTAACTAATCAGGAATATCAGTGGGGAAATATAACCGGTCCACTGGTCTGAATCTTCACGGTCTTCTCGAGATCAGACAAATCCACCTCTATCACCGAGCATGCATACTCAGGTCGTCAGAGCGACGTAATAGCAATATTATAATAATAACAAGGAACAAGAAAACAAAGTAATAACAGTAGAAGTAAAATGCAGGTAATCACTATGTCACCAACTGATGCAAAATATGATCTGTGTCCCTATCAGTCTCTAAGTCATGTTTGAAATCGAGTTGTGGAAAGGAGGATCATGTTTAACGAGGGTCTCGTACATATCCGAGACTACGGCCCACACGCCTGGGACATAACCCTGTCAGCCGGATCGCTAGATCCTACCTAATATATATAAGAGTCGCTGTTCGAATGATCATCCTCTAAATCACTGTCCTCGCTAAATACGATACTCTTTCCACTTCGATTTCCCCATTTTCTCCAGGTTTACACTATTGATGATTATGATTTAGTCGTGTACAAGTATGCACCAATAACACGGTTTTGTCACTGTTCACTGTATTATTCACTGTCACGAATCATTCACTTTTCCATTGGCGTACTTGACACTCCTAAACCAATATCATTCACGTACGATAATGCATTGTACACTGAATAATAACGCGCACTATCACTATGTGTATGGCAGTTGGGTAAGTTATGTACATTTATGCAGTTAACAAGTCATGTGTAATATGAACTATTATGCACCTTATAAGCTTACAAAAATTGCAGTAAATCATGCGTCCAAAATTCAGTAAAATGATACAAATACGGTAACAAGTACACTCTGTCAGAAGTTCAGAAAAATTTGTTTCAGTGAAATCGGATTTCAGATTTGCATGTTACAGCCGTTTCATTTTAAGTGTTCGCTGCAGGAAATTCAGTTTCTGAACTTAACGTCCGTTTCGCAACACAATTTTCACCCAGTTGGGATCAGAATTTAGCGACGATACAGTTGAATAAAATTTAGGGTTTTCAATAGGGTTTCCAACGCACCAGACGGATTCTCAATCGCATCTCTACGTCAGAAGTTATGTACTGTTCAATCATAGGGTGTCGATTCTGTTTCTGTTTGGGACTGCTATACGTTCTGTTCTTTTAAATTGCAGTTTAAATAGTAAACGAAGATAAAAAGGGGTGAAATCACTTGCGTTATTTAGCTAACAGTTTCATCTTCAGTAAAGTATAAGGTTCCGCAACATACAAGTTCAGGCAGCAAGGTAGTAAGCATTACGAGATAGAAATCAACAGCCAGAGCTGCTCTGGACTGCAGTCCAGAGTCGCCAGTTCTCGTCATATTTTCAGCAAAGAAACAATTAAAAGCTTTTATAGGGTTCCAGGTCGTCGAGTTGGCTTCGATTTGAGCCCTCTAACTCATCATTTAAATGTGTACACAATTAATTATGATTTTAACAAGTTTCAGACGCGGGAAATATTCAGTTTTAACGGGTGTAATTGGGGGTGATCGTTCAAGTCAGTAACGATTAAATTTTCCAGTCAAATTTCACCACAATATTCATTGCCACACGGGCCAGCATATATAATCAAGTTCCGTCAGTTTAATGGAAGGTTTTCATTCGGGTTTTGCATCAAGCACTTGTGTCATATAGGTTTTCACGAATCGTAAACATGGAATTAATAGTATTTTGAATTATAACAGTATAATCTAGCATGTAGCAAGTAGGGTACTTGCCTGGAGATGCGTTGGCAACGCACGGCAGCGGCAACGGCACGAACGCGCGACGAACGGCACGGTTTGGGTTCACGGCCTTGGCTCGGGTTCGGGTTCGTCGTCGGTGTTGCCCGGGGATGGCTCGTGGTCACTGGAGGCGGAGTGGGGTTCAGTGGATCTCCTGTGAGTGTGCTGGGGTCGGCGGTGGTCGGCGGTGGTCGCTCCGGCGACGGTGCAGTAGGGTTCGAGGCTCGTGGCGAGGAGTTTGGTGTGGGTTTTGGAGTGAGGGAGTGAGGTAGTGGGGGCTCGGGTTTTGGAGGTGATGGTAATGCAGAGGATGCAGAGGCGTCGACGATGTGGCCGGCGGCGCGATGGGAGCTCGTTGGCGTGAGGGTGCAAGGGAGGCTTTGAGCTCGGCGGTGGGGTTCGGTGTGCAGGCGAGGGGGTGAGGCAGTGTAGGGGCTTGAGTTTTGGAGAGATGAGCGAGGGAGGAAAGACGAGGTGGTTTAGTCGTCGTCGTCGTCATCGGGGTGAGGGTTGAAGCTCGGTGTATCTTTTTTGGAGAGAGAGGAGAGGAGTGAGAACGAGAGATCGAGAGTGAGGAGGGGGAGCGGGTTAGAGGGACGAGGAGAGGGTGAAGCGCGCGCGCGGTCGTGGCCTTGAGGAGCGGGGGCATTGGCGAGGTGGGCGGCGACGTGGGGGCAGTAGGGGAATCGAGCGGGAACTCTGAAACGAGTGGGGAAGAGGGAGTTTACGGGTCGGGTCGGGTTTGGTGTGGGTAAGGGTTTGGGCTGAGGAAGTTGTGGGCTGGGTTTGGGTAAATTTAAGTTTAATTTATTTAGTTTTAGTTAATTTGTTTGGGTTGGGGTTTAAAGGTTTTGGGTTTTAGTATATATATATATTTTGTTTTGATTTTTGATTTTAAAGGTTTAGAAAGATTTAAATACGACAAATCTAGCAACCAATTTCCTACAAAATTACGAGGAAAAGAAAAAGGGAAATATTCGGGGAATTAGGAAAATAGAGAAAGATTTTATTGATGGGAACGGGGACTTACAGTTTTTGATTGTGGGGACGCTTTTCCCTGCAGGCGCAAGCCCCTGCAGTTAATTACGGTACCGCATCGCGGTAACCACTTTCTCCTTCTCCAGATGGTCACTTCGTGTCGTGGGTTTTTATTTTGTTTTTGATTACCCGTGGATTGTATACGGAGACTAATTTATGTTGTCGCCCGTAGGACGTGAATTAGTCCAAATCCGTATCTTCTTAGATTTGGGTTTGGGGGTTGGGTTTAAGGATACGTTAGTCTTACTTGAGACTAAGATCAACTTAAACGTTTGTTAAGGATACGTTAGTCCAATTTTTAGACTAAGATCAACTTAACAGGATCGTTTAGATCCGACAAGAGAGCAATTGGGCTCTATTGTTTAGTTTAGGGACATTGCGGTCGATTAGTTTAAGGACGTCACGGTCCAGCGTTAGTTTAAGGACATCTCGGTCCAGGTTAAGGACATCATATTCCGTGAGTTTAAAGACATCACAGTCAAGGTTAAGGACATCATAGTCCGTGAGTTTAAAGACCTCACAGTCAAGGTTAAGGACATCATAGTCTGTGGGTTTAAAGAGCTCACGGTTAAGGTTAAGGACATCATAGTCCGTGAGTTTAAAGAGCTCACGGTCAAGGTTAAGGACATCATAGTCCGTGAGTTTAATGACCTCACAGTCAAGGTTAAGGACATCATAGTCCGTGAGTTTTAAAGGACCCCACATTCCATAGAATGTTTGGATGTCAGGACCCGTCACCTCTCTGAAGACGTTGAAGGATTACAACGACAAATATCAGAGGAATAAAGAGATGTACCCTCGAACTGACATGAGTTGGTTGAAAGATCTGTAGTCCAATTTGGGGTTAAGATCTGTTGACATATTTATGAGCAGATGAGCTCAATTAATATGAGTTGAGGACTTATGGCCAATCTTAGGCTAAGTCCAATCAAGCTAAAATGTTTAACATTTTATTTTGGGATGTTAAGCATTTGTTTGAGCTCGGCCCTTTTAACAATGCTGAGCATTGATTTAGCTTCTGACAATGTTTGTCTTTTACTGAATGTTGAGCATTCATCATAGCTCTGGGGCTTATTCAAAGAACAATTTAAGTTCTACCCAAGCGCGCATAAAAGCATGTAGTGCGCGTGGCACTAGCGCCAGTCAATGAGCGCAGGGCGCTATGGTTAAAGCACTAGTGCGCTTTGCGCCAGATGTGAAGCGCTAATGCGCTTTGCGCTGAATGAAGAGCGCAGATGCGCTGTAGTTGAAGCCTTGAGGCGTTTGGCACTGGTGCCATATAATTAACTGCAGAGCGCTTTTAATAATGCAGCGCACACGTGAGGAGCACGTGGCGCGCTTAGCGTTGAGCGCTAGATGAAGAGCACTAAGGCACTTTTGAATTAGGAGCGCTAAGGCTCTTATTAGATTAGGAGTGCTAAGGCTCTTCTTAGGTTAACTTCGCGCTCTGCAGATTATCTGTTCTTTGATAGGAGGCTTTGCCTCAAAATTCTAAGAACAAAGTTCTCAGTTCATAGGAGATGTTTAAATCTCTTTTTGATGAAAGGTTTTACCTTTATGGATCTGTGATCCTAAGAGAATTGAATAATTCCCCCCCTTTATAATGAGATGTTCATAATCTTTTTTGTGAAAAACAACTTTGTCTTATAGATCTATGATCTGTGAAAGAAGTAAGTACTTCTGTTTATATTGAGACGATTTCGTCTATATTCTTTTTACCTTGAAAAAGAATTGTCTTCTTTTTGCCGAGAGCTTCTTCTTTTTCTCGAGATTTTCTCAAAGTTTATGGGGGTTCCTCTCTACAAGACTTGAAGTCTCAGGTCCTTTATATAGGGCAGGCTGATTTGTTGAATCAGTTAAAGAGATTTATTCTCTAATTGATTTGGGAATTTCCTCACCGTCGGATCTTTGATCCAAGGGCTTCTGGTTTGCAGAAGATAATCTTCTTGTTTTAATAAGATTGAGAAATCTTTCCTCTTTACAGAATTTGTTCTGTATTTTCGTGATTTTCAATCACCATTGGATCATTGATCCAACGGTGTTCTAAAGTCAGGGCACAATCTTTTCTGTTTGGAAAGATTCAACAGAATCTCATTCTTATTAATTGATGATTTAATCATATCCGTTGGATATTTGATCCAACGGTGAGGAACATTTAGTTCCAGCGCTACCGCTTATGCGCTCTGCTTATGGCGCGCTAGTTGTAGCGCAGCGCTCTTAGCGCTAGCGCACACGTGCTTTACACGTGGTGTGCTACTTGGAGCGCAGCGCATCTAGCGCTAGCGTCTATGCGCCTTCCACGGGGTGCGCTAGTTATAGCACAACGCTTTTATAAAAGCGCAGCTTTAATTCATGATTTGAATTCTGAACAGAGCTTTGCTCTAATTGGGAAAACAAATGCCCCCCCCACCGTTGCGCTCACGGGGTCCACACGTGGGTGCAGCGGTGGAAACATCTCGACTCTTGGATCAACCGAGGAATTGAAACGGCGCTTAGTGCCTATAAATAGGACCTTTGGCCCTTGAGATGACTCCTGTTCATCTTCAATCCTTCTTGAGAAATTATTTTCTTCTTCAGAGCGCAGCTCTTCTTCTTAAGAATTTTTAAGGACAGAACTCTATCAAATTAGGTAAAAGATTAAATCTTTTTGAAATATCTTTTAGGGTTTCACCCATTAACAGAGTTTTGCTCTTCAGAGATCTTTGATCTAAAGAAAATCCTTTTTAGGGTTTTATTAACAGATCTTTGCTCTCTAAAAGGATCTTGCTTATGATTTCTTAATCCATTAATGGTGCTTTGCTCCTTTCAGATCATATAGAAGAACTCTTAAGAGTTTGTTCATGGCTCTTGAAGATCAAAAACGGTATTTTATTTTTGATGGATTATTCCATTATCTTCTCAGAGCAAGGCTCTTCTTGAGGAATTTTATTTCTTCATCATTAGACTTTTACAGATGTCTGTCTTGTGAAGAGCGCTGCTCTCAATGGGAGTTTTACTCCTCTGCCCGAGAGATTTCTCATTTAATGAGAATCTCTTGAGGATTTCCTCATTTAATGACAGCCTCATCTAATGATGAGGCTGTTTTGTTAAAGATGAACTGTCATCTAGATTTTGTGGGTCCCCTTTAGTCCCTTTTAACTGCATTGCGGTGCGGTACGGATTTATAGTACTTTGTAATAGAATTTAATCTATAGCATTGGCGGCTGAAAATTTATTCTTTTTCGCGATGTTACTATGTCTTCCGACACCTCCTTCCCGTTCATTCGCTCAGAAGGCGGGTTCCCTGAAGCACCCGTAGACCGCGAGGCTTTTGCATTGATAAAAGACCATGACCCGGAGTATAAGAGTCTTCATCTATGGGGTAAATGGTACGACCAAATTATCATGGGCCGACGGAGCTTTGCCTGTGCGACACCCTCGGAGCCTATTTCAGGGATCGCTTATGCAGATGCACCTCCGATAAATTACACTGTGGAGGAGGTCAACTGGACTTCAGAAGGTCTCTTTCGGCCTTCTATTGCTGCAGTACCCGTGCAGCTGCCGGTGGCTGTGGACATCCTAGGGTGACGCATATGTCAGGACGAGTCGCGCCCTTGGGGACAGCCATACAATGTAGGACTAACTCCCCGTCACCCAGTCGGGTATTTGCAGTGGGATCGGTATATTTTATCGGCGAAGAAATCACAGTTGATGAAGCTCAGATTGTATCCCACCGTTTATGCTTCTTTGTTTCAATATTCCACACCCCCTACATGGTGGGTCAGGGCATTTCTAGAGCAGTGGAACATTCTGACCCACACCTTCCTCTTATCAGATCGAGAAGTTTTTATTTCTTTGGAGGAATTTGCAGAGATCTCGGGTTTACCCGTTAGGGGGGAACATTATGAGGAATTGCTTCCCCTGGATGAGTATGTTTTCGCTGCCAAATCAATGGTGATGGGTTACTCCCGAGAACGCTATTCAACACCAATTTCCGAGCTTGATAAAGGTGTTGAATATGTATGAGAACCTCTCTCTTGCATCCGAAGGTCGTGAAGTTAATTTTACGGCTTTTATCGCCGATTTTCTTCGCCCAGAAGTATTGAAGGAAGAAGTCGAGAAATTCGCCAGTCTTGATGATCCCTTTGGTTTAGGTTTGGGCAACCTGCCAGTGGCGGAGGCGGATCAGAAGAGCTTCTTTCTACCCGATACCCCGGTCATCCCTTTTGCAGAGCTAGCGGCTCCTGGGATTGACGAAGAAACGTTCTTTTTAGGGTTCCTTGGGTTATAGCTGAGTTGGTTCGCGCTTCCCATGCACCCTCGCCGTATGAGGCCGTCCATCTTCTATCCTGCGCATCGGATGGTTGCTGGGATACAAGTGGCTGTGGGGATCGCTGGGTTAGCCCATATGTATCACGACCTCAGTTTGGCAGCTGATACCACTGAGCCAGGGTGCAGTCGGTAAATTTCCCGATGCATTATTTCACGTCATGGCTCGAGTTGCACGTACTAGGCGTCTTTGGCATCCACAAGAGGCCGGGTTTTTATGACAGGTGCATGTTCCCTCGGATCATACGACTGGTCGGTGCTTCTATCGTGACTCCGACGCAACGGGAAGCTAGAGGCTTGCTTCTTCGCCCGTGCACTGTTGGGGCTGGCATGTCCTTTACTGATAAAGTTTTGACCGTCGGCCAAGAGTCGGGGAAGACGGTGCTGCCACCGCAGGATATATTTAAAGACGGGGCCTCTGTGTTGAAAGCTCGGGAGATTTTTCATCTGTACTCCATCAGGCCGGGCTTTCTCGTATTCAGGCAAAATGATGTGGCGTTATTCATGAGATACAACCCGCATCGTTTCGCCCAGCAGCCGAGTTACAATCAGGGCGTCCCACTTGAGGCTTTCTTGGCCGAACCTGCTGCTACCGAAAAGGGAATGCGGAGCGCACTGCATTATTTCATGCGCTTGAACACAGGGTCCAACTTCTTTATCAGCGAACCGAGCTGTGTCCCAAAGGCCCTTAATGTGTACGTGGCGTGGTATTAGCATTCAATGGGCGCCGTCATCAGGGAGGAGAAGCGATTGCTGCTCGATCACAAGGGCGTAGTGCCGGCTGGTGATCGAAATATTCCTCTGAAGCGACGGAACATTGTTCATCCTCCCATGAGAGAGGTCACTGCAGTTGAGCCTCCGCACGTGCTAAGCCCTATGCGCGGGTTGCCCCTATCCAGCGCGCCTGAAAAAGAGGTGGCTGCCGCGTCCCCCGAGTCGGATGTAGGAAAAGAAATTGGGACTCATCATCCAAAGGCGTCTACCAAACGCAAACTCGTGTTATCGGCCACCGGCGCCCGTCCTCAGAAGAAAAAGAAACAAGTATTTTCTTTGGACACCATATTAGGGTCGACGCCCCCTGCTCCGTCTAGCGAAGGCTTGAGCGAATATGGGACCAATGAGGGTTTATTCGGGATGCTTGATGATATCGATTTGGAGGCTGCCATCGAAGCTTCCAGACAGTCAGCCATCTTCGAAAAATAACTGGCCGCCCTTTCGCAGTCAGGTATACTTTAGCCTTATCTCTCCGCTGTTTATTTCACTTTCTTTTTTTTATCATGCTTTGATTGACGCCCGCTGTTTCAACAGGTGCCTCTACAGAAGAAACCATTGCTGCTTCGCTTAAAACCTTCGGAGAGGAGGAACGACTTCGCGCCTCATTGCCAACAGAGGCTTCACTTGAACGACCGATGATGGATACTCTAACGGTTCCGGAGGTAAAACCTGGCTCTGATGATAATGTCCTCTTGGCGAAGGTCCTGAAGAAGTCTTCCCTCTCTGTTAAAACCGAGAAGCAGCTTAGAAAGCGGGCAGCAAGGGGAAAGAAGCGAGCTTCTACAGTTACTGGCTCTGGGCCAAAGCGGGGGAAGAAGACCGTTACTAATCCGCCGGAAGACAGTCTTCGTTTTCCTGGTTCATCTACCGAGGAAGCCGGACAATTGGCTGAGGCTATAAGACGCTCACAGGATGAATCCGAGAATGTAAGGATCCCGAATAGGTTTTATCCTGCCGTCATCTTTTACGAAGATCCTCCATCGATACGGCGGATATTCATAGGTCCTTTGGAAGAAGGGGGCGAGAGAGCCCTTAAGCAGGCTGTTTCAGCCGACGCTGAAGATGCACTTTCGTTGTGGACCGGTGGTGTTCAGACCATAATATTGCATTTTTCATTCCCCTATTCTTATCCGTTTTATAAGTAAACAGGTACTCTTGACGCACGTTTGTTGCATGTTACAGGATACAGGGCTTGGATGCGAATACAGTGAAAAGACGAAAGCTGATACAGAAAAGGGATTTTTGACCAACAAGTAGACGGATCCCAGTAAAGCCTAGACGAAGAACAGTGCAAGGTCCAAAATGTCAAGTGAACGGTTAAAAGATCGCTACAAGTATTCACTGCAACATCTGGAGGAGAATAAGAAGTCCAACAGAGAAAATACATATAAAAGTTGAAAGCCCAAGAATCCCTGAACCAAGCCCAGAAAAATGAAGATCCAATTCCCTTCTTTGGCCGCGGAACCGCGGCCAAACCTAGCCTGGAGCCGCGGTTCCGCGGCCATCAAGTGCCCGTGTCGGTGGAAAATCTCTGGGTCGGTGCGTCGGTGCGGGGTTTGGATTTTCAGTGGGCAAATCTGTATTTTCACATGTGCGAGAGTCTGTAACCCTAGTTTTCATGTTTTCCTATAAATTGTATTCCCAGATCTGTAAAAACCTATGCCTCTTTTCAATCAATAAAAATTCAGAATTTCTGGGAGTTATATTCAGATCTGGTCTATATTGCTTGGAGGGAGCCGTCACCTTTAGTAAGTAATTTTATTTCTGTTCCTTTAATTAAAATGTTTTCTCATCCCCTAATGAGCGAGTAATCTCCTCGCTTGTTAGGATTAGCCTTAGGGAAAGGGTTGAGAGATGAGATCTCTCACCCCTTTCGATGCCACATGTACCTAATGAATTAGAACTCCACGCATACGCGCACAACCGCTCCCTACGGCACCCTACCCCTCGAGGTAACGGTGAACCGTAGTATAAAGGGCCGGTTGTGCGTGTTTTCCGTGGGGGTTAGGGTAATTATCAACAAAGGAAGGATACAAATCTAGAGGAAGAAACATCTTCCCAAAAGATTTGGATCCACTTTATTAATAATTACCTTAACATCTAATAGATCTAAAAAGAAGGCATTGAAAGCGGTGAGGAAAAACGTTAATCTCCAAAACTTCCCCTAAGCCTAACCCTCGCAAGACTTTTAATTAGATTAATTAGATCCAGTTTTCATAGATTTTTATAAACCAACCAAACGACACTTTGAATCAACTCGTTAAAGCACATAAAAGGAAATTACCCATCTCTGTGGATCGACCCGCACTCACCGGCTAGCTGCAAAGCGACGCCGTTTCTGATTGCGGTAAATACAAGTTTTTGGACATAAATCAAATGGCGCCGTTGCCGGGGATGGCGTAATTTTTCTTTTTGTGAATTTTCGGGTTGATATAAATTTTAAAAATTATAAAAATCTGAAAATATAAAAAATACAAAAATTATCAATTTTGATCTGTTTGAAGGGTTTATTGTTTGAATCTTGCAGGAACAGCGAAGGATTGCAAATCTGGAAATTTACAGAAGAACAAAACAGAAGTTAGTGCAGAAGAACAGAGGAGAATTTGGACAGAGAAGCAGTACAATTTTTTTCAGAACCTGAAACCCTAATCCTGCCGCGTTTCCGCCGCATATACAGGGCTCCCGCCGCGGTTCCGCGCTCTGACTGCCACGTCAGCACATTAAATTTTGTGGGTTTGATTCTCCTTCTCCCCTCTGTAACCTCTATATATCCACTGTAAAAAAAATTTGTCTGCAGGAATTCTTTGCGTAAAGAGTCTTTCTCCCCCTTCTAAATAACAGATTTTCTGCAGGTTTCTTTGCGCCGCGCTAAAAAAAATTGATTGCAAGTGAATTTTTATTGTTTTGCATAATTTAATCGGACTTTAAGGGGCTAATTGACCAAACTCAGATTGGGTGGGGATTTCATCACCCTTCCCAGGACCCCAGAAAACACCTAAAGCATGTGCATTGACCAAAATTAATTAAAAAAAGACTAGACTCAGACCTAAGGACATCGAGCTCAATAGGAAAAGGACTAGTATAGGCATCGGCCGTTTATCCTAACCGACATTGCGGTGTCTAGGCTAGTGGTTATTAATTAGGCCCACTGTAGTGGTGGTTTCTTCCCACTTACCTGGCCGTATTTGTCCGTGAAGAGGCGGTTTGAGGTCCTATTTCTAGCCCTAGTTAGGAGCTGTCTAGCAGACCTAGGCGACCCTAGATCTAGGCCTGATTGTGCATGTGTGGTTGATACATTTGTGTCACGAGTCCCTTTTCTAAAACCTCTTTGCAAAACTCACACAAAAATAAAAAAATAAAATATAAATCTTTTCAAAAACTTGCAACTTGCCGCTAAAAAAAAACTTGCAACTTACTTCAACTCACTTCTTCTCCATTGACGTTATCTTATCCCCACATTCTGTTTATCTATTTTTTCTGACTGCACTACTCCTTTAGTGTATGTCACTTTGGACTAGGGATACTAACGTCCGATTAGTCCGTGTTTCGTTGGTACCGACCGACGAACCCTTCGACGAACCCTTCGTCGACATTCCGTCCATTTCCTTACCTCCACCTTCAAATTCTTTCACCGAAGGTATGTCGGGATTCAACCCCAACGATACCTTACCGACGGGAATGATTCCACCTCCGTTAGGTGCGAATAACCCGAATCTTCCGCCTGTTGTAGCGCCCGCACGAGTTGCGCTCCAGGATCTCTTCTATCCCGTCCGCACTTCTTTACCTACATGTCTTTCATCCCCACCGGCAAATGGGGATAATTTTGAAATAAAACCACATTTCATCAATATGCTGCCAAAATTTCATGGTTTGGAATCCGAAGATGCATATATTTTTATCAATAAATTCCAAAACGTTTGTGCCATGATGAAAACTACCCAATTAAGTGATGACGCTATAAGGCTAAGGGTCATTCTTTTCACCTTATGTGACCTAGCCGAGAAGTGGCTATACAGCACCGCATCACATTCCATTAGAAATTGGGACGAGTTTGTGAGAGCTTTTCTGAAAAAGTTCTATCATCATCACAAAACTGCTAGAATCCGTAACGAGATTATACAATTTTCACAGCTTCCTTCCGAACCATTTTGGAAGTGCTTCGAGAGATTTAAAGACCTACTTGTTCAATGCCCTCATCATGGGATCGAAAGTTGGCAACTTTGCCAAACATTATACGAGGGATTGAACTCGGCAACGAAGCAGTTGCTAGAAACTATATGTCAAGGTCATTTTCTCTCCAAGTCTAGTGACGAAGCATGGCAGTTTCTTGAGGATCTTAGTGAGCAAACAATTCAGTGGGAGAGTACCAAGACCACATCATCTTCTTCTGTTGGTCAATCTAGGGCAGGCATACATCAAATAGATATGTCGATTGCTATGAAGGCCGAGATGGCCTCACTTATGAAAAAGCTAGAAGCCATTGAGACCAAAATCTCATCGTCTTCTCCTGCTCCTACTCTACCCACACGAACTGTTTGTGCTTGTTGTGCGAATCCATCGCATCTAACCGAAGAGTGTCCTTATAATGCACCTATTCAAGGACAGGATCAAGTCAATGCTGCATTTCAACAACGACAAAGAAATGATCCGTACTCTTCGACATACAATCCGGGGTGGAGGAGTCACTCAAATCAACAATTCCAAGGGAATAACAATTTTCAAAAACCTCCTCCTCCACAACAACAACAAGCACCCTCACAAACTCAAAACCAACAACCTTTCCAACAACAACCTTATACAAACAATTTGGTTCAACCAAATGACGATAAGGTTATCTCGCTCGAAAAAAGTCTAGATGCTTTTCTCAAGCAATCTACAGAATCCACAGCAAAATTTGAAAGTTATGTTCAGTCTTTGATGCATAACAATGCCTCACACGATCAAAGTATCAAATCTATTGAGGCACAAATTGCACAATTAACTGCTGCGTTGAGCGAGAGAGAAAAGGGAAAGCTTCCATCTCAACCATTGCCAAATCCCGGTCATACACAAAACGCATATCACAATCACAATGTAAATGCGGTGACCACGTTGAGATCCGGAAGAGTGTTGCAAAATAATGTGGATACTAGTGATGACATCCCCGCCGGTGGTTCTTCGTCTTCTTCTTCTTCTTTTTCTCCATCGTCATCTTCCCCTTCTTCATTTTCTTCACTTTCTTCTTCACCTTTTTCTTTAGAGCCTATTCTCCACCCTTCACATGGCTCCACTTCTTCTAGCTCGAACGGACCCATTTCTCACAACATGAACACATCTACACCGGGATCCGTTCCTACTCCACATTCTACTCCACAAACTTGTGACTCAACAAATTTTCAAAGTGTACCATTTCCAAACAGGTTGAGTCCTAATAAACCAACTGCACAAGTGGAGAAGATTGTGGAGATATTTAAGCAGATTAGCATAAATATACATCTCTTGGATGCTATCCAACAAGTCCCTTCATACGCGAAAATTTTAAAGGGCTTGTGCACCTCGAAGAGAAAGGCATCTCAAGTACCCAAGAAAGTGCTAGTGGCTAGTGCAGTGAGCAATGCTATTAACCACCATCAAACCTTACCCCAAAAACGAAAGGACCCCGGCTGTCCTACTATTTCAATCACAATTGGGGATAAGAAAATTAATCGAGCACTTTTAGATCTTGGGTCTAGTGTTAACCTGATTCCCTACTCCGTGTACGAACAATTAGGGGTTGGAGAGTTGAAACCCACTCGTTGCACTCTCCAAATGGCTGATCGATCAATCACCTATCCACGGGGTCAGCTAGAGGATGTGTTGATCAAAGTCGGGGAGTTCATATTCCCCGTTGATTTTATTGTTATGGATACACAACCTGTTGCTAACCCACGGAACCAAATTCCGGTGATTCTTGGTCGACCATTTTTGGCCACTTCCAATGCTGTAATAAACTGTCGCAATGGCTCCATGACTCTATCCTTTGGGAAAATGTCTAGTGAGTTCAATATTTATAAGATGGGAAGTCTGCCCCCCGTACCAAAAACTAGTACACGAGAAGTTTGCTCTATTCACGAAATCACGCAGGAGGACTGCGAGCTTGAGAGATTTCTATTTGATGAAAACAGTTTTGACGCCACTAGTGCGTCCCTCCTTGAGCCTACCACCGTTGACACAACCGATATTGATTATGAATGTTTTACTTTTTCGGATGATGACGACTCACAGCCCGAATATGAGGCTTTTGAATTTTTGGATGAGTTAGTCGAGCCATCCGAATCGGTTGTTTGCAGTGATTTCGAACCTGTGTTGGAGTCCTTTGAGTTCGAGGTAGATTCCGCAATGATTCTTTCACCTCCGAAACTCGAACTCACGCCTTTGCCGTCTCACCTTAGATATGCTTACATAGGTGAGAATGAGACCTTTCCCATTATCATATCGGCCTCTCTAGCCCTCGAGCAAGAGAACGCCCTCGTAATGGTCTTACAAGATAGGCGGCAAGTTTTCGGTTGGACTATGGCAGACATCGAGGAGATCAGTTCCCTGATAATTGAATATCATATGAAATTGATGGATGATGCCAAGTCAATAGAGGACCCACAGGAACATCTTGGGGGTATTGGGGTGAGTCAACCTCCTTTAGAAGTTGAAATACCCCCATTTCTTTTAATAGGTTACGAGAATGCCAACACTCCACTGATTGCTGATCATTTACATTCTCGTTTATATATATCACCATCGCCTGTATATTTACCTCCACACCTCCCATACCACTACTTCTCTCTTCCCCAATTCTTTGTGGACCGCTACAATTTATTCTTCCACCAACCAATACTCTTTACTGATAAAATTTTCAACTGGTTGGTGTTGGTCTATGCAAAGTTTGGCAGTTATGTCTAACATAGTTTAAATGAAGTTTGGGGGAGGCCTTTTTTGTATATATTTTTGTTTTTCTTAAATATAAATTGTAAATAAACAGGAAGTGCTGGTATTTTAACCCTCTTAGTCAGTATGACAGTGAGGACACTGTCAAGTTCAAGTTTGGGGGTATGCTCGGTACGTCTTCGCATTCATTTGTACATATTTTTTGCATTTGCACACTTATTTTAAAACTCATAAAAATTTGAAAAATTTTACAAAATTATAAAAATCAATGTATTCAATTTTGGCCTTATCTGACTTGAGTTTGACTAATAGGTTAATTAACTAGGAACAACTAGATCTTAGACTTAGAGAATTAAAAACCCTAAAAATAACATCCCTTAAAGTTTAACGGTAGAAAGTATATGCCTTGTAGTTTATTTAGAAATAGGCAAATTTTGGGTTGACTTCTTGGGCTAAGTCGAAACAAGGGAAAAGTATTGATGTTCTTATTAGAGTATAAGTTTGAAAAATAGTTCCTAGCTTAAGTCTAGATTCTGAAAACGTATACCCTACAACTTGCACAATCACGCACCTTGAAACTTGGAATAGTAGAAGAGACCTTGAAATGCTCTTGTCTAAAGTCCTTAGTACAATGAAAATAAAAGGAAAAAAAAGTGAATAAAGGAAAAAAATGGACACTGGTTTTTGTGATTACTTAAGGCTGTAAAAATAGAAAAATCTTTAGCGAGGGTGCTTCATCACCTAGTGCCTTAGACCAACTGGTTTGGGAGCCACTGGTAAAAGCCTTGGGTGTTGCAAAAATAGGAAGTACGCTTTAAAACGCTAACGCATCTTGTAATCGGTTGTTGGTACCTCAAGAAGTATTAACAGTCGCATGAAGGATGTGAAAGCGAAAATTCACCAATTAATAAATGCTTTGGACAATGGACGAGAGTACGATTGCTTGATTTGAATTTCCAAGTGTAGGGGTGATATTTACACACACGTGGGGATATGTGATTAGAGTTTAGATAAGAGAAAGGAATAAAGAATAAAACTTGTATATTTAATAGAGTTGAGAGAAATTCCTGAGTGGAGATGTAACCCTAGAAGGAAAACTTAAGAGATGCCGAAAGCTAAGTAGGTCTACATAACATATATAATCTTAAGTTAAATAATGAGGAAGTGTGAAGAATGTGGGTGGATAATTTGCGAGTCAAAAGATAATAGAATTCCTTGTTAGAAAACTTAATTGGAGAACAAAAGTCAATGGGCCGAGTTGATAGGATTTTGTGGGTGTAATCCGCTGAAAACCCTCAGGAGACAACACTCCTCCTACTAGGGACACCTAGAGGTTTAACGGCTTGTTGCACGTGCTCAGTGCAATCGCGTTTCCCTGCGAAAGTGTGGTTAGGATTTTAGTGAATAAAAAATAAGTTTGCTCGAGGACGAGCAAAAGATAAGTTTGGGGGTATTTGTTCAGACCATAATATTGCATTTTTCATTCCCCTATTCTTATCCGTTTTATAAGTAAACAGGTACTCTTGACGCACGTTTGTTGCATATTACAGGATACAGGGCTTGGATGCGAATACAGTGAAAAAGACGAAAGCTGATACAGAAAAGGGATTTTTGACCAACAAGTAGACGGATCCTAGTAAAGCCTAGACGAAGAACAGTGCAAGATCCAAAATGTCAAGTGAACGGTTAAAAGATCGCTACAAGTATTCACTGCAACATCTGGAGGAGAATAAGAAGTCCAACAGAGAAAATACATATAAAAGTTGAAAGCCCAAGAATCCCTGAACCAAGCCCAGAAAAATGAAGATCCAATTCCCTTCTTTGGCCGCGGAACCGCGGCCAAACCTAGCCTGGAGCCGCGGTTCCGCGGCCATCAAGTGCCCGTGTCGGTGGAAAATCTCTGGGTCGGTGCGTCAATGCGGGGGTTTGGATTTTCAGTGGGCAAATCTGTATTTTCACATGTGCGAGAGTCTGTAACCCTAGTTTTCATGTTTTCCTATAAATTGTATTCCCAGATCTGTAAAAACCTATGCCTCTTTTCAATCAATAAAAATTCAGAATTTCTGGGAGTTATATTCAGATCTGGTCTATATTGCTTGGAGGGAGCCGTCACCTTTAGTAAGTAATTTTATTTCTGTTCCTTTAATTAAAATGTTTTCTCATCTCCTAATGAGCGAGTAATCTCCTCGTTTGTTAGGGTTAGCCTTAGGGAAAGGGTTGAGAGATGAGATCTCTCACCCCTTTCGATGCCACATGTACCTAATGAATTAGAACTCCACGCATACGCGCACAACCGCTCCCTACGGCACCCTACCCCTCGAGGTAACGGTGAACCGTAGTATAAAGGGCCGGTTGCGCGCGTTTTCCGTGGGGGTTAGGGTAATTATCAACAAAGGAAGGATACAAATCTAGAGGAAGAAACATCTTCCCAAAAGATTTGGATCCACTTTATTAATAATTACCTTAACATCTAATAGATCTAAAAAGAAGGCATTGAAAGCGGTGAGGAAAAACGTTAATCTCCAAAACTTCCCCTAAGCCTAACCCTCGCAAGACTTTTAATTAGATTAATTAGATCCAGTTTTCATAGATTTTTATAAACCAACCAAACGACACTTTGAATCAATTCGTTAAAGCACATAAAAGGAAATTACCCATCTCTGTGGATCGACCCGCACTCACCGGCTAGCTGCAAAGCGACGCCGTTTCTGATTGCTGTAAATACAAGTTTTTGGACATAAATCAGGTGGCCACGAGTCTACCCTCGAATCTCAGCGAGCATATCTTTTGAGGAAGAAGCGTCGGCTTGAACAAGCCATACTAGAAGCTCCTTAGCGCATTGGTACACTTATATGTCCTTTTGTAGTGTCTTGCACTGCTTATATATATATATCCTTATCCTCATGCAAACTTTGCAGGGACTTCGCTGATGGCAGAGGATCTGAGTCCAAGTCGCGCCCTGACTATGGATTCTGCAAATATCCCTGATGAGGCACTAATCAGTGCGGAGGAGGTCGATGCAATTGTCGTTCCTGCTATGGAACTTCCCTCGGTGATTCCTACTCCCCAGGTGCTTGCTCCTCCAGAAGAGGCATCTTCATCGGCCGTGGATTCAATGGATCTCTCTGGGGTCGGCCCGGAGACTGCGGGACAGGTAGTCGAGGCCACCGTCCTTTCGTTGGAGCCTGTAGCGATGGTCACTACTCCTCCATCGGAAGTTATGATACCGGCTCACATCCCCGATGATGTGCTTGGGGGCACAGAGGAGGCCGCCGAAACTGCCATCCCTCCAACCCAGAATAGGAGGAGCATAGAAGGTATTGTTCTTTCTTTTATTTTAACGATCTCTTCATTATCTGAACTTTCCTGTCTTTTCAGAGCTACGGGGATTGGCGGCGTCTATCGCTGGCCTGTCTCCCAGGAAGTCTTTCCAGCGTCTGCTGGAACTGGCTGCTCCACAGGCGATATCCCCTCAGCGCATCATTGTATCCTCCGGGCAAGGTTAGTATTGTTCGCTCCTTTCTCACTATCGTTACTTCTTCATGTAACAATGTTTATGTCTTCTGTAGTTCTGGAAGCTGACGATGAGGTTGAGGTCCTTGATGAGCCTGGAGATCTTCCAGACTCTTTTTTTATAAACGTGGGTAAGTAAAGTTTCGACGCTTTTGCATCTGTCCTCTGTTTTCAACCTTCGCTGATCATTTATCAATCTTGAACAGCTCTGCCTACTTTTACCCCGTTGGAGACTCGCATTCTTATGCCGTCTGGCCCTTATGCGCTACGTGCATCCGAACGTATGGCCAAGTCAAGCCTTCACTCTTTGTTAGCATTGATCGAAGACCTTCGTGTTGGTAGTTCGCTTACGGCCGAAGAATATGCTGCTGAAGCCAACAGCTCTCTCCCCTTTCTTGCCACTTATCACAGTGAGGCATCGGTGCAAGCCTGGGTCGAATTCTTTCGTCGAGTGGAGGCTTCCTTGTATAGTCTTGAATGCGCGCGCCTTCCTTCGGAGGTGGTGGCTGCGAAGACAAGCTTGCAGGGGCTGATTAAGCGATATGCCGCTAATACGCTTTCCTGTGAAAAGAGGCTCCGCCGAAAGTTCTTAGAGAGGAAGCTGGCTTCAACCGCGCTCGGGGAGCTACAAGCCGAACTTACAGCTAAGACCACCCACGCATATAAACTTTGGCAAGAGCTTCAAGCCACAATCAAGAACGTGGTGGCTGTTGATAAAGCTGTTACTTTTACCCGCACGATGGTCGATACTCATAAAGCTACAGAGTAGGAGCTTGAAGGCCGGCTTGCCTCGCATCAGGCCCAACAGTCGGAAGCGGAGGCCCGTCTCGCAGCCATAGTCAATTTTGAAGCAGAGACCCAAGAAAGGAAGGATGAACAGATGAACCTTTTGAATCATCCGCCGGCTTGAAGGATGTATTATTTTTTTATTCTTTCTTATACGTGTTCTTAACTGAAAATACATTCTTAATTCTTTCATAAATTGTACTTTGTATTCATTTTGATTGATGAATAAAAAGTCACATATTTTTTTTATGGTGATGTGTTCATTTTAAGATATGCATTTCGTTGATAGTTTATTTAAATCTCTCTGCAAGACTGTGCCCTTGTTTTTCAAGTTAAGATATTTGTGATTTGATTTATCCTCGAAACGGAGCATTGCTCTATGATGGAGAAGTTATGAATTAATGTATATATTTATTTATTTATTTATTTTTTAGACGGAGCATTGCTCTGGTTGAGAAGGTTATGAGTTGGTATTTTTCCGTGTCGGAGCTTTGCTTGACGACAAGGAAACGTCGGAGCATTGCTCGACGACAGGAGGGTGATATGTTTCGAAGTTGAAGCTTTGCTTAACGACGAGGAGGTGTCGAAGCATTGCTCGACGACAGGGGTTGACATAAGGTCCAAGTCGAAGCTTTGCTTAACGACGAGGAAGTGTCGGAGCATTGCTCTACGACAAAGGTTGACATAAGCCATACGGGGTCAAGATTGACATTGGCCATATGGTGTCAGGGGTTGACTTTATCCACATTTCACGGAGTCAAGGGTTGCTCTGGATGCTTCCCACGGGGTTGTTTTGTCATAGCCGTGTTCTGTGAGGACCAGGCTCCGCTCTGGACGTTTCCCACGAGGTCAGGATTGACATAAGCCGCGTTCCACGTGACCAGGAATTTGCTCTGGATGCTTCCTACGGGCTCATAGCCTTGTTCTACGAGGACCAAGCTCCGCTCTGGACATTTCCCACGGGGTCAGGATTGACATAAGCCGCGTTCCACGTGACCAGGAATTTGCTCTGGATGCTTCCCACGGGGTCATAGCCGTGTTCTGGGAGGACCGGGATCCACTCTGGACGTTTCCCACGGTGTCAGGATTGACATAAGCCGCGTTCCACGTGACCAGGAATTTGCTCTGGATGTTTCCTAGGGGCCATAGCCGTGTTCTGCGAGGACCAGACTCTGCTATGGACGTTTCCCACGGGGTCAGGATTGACATAAGCCGCGTTCCACGTGACCAGGAATTTGCTCTGGATGCTTCCCACGGGGTCATAGCCGTGTTCTGCGAGGACCAGGATCCGCTCTAGATGTTTCCCACGGGGTCAGGATTGACATAAGTCACGTTCCACGTGACCAGGAATTTTCTCTGGATGCTTCCCATGGGGTCATAGCCATGTTCTGCGAGGACCAGGATCCGCTCTGGACGTTTCCTACGGGGTCAGGATTGACATAAGCCGCGTTCCACGTGACCAGGAATTTGCTCTGGATGCTTCCCACAGGGTCATAGCCGTGTTCTGCGAGGACCAGGATCCGCTCTGGACGTTTCCCACGGGGTCAAGATTGACATAAGCCGCGTTCCACGTGACCAGGAATTTGCTCTGGATACTTCCCACGGGGTCATAACCGTGTTCTGCGAGGACCAGGATCCGCTCTGGACGTTTCCCATGGGGTCAGGATTGACATAAGCCGTGTTCCACATGACCAGGAATTTGCTCTGGATGCTTCCCACGGGGTTATAGCCGTATTCTGCGAGGACCAAGCTCCGCTCTGGACGTTTTCCACGGGGTCAGGATTGACATAAGCCGCGTTCCACGTGACCAGGAATTTGCTCTGGATGCTTCCCACGGGGTCATAGCCATGTTCTGCGAGGACCAGGATCCGCTCTGGACGTTTCCTACGGGGTCAGGATTGACATAAGCCGCGTTCCACGTGACCAGGAATTTTCTCTGGATGCTTCCCATGGGGTCATAGCCGTGTTCTGCGAGGACCAGGATCCGCTCTGGACGTTTCCCACGGGGTCAAGATTGACATAAGCCGCGTTCCACGTGACCAGGAATTTGCTCTGGATACTTCCCACGGGGTCATAGCCGTGTTCTGCGAGGACCAGGATCCGCTCTGGACGTTTCCCATGGGGTCAGGATTGACATAAGCCGTGTTCCACATGACCAGGAATTTGCTCTGGATGCTTCCCACGGGGTCATAGCCGTGTTCTGCGAGGACCAGGATCCGCTCTGGACGTTTCCCACGGGGTCAGGATTGACATAAGCCGCGTTCCACGTGACCAGGAAAGGTTGACTCTTGGTTGTTTGTGCATCGTTGAGTCATGGAACTGGGAATTTTGCCGCAGCTCCGATTTGTTGATGTCGTGTCTGTTGAGATGATCTCCAGGCTGCCTGTGAACCATTGAGATTTGGCTTCTTCTTCTGATGGTGCCTGGGAAGGGAAGGTGTGATTCCTTCTTTGTTTGCGCCCCTGGATTGTATACAGGGATTGATGTGATATCACCTGTAGGGCAAAATTTTTATTTCATTTCATTTTATTTTATTTTCTTCTTCTTCCGCGATGCTCTATCATTTCAGCTTTTCTATCGCGAAGGTCGCGATTACCCAATCATTTCGGCTATTTTTCGCGAAGCCCAATCATTTTGGATATTTGTTTTATTTTTACTCGCGGCTTTTTATTGCGAGTTGTCCAATCATTTCGGCTATTTTTATATGCATACATTTTTACTTGCTGATTTTGTTGCAAGTTGTCCCATCATTTCGGTTATTTCGTATGCATGTGTGGCTCGTTGGCTTTTCGCTGTAAGCTTAGAATTAGACACCGATTTCAGTATCAGCACCGCTACAACAGGGATATTGCCAGGAGCGAATCATCATTTGCCTCTGTCGATGTCGAACAAAGGTGGCTTAGTAAACAGGGTTAGGATCCTATCAACTAAGGCTTTTGACTTCATGAGCCGTAAGGGTCTCATAAAGGTATTTCTCCTTGCGAGTTGTGAGGATCTCGTAGGTGCGTTTTCTCCTTAGGAATCGTGAAGATTCTTAAGTGTGTGGTCTCTTATAAGTCGTAAGGATCTTACAAGAGTGTTTTCTCCTTATAAGTCGAGAGGACTTACATGGGCTGTTCACTGTGCAAACATATCCCTAGTCACGGATGGGACCTTGTTAGGGAAACGTTTATTCGCGCCCGTGGATTGTATACAAGGGTCAGCATTGAGCCGCTTGTAGGGCAGCACTGGAGGTTGTGGTGGCCGCTTAAGAACAGGTTCAGATCCCTGTAGCTTAAGACTTTTGAATTTCATGAGCCGTGAAGGTCTCATAAGAGGGTTCTCCTTACGAGTCGTGGGGATCTCGTAAGTGTAATTTCTCGTTAGGAATCGTGAGGATCCTTAAGTGTGTTGCTCCGTTGTGAATCATAAGGATCTCACGCAGGTGGTTTCTCCTCACAAGGTCGAGAGGACCTTGCAAGTGTCTTTTAATGAGGTTGCGCCCTTTCGGGTTTTCACAAAAACTCGCCGGTAACCCTGCTGTTTTTACTCACGGAGCCCTTCCGAGTTTTCATCCGTGCCCATTTTGCTTATGGACATACCATTTTTTTTTGTCAGCCTTGAAATGCTGCAGTCTACAGTAGTTTATCGACGTCTCGGTCAACAGCTATTTTTAGGACATAGTGGTCCATCGTTAGTTTAAGGACGTTTCGGTCCGACGCCAGTTTTAGGACATAGTGGTCCATTGTTAGTTTAAGGACGTTTCGGTCCATTGCTAGTTTTAAGATATTTCGGTCCGTTGTTAGTTTTAGGACATTTCGGTCCGTTGTTAGTTTTAGCACATTTTGGTCCGTTGCTAGTTTTAAGACATTTCGGTCCGTTGTTAGTTTTAGGACATTTTGGTCCGTTGTTAGTTTTAGAACATTTCGGTCCGAAAGCCGGCTACTACTTATAGAGTTTAGGCTTAGGAAGATAGCGAGCGGACATAGGCGTCGTCATCTATCATTGACCTAGGCCATAACTCGTCAGGGGTAGTATTTCTTAAGGAAGCGACCGTTTATTGGCCTGAAAGGTCTTTCACCATGCATGTCCATGAGTAGGTAAGCTCCACCCTGGTAGACTTTGTCTATGATATACGGGCCTTCATAGTTCGGCTCGAACTTACTTCGCTTGGCCCAATTAGGGATCATTGGTCTCTTGACCACTAGCACGAGTTCGCCTTGGCGGAATGTTCTCGGCCTAGTCAATCTTTCATATGAGTGCGTCATCTTTGCTTTATAAGCCTCCAGATTTTGTTGCGCCATGAGCCGGGTTTCATCAAGGGCGTCGAGCTCCTCAAACCGAAGGTGAGCATTTTCTTCGTCTGTTAGCTCGTAGGGAACCGCCACTCGTAGAGAGGGTAACTCTATCTCGAGAGGGAGTACCGCTTCTACGCCAAATACCAACGCGTACAGCATTGTGTTCGTGGCTGTTTTGAACGTAGTTCGATACGCCCAGAGATCTTCATGCAGTCTCTCGTGCCAGTCCTTCTTATTTCGAGACACCGTCTTTTTCACGATTTTCGTCAAGGTCTTGTTGAAAGCCTCGGCTAGACCGTTAGCTCGGGGATTATAGACCGAAGAGTATCTCCAGTCTATGTTATGCTGTTGTGCGAAGTGGCTGATCTTATGGCTTCTTTAGGCTGGCCCGTTATCGGAGATGATCCGTCGCGGAGTTCCAAACCGATAAATGACGTGCGTCTTGAAGAAATGGAGAATATTCTCCGTCTTCACTTCCCTCAGCGGTACTGCTTCTGTCCACTTGAAGAAGTAATCAGTTGTCGCCAAAATGAATCGATGTCCTCTGGACGATACTGGTTCGATAGGACCGATTATGTCTGTTCCCCACATTTCGAATGGCCAGCTAGCCACCGTTGGATGTAGTGGATTTGGATGCTGATGGATAAAGTCCCCGTGAATCTGGCACGAGTGGCATTGCTTCGCGTATTCGAGGCAGTCCTGGATCATCGTGGGCCAATAGTAGCCCATCCTTTTGATCTTCAGCTTCATCTTTGGGCCCGCTTGGTGAGAACTGCAGAGTCCGTAGTGAGTTTCTTGGACGACTCTCTTTGCCTCTTCAGGTCCTAGGCATCTTAGCCATAAAGAGTCAAATAATCTCTTATACAGGGTATCATTGACGAAAGCAAAAGACAGAGCTCGTTTCATAAGCTGATGTCTTAAGGACGCATCTTTAGGTGTCCGACGGGATTTGAAGTAATCTATAAAGACTTCCCTCCAATTCTCAGCCTTTTCCTGGTCTTTTGTTTACAGAGCCATTTGCTCGGTTGCTTCCTTTTCTTCGGACGACTCCGGAGATATTTCTGCCGGTGCAAGAACCCGACGGCTCTGCACAATGATCCTCACGTCATCGAGGTTTTCGTCAGCCAGTTCTTTAGCGAGTTTGGCTAACGCATCTGCTTTGCTATTTTCCGCATCCGGTATGATTTCCAGAATGTAGGAAGGAATTTGAGTCAACAGATGCTGCACTCTCTCGCCGTACTTTACCAACTCAGGCTTGCACGTTTGATAGTCGCCGTTTACTTGACTAACGACTAGTTGTGAGTCTCCGTATATGAGGAGGTTTTCAATTCCCATGTCGATAGTGATCTCGAGGCCTGCTATCAAAGCTTCATATTCGGCTTCATTGTTCGCCATCGGCTCTGTTAAAGAGAAGGCAAAGCACATTATCCCTCCTTGTGGAGTCACGAAGATGGGGCCTACCCCTGATTTGATTATGGGCGTGCTTTGTTTGCGCTTCTTCATGGAAGATCCTCCATCGAAGTAGAGTTCCCATTGGGTATCATTCTCTTTTCTCCCCCCGCCAATCGTGTCAAACGCGTGTTCGTCCGGCAATTCGCAGTTCAAGGGAGAGTCGGCAGGTATCGGATGCTCAGCGAGGAAGTCGGTGATGGCCTGGCCTTTCACTTCCTTAAGAGGCCGATAAGTTATCGAGAACTCCATGAAGAGCAGGGCCCATTTAGCGATCCACCCCGTTAATTTGGCCTTTGACATCAAATACTTGAGAGGATCTACCTTTGATACGGGATGGACCTCATGTGCCAATGCATAGTGTCTGAGCTTCGTTATCGCGAAGATCAATGCCAGGCAGTGTTTTTCAATGGGAGAGTAATTACTTTCTGCACCCAGGAGAACTCGACTCAGACAATAAAGGGCTCTCTCTTTTCCTTGGTCGTTCTTTTGTGCCCATAATGCGCCTAGAGAACCTTCGATGGCTGTCGTATACAGGACGAGAGGTTTTCCTTTAACGGGAGCAGCCAGCACTGGCGGATTCTGCAGGTATTGCTTGATTTCGTCCAGTGCGCTTTGGCATTTGTGATCCCAGACAAACGGGGTTCCCTTTTTCATCAAGTGACTGTAGGGGCGGCACTTGCCGGAGAGATTGGCTATGAATTGCCGGATATACGCGAGCTTTCCTTGGAGAGACCGCAGTTGCTTGAGAGTTCCTGGCGGGGGCATTTCCATGATCGCCTTGATCTTCGACGGGTCTATCTCGATGCCTCGATGTCGTACGATGAATCCTATGAATTTTGCCCGAGGAAACTCCGAACGCGCTTTTGAGAGGGTTCATCTTCAGGTTGTATTTCCGAAGGCGTTGAAACACAATCTTCAGATGCTCTAAATGTTCCTCGTATGATTTTCTTTTTACTACAAGCTCGTCGATATAGCATTCGACGATTTCATGTATGATGTCATCGAAAATTTTCGTCATGGTCCTCTGATAGGTGGCACCGGTGTTCTTTAAACCGAAAGGCATCACCCTGTAGCAGAATATACCCAGAGGGGTCCGGAAAGCGGTATGCTTCTGGTCCTCGGGATACATCTTTATCTGATTGTACCCTGATGATCCGTCCATGAAGGAGAAAACTTCGTGAGTGGACGTATTATCTATCATCAGCTCCGTGACCGGTACTGGAAAGTCGTCCTTCGGGCAAGCTTTGTTGAGATCCCGAAAATCTACGCATATGCGCACCGTTCCATTTTTCTTCATCACTGGGACGATATTGGCGATCTAGTCAGGATATTGAACCTCTTGGATGAAGCCGGAGTCGATTAGCTTCTTGACCTCGGCGTTGATGCTCATCTCAACCTCGAGCCGCATTCTTCTCGATGCTTGTTTGATTGGCTTGACGTCCGGGGATATTGCCAATTTGTGTACAGCAATCTCTGGATCTAGTCCTGGCATCTCGGAATAGTTCCATGCGAAGCAATCTTTATGCTGCATGAGCACGTCCTTAAGCGTAGGCACCCTTTCTTCGGACAACAGCTCACTGACGAATGTCGGCCGCGGGTCACTTGCCGTCCCCAAATCAATCTTTCTGAGATTGTCTGCAGTAGTATGTATCCCATCTTCTAGCTCTTTTGGTGCCGGTGGAAACTCTGAGATCACCTCGCCATCATCGTTTTCGAAGCACCAGGGGAGGTCATCCATATTCTCGGGCTCTTCTTATGACAGCGTTATCACGTGGCAGGTACGAGATCGCTTCCAAGACCGATATTGATTTGGTTCCATTCTCGCTGCATACGTGGCTTTCGGTTCATGCTTCTGCGGTGGGATTACCCTCCAACTGCTGGATAGAGCGAACCTGCCGAGTTGATATTAATCTTCAACCCAGTTCTTGAAGGTGAAGCAGTCTTCGAGAGGATGTCCTATTGCTCGATGATAAAAGCAATAGTCTGGATGATTAACTTCACCTGCATGCTCGGGGTGTTTGGACTCCGGGAGGGTAATCATCTGATACTTTATGAAAAGATCAAGTATCTTTCTTGTCTTGTCTTGGGGAAAAAGTGTGCTCGACCCATCTTCCTTATAAGAGACGAATCCGGATTGCCCGATTCCTGATCGCGTGGTTTCTTAGACCTGCTTTGTCGCTGTCGAACGTTTTTCCCGTTCTTTGGTTTATTTTTGCCTCTGCGCCGGGTTTTCTTTGTGACGGGTTGGCGACGAAGGGCCTCGTCATTCTCCGCGGCCTGCTGGAGGAGGCGCTACGTTCTGGCTTTTTCTTAGATGGCCATTTCGCGGTTATGGTCATCCCGGACTTTTTGACCCGCTTCCCTTATAAGCTTGTCCATCTGTTCTTCGAACGACAGACTCGGCATTTTCACGGCGGGAGCTCGTTCTGGTTCAGGGTTAGTATCTTCCCACAGAGCATCTCCTTCTTCATCAAAATCATGTATGACGTAGCAGTCGTGGAATAGCTCCCGTTTCTTGGATTGAACATACCCAAGCCCAATCGTTTCCATTCTCCCATTGGGAAACTTTTGTTGAGTTCTGGGAACGTTCCAGATCCTGTTATAGAACCGTGCTTGTCGTGCAGTTTGCTTAAGGGGTACACCTTGGCGTCTCAAGAGTCTCTTTAGTCCGTCTGTGTAATATCTGGACAAACGGATGGGCTAGAGCCTGTCAAGTGTAGAATCCGCACCATGCCAAATTTCTTTCTCCACTTTGGTTTTCCCGGATCGGTAGAATAGGATCGCCTTTTCACCTTTTCGCCTGGAAGGGACGTAGAATTTCTGCAATTCTTCCACACTGTAGGTATCAAGCGCGCCTAGGTCTTTATGATGCTTTGGCGGGACCATGGCAACTTGCAAACTTTGATCTTCATCAGCGAAAGCTTGTATTGATGGCCGAGCAGAGAATACGGCATTGACCTCATCTTCCGAGTCGCTGCCGAAGATCAACATAGGAGTGGACGGTCCTGGCTTGTTGCATTGGGGCGGCCCTGAATAAACTATATCTTCTTCTTCCTCGGTATCACTCCCGAAGACCGGAATAGTGGTGATAGTTTTGTTCTTTGGTTTGTGACATCTTTCCGTGTCCTCAAAATCTGGTAAGAAGTATTTTGTATCTTCGTATTTGCGAACTTCGTTTACGGAGAACGGGTTAAGTTTGCCTGTTACGGTGTATTCGAGACCATCCTTGAAATATTTCATACAACACTGATGTTGTGTAGAGGAGATGATGTTGTACTCGTGTAACCAAGGCCGGCCGAGCAAAGCGTTATAGCATGTCTTGGCGTCAATGACATGAAACTTAATGTCCGTGACAAGCAGCCTAAAGCGCAGCGTCAGTATTACAGACCCAAGTGTCCGTGATGACCGGGAATCAAATCCGGAGATGGTGATCTTATCTCGAGCGAGGTGTTGAACGCTCATGCATATCTCCTTCAATACTCTTACGTTAAGGAGATTGATGGAGGACTCATTGTTAACCAGGATTTTTCCTATCTTGATATCATGACAGTATCCGGAGACATAGAGGAGACGGTTATGCTCGCACGTCCCGAGGAGGGGATTTTCATCGCCGAAGGTGATATCGGCTGTGTGCACTTCTTCCTGTTCGTCCTTCATCTTTTCTTCAGCGAGGAAAGTTTGGAATTGCTCGGGCTCTTGCAGTGCCTTGATCAAAGAATCTCTCGCCTCTTTGGATAGCAGAAGGGCGTCGAGAATGCTTAGCTGCGAATGTAGCTTTCTCAAGTGTGCCAGAACGTTGTAGTCCACCTTACTTATCTTTGGCGGGTCTTTGGCTGTCGGGTCTTTGGCTGTCAGCTTTTCAAGGGCTTGGTTATCAAGGATGATATCCTCAGGGGCCTTTTCTTTCCCTTATCTTTTCTATTTGACCCCCTGTTCGAGGGCCCAAGATTCTTTTCGGGCAGCGTGCGATTACGCAGCTGAATGTTCTCGCAGTTCTTCGGTTCTTCCTCTTTTCCCGACGTGGATTCTTTGAAGAGAGGGCCAAGAGTCATTTCTTCGTCAGAGTCGCTCCCGAAGGTGAGAAATTGCGGTCCCCCAGCATTGACCATGTGACAACTGCCGGTAGTTCCTTTACGCTCATCGGTCGTATTTCTTTGCTCCCGATGAGTTTTGCGTTTCATCCGCTTGAAATGTTGCCAGTGAGCAACATATCCCTGCCACCATCTTTTAAAAGCGTTGCACTCTTCAGTGGGGTGTGCAATCTTTCGATGATATAAGCAATAGCTAGGATGTGTTTCCGCTTCACCGAGAATGTTTCCTTCGGAGGGTGGCAGCTTCATTCCCATCAATATGGCTTTGGCGAACCTCTTTCTCGTTATGAACCTGCTTTTATTTGCGGCGGGTGTATTTTGATCTGGCGGGAGTGTTTCAACCCTTTCGTCCAGTTGCCGGCATTTGGCTTTTTCAAATATAGTCATCTCACGCTCTCGAGCAGCTTTGCTTTTAAGAAGAGCTTCATTCAGGAATGCATCAATCATTTTGTCTGATGGCCCTAGAAGTTCCGGTTTAGGATCTGCCCCCAGTTTCTCTGTGTAAGGAGCTTCTTCATTATCTATCGACGAGTGAGAGATCACATGGCAGCTTGCTACATAACCTTCAGATTCATTCGACGAGTCTTCTCCATTGTCATCATCTCCGTCCTCAAGGACATGGCTGAGAAATTCTTGGATTGTGACTGGGATCCGCGCCTTCTGGTTATATTCTTCTAGCGCGTCAATATGCTTTTGCAGGTCCATGCGCTTGTCACCAGGCTTCACGGGCTTTTTGGTCTTCTTCTTCTTCGAAGACTTTGATGGCTGGGTGTGAGTGCTTTGGCTATCACCACCAATCTTTGGAGTTGGGCGCGGCTTCAACATTCCCCTGATGATCTCGGGTTCCACTGGATTTTTCCACCTGATCGCCGGGCATGTTTGGAGATCCTTCAGCATTCTTTTCGTCTTGGCTGAAAGAGCGACCTCCCATGGAGCTTCTTCTATGAAGTAGCATGATGCCCCCGGTGTATCCGTCTTCTTGGGAGCGTATGGATGTGGTGGGTTCACTTTCCAATTCTCGGACAGGGCAAATTTTCCCTGTTGGTATTGATCTTCAATCCAGCCTTTAAATACGAAGCAATTTTCAATTGGATGGCTTACCGTTTGATGGTAGGGGCAATAGCTGGGGCTATTAGCTTCACCGGGTTGCAACAGGCGTTTCGGATTCGACAGATTGATGAGCCTGTTGCGCACCGCTAGCTCGAACAATCTCTTCGTTTTGTCCCGGGAAAACGAATAAGGGCGCTTCATCTTCTCATTATAGAATTGCCGCCTCTCGTCTAGGCAATCAGTTAGTTTTGGACCACTGGGCTGCTGTTGAGTATTAGCAACGAATACCGCCTTCCCTTTGCCCTTTTCGTTCCGTGGCTCCGGCTTTGAAGGAGACGGTCTATGACCCATCTGGTCCATTTGGGCCAGTTTTTCAATCAAGGCCTGGAACATGGTCGGTTTGAAGAACATCATGAATTGGGAAATAGTTGCCTGAGGGTCCAGAGTGCCCACGAACATGCCCACTGCCGGCGCTTCCTCGATACGCTGCTCACATTTTGACCATAAATTTCGCCACCGTATTGCGTATTGTACCCAAGTTTTGCCTGGTTTCACCCTGGCGTTAATTAATGCGGTGATCGGGGTACGCTCACTAGCGCTCGTGAATCTCTGCGTAAACAGCAGTTCCATCTCTGCAAATGTCTTGACAGAGTCATTTGGAAGTTCAGAATACCACTCGAATGCCGTCTCCGACAGGCTACCAACAAATTGGCAGAGCAGAAGTTTATCATCACCCCCGGTGTTGCCGCACAAGGCTCTGAATTGAGCGACATGCTGAAGTGGATTTCCCGTCCCTTCATATACATGGAATTTAGGGATCGTATATCCCGGAGGGTACCTTATTTGGTCATACCGGCCTGGATAGGGTCGTCCAGTCTTAACGACCTGTCCAGCCGCTTCGTTCTCCTGGTGAGCTCGTATTTGCTGAGCGATGTAGTCGTCCAAGGCGGCCTTAGAGATTGTCTCTTCTTTGGCTGCTGAAAGAGCCGGAGGGGGGTTCGATGTCTCCCCTCTGTCGTCTTCAATGATGATCGGGGGGTCTTCAGCTGGAGGTTCCGGCTGTAACATCATCTCATCCATGTCTTGGAACAAAAGAGCCATTCGTTTTATATCGGCTGCCTGCTCCACAGCCTCTTTCTCTTTCCTCTCGAGCATTCTTCGGAGGAACTCGGTATCAGTCTCTTGTTCCCGAAGCTGCTCCGAGGTTTTTGGATTTTCTTTTGGCCCAGTGAGTGCGGCCATTGCAGTCAGCATCTCCTGAAGTTTCTGCTGCTGTTGTTCCTGAGCCTTCGTTATCGATCGGGTAAGCGGTCGATGACCCGTAGAAGCAAGGCTTTCCTCTTTTTCGGAAGCCATATAAACGGTATGCACTACCATACCCTCAGACTTGGGGCATTTAGGCTTGGTGTACTTATGGTTCGCCGCGGTCACAGAGGCTTTCTCTGGCCTCCTTCTCTTATGAGCGGCTGATGTTGAGGGAGCCATTGCAGCGGGCACCCAGACGGCTGTCGCCTTTTATGGCTTGACAGGATGGTTTTCTCCTTGTCGAGCTTTAAGATTCTTTGATCGGCGAGAGTAGTCCTGGTCAATCACCGATTCCTGGACCTGTCGCTAGACTTTGTAAATTTTGGAAGAAAGCCGCTGAGGGGGCTGCTCCGGCTTCGCCTTTGGTGCATTCTCCACGGGTGGAGGAGATCTCTTCAGCACTGCAGTAGGAGAGTTCCTGCGCACCTTGTTAAGCAGTTCAAAGCTGTTTCCTATTGGAACAGCAGCATCAATCTCCACCGTTGGAGCTGGTGGAGTAAATCCAGACGGAGAGCTGCCCCCAGCCTTCCTTACTCGGCACCAGTGACGACGGCGAGCATGTCGCGCAGATGGTGTTGGTTCAGCTATGGGGATGGCTTTGTCATGCCCCCTGTTCTGGTCAGGCGCTTCTAGTACCAGCCTCTTGAAGACCGACGTCCGTTGAGCAGCAGTATCCAATCTGTCAAAGACATACCTTTGAGCAGGAACAGGAGCCAGAGTGGCCAGCCTTGTAAAGACTGATCCTTTGACGGGAGAAGTTTCTTTAGTGACCTCGAGAGCAGGAATGGCTATCCGTTTTGGGATGGCTGCTTCAGGTATCGTGGGCTTCTTGACGGGCCCATTAGAGTTCAGGCTCAGCCTATCGAAGACTGATGCTGTCGGCTTGGCATTAGATGACCCGTTGAGATGGGTCATAGTGGTAGTGAGCCGATCAAAGACCGACTTCTTCTGCGCTTCTTGCAGCAGTGGGATGTTAACGTTCACTGGTGGGAGCATGGTCCCGAAGAACAACCCGGTGGTAGCCTGCATTACCTGCTCTACCGGAATCGTGAAAAGGGAGGCCGTTTGGGGGCCGTAGTTTACACCCCCAGATGGGGCGGAACGGGAGTTGCAGTTGCAGCTGGAACATTTTGTGCAGGTAGACGCCATTGATCTTTCGTTTTCTGCACCGAGCAAGACACCAAATCCTAGTACCTCGAACCCAAGGGCAACCATAGCAAACCGCGATTCGTTCGCGAACACGACACACGAAGTGTGGAGTGGAAAGAGGAAAAGGTCCCACCGGGCGTGCCAGAATCAGTTCCCCGCCGAAAAAGCGGAGACGCGACCGCGCAGGTCCGCCTCACCTGAATTTCGGGGCAGATGCTAATTGGTGCTATCCGTCCACCTCTTCGAAGATGCCAAGTTGATTTATGGCACCATGTATCGAAGGTTTAAACGGATGCAGCCGATGTAGCAGACTTCGTCATATTCCCCCTCGTTGATGAGGGGTTTTTGATTGTGGGGACGCTCTTCCCTGCAGTCGCAAGCCCCTGCAGTTAATTACGCTACCGTATCGCGGTAACCACTTTCTCCTTCTCCAGATGTTCACTTCGTGTCGTGAGTGTTTGTTTTGTTTTTGGTTGCCCGTGGATTGTATACGGAGACTAATTTATGTTGTCGCCCGTAGGGCGTGGATTAGTCCAAATCCGTATCTTCTTAGATTTGGGTTTGGGGGTTGGGTTTAAAGATACGTTAGTCTCACTTGAGACTAAGATCAACTTAAACGTTTGTTAAGGATATGTTAGTCCAATTTTTAGACTAAGATCAACTTAACAGGATCGTTTAGATCCGACAAGAGAGCAATTGGGCTCTATTGTTTAGTTTAGGGACATTGTGTTCGATTAGTTTAAGGACGTCACGGTCCAGCGTTAGTTTAAGGACATCTCGGTCCAGGTTAAGGACATCATAGTCCGTGAGTTTAAAGACATCACAGTGAAGGTTAAGGACATCATAGTCCATGAGTTTAAAGACCTCACGGTCAAGGTTAAGGACATCATAGTCCGTGAGTTTAAAGACCTCACGGTCAAGGTTAAGGACATCATAGTCCGTGAGTTTAAAGACCTCACAGTCAAGGTTAAGGACATCATAGTCCGTGAGTTTTAAAGGACCCCACAGTCCATAGAATGTTTGGTTGTCGGGACCCGTTACCTCTCTGAAGACGTTGAAGGATTACAACGACAAATATCAGAGGAGTAAAGAGATGTACCCTCGAACCGACGTGAGTTGGTTGAAAGATCTGTAGTCCAATTTGGAGTTAAGATCTGTTAACATATTTATGAGCAGATGAGCTCAATTAATATGAGTTGAGGACTTATGGCCAATCTTGGGCTAAGTCCAATCAAGCTAAAATGTTTAACATTTTAGCGTGGGATGTTAAGCATTTGTTTGAGCTTGGCCCTTTTAACAATGCTGAGCATTGATTTAGCTTGTGACAATGTTTGTCTTTTACTGAATGCTGAGCATTCATCATAGCTCTGGAGCTTATTCAAAGAACAATTTAAGTTCTACCCAAGCGCGCATAAAAGCATATAGTGCGCGTGGCACTAGTGCCAGTCAATGATCGCAGGGCGCTATGGTTAAAGCGCTAGTGCGCTTGGCGCCAGATGTGAAGCGCTAATGCGCTTAGCGCTTTGCCCTAAATGAAGAGCGCAGATGCGCTATAGTTGAAGCCTTGAGGCGTTTGGCGCTGGTGTCATATAATTAACTGTAGAGCGCTTTTAATAATGCAGCGCACACGTAAGGAGCACGTGGCGCGCTGAGCGCTAGATGACGAGCACTAAAGCACTTTTGAACTAGGAGCGCTAAGGCTCTTATTAGATTAGGATCGCTAAGGCTCTTCTTAGGTTAACTTCGCGCTCTGCAGATTATCTGTTATTTGATAGGAGGCTTTGTCTCAAAATTCTAAGAACAAAGTTCTTATTTCATAGGAGATGTTTCAATCTCTTTTTGATAAAAGGCTTTGCCTTTATGGATCTGTGATCCTAAGAGAATTGAATAATTCTCCCCCCTTTATAATAAGATGTTCATAATCTCTTTTGTGAAAGACAACCTTGTCTTATAGATCTATGATCTGTGAAAGAAGTAAGTACTTCTGTTTATATTGACACGATTTCGTCTATATATTCTTTTTACTTTGAAAAAGAATTGTCTTCTTTTTGCCGAGAGCTTCTTCTTCTTCTGGAGATTTTCTTAAAGTTTATGGGGGGTTCCTCTCTACAAGATTTGAAGTCTCGGGTCCTTTATATAGAGCATGCTGATTTGTTGAATCAGTTAAAAAGATTTATTCTCTAATTGATTTGGGAATTTCCCCACCGTCGGATCTTTGATCCAAGGGCTTCTGGTTTGCAGAAGATAATGTTCTTGTTTTAATAAGATTGAGAAATCTTTCCCCTTTACAGAATTTGTTCTGTATTTTAGTGATTTTCAATCACCATTGGATCATTGATCCAACGGTGTTCTAAATTCAGGGCACAATCTTTTCTGTTTGGAAAGATTCAACAGAATCTCATTCTTGTTAATTGATGATTTAATCATATCCGTTGGATATTTGATCCAACGGTGAGGAACATTTAGTTCCAGCGCTAGCGCTTATGCGCCCTGCTTATGGCGCGCTAGTTGTAGCGCAGCGCTCTTAGCGCTAGCGCACACGTGCTTTGCACGTGGTGCGCTACTAGGTGCGCAGCGCATCTGGCGCCTATGCGCCTTGCACGGGGTGCGCTAGTTATAGCGCGTCGCTTTTTTAAAAGCGCAGCTTTAATTCAAGGTTTGAATTCTGAACAGAGTTTTGCTCTAATTGGGGAAATAACATGCACAATGTTATTTTACACTTGTGTTACATTTTCTACATGGCTTTTCTTTTATCATGCTTGGTTTTTTTTTTTAAAGAAAAAAGAAGAGAAAAGATTTGAAGAGAAAAGAAAATGAAAAGAAAAAGGAAATGGATTAGAAAAATAAGCTATGGGTAAGAGAGAGAAAGGAGAGAGAGGTGAGGGGTCAAACCTTGGACTTGGCTCATTCTTCTTCACTCATTTCATTCACCTTTCCCCTCTCCTCTTTCATCCATGGCAGCATTCCTTTTTCCCGCTCCTCAAACATCTCATTTCACACCCAAAAACACACAAAAACCGCATCCCTCTTTCATCAAAAACATGCACAAGCTCTTCACAAGCCTTTTGGACCAAGAAAGCAAGGATTTTGGAGACTTGGGGCAACTCAAGAATTTTCTTGAGTTGCCAAATGAGGTAATTTCTGCACCATTAGTATTGTATTTCGATTACTTTAGCACCTATACAAGTTTAGAAGTGTTTGGACGCGGTTTTGTGAGCTTTGAAAATTCCTAGATGAGATTATGTGGAATTCTTGAGTTGTGAAGGTGTAAGTGAGGTTAGTAGTGTAAGTCTACGGTAGCGCCCCGGCCGTCATTCTGACGCCAAACGCGGAACAAAAACTTTTATAACTGGCGCTATCGCATACTATAACCCGGATCTTGCCATTAACGCTAAACTAACAAACTGTAAAGAGGTAGAAAGGCTATACCGATCGATCCGAGTCCTTCGGTCTTTAGCCATCATCCTATGCTCCTCGAGGCAACTCCGATCTCTTTACTCCTCGTCGAGGTGGCACCACATCTACGGATCTTTAAACGGGCTCCCTCCTCTATACCGAGACAACTCGGTCATCAAGTCTGCTAAAAGAGATGACCAAGATGAAGTAGAGAACGAGTAGAATATTTTGTCTCAAACACTCTTTGGTTCTCATCACATGAGAGGGTAAGAGTGGAGGTTGAAGAAGATGCTTAGGGTTTGGAAATGGTGAACTCAAGAAATGAATCAAGTGAGCAAAAACCAAGTCCCAAAAATTGACCCATGGCTGCCCAAAAAATTGGTGATGATATATATAAGGTTTTGTGAAGAAATATCAAGGAAAATATCCTAGAAAAATATCTCCAACCAAAACCCTAAAATATCTCACCCAAAACAAACCTCATTAATACTATCATGACTCACTTAGTGACTCATTAGCATGAGTCACTAAGGAACATGGTAGAAGAAATGAGTCACCTATTTGAGTCACCCTTTCCAAAACACAATAATCATTTAAACCAAAATGATTAATCCAAAAAGAAATACATCTTCTAAAATATTCTCGTAACGGATTACGAAAATACCCCTCACATGTATATACATACATGTATCCGTATTCCGACCGAATACGAATACGAGAGACTAAAATATTCCGACTCAATATAATACATGGATCCGGCTTAAACCAAAGCCCACCAGTATTATCTGCCCGAAATATGACACGTGCATAAATGCACGTGCATTTTCCGAACCCTGCCATAAAACCATACGGCCTCTACAACGTTTCGCCCGAACTTGGGAAACTATCTGTGGGGGACTCTAAAGACTCGTCAGTACCCTGGCAGTGGGTTTAACCACAAGCACGTCAGCGGCACTAGCTGTGCGTAACGGATGCTCATGTACTGACCTTAAGGGAAGCCGATGAGTGAACTCATCCTGGAACCCTACTGAGCCTATCAGTGACAATATACATACAGTCCGGTCCGTTCGTCTATAAGTATCGCATATCGGGCCTAGGGGGCTGGTAACGTCAGACCCCCAATAGCGGTATAAGTCATGTCAGAGTATAGCTCAGAACACCCTGAGATACTACTGGAGTACCTACCAGTAAATCTCCTGCCTCGGCCGAGGGCTATGTGTAATGGTTCTCCTAGACACAGCGCGATCTCACCCCCAATACCGGGAGAGACGAATCCCTTGCCGATACGCTCACTTGCCTCCATGTGGCTCGGGACTGCACCCAAAAAAAACCTGTTTGCACGACTCCTTTGAGCCGTGGTAGGGTAGAAATCAAAGTACAGTGGGAACTCACACGAGACAAATGACGACCTCAGGTCGATGAACTAACCTGTACACATGTCACCAGGGAACTGCTATCTGACGCTAGGTATAAATACCAACTAGCAGGTTCCCGGCGAGTCCTGTCCGGTGTACTCATAACCCAATGAGCACCTGTATACATCTTAGGTGATCCAACTGACACCAGTGGCGTGTGAGACCGGCCACCGCCCCTCGTCGGGGTCTCGACTGTATACACTAGTCTACTCCAGAGTATCGATGCCCTGTCTCGAAACTCCCACGACTAGGAACCACTTTTAAGTATGTGCTTATAGACTACCCAACTCTCACGTATATGATCGACATCATACTGTTGGCAGTCAAGCAAGATCCTAAGGGCTCTATCAACGTGTAATAGTGATCAGTCACCTGAACCTGTACATGACTGATAAAGGCAAACCAGATAGCATACTATCATCTCGAGTAAGACTGTCCTACTGGTATAGGTCCTCCTCAATCATTGCAATCACGTGCCTGCGATCCAATAATTGACTTTGAGGGCACTATATCCAACAATCTCCCACTTGCACTTAAGGCTAATTATTGCAATGTCGCATACTCACAGCCCGTGTGATACCGAACACCCAACTCCTCTACTAATCAGTTTCACAAAGCTCGTTTGTAAAACTCTTGTGTTCGAGAAATAGCCTCAATGAGTGGATCCACCCTGATTTTTCTTTCTATGTCTCTCTTAATCTCAAGTTCGCGGAGAAAGCCATCTCCCGAATTGAGTAATACCTGTCTTAGAATATGTCTGGATATCTGATGGGACCTAGTTCATAAATGAACTCCAAATCCAAACTTCTTAGACTGTATCGATCACTGAAACTAATCATTGTCCAGCACCATGCCTCCCACAATATCCTCTTGGACCACCTGTCCATAATACTGCCCCCTTTTTCAGAGGGAAAACTATAACTCTGACAATCACTCTGTCATTCATGTCACCTTTGAAGCCTGAAATGATAACCGTCTCTCGAAGGAGGCTGCCGTTATCGAATCCCTAAAACATCCACTTATGTTCTAAAACTGCTTCCGAATGTTTCTCCAGGATTGGATTAATATAAACTTATCGCATCTAGTGCAAAAACAACATCTGGTATGGTACTTGACATCTCATGATTGACTTAATTGCCTAAGCAAGTGATCTGCCAATTATGCACATACCTCTCCCCCTTAGTCTGTAATACACCTTTAGAGAGGGTGACTCCATCATCTGCAGGTACACCACCATGCCAGGAGTCATCTATTCTAAAATACTATTAGAATACTGTTAAAGTACCCACATTGGGAAACTACCCAAATCTAGATCTAAAACCATAGATCTAGTAACCAGAATGTCTGATATTATATCCATATCCTGTATGGAGAAACAACTGTGTGACAACCACAGTATAACCGGTCGTAGTATAGGAATTTTACTTCCTACTCTGTGTATGTCATCCAAATACCAGGACATCACACCCTACTACCTTCTTAACAGATCCATCCCCTATTCTGATGAAGTCAAAGCCATGACTGTCACATCAAAATTAGATGATCTATCTCCGCTATATCTGCTCGAGTCTATAAATAGACATAAGCTACTTGTCCACTATGCTTCCGCTGCTCCCACTGACCACAACAACCCTTTGACAGAATAATATATACGTGCACTTCTAAAGCTAGTTTAGAATGACGCTATACTTAACCTCCTGCCGGGTCTCATAGCCTGGAACAACAGTAGTGTCAAGTCTGGGTAAACAAGAACCTCCCTGTCACCGTCCTTGAGGCTACCGGAGTACCTCTCGGGTGTCTGAGGTCACCCACCATATCTGTGGAGTGGCTAATGGAATGTCAAACCTGATTGAATCTTTAGGTCCTATTAAATTTTCCGTAATCGTTTGCGGTTCTGGAATCACTTCCAGTTCTACCATACTCCCACTACTGTTTTCTGAAAAAATCCATTTTACTAAAACTGTGGCGAGTCAAGAACAATATTACCATTGATCTTCCAGATGGTAGAAAGTCAACCCTCGACATAGCCCGGGTCAACCCACAAACTGCCATTACAGAAACATGCCTTGAGTTATCCAGAGTCTGATTTTAAGCATAAGCCGGACAACTCCCCGTACCTTAACATAGTTAAGATATGAACCATTCTATATCCAATATAGAAACTTTGGCACTTTATTTAATTGGAACCAGATTCAAATCATGCAGCTGTCTCCAGTGCATATCAACTTTAATGGAGAGAGGCTAATCAGCATTACTCAACTTATGAATGGATCTAATTATGAGTAGCTCGAAAAAGAAACAAGTTTCTCAAAACTATTACTATCAACTGAATACCAATCACAAGTATCTACATCTTCGATCTCTTTGAAGAATCCCGATATTTGCGACACCTGGTTCTCTACTTTATTCTTATACCCGCAACTTCTTAAAACTTAGACCTTGTATTTCTACGAAACACTTGTCTAAAAACTAAAGAAGTCACAAGTAAACAGAACATAGTACGAGGACCAACCCCTTTGTCCTGACGGACACTGGACAACATACAATACTCTGTATGAGTCCCCTGAGTCGAATAACTCAAAACCTGTGCATCGTAGGTTGAAAACTGTACTTATGGTTAAGAACTACTCCGTTGTTCAATACTCCTTACCTAATCGTCAACTGATATAGGTAAATGTCACGGACATAATTTCAAAAAGTTATATCTCACTTTATAAAAATAAACATACAGATATATCATTTTGAAATTGGTGCACAACAACGGATACTCAAAACCAAATACATGCCGTCCGGTAAAAACCCAGGCGATTTCCTCAAATATCACCAATTACAACGAATTCCGATATAATGAGGATGATCACCTTATTCCCAATAACTTACTCCCACTCATCATCTGTAAAACCATACAGGTGTGAGAATTATACTTGGTAAATACATACCCTGGAGTAATTATCTAATCGGGAAATCAGTTTTCCTTTAACAACGCACAATGAAACTGAAACATGAAAATGTTTCGTAGGGGTATCCTGGTATTCCTAGTAATGCCTCTTCCATAATCCAATTCATGACTGTAACCGTATATTTCTTTGATATCTCTCCAAATCCCTTTATTTTTCTTTATTCATTACCTTCTGTACACCCTTTTAGGCTAAATGGTTTTCTTCCTTCCCTACCGTTCGGCACTAGCCTATGGTTTGGAAGAAGACTATCCAATAAGCGTAATAGGTGTACCCTCCTAAACCAAGGAGTACTCGCAACCTGAGAGAAGGTGATGATAAAAGACAACTAAATAATACCTTATTCTATTTCTCCCGAACTGGGGAAAAAAGCAAAGGTGAAGTAGGAGTGGAGATGAAGTACGCGGTTTGGTCGTGAATGACAGCAGTCGCAATTTACTTTGCCCTCTTTCTAATCCCTTTATTTTGTCTTTACATATTACCTTCTGTATACCCTACTTAGGCTAATTGGTTTTCTTCATTCCCTACCTTTCGGCACCTGCCTATGGTTTGGAAGAAGACTATCCAATAAGCGTAATAGGTGTGCTCTCCTAAACCAAGGAGCCCTCGCAACCTGAGAGAAGGTGATGATAAAAGACAACTGAATAAACCAATTCAATTTCTCCTGAACCTGGATCCATCCTCGAAGAAGTCCCTTCGAGTTCGTATATAACCATACGATAGATCTATCCAATGGAAGTGGATGTTCGTAGTGATACGATGTTTTCTGAGAAATTCAAAGGGTAAAAGAAGGAGCGGCAATGACTTATGCAACTTAGACAATCCAAAAGTTAGTATTTTAATAAGGTTCGGTCAACTTGGTCACTGAGTCATAGTCTAGGGTCGGTCAAAGGTCGCTGCCAAAGAGAGAGAGAGAAAATAAACACTCTGCGTGCACTCTAACCTAGATCAGAATGGTTATCACTTTATCTAATCAGGAAACCTCCCACTGTATTGTCAAATTCTCCTCCAAACCTGAAAGAAGAATCAATCAGGATCACCCGAAGAGTAAACTAACTCATCAGTGGGAATCGGGATCCAACTCTCATCGCAAGATAACGTTAAGGAATCCACTCACGTTATCATACTCCATATGGTATGCGCATGCCTGGCAAGTTTTAGTTTCTTTAGAAACTCCCGATGTGATTTTTACCCTATGCTCTTATGATCTTGGCTAAGGGCCAAACCAATCATAAGTCACATGTCAAGTTATTCCCATCATTATCTTGTTAATTTGAACCCACCCGTACATACTCTTGACTAAGGGCCAACAAAGTAATACGACTGTCCCAAACCAACGCATCTATCTATACAACATGTGAACACCCCAGCAGGTACCAATCACTATGTCTTGACTAAGGGCCAAACCAACATAGCTTGAATACTACTGACCATTCATATGAAATGATGGAGGGTTACGGCTGGTTTTTGGCGAAAAATCTTTAACGTAATGAACTTGATCTCGTTGAAGGAACCTGATAGCTTTTTATAAAAATATAGTGGCGAAAACCTTTGCTAAAGAGGTCACTCCCGGTGAAGGGATCTCGGCTCTTTCCTCGTGGAATGAAGTGCAGGTTATTCCAACTGAATACCGCGATGTAAAGCAACATGTAATCGACTATAGTGAAATTATTACCCTGATGCAAACTTCTGCCCAAGGGGTCACTCCCGGTGAAGGGATCTCGGCCCTTACCTCGTCGAATGAGGTGCAGGATATTCCAACTGAATACCACTATGCAAAACAAAAGAAAACGTCTTTGTAATAACACTTTTTAAAACTGTTCCAACAACATCCAAACAGGTTTGTTTTTCTTTGCACTGATCAAAATCAACGCAGTCCCATCAATTAATCACACCAGAAAAGAATGAAAATATAATGTATGTATATGCCATCCGCATTCGCCACTGGGTCCCGTCATTACCCGTTAGGTTACTTAACCAACGACAGAGCGGGGACTGGACTAGCGCGGGTGCAAAACATATACAACATCTACTAGTATATATACCAATATACAATAATCGCTCCAGGCGTGATAATATGCAACATTACAGAAAAGTAATAAGCATCACAAAATAATACAGATAATCTGGGATCCCAGGGTTTCACAGAGCCGCTGTTGAAATCCGACGTTCCCCTGATCATGTGGATAGCCTGTGCAATGAAAACCTAGACCCCTACGAGTGCAGCAAGTTACTCGCCAAAACCTGAAGCGAGGCAGCCCCCTAAAACAAAGTGAATGGACCACCCAGCACTTCACGGAATCCGGTAAATTAGGCACCCCATCATGGGTCAACCTGTACCCCCTACGAGTGCGGCGAATAGTCTGCCAATACTAGAGTGAGGCCCCTCTACCTCTCAAAGCCATGAGATGCGGACCGGTTGCCCTCCAGAACCCGGCTATCCATGCACCCCTTCGCGGGGTAAACCTAGTACAGAAATGAAAAATATGTACAACGGGTACATCGACCTCGGCCCGGTCGTGCCCCAAAAGAATATTATACAAACAGGCAGTGACAGCAGTCCACATGTTGGACGCTCGCCCCGCAATATCAAATGTACAAATAAATCCAAACTGTACTACCATTGCACACTACTATCCACCACGACAAATCAGCAACATCACAGCACAACACAAAACATCAACGCGAATGTCACATTCGCAAACCCGTCTAAAAGGACTATAGCAATTAGACGCAATTTACCGCTCGAATGACATTCACGGTCGGAGATATAATGTAAGTACTGTAAACTAACAAGTTTAAAATTCCTATCGACAAAACTTTCCGAAGTGGCCCCACGTACATCTGCAGTACTCAAATAAAATCGGGGCCCAAAAGAAATATTCCAGAAACCACAATTTCCCATGCAAGAGCCCCAGAAGAATTTTGGTGCACTGTAGCCACTAACTGGCCGCGGAACCGCGGCCAAACCATGGTTTGTGCGGCGGTTCCGCGGCAGAACAGTGGATTCAGTCAACCCAATTTCTTCAGTACTCTTAAAAAAGCCTGCTCGGTTTTCTGAGATGCTCAAAATGATTTTTAGACCTGTTTAAAAAATCAACAGAAACTTTGGCCTGTAAATTGCGGTTTTGGAAATTTCGTTCGATCGTTATTTTAAACGCGTTAGAACAAGTTAGTAAAGGTTAATGGCCTGGCTCTGATACCATGTAAGTCTACGGTAGCGCCCCGGCCGTCATTCTGACGCCAAACGCGGAACAAAAACTTTTATAATTAGCGCTATCGTATACTATAACCCGGATCTTGCCATTAACGCTAAACTAACAAACTGTAAAGAAGTAGAAAGGCTATACCGATCGATCCGAGTCCTTTGGTCTTTAGCCATCATCCCACGCTCCTCGCGGCAACTCCGATCTCTTTGCTCCTCGTCGAGGTGGCACCACATCTACGGATCTTTAAACGGGCTCCCGTCTCTATACCGAGGCAACTCGGTCATCAAGTCTGCTAAAAGAGATGACCAAGATGAAGTAGAGAACGAGTAGAATACTTTGTCTCAAACACTCTTTGGTTCTCATCACATGAGAGGGTAAAAGTGGAGGTTGATGAAGATGTTTAGGATTTGGAAATGGTGAATTCAAGAAATGAATCAAGTGAGCAAAAACCAAGTCCCAAAAATTGACCCATGACTGCCCAAAAAATTGGTGATGATATATATAAGGTTTTGTGAAGAAATATCAAGGAAAATATTCTAGAAAAATATCTCCAACCAAAACCCTAAAATATCCCACCCAAAACAAACCTCATTAATACTATCATGACTCACTCAGTGACTCATTAGCATGAGTCACTGAGGAACATGGTAGAAGAAATGAGTCACCTATTTGAGTCACCCTTTCCAAAACATAATAATCATTTAAACCAAAATGATTAATCCAAAAAGAAATACATCTTCTAAAATATTCTCGTAACGGATTACGAAAATACCCCTCACATGTATATACATACCTGTATCCGTATTCCGACCGAATACGAATACGAGAGACTAAAATATTCCGACTCAATAAAATACATGGATCCGGCTTAAACCAAAGCCCACCAGTATTATCTGCCCGAAATATGACACGTGCATAAATGCACGTGCATTTTCCGAACCCTACCATAAAACCATACGGCCTCTACAACGTTTCGCCCGAACTTGGGAAACTATCTGTGGGGGACTCTAAAGACTCGTCAGTACCCTGGCAGTGGGTTTAACCACAAGCACGTCAGCGGCACTAGCTATGCGTAACGGATGCCCATGTACTGACCTCAAGTGAAGCCGATGAGCGAACTCATCCTGGAACCCTACTGAGCCTATCAGTGACAATATACATACAGTCCGGTCCGTTCGTCTATGAGTATCGCATATCGGGCCTAGAGGGCTGGTAACATCAGACCCCCAATAGCGGTATAAGTCGTGTCAGAGTGTAGCCAAGTAAAACCCTGAGATACTACTAGAGTACCTACCAGTAAATCTCCTGCCTCGGCCGAGAGCTATGTGTAATGGCTCTCCTAGACACAGCGCGATCTCACCCCCAATACCGGGAGAGACGAATCCCCTGCCGATACGCTCACTTGCCTCCATGTGGCTCGGGACTGTACCTAAAAAAACCCTGTTTGCACGACTCCTTTAAGCCGTGGTAGGGTAGAAATCAAAGCACAGTGGGAACTCACACGAGACAAATGACGACCTCAGGTCGATGAACTAACCTGTACACATGTCACCAGGGAACTGCTATCTGACGCTAGGTATAAATACCAACTAGCAGGTTCCCGGCGAGTCCTGTCCGGTGTACTCATAACCCAATGAGCACCTGTATACATCTTAGGTGATCCAACTGACACCAGTGGCTTGTGAGACCGGCCACCGCCCCTCGTCGGGGTATCGACTGTATACACTAGTCTACTCCAGAGTATCGATGCCCTGTCTCGAAACTCCCACGACTAGGGACCACTTTTAAGGATGTGCTTATAGACTACCCAACTCTCACGTATATGATCGCTATCATACTGTTGGCAGTCAAGCAAGATCCTAAGGGCTCTATCAACGTGTAATAGTGATCAATCACCTGAACCTGTACACGACTGATAAAGGCAAACCAGATAGCATACTATCATCTCGAGTAAGACTGTCCTACCGGTATAGGTCCTCCTCAATCATTGCAATCACGTGCCTGCGATCCAATAATTGACTTTGAGGGCACTACATCCAACAAGTAGTGACCTTAAACCCCCCATAGTGTCAAAAACCCAGACCTAGCATGAACTGAAACCTGAAACCCAAATTTAAAACTTGTCATGTCGGTTTTGTGAATATATTGTGGGTGCAGGGAAATCTGGAGTGACCCGAGACCAATACTAGAAAAGCAAACAACTCTATTGACCAAATTAAGACCCTAGGAGACCCCCCAGCAAGTACGAGGCCTCAATTCACTCCCATGGCCGAGCAGGCCGGAATTACTGGGGATGTGGCCGGCCACTTAGTCGAGTTAGGTGCCCAGGTTGCTTCTGTAGGTCATATACCCTATATACATCATCCCAGTATTGTTTGCTTACCCCAATTTCACATGAACCAAAATCTCGGAGTGAATTCTTGAGTTGCTGTTTGATTCGAGGTTATGTTTTACGTATTTTAAATTCTTGATTTTAGTATTTGTGATTTATCTCGATGGCTTGACGTTTATACGATGACGTCGAGGGTTGTTGGTTATTCATGCATACTTAGATCATAGGTTTTAACCTATGTACGATTCATGTGTCGTTTTGGTTTTCGTACGTGATTTCTGTTTACGACACTATGTGTGATATGTAGGTACCCCCATATAGACTTCGAGGAGACGAAGGTAGGCGTGGCGTCATCGACTCCAGCAAGTGAGGATCGAGGTGAGTAGATGTATATCTACGGGGGAAGTCGGGTGGATGGCGTATAGCACCCCCGCAGTTCGTAGTGTAGTATACGAATACATATACCTACATATATAAATATGCTTATTATAAGACTAGATGATTATCTAGATAGAATTTAGGAGTTTATGGATAGATTTTAGTGTAATTAGATGATAGCGTCGTTAGCTAGTTTTAGTTGCGAAACGCTAGAGTTAAGATTTTCATACACGCGCATACACACTTGCATACATTTTATTACTTGTGCGTATATGGGGATATGTATATATATATATATATACACACACACATAGATATGGGACTATGTACACACACACACACACACACACACACACACACACACGTATACGTATACATATACATGGATGATGAGGATTGTATATGATATTTGGAGATGAGTCGATGAGATTGGGCATGATGCCACGAGATCGGTGATATGTTTTAGTTCGTATATTGAGATACGACATGTTATTATAGCGGGTCCTTGGCGATGTGTTTTCATACACACGCATATTTATATATAGATGATATCAGTATGTACTAGACGTAGATCAGTACCCAGATCATGATATATGATGATAAGGATAGCAGATAAATAACGAGATAGATGTGACATTGACCCGTACCCAGATTTAGGATACCGTACGATGGATTTACCGTACGAGCTATATATTGATGATAGATCCGCACTCTTGACTCGAGAATGTCATATGATATATTGTATCGTACGTGATACTATTGAGGCGGGATCACCGACTATTATATATATATATATATATATGTCGACTCAGACTTAGGTGATTTTCTTTACCCTTTCGATCAATCTGTTAGTTTAGTCCAGTAGTTTACTTATAGATGTTAGACTAGACTCGGGTTATACCTATTTCAAACTAACGAATCGTGAGTATTTTAAAGACAGGCCAAGGGATTCTACGGATATTTCAAAGGACGTACCTTTTCTTAAAAACACCATAGCCCTATTTTCTAAACACCACGATTCGTGTTATTTCAAACGGCAAAACTGTATGACCTATATATATTAATGTAGATTCCTTATTGTTGCATTTACTATTCATTGCTGTATATTCGGTATTGCTGCTTTTATTATTCATTCTCCGTTTATCCATGTTGTTATTATCGCATTGCATGTTTATTGTGTACTGTAGTGATTATGAAACCATGCTGTCAGGACACTAGCACCATTACCGATGATGCGTATGTTCCACATACACTTGCTTGCCGGTTCACACACATCATCATCGGTAATTGCCATGTCACGTATACTTTAGAGAATATTACTCTATTGATATCGTTTGCTAGCTGATAGTTCCAATATATTATTGTTTCATATGCTAGTTCATAATTGCATTCATTGCTTGATATTTCATGCATATTATATATTCATTGTCATGCAATATTATAAGGGTTGGTCCGGATTGCCGGAGCCCAGTATTCATTATTATTGACCTTTCAGTTTGGATTTCGGATTTTCCATGAGATTTCTGGATTTGGAGAAACCGCAAGATTTTATAAACTCATTATCATTTTTTAAAAGATAAAAGTGTGGTTTTCTCATGATATGATTTGAAATATGTCCACCATGAGTTTTCTCGGCTCTTGAGCGATATCATACACCCGATTCGAGGAGGAGGAGGAACCGTCTGTGGGTGCATGGTGGACCCGGTGCGGTACCCCGGGGCGAGGAGGTCGCAGATGATGGCGTTGAGCCTGTGACACGGGAGCACTACTGACCAGTGATTGCATTGTGACTCGACGGATATCCGGAGGATACCGATCGGAGTTGGGCAAGTCCGGATAGCCAGAGCCCAGGGGCCAGTCCGGATAGCCGGCGCCCGAGATATTGAGATTTGAGGTATTGAGATTTATGATATGGGCCAGTCCGGATAGCCGAAGCCCGAGATATCAGATATTTGGATACATGTTTTGTGTCGATGCTTGACACGGATTTTATATTGATTTCATTGATGATACCACGATTTATATATACAGAAATCTCACCAATTAAAGAAAACAGTTTTCTCATTTATATGTATTCTGTTTTCATGTATTCATACCTTACAGTTATGATATGTTGCTACCTGAGGCACTGACACGAGCACTTGGTATTACACTCATGTTTAGATGTTTACCTAGGCCATTATTTTATGCTTCAGGCTTTATCATTTGAGGATATTACTGATCGTATGACCTAGGATTGAGTCATACATTCGATTTCTGCTCTGTGATGTTTTCTACTCACGAGTTGGCAACTCACCCCCGTTATGCCACAGTTCTTGCAGGTTTTGCCGTACAGGTTTCGTTGCGGCTTTGCCGGCACACTACTTTCATTCCGGGTGATTGCTTTGGTAAGTGGGTTCACTTGCATCGTGACCACCATTGTACCATATTTTTTATTCAGTTGTATCTAGAAAACTCCATCAACCAGACTTGTATTTTATTTAACCTTAGAAGACCAGCTGTATATTCTTTCGACCTTAAAGTCGCACGTTGTATTATTATGCTTTTCTTGATGATTTGGATTTCCTTCTGAGTTTTGATCCTCGCCCTTCGGCGTTGTATATTATATTGCTTGCGTGGTTGTGACCGTCAATTGACGAAGAGCTAGCTCCCGCTTGGGGATGCCTTTATTCATATTATGCATGTTGTACCCTTTTGGGGCCGGTATTTACAAAGGAAACTCTGCCAAAATTTTCAGAAAAGACTTGAGATTTTAAAAATGCATACTTCGGCTTATGTTATTTAAAACCACTTGTTTCAAAACATATTTTTCTTCACCTTCTTCTTTTAAATGGTTTAGATTTCTGGGTTTTGGCTTACTTGAATTAGATGGGGTCCTATAGACTTCATATGATTCAAATGCCAGTCACGTGCCATTTCGGGTCGTGACAAAATCCATCCCAATGCACTGCAAGCACATATAAGCTATACCGAGTGCATATATAAAGGCAAATGCATACAACATGCACGAAATCAAATCAACGGTATCGAATCCATGAAACCATAAATACGTGCAACGAAGGCACTAATCGATACCAAGTGCAATAGATATGCACAAATCATAAACTAATGTAGCGGTGTATAAAATATAAATCAAGTGCAACAACTGTGCACAAAAATATAAATCTCCAGTAAGTGCAGCCATGGTGCACAAAAATATAAATCACGAAATCCAATCATCGAAACTCAAGTCCAAGCGATAAAAGTGTGATACTCGGATCACAAAACGCAAATCGCAATAACTGACATTGAGGTACGCCTCCTACAATGTCGAAAAAATGCCGGTACGCCTAAGCTGGCAGAGCAAGATCATCTACTTACCTCCTGCTCACGATATGGTGTCCTCGGTCTCTGGGTCCTCGTTCTCTCTGTGGATTACCAATCTCACGATCCTTCGGCTCGTCGGCCTGGTCAGGTGTACTAATGGAACATTCCTGCTCTGTAACTCCTATGATCACCGTTTGGCCAATCAACATGACCACTCTCAACGGCACATCACTGACGGCGGCATCTGGCCCTCTGAATACGCACGATATAACTGATCCTGGGTGCAAGTCTCTATCGCTACGGTGTCTTGGAAAGAATCTGCTAAAGGCTTCTCCCTGATCTCACTATATCGAACTATACGAAGGTTGGCACTCTTAACTCTTTTTTCATAACCGGACAGCTGCATCCTCAGCACGGCTTTCCTCTGAAATTTGGCTGTATTTAACACCTCTGCACACATGTATAAATCCTATGGCATCAACGGAGCGTAACAACCGCTCGCTAACATCTCGTACGAACCTCTTGTTCCACTCGTCTTTATTATCGTCCACTTCGACGTCATCTCTTGCTGTCTGCATATTGCAATTCGTTCTCGGCTACAGTCAATCCGGAGTCTCTCACACGGACTCGAAATTAAGAACTCGGTATCTTCATCACTCTTTAGAAGATATCTAGCCGAGCACGTCCTCAGGAACTCATCCAAATCAGCGGAGGAATACACTTTATTCGTCCGTTCTCGATCAACTCACAACGCATCTGGGTGAGGTCCTTCTATCTGAAACTGGTCAACTTACCGATCTCACATCGGAGCATCCGACGAACAATGCCCTCTCTCGATCGATCTACTCTAGATCCAAGTAAGATCCTTCAACTGGAATTCTTCAACCCAACTGAGCCTGTATCGGCACATCAAATCTGGCGAATCATATTAGTCGCTCAACTCGAGATAGACTAGCTATCTCTTGTTACATCTTTGCCTGAAAGCTCCAGTAGTTTCAGCTTATAAGCTCTGGAAACGACATCCCATCAATCTCAGCAACAGCTGGGTCATCTGTCTGCACAGTAGACAACATCACGATCTCTGAGGTAGGCTGTACATCGACATTCCTCTCAATCTAGCAGCCTCTATCAGTGGCCCAATCATCCGGTGCAAAAACGAACACTCGCCTCAATGAGAGATCACAACACAACACTATACCTACACGTCCCTATGTCACCAGAAAACATTATGGTCAGCCCTCGTCCGTAACGAGCTCGCTCTGACCGCAACACCAGCAGCAGCTCAATCTGCGCTCAAACCATGGTGACAGGTGTTGGGGTAAAAATTTACACCCCGGTTGACCAAGTTAAAATCAAAGTCAACCCCAAGCCAGGTGGGCCCAAGCCCAGGTCAAGTGGGCCAATGCCCGGAGCGAGCCCGAACATGAAGCGGGCGGCCTCCCCCCATACCAAAATAAAAATTTTGTAATAAATAATTTTGTTGTATTTCTTGTATTTTTATTTTATGAATAAATGTAAGAAAATGGGTATAAAGCCAAATTTTGTAAAGCCCATGGCTTATGTGCAAAAAGAAATGGCACATGAGCCATGGGATGGGCAAAATGCCATTTTTGTAGAGCCCAAGGGGCTACATGTAAAATGTATAGCCTATAAAGGCAATGAAAATATCCAAAAAAATGACTTTTTTTCTCTCTCCAAAAACAAATCTAGATCTGAGATCTTTCTCCTTCCTCAAGATTTTAAAACCTTCTTCTTTCTTTTGAATTAAATCAAGAGTTTTACTCTTCCTTTTATAAAACTAAATAATTTTCTACCATAAAACCCACAAAGGGGAACTCAGATTTTCCATCAGATCTCAAAAAGAAGAGAATTTTAAAATCTTATATCTCTTGATCTTCAAGATCCTGCCAACAGAGGAGGAGGAAGGAGACCCATCTCCAGAAACCCCACTTTGGGGAAGAACTAGGGCTCAAGGGGAGAAGCCCTTCATCAGCTTCAAAACATCCTAGAAGTTTAACTCCTCATACACACACACACACACACACACAAAATAATAAGCGCTCTTTTCTGGGAGTACAACTCCCATTGCATGGACCAAGTCCCTTTTAGCGCCCGAACGCTCACGTGCTGACACGTGGAGCGCTAGCGCTCTTGTGCTCAGAGCGCCCGCGCCCACGTGCTAACACGTGGTGCGCTAGCGCTCAAAGCACTAGCGTCCGAGCGTCCACGTGCTGACATATGGAGCGCTAGCGCTCTTGCGCTCAGAGCACTAGCGCCCACGTGCTGACACGTGGGGCTCTAGCGCTCAAAGCGCTAGCGCTCTTGCGCTCATAGCGCTAGCGCCCAAAGTCCAAGCGTCCACGTGCCTGGCACGTGGGGCGCTTGCGCTCAAAGCGCCGGCGCTTTTTCCCACGCATCCTTTGGATACCCTTTCCCTATATATATATATATATATATATATATATATATAGAGAGAGAGAGAGAGAGAGAATAATGGAGGAAAGAGGTCATAGGAGGGAATTCCCTCCTATGGCGTCGAAAAAATACTCCCTCCTTAATTTTTTCCGACGATCAGCACCCATCATCTTCATCGTCATCATCTAAGATGTGGGTACACCAAATTTCATGTGATTCTACAACTTTTTCACCGTTGATTTAGTGGGTTCAAAATTAACGATTTACCGACAATAGAACTTTTTACATTGCTAAATCAACGGTGAAAAAGTTGTAGAATCACATGAAATTTGGTGTACCCACATCTTAGATGATGACGATGAAGATGGTGGGTGCCGATCGTCGGAAAAAACTAAGGAGGGGGTATTTTTTCGACGCCATGGGAGGCAATTCCCTCATATGGCCTCTTTCCTCTATTATTCTCATATATATATATATATATGTATGTATGTATGTATGTATGTATGTACACACACACACACACATACTCCACAACATTGTCCCTCTCAAAAAAATTTGGGCCGGTGCACTGTCCCGCACCCCGCAAGGGGGCTGCTAGCCCCCTTGATCCCCAGCCCGCTATCCGGGTAGCGGGACCCCCGTAAAAACTCTGTGTGGCTCCCGATATATCCAAGCCTCCCTCCAAAACAAAACACACGTACACTGCACAATGAGTTCGCATGACCAGTTTAACCCGTCAATCGGAGGTTCCCTCGCTCCAAAGGCGAGGGGTAATTAACGGCAGCTTGGTCTGCGGTTGCCGGAGATTCGGATCCCCACAATCAATAAACCCCGGCCTACCCTAGGCAGGGAAAATCTGTAGCACGCTTGACAAGCGCGCGCGTATTCCCATCTCAATGGGGTGACGAAAAACACCCTACAGGTTCTGGCATGTCCGGTGGGACCTTTTTCCCCTCCCATATTTCGAGTTAAACGTTCATGCGAACTCAATCGATATACATATCGATTGCCTATACTAAAATGATGGTTTTTTCCCATGCAGCAATCAACTTTCGACGATAATGTCTCCCAAGGCGAATTCAGCTTCCAACGCAACCCCGATCCCGTACATGGTCAAGGTCAATGCTCGTGTGGTTCTCCCCGCAAGCCTCAGTCGACGGTGGGAGGAACTGCCCCGCCAATTTGGCTCCGTCATCATCTACCCTACCGGAAGTGCTCATCTTGCAGAAATCCCGGAAAAACAGGTGGCCAAGCCGGTCTCAAGGGGCAAGAGGCCGAATGTTGTGATCGCTAAGGCACCACAACCGAAGCTTAAGACGGTGTCTGAATGACTCTCTGGCACTCCAGCTGGGGGCAAGACTTCCGGTACAAAGGGCAACATCAAACGTTGCGGACGAGCCCAGGCGATGACTCCAACAAATGCACGATCGGGCGTCTTCTCTGGCCTCTCTATCAATCGGTCTACGTCGTCTTCCCGAAGAGCCGGAGCCTGCCAAGCGCTCAAATCAGAAAAGTTAAGGCAGAAGCGGCTCAGGTATCGAGCCAACAAGAGGGCCAGGACTCCGGCCAGGTGGAATCATGTAAGATTCCAGGAGCAGAAAAATCCTGCGGCGATAGCTGAATCGGCCGTAAAAATCAGCAATTCCTTCGATCCTCTGAAGTGGGTTCAGAAAAATGTCGTGACCGCCAGAATTAAGAAGACAGTGGTCCGAACGTTACTACAAAGAGACGTGTCCCCGCCCCAACAGAAAAAGTATGACACTGTCTCTTCAAGAGTCTATCAGGCGCTCTGTGCCGCACGAAAGCAGCGGGGCAAACCCAGAAAAGAAGCGCCGGCACCATTCAAGAACCTGGTCAGGCCAGCCGCCTTCAATCGACTGCCCGCTACCGACATAGGGGGTCAAGACAGCGATCTGTGAAATCAGCCGCCGATGATAAAACGACGGCTGGATATATTATCCATACGGTCTATATGGCAGGTGGGCGCCCCAGCGACAACCTTCGCAGCAAAAGCAAGGATAGGGCCACCACCTCCCAAGAACAGTCGCCTCCGCTGGATGATGAAAACCCTCTCGATGAGGACGATAGGCAGAAGGACCCTTCGGTCCAGGCAGAGTCAAGCTCGGACAGCGAGAAAGAGCCGACTTTCCGCCCTAGGACCGCGGAGCAAGAGCTGCTTCAAGAGCTTCGAAAACAGCTCAGGAGCAAAGATAAAGAGATGGACAAGCTCTATTCGAAAATTGACGACCTAACGAACGTTGTGATGCAGCTTATGGCTCAAATTGCTCGAGCGCCTCCCAATCAAGCACAAGTCGCTACTCATCAGCCGGGTGATGACAATCCGGAGCAGCCAATGCCTGTTCCTTTGGGTCCAAGACTGGTCGAGCCGCACGAAAGCCGTCCACATTCCGCTTCTGGGGACGCCTTGGCCCCAGATAGCACTATCCCGCTAACACAAGATCGGATAATCGATTTGGTCACCAGCAAGGTTAAAACATTGGTGGCCGAAGCTGAATCTCAGAAAGAAATTAGCAGTAGTGGGCGGCCATATCCCGCACAGTACGATTTGATCGAGTTCCCGAGCGGCTACGTCATTCCTAAGTTCGGAAGATTTGACGGAATGGGGAATGCAAATCAGCACGTCGCCCACTTCAAAGCATCGTGCGGAAATACATAAGGCAATGACGCGCTCCTTCTTCGTCAGTTTGTCAACAGCCTGACCGGTGTTGCCTTCGACTGGTACGCGAGTATACCAGACGGGTCCGTCATTACCTTTGCCCAAATGGAGTCTCTGTTTCGGCAAAGGTTCATGAGTGTCAGTGATAAAATCTCCATTGCCGACCTTGTGAGGACCAAGCCGGGGAAGAATGAAAGCAACACCGACTTTATTGCCCGATGGCGTAACCTCACGGTCAAGTGTGAACCGCCGCTAGAGCAGGACCAGTCCGTCAGCGTTCTCGTTGGGAACCTCAGCAATTGGATGGTCCCATTCTTGTGTACAGCGGGCCTCAAGACATTTCAGGAGCTAACCAAGAAAGTCCAAATGTTGGAATGCTCGAAGCAAGAGTCCCCGCCGGACTCTCAGAGAGACAAGACTTGGAAAAGCAAGCGGGACGACAACCGTAGAAGCGGGAGTTCCAACAGTACCAATGTTTTCAATGCGTCCGACAATGAAAAAAAGCGAAGGGCGAGCGAATCTAAAACCAACCGGTCTCTAAAGCCAGTGCTAGGAGGAGAAGGGCCTTCCCTAGAGGAGAAAAGAACAAAGTTTACTCTTTCAGGAGGGACAAGGTCCGAAAGATATTTAAAGATGCCTTGAACAACGGTCTACAATTGCCAGAGTCGAAAAGACCTCAAGAAGCAAAAATGACCGACAATCCCCTGTATTGCCCGTACCACCGAGTAGTGAGCCATGCGATCGAGGATTGCTATATCTTCAAGGACTGGGTCGAGAAGCAGTACAAGGCTGGAGAGATCGAGCTGTCCAAAAGCGTGTTGGTGAACAATCAAGTTGCAACCACCAACTTTATACAGACAGAAGCTGAAACCTTCTGGGAGCGGACAGCCGAACCAGCTGCCCTGAGAAATGAAGCGGACTCATCGCGGCCTCCGTGGAGTACGCACATATCTAATAAGACGAAGAAGATGATAAAGCTACTTCGGAAAGAGCCCAGGACGGAATGGGAAGGGCAGAAGAAGCCTACCATTCCAGCTGCCAATGCGGCTCCATCAGGCTCAAAATCCAAAAAGTTCAAGAAGAAAAAAAGTGTAGCTCGGCGCGAAAAGGAGTCTGCAGGGAGATTGACCATTCAAAAATATATCGATTCTCTCGAAGAATATGAACAGAAGGAAAGAACTCTGATTCAATTGAAGGAGTTCCTCCCTGTACGAGCGGCTGAAATTCTGGAGGAGTTAGAAGAAGACTCCAATGAAGAGATCCCAGTAGTGACCTGCTACGCCATCCATCTTGGCAGCAACTCTGAGGAGGAGCACTGTTTTCCCGAAGAGGACAAGGAGCTCGCCACAAAGACCAACCAAACCCAGCTTAGAAGCGGCAGGGCTCTGCCGCCAAATCAGGGCAACGCCCCAAAAGGGAAGGAAAAACAAGTTTCTAATGAAGAAGATGGCATAAAACTTGCTCATGAAGATTCGAGTCCTTCCCCAGTAGACTATAATGTTTTGGCTCACCTCCGAAAGCTTCCGTCTCTCCTTAGCATCTACGATGCCTTGGTCCTATCTAAGGAGCTTAGAGATATTCTCATAATGCTCTACAAAATCCCGAGCGGTATCAGGCTCGCTTTGCAGAAATTAATATGAAAGAAGCTCAGTACACTTTGCAAGCCGCCACAGTCACGTTTAAGGATGAAGACTTGCTACTGGGAACGACTGAGCATAATCGGCCGCTTTACATGACCGGGTACAGCGACGGAGATCGGATTAATTGCATATTGATTGATCCGGGGTCTTCAGTGAACATCATGAACTTGCGGACTCTGAAGAGTTTGTCAATGGACGTCCGACACCTGTCAAGGGAAAGGATTGTCATTCAAGGCTTCAATCAAAACTGCCAGCAAGTTCTGGGGTCTATAGCTTTGCCAATCAAATTCGGGGATCTGCAAACTGAAGCTAAGATATACGTGATCGACGCCGACACATCTTATAAGATTCTCTTGGGACGGCCGTGGCTCCACGATTACGGTATTGTTCCATCAACTCTCCATTAATGCATGAAGTATACTAAAAATGGCAAAGAAAGACGCATTGACGGAGACATCCAGCCATTCGGGGTGCATGAAGTCCGATATGAAGATTCTCGGTACTTTATGAACCACCAAAATGCTAAGCCACAACTGACTGAGGATAGAGCGGCCCTAAGACTCAAAAGCAAATCTGAGCCGGCTGTCACCTTCAAAAGCAAAAACGCCCAAGTGCGCCCGCGTTTCGGTAGCGACACTGATGAGTCCGACGCTGGAAGTCCGTCCTTCCGTAAAACTCGCCCTCGTTTTGGTAGCGATACGGAAGAATCTGTTACTGAAGCCCCACCTAGCAGCAAAGTCAGCCCTCATCTTGGCAGCGACACTGAAGAGTCGGAGGAAGAGGACCTGCCGTGCAACAGCTGTGCAGATTGGACCCCCATGCAGCAAACAAAACTACGAGAGACCTTCGAAATTGCAGAAGGGCCCCTACCTGTCACAAGGGTGCCGGAGCAGATGTGCAAAGAGCTCGATGCATTGTCAGTCTCCACCATGGACCAGCTGAAAACTTTCTACGTCCCCGGAAGGAAAAGTGGACAGAAAGGCATCCTGTTTTATGGGTTAAACCTCGTTGCGCACCCGGACGATTTGTTTGTCGCGTACCTTCCATATGAGAGAGGCATAAGAGCCGTCCTCAATCCCAGATACTATACGCCCGAGATGCGGGAATACTTTAAAAAGTGCGGATGCCGGTTATATCAAACGGAGTCCGAAGCAAAGTTTTATGAAGGGCTATGGCATCCGCCCCAGGTCCGAGCGCTCATCGATGGAAGAATTCCAGATAGACGGGGCATAGGCTACATTCAACCTGATTCCAAAGCGTGCTACATGATCCATGTTGGTGAGGCCAGCAAAAGATCAAATGATGATGACGAGATAGCCGAGCCAGAAGAAGCTCCTCAAGAGCTCGAAGATGGCGGACAAGCAACCTTTGACGAGCTAACCGAGATTGACTTAGGAACGCCCAATAATCCAAGTCCGACCTACATCAGCTCACTCTTGTCAGAGGAAATGAAAGAGCAGATAATTGCCCTGCTGCATGAGTTCTTCGACTGCTTCGCGTGGACGTACAAAGAAATGCCTAGCCTCTCCGCTGAAGTGGCCGTGCATAAGCTGGCTATATCTCCTGATGCTAAGCCAGTCAAACAAGCTCCTCGAAGAATGAGAATGGAACTAGAAGAAAAGGTCATCGAGGAAACCAAGAAGCTCATTGATGCCGGCTTCATCAGGGAAGAGAAATATGCGGACTGGATCGCATGCATAGTCCCAGTGAAGAAGAAAAATAGGCAGATTCGAGTTTGTGTCGATTTCAGGGACCTCAACAAGGCATGTCCTAAAGACGACTTCCCGTTACCGGTCATGGAAATGATGGTCGATGACACCTCAAATTACGAGCTGTTCACCTTTATGGATGGCTCGTCTGGATATAATCAGATCAAGATGTCGCCTGAGGATGAGAAACACATAGCATTTCGAACCCCGATCGGAATATATTGCTACAAGGTGATGCCGTTTGGACTGAAGAACGCATGTGCTACATATCAAAGGGCAATGACTAGTATCTTTGATGACCTGATCCATAAAGTCGTCGAATGCTGTGTTGATGATCTGGTCGTCAAGACTAAAGCCAAGGCCGATCACATCCAAGATCTTAGGACCATTCTCACTAGACTGAGGGAATACGATCTGAAGATGAATCCTCTGAAGTGCGCTTTTGGCGTGTCATCGGGAAAATTCCTGGGCTTTATAGTCCGACATCGGGGGATCGAAGTTGACCCATCCAAGATAAAGGCCATCATGGAGATGCCCCCTCCAAAGAGCCTGACACAGCTAAGATCTTTTCAAGGCAAGCTTGCTTATATACGGAGGTTTATCTCAAATTTATCGAGAAGATGTAGGCCCTTCTCAAAGCTCATGAAGAAAGGAGCTCCTTTTATCTGGGATGCCGAATGTCAAGCAGCGTTCAAAAGCATCAAACAATACTTGTTGCACCCTCCAGTGCTGGCCGCTCCCATTCCAAATAAACCGCTGATTCTCTACACTTCCGTGCTAGATGAGTCACTCGGTGTGCTCCTTGCCCAGAATAATGAGGAGGGAAAAGAGAATGCCCTCTACTACCTCAGTCGAACTTTAGTCGGGGCGGAACACAACTATTCCCCGATCGAAAAGCAATGCCTGGCTCTGATGTTCGCTGTAAAAAAGCTGAGACACTATCTGCTCGCTCATCGGGTTATGCTGATCTCTAGGGTTGACCCGCTTAAACACTTAATGACCAAGGCAAGCCTAGCCGGTAGAATGTCAAGATGGGCTGTCATGCTACTTGAGTTTGACATAGTTTATACTCCTCGGAAAGCAGTGAAAGGGCAAGCTCTTGCAGACCTCCTCGACGCTCATCCTATACCAGAAGGATCGCCGCTCAATTGCGAGTTACCCGACGAACAAGTGCTGCACCTCGAGAATGACGATCCATGTTGGGAGCTCTACTTCGATGGGGCCTCATCGATAAGGACCTCCAGTAAATCAAGCGTCCCGGAGATAAAAGCAGGGATAGGATTGGTGTTCATCACGCCATCAATGGGAACCCTACGGCGTTCTTTTGCTCTCACCGAGCCTCGCATAAACAATGAGGCCGAGTATGAAGATCTGATAGCTGGTTTGGAGCTCGCCATAGAAATGGAAATCCTTCGGCTACGGGTTTACGGTGACTCTCAGCTTGTCGTCAACCAAGTAAGAGGCGACTATAAGATATACAAACCCGAGTTAGCTCGGTACAGAGGCCGAGTGGTGGAACTCATGAAATGGTTCACTCACATTGAACTAATGAGAGTCCCTAGAGCGTTGAATAGAAAGGCTGACGTACTCGCGCGCTTAGCCAAGGAACTGGCTGATCCTGACATGGACGAAATTCTGATCACAGTCAGGAGCCGGAAAATTCTACCCCCAATCTCTCTACAAGAATAGGAAAGCGCGGAACAGAAGGGCAGTCTTGCCGAAGAAGTTTCGATCATCCAAGACGAGCCCGATTAGAGAGAACCCTTCATAGAGTACCTTCGATACGATAAGATGCCCGAAGGAAAATCTGCAAGCATTCAGCTGAAGAAGAGAGCTCTCCGATATGTGTGACACGCTATACCGCAGGTCATATGACCAACTCTGGCTTAGGTGTCTGTCATTGGCCGAAGCCCAAAAGGTCATGAAAGAAGTTCACTCGGGCGTTTGCGGTGCTCACCAATCTGGCCCCAAGATGCGACTTCAAATTATACGGCTTGGGTATTACTGGCCCACCATGATACGGGATTGCGGAGAGCATGCAAAGAAATGTTATATCTGCCAAATTCACGGCGATTTCATTCACAAGCATCCCAATCCGTTGCATCCTACGGTGGCGTCGCGGCCCTTCGATGTTTGGGGCACCGACATAGTTGGTCTAATTGATCCTCCGTCATCCAAAGGCAACCGGTTCATACTGGCTGCAACAGACTACTTCTCCAGATGGGCTGAAGCTGTCCCGCTAAAAGAAGTCAAGACAGAAGATATTCTGACATTCTTCCAGCATAATATTCTATACCGCTTCGGTACACCAAGAAGAATCATTTCTGACAACGGGCCTTCTTTCAAGAGCTTCAAAGTCTCAAGGTTCGCTACTCAGCACAAGATAGACTGGAGATATTCCTCTATCTATAATCCAAGAGCCAATGGACTAGCCGAAGCCTTCAATAAGACTCTATGCAAGCTCCTGAGGAAAATGCTTCAGCTAACAAGAGAGACTGGAATCTCAAACTTCATGAGGCGTTGTAGGAATATCGTACCACGTACCGTACTCCAACTCAGTCCACTCCATACTCATTGCTCTTCGGAGTGGAGGCGGTCTTCCCCCTCGAAGTCGAAGTTCCAAGCTTAAGAATGGCCGTTCAGCATGAGTTAACGGAGGAGGAAAACGTGCTCCTTCGGCTTGAAGAGCTCTACGCCCTCGAAGAAAAGAAGCTCGCCGTGCAGCAAAATCTGGAGCTATACCGATCCCAAATGTTACGGGCCTATGACAAGATAACTCGTCTCCGCGCTTTCAAGAAAAGTGAATTGGTGTTGGTCCTCAAAAGACCGATCATCCCCAATCGACATGCCAAGGGAAAATTCGAGCCAAACTGGGAAGGACCATACGTCATCGAGAAAGTGTTCGACGGAGGATCCTACCAACTAATAAGTGCCGAGGGAGAAAGGCCCATGCCACCCATCAATGGCCGATATCTCAAGAAATACTACGCGTGAATACTCCAAGTCACAGGAGAATTGAACACATCAGCCTTACGGTCTGGATCATACATCCTGCAAAACCGTAAACAATCCACGGGCGTAAACGACCCCTATCTCTCCCAAATCCTGCCGGTGAGACTACTTTTAAAGTTCCACCAGCGGCAAAAAAAAAGCGGTATGTCCACAAGCAAAATGGGCATGGATGAAAACCCAAAAGGGCTCCGTGAGTAAAAACAGCAGGACTACCGGCGAGTTTGTGAAAACCCGAAAGGGCGCAAACTCGTGAAAAGAGATGAAATACACTCGCAAAGTCCTCTCGACCTTGTGAGGAGAAAATCCCTGCGTGAGATCCTTACGACTCACAAAGGAGCAACACACTTAGGAATCCCCACGGTTCCTAAGGAGAACATACACTTGCGAGATCCTCTCGACTCGTAGGGAGAAAATGCTTTTATAAGACCCTTACGGCTCTTAAAATTGAAAAGCCTTAGGTGATAGAGACCTAAACCTGTCTCCTAAGCCACCGCTCCCCAAGGGGAAATGGCAAATGATGAGTCGCTCCTGGCGTTACGCTTCAGTGTTAGCGGTGCTGATGCCGACCTAAAAATCAAATCCCAAGTCCTCCCGGGGCAAATGATGAGTTGCTCCTGGCATTATTCCAGTGCAGCAATGCTGATGCCAAACAAGATCCAAATCCCAAGTCCTCCCGAGACAAATGATGAGTTGCTCCTGGCATTATTCCAGTGCAGCAATGCTGATGCCAAACAAGATCTAAATCCCAAGTCCTCCTGAGGCAAATGATGAGTTGCTCCTGGTATTGTTCCAGTGCAGCAATACTGATGCCAAACAAGATCCAAATTCCAAGTCCCCAAACGGCGAATGATGAGTCGCTCCTGGTACCATATTCCAGTGTAGCGATGCAGACGCCAACCAAAATCCAATTTCTCAAAGTTCTCCTGGCCCTACGGTTAGTCCCCAAGTTGATTGCCATATACAATCCATGGGCTCAAATAATTCTCAGCATACCCATGCCCCACCGCAATCACCAGTTATGCGGTTGGTCTCCGCCCTTCGAATTATGCTCCATTTGGGAAGACCCACTCATGTGTCCTCACGATACATGAGGAGAACAAACCTTCGTGGGATCCTTACGACTCACAAAGGAAAAACACACTTGGGAGTCCCCACGACTCCTAAGGAGAAAGTGCACCTACAAGATCCTTTCGGCTCGTAGGGAGAAAATGCTTTTATGGGACCCTTACGGCTCATAAAATTGAAAAGCCTTAGGTTATAGGGACCAAAACCTGTCTCCTAAGCCACCGCTTCCCAACAGGAAAAGGCAAATAATGAATTGCTCCTGGCACATGTGCTTCAGTGTTAGCAACGCTGATGCCTGCCCTAATCCCAAAATTCCAAACTCCAGTTCAATAGACCCCTAAGTCTTTAAACTGGGAACAGATGACCTCTAAGTCGTTAAACTGGAAACAGATGACCCCTAAGTCGTTAAACTGGGAATAAGGGAAATTCCCTCACGGCAAATGATGATTCGCTCATGGTACCATATTCCAATGTAGCGGTGCTGATGTCAATCCAAATCACATCAAATCAGCAAAACAACCAATGACCTCCCTGGCAGAATCAAACTCCACCTCATAAACAAGTCAACTTCATCCCTGACACCGTAAGGATCGGAGCAAGTCAAATCCAGCACCGACCGTCCACGTCGCAAAAGGGCAGCACCGACCGGTCAAGTAGCAAAAAAGGCAGCATCGACCGTCCACGTCGCAAAAAGGGCAGCACCGACCATCCAAGTCGCAAAAAGGTCAGCACCGACCGTCCACGTCGCAAAAAGGGCAGAACCGACGGTCCAAATCGCAAAAAGGGCAGCATCGACCGTCCACGTCGCAAAAAGGGCAGCATCGACCGTCCAAGTCACTAAAAGGGCAATATCGACCATCCACATCGCTAAAAGGACAGCACCGACCGTCCAAGTCGCAAAAAGGGCAGAACCGACCATCCACGTCGCTAAAATGGCAGCATCGACCGTCCACGTCGCAAAAAGGGCAAAACCGACCGTCCACGTCGCTAAAATGGCAGCATCGACTGTCCAAGTCGCTAAAAGGGCAGCACCGACCGTCCACGACGCAAAAAGGGCAGCACCGACCGTCCACGTCGCTAAAAGGGCAGCACCGACCGTCCACATAGCAAAAATGGCAGCATCGACCGTCCAAGTCGCAAAAAGAGCAAAATCGACCGTCCATGTCGTAAAAAGGGCAGTGCCAGCTTCCCAAAAGCGGGAACCAAATCAAGTCGCCTCCACGTGAAAGAAGATCCATCAATTTCATGCACACGACCCACATGTGTGGTGTGCATTTATTGATGGAGGGCAATTTGTTGGGGTAAAAATTTACACCCCGGTTGACCAAGTCAAAATCAAAGTTAATCCCAAGCCAGGTGGGCCCAAGCCCAGGTCAAGTGGGCCAATGCCAGGAGCGAGCCCGAACATGAAGCGGTCGGCCTCCCCCCATGCCAAAATAAAAATTTTGTAATAAATAATTTTGTTGTATTTCTTGTATTTTTATTTTATGAATAAATGTAAGAAAATGGGCATAAAGCCAAATTTTCTAAAGCCCATGGCTTATGTGCAAAAAGAAATGGCACATGAGCCATGGGATGGGCAAAATGCCATTTTTGTAGAGCCCACGGGGCTACATGTAAAGTGTATAGCCTATAAAGGCAAGGATAATGAAAATATCCAAAAAAAAAGACTTTTTTTCTCTCTCCAAAAACAAATCTAGATCTGAGATCTTTCTCCTTCCTCAAGATTCTAAAACCTTCTTCTTTCTTTTGAATTAAATCAAGAGTTTTACTCTTCTTTTTATAAAACCAAATAGTTTTCTACCACAAAACCCACAAAGGGGAACTCAGATCTTCCATCATATCTCAAAAAGAAGAGATTTTTAAAATCTCACATTTCTTGATCTTCAAGATCCTGCCAACAGAGGAGGAAGAAGAAGACCCATCTCCAGAAACCCCATTTTGGGGAAGAACTAGGGCTCAAGGGGAGAAGCCCTTCATCAGCTTCAAAACATTCTAGGAGTTTAACTCCTCATACACACACACACAAAAAAAAATAAAAAATAAAATAAGCGCTCTTTTCTGGGAGTACAACTCCCATTGCAGGGACCAAGTCCCTTTTAGCGACCGAGCGCCCACGTGCTGACACGTGGAGCGCTAGCGCTCTTGCGCTCAGAGCGCTAGCGTCCGAGCGCCCACATGCTGACACGTGGGGCGCCAGCGCTCTTGCGCTCAGAGCGCCAGCGCCCACGTGCCTGGCACGTGGGGCGCCAGCGCTCTTGCGCTCAAAGCGCCAGCGCCCAAAGCGCTGGCGCTTTTTCCCACGCATCCTTTGGATGCCCTTTCACTTTATACACACACACACACACTCCACAACACTGTCCCTCTAGCGGGACCCCCGTAAAAACTCTGCATGGCTCCCGATATATCCAAGCCCCCTCCAAAACAAAACACACGTACACCGCACATTGAGTTCGCATGACCAGTTTAACCCGTCAATCGGAGATTCGCTCGCTCCAAAGGCGATGGGTAATTAACGGCAGCTTAGTCCGTGGCTGCCGGAGATTCGTATCCCCACAATCAATAAACCCCGGTCTACCCTAGGCAAAGGAAATCTGTAGTACGCCTGACAAGCGCGCGCGTATTCCCATCTCAATGGGGTGACGAAAAACACCCTACAACAGGAACCTCAAGCAGGTATCGATGAAGATAAATCATGGAACGAAAGAAATCAACAAATCCCAAATGGATATAGGATCATAGGAACGAATAGTATCACAGATCTCAAGATAAGTACATCCTGAGGTTTCTTAAGTGGAGTATCGTATCATAAATATGTCGCAGAACATACGTACGGTACGTCACTCAACTCAAGCTACCTACTCCATCAATCAAGGTCAACCTATGAAACGAAAGTTCGGGTCTAATACATCCCCCCCCCGTCAAGTCTAAGTTCCGTAAGGTCAAGCCTAGGTTACGAAATATATACGCCCTAGACTCCGCATAGTCAAACCCAGACTTAAACCAAGGTTAAACCTAACGCTCTGATACCAACTTTGTCACGACCCGAATTCAGCACGTGACCAGCACTTGGCATTACACAACGTCTAAAGGCGTAACGTAAATCAAGTAAGCCGAAGCCCAGAAAATCTTAACATTTTTTGCGGAAAATAGTGGGGATGCAGTTTGAAAATAAAGGTATAATGAATCATGTTTTTCTTTAAATGCATAGCTAATGAAACATGAAAATGCAACTGGATTATACTACAATTGAAAACATATTTCATCTTGAAAAAAATTGGGCAGCACCTCCCTTGTATATTTTGAAAAACATACACAGAACAATATATAGGCATCCCCAAGCGGGAGCTAGCTCTTCGCCAACCGGCGGAATCACAACCACGCAACAACATATATACGATGCCCAACGGTAAAGAATCAACCCAGACAGAACAAATAAAAAAGCAAGACATCAAAACTCAAGAAGTGAACATAAACCCATCGCTCTAAGTCTCGTACAATACCCAAGTCTGACTAGGTCTACCAATATACAATTTCTAGTCCCTGATTTGATTTGATGGAGTTTCTCTAAATACAACGGAATATAAAGTACGAGAGTGGGCACGATCCAACATGTATCCCACCTACCAAAGAAAAATACCCTGGATGAAGTTGTGTGCCAACGATACCGCAACTGATCCCAAGCGGTCAAACCTGCAAGAACTGTGGCACAACGGGGGTAAGTTGCCAACTCGTGAGTAGAAAACATCAGCAAGTAGAAATCGATTAAACAACAATTTCCTAGGTCACTATATTCTGAAGGTAATACTATGATATCTAGGGTGACCATGTGCGCATATATATCAACAATCGAGTCAATGCAATGACATATATAAATCAACATCCGACATCATATGCCTGTAAGCATGTGGATATCATCCACGTGTCCATCAACGACACAAACAATATCATGGAACCTGAGTGTCCTACACCAACACTCAAACATCATGAAAACATAAGCTTGTATATATATATGAGGATATCAACCACGTGTGTTCATCAACGACACATCAAAATCATGGAACCTGAGTGTCCAACACCGACACTCGAAACATCATGAAAACCCGTGTCCAGCATCGACACGTAAATCCTCATATCTCAGGCGCCGCATACTCAGATCAACCCTCATATCTATCTTATCTAAGGCACCGCATACTCAGATCGGCCCTCATATCCATCTCTTATCATAACTCCAAAACGGTATCCTCCGGATATCCGCCGAGCTCTATACAATCACCGGTAGGTAGTAGTCCCTCTGCCAGGCTCATCGTCTACACCACAAAAATCATTTCTTGCCCCGGGGTACCATACCGGGTCCACCATATACCCGCAAACGGCATCCGCCAACTCCTTGAATCGGGTCTCGAAAACAAGCTCAGAACTGAGAAAACTCATGGTGGACGTCTTGAAATATCATATCAAGAAAAACCGGGTTTTTAAAACAATACACCATTTCCTTTGAAATATACGACGGTTCTCAAATCCAGAGATCTCATGAAAACAACATCTCAAACATATAACCATAAGGTGCGATGTATGCAGCAAGAGTAGTAATATGAACATATCGAGTATGTCATGCAAACGTGTCAAGTGGTAGTACTGAACAACGAATGTACTATACAGTTAAGAATAATATCATGATACGGTAGTTCTACTGTGTAAGTGGCATGGCAATTCTACTATGTAAGTGGCATGGAAATTACCGATGAAGAATGTGTGTGAGCCGGCAAATCTGTGTATATGTAACATGCGCATCAACGGTAATTGTGCAGGTGTACTAGCAATTGATATCATATAGCATTAAATACCTGAACGTGGTATGTACATCACGAGGGGTAATATCCTACACAACATGAACAATAAATGGGTATATCTATTTACACAAGAATCATACGGTCACTTTTAAAAGATACATATCGTCGTTTGAAAATAGGTATAGTTCAGGTGGCAATCTTTATATCGGCGATCCTGCCTCATAACATTTGATATGACAACAATCCACGATCATCATCCTCAAATCACTAGCGCGGATCAATCATCTAGTACATCTCATTATGTACGGTAATCTATCATACGGTAACATCAAACATAATAGGGATTCTATCGTCATATTCATAAATAAGGGCACGTATCTAAAATCTCGCACGTCATATCACTCTTTATCCGCATAAATAAATATATATACACATATATCTCAAATCACATTTGTATCAATCTCATATAATGATATCTTTCATATACGTCATATCTTAATAATCTCAAGTCGTGTCGATCTCGATCTCATATTATACCATTATCAACTCACACTTATTCTCTTCCAATTCATACTTATCATGATTCGCTTTCTCATTTCATATTCTCAAGCTAATATATCAATCTATCCTTTAGTGTTAATTTTTCTCATATCATCTTTTACTAAATCCTATAATCATGTCCCTAAGTTCGTAACATATCCTTTATCAAAATTATAAGTTATATAACAATCTTTCCATATCAATGGTTGCGGGGGTGCTATACGCCATCCACCCGACTTCCCCCGTAGATATAAATCTACTCACCTGCTAAACTCCTCGCTTAGCCGAAGTCGATGTGCTTCGTCGTCTCAGAAGTCCACGCGAAGGTACCTACAATCAATACACAATCGCAATACTATTAAAACCAATATCCGAAAACCGAAACGGCACACGAATTTATCATAGGTTAGAACATATAGCTTACGCATGAAAGATCAACCAAACAACCCTCGTCATTGACGTACAAACGTCGAACAACCAAATCACATCAAGAAATCCATAAATCCAAGTTTCAAATATTGGAAAACATAACCACAACCAACTCAAAATGCTTCCAGATTTTAGCTCAGGTAGATTAGGACAAAACAACCAATACAGTAGCTAGGTTATAAGGAGTGTGAGCTATAGGCAAAAATCCAACACCGGACTCCAAAATGTGGCCGGCGAGATGTGGTACAGTAACAAGTATCGCCGGCCTAATTTTGGTATTTTGATCTCGTTCTTCTGTGGTGGTCTCCTAGTGATCCTATTAGATCAATATACTTGTTTGATTTTCTCATAAATAACCCAAGTTGCTCCAGATACCCCGTAGTTATCTAGGTTTCACAAAACCGACACGGGAAAATTCTAAGTTCGTGTATCGGGTTCTATTCTCTATTTTGGTCAAAAAAAAGAAATCTCTAAGGTTTTGAAACACTCACTATACTTCTGTTGCATCTTAACAAGTCCACAAATCACCAAACATCAACTTGGAATATTCTAAGATCGTCAAATCATATCGGTTTAACTCTAAACTAACAATAGGATATACTAACTCAAAAACTAATCTAAAAGAAAGGAAATATACCTCATTTGGCAACTTAGGAAAATTCTTGAGTTGCCCAAAATCTTCAAAATCCAAACTTGATTGGTCTAAAGGGTTTAGGATAGGCTTGTGCATGATTTTAATGAAAGTGGCCTATAGTTTTGGAAAGAGATTGGAGATGATACATGGAGGGAGTGAAGGGTGAAGGAGATGAAGGAATTAGTAAAGGAAATGAAGAAGAGAGAAGAATAATTGAGAAGGAAGAGGATAAAGAAGTCAAAGATCTCTTAATCTATCTCTCTCTCTCTCTCTTAAGCTCACTCTCTCTCTCTCATAATATCTCTTTTGTCTCTCACTCATTAACCATGGCATCTATTCTTTTCTTTTCTCTTTTTCTTTCACAAAACTCATAAGTCACAAACGCAAATGAATAACACGCACATGATATGGTGCACTAGCCATGGAAAAATGTAAAAATACGGATTTGGCCAATTCACGATTTGTGGTGCACTAATCAAGTTTAATTTAAATTTGCATATCATTTATTATAGAAATGCCAAAATCCGATAAATATCATTATAATAAATAAATCATTTTAAATCTTCAATCTTTTCCAAATATTGGTATATACTTATACCATTTTACGAAAAGCCACTATTCGCAAATCGAATAGTTTTCGAGAAATATATTATTTTAATATTTAATTTTCAAAAATAATATTTTATATTTCTGAAATGTTACATGAGCAATTATGGAAGAAATCAGAGATCGTAGCCTGCAAAAGATGTTTCGAAGATAATATGCCATCATTGCAATAAGATGGGTCACTATATGTCTAATTGCCTCAAGATGAAGGAGGATTTAGATGATCTGCAGAGACATAGAGAGGAAAAGCAAGCGAACGTGGCCCACAATATCGAGATAGAGCACGATTTGTTTATTTCATGCCCCGCTTCCCGGTATACGGTAAGGAGACACGACGGGTCCCGCTACGTATTTACTCAGAAGTAAATACGCTAAGCGTAACTAAGCAATATAAAGTAAAATGTATACAAGAGACATGAATATAAATGAACAACAACTTTTATTTATTTAACAATTCTTTACAAGTACAACTGGAAATGTAAATACAGGAATAGAAAGCAATGCCTAAACAATGGCATAACTGAAATGAAAAGTATATACAGGTGCCTATAGCTCTGGGTCGATGGCAAACTGCTCCAAGTCCTCAGTACTGCGCTCGATCTCCAGTGAGTCGGATCCACCTGAAAACATTCCAAAGAAAGAAGAAAAGGAATGTCGTCAGCGAACAATCGCTCGGTAAGTCCCAAAGAAAGAGAGAAGTATAATAGACAGAAAAGAGAATATAACTGTATAATGTTATCTTTTGTTCTGTTATCGCAGTTGTTTGTAACTTGGTACAGAATATGCCAGTATATACGAGAGGAGTCCCACTATTCCGGAGACTGGGGTATACGGAGCATAAGAAACCGTTAAGCCACGGTACAACAACAATGGATATTCAGGTTAGGTGTATTAAAGTGACCGTCTTGTGCCATTTCTAACACATTCCGTACCAGTCTACCCCTTTTAAAACCTCGTAATGTCTTTTGTATTGATTGTATTGTTTTATTTTATAGATGGAAGACTTGCCGAAACCATGATATCATGTAAATAGAATGGATATAAATGGATAGTCATGTAATCAGAGTATATCCATGGTTCGGTTCAATCGAGTCATGTTGATATAGATTGAATTATGGTATAAATGGATTCATATTGTATTGTAGTTATACTTGAATTGAATTCAAGTCAGATTGATTTCATATTAGACGGAGACTCTGTCTGAGTTAGACACTTTAAAAGAAGTTGAAGTCCTGAATTAGTTTTGATGTTATCGGTAATTGCTGCACATGGACGGCAGGATTTGTGTCTTTTTCCAAGACAATTATCGTATTGATAACACCATTTTTAGGTTGTCTACCTTAGATAGGCAAGCACCCATATTATCCGGCTCCCTGAGGCTTAAGAGAACCGGTCCCGCTTAAACTTATGTTTACTAGGGTCCTTATTGTAATTTAATATAATTTGAGGAGGTTTATGAAAAATAGTTTTGATATATTTTCAAAATACGCCTCGAGTATTTAATTATCGTCTTTAGGGTTTTCATAATTGTAATTTTTATAAAGTGAAATATTCTAGTGGATATAACCTAGACTTCATTGTATATGGTATTTTAGTGTAATTTTGGAATTGTATTGAGTTGTAATGGCAGTTTCATGAAATTGGTGATTCCTTTGATTTAGAAAACATGGAATATATATATTGTATACTTAAAGTAGATATTTTTATAGTATTTATATATATTTATAAAAATAGAACTTATTTATTAAATAGAAATCACATTTTTCTTAAGAATTGCATTAAAAATTCCATCGAGATCGAATGCTCCTTGCGGAGGTCTGCATCTTGCTCTACTAAGCCCGAGAATGTGCGATAACCCGCACCATCCCGATCGGGGTTCCCCAAAATGGGTTGTAGAGACGTATTTCCAAGGAATTAAGTAATACACTTTTAGAAAAAACGGTTTTGAATGTTCATGGTATTTAAATGTAAACTCGTATTTTCCCATAAACTAATGTTCTACAAGTCATCGTGCTATGTCAAGAATGTATGTTGTGATAAGGTAGGTCATTACCTCGTGAGTTTTCTAAAGGTATTATGGGTAAAATGAATAAATAATGGCGTATGTAAACATGATGGTATTTTAATGTAAAAGTGAAATAGAAATTGTAATATTTTGAGATGAAACTTGTTTTAATTTGTTTATTTATGTTTGCTAATCATTATAAGAAGATATGGTAATTTATTTTTTAAGAGAAATTGTGTTTTTAAAGAAAAGAGAGTTGGAAGCCGGAATAATTTCGCTTCCGACGAGTTTTGAAAAGAAGATGTTTAAGACTAGAAGTTGAGGAGGGTGAAAGGGACTTACAGATTGAATATAAAGAGGAGAGATAGAGGAAGCTATTGGAATCGTCGGGAAGTCGTTTCGTCACCGGATTCTTCCCGAAACGTCACCGGAACCTTACCCTTTGCTAACTTCACTTGTACAACTTGGAACTTGGAAATTTTAGAGAGTTTTTGTATGGGATTTCTGAATGAGGAGGGGTGAAATGTAGTGTGGTATTTATAGGGAAAATTAGAGTTTAGGATATTGAATTTGACAATTAAAATGTGCATTAAAATTTTGGTTTAATAGTGATTTTAAATTCACTGGATAATGGCAGAGTAAACAAACAACATGGGTAGTGGGGTAGGCTAAGGGGTGCCAGGGGAAAAAATCCAAGGCATTACCTACAGATTAGTCCGGCGCCCCTCTAGTTCCTCTCGCTGGTCCAATCCGGTGGGATGGGTTCTGGATTCATGCTATGTGTCCCTGTCGCTTGGTATACCTCAGTGCACGTATTTGATTATTTTGTGACTTTTCATTTTACGTGTAGTACACATGCAAACCTTTGAGCTTCTAAAAGTTTAAAGAAAAATCAACAAAAAAATAATGTGGCTGGGGGGATTTAAACACAAGGGCCATGTCACAGCAGTGCAAGGCATTTACCAGTGAGCTACAAGTGTTTTCTTGCTGTTCAAAAGCAATTCAAATACGTATAGTGTACACATGGTTGCAAATACTCTATTTGTACATTAACTTTTAATCAAATTTTCTGTACACTGAAACAGAGTTGTTACAGTTTATGACTAGTGATGATAAAGTCAAGAAAGAAGATATGTGGTACATGAATTCGGGAGTATCCTTTCACGTATGTTCAAAGAAGGAGTGGTTCGATAAAATCAAGGAGAAAAAGAAGGCGATTACGTTAACGGATAATTCTGAAGTAGAAGTAAAAGGCGTGGGGCACCGTGAAGATGAAGATTTTCGATAGGAAGCAGAAAGTTCTTGATGATATCAGGTATGTTCCAAAACTAATGAGGAATTTAATTTCTCTTGGAAGATTAGATATAAGAGGCTACACGATTATTGCTCAAGGTGGAGTAATAAAAGCGTGCCAGAAGAACTGTATCGTCATGAAAGGAGTCAGAACCTCAAGCGACATATATCAAGATGTAGGGGAGCCTGTGTATGGAAAAACGACCTTGGAGAAAGGTGGAGATTTGGATGGAACTCAGAAGACGTCGTGGGTGGAGGTTGTGAAGAGAATATAAAAGTCGGCTTGGAGAGTACAAGTCAAGGTGGAGATTTATTGAAGTTTTACTTGTTTGAAGACCACAGACGTCCGTCTCACACAAGCATACGTCCGTGGAAGCGATCAGCAGAAGCCAGTTTGAACTACAAACGTATGTCCATCTAAGGCAGACATCTGTTTCGGTCAACCGCAGATTGTTTAGAAATATATTTGAAGTTTTATTTGGAGATTATTTTTGAGAGATTTAATTAGATCTAAATTGGTTAAATTAGGCATTCTAGTAGAAATAGGTCTAGGGTTTCTGGGTCTATAAATGTAGATTGATTAGGGTATTTTGAAGGTATGAATAAGAAGAATTGAAGAGAAGAGAATTTTGTAATTCATATTGAAGTTGAATAACGCAAAAAAAGTTTGAAGATAATTTCGTTGTGTTTGATTGTGTTTTATATTTTCTTTTCTTCTTAAAAGTCCTAACATCACATCACCGAAAAACCGATACCCTATCGAACGAAGCTAGTCAGACCTCCAATCCTAGTGAAATTTGTTACACAGTCTATCTAAAACATGTACATCATGATGGCCGGTTTGAACAGATGCAAGGCACGAGGGTTGTGTTTAAAAAGCTGGCCTCATATTAAAAAGGGATTTTAACCAACAGGTGCCCAAAAATTTTCTAATAATCAACCCAAACCACCACCATCCCCTAAAGGCAGTTTGATAGTTACTAATACACACGTAAATATTTAATTTACAACGTTTAAAAACTCAGTATCGATATCGATACTGGACGGTCATTGTGGATCGAACTCGGCTGTATGGGTCGTATCAGACCGGAAATATCTGCTTTTTTTTATTGACTAATTAAATTAATTAATTAATTAAAAATATTTATGAATTGTAGAAATAACTAGAATTATTTTGACGTGTCTTAATAATTTAGTACTTATATCTATTCTATTAAATTCTTTTTTTGAGATTATTTCCCTATGAGCACATGTTATCTTTTGAGTTAATTTTGCAAGAGTTGAAGTCACCACTCTTTTAGCACCGGACTTAGTTATTGACTTTTGTCATGTCATCATAACTTTCCTTTTGGTTATGGCGACCCCACTCTCTCTCTCTCTCTCTTGTAGTACTATGAAAATTAATTTTTTATTCAAGTAATCTTAGGGGTAAGCTCACCCATAAGGTTATTGAGTGCACTCAAATTTTTACTCAAAATCAAACCAAAGGAGTCAACAAAAAGACACTCTCTTGACTTATGACGATTTTCAGACTTAAATTTTGAGACTTAAGGAATCAAACAGGCACCTAGGTTTCAATAGGGTTCGGATATAATAAGATGAATGCATGATAATTATTCATTCATCTAAACTTAATTAAGAACAAAATAACCTTTAAAAAAAACCCTTGTGAGATCTGAGAAGGGCAGTGGCGGAGGCGGGCGAGGCTCCTAAGGAGGTACCGGAGGCCGATCGAGGTAAAAGTCGGCGTCGTTGATGATCCAGATCCGGAGAGGGAGAGGGAGGGGGTGGTCGGTCTAGGGTATTTTGTTGGGAAGGACTTGGGTTTTGAAATTACCGCGGCTCCCTTTTTTCCTTGCCAAAAACCCCTTAAAAAAGTTTTTACTTGTCAAAAAAATTAAAAATTCATGCTCGTGGTATTTATATAGTTGGCTGCTATATCTAAATTTTATGCGATATATATACAGTTACTTGCGATATGCCGATATATATGAGCTAATTACATATATCAATACTGCAGTAAAATTTTCCAAAGCTTTTTTCAAATGCACATAGTTAATTTCATTTTCAATGATTATCCATATAAGGTGGATGATATTCCTCAAGTTATAGTCAGATAGAAACATGAAAGCAATCATAACCAGTACTACTGCAAAGGATGGCTCAGTAATCCAAGGCATTACTTACCACTTAAGAGTTAACTGAAGGCCTCAGCATTACGAAACCTATGAGTGTGTGCGCGCAAGCAAGCAAGCGAGTGTGTGTGTGTGTGTGTGTGTGTGTGTGTGTGAGAGAGAGAGAGAGAGAGAGAGAGAGAGAGGTACATTGCCACAACCAAATCACTTCAGTAATGCTTACATAAATGATCATAAAGAAACATTCTTACATTAAAACAATCTAATTTCGCCAAAATTGAAACGAATATTGCAAGCACATCAGGCCAGTGGAAGAGTGTGAAGTAGGTCTATGCTGCTTTTGGAATGGGGGCGCCCTGCACAATTGGTAGGGTAACAGATCGCAGCAGTTCTAATGAGAAAACAAGACCCAAGAAATGCGAGAGGATTGTGTTGGCTGAGGCCTGCAAAAGCATATATCTAATAAGTTCATCGACAAAGGATTGCATGAGCTCAAAGAGAGACGTTATGATAGGAAAACACTGTGCTTATACCTGAACCAAGAATACATCTAGGGCTAATACCGGACTTTGACCAGGTGGTATCCCTTGGTAGTATGGAACTGCTGAGGTGGTAAGGGCCTTTGCTACCAAATATCCAACCGTTGCTTGCATGCCTAGGACTGCAGCACCCATACCGAGAATATTTACCACTATCCCATTCTTCAAACTCTTTACCACCTCAGCACGCGGAGGAGCCTGGAAAAGCATGTACACACGCAAAAATGAAAAATTCATGGATTTGATTTCAACTTACAAATTTTGAAAATGATCCATATGTCATGTTTAATTAAGCATAAATCTATTGAAGATGCATGATTTCAGAAATATGGTTCAGAGTCTTTATACGGAAAAATCACATTCCATGACAACTAATTGCATTGCAATAGAAACAGGTTTATCAAAGGGAAAAAAGGCACGAGTTGTATGTGATTAACCAGATTCTCATCTCCATAAAAAGTCATAATTTGCGCCACCAATATCTGGACTACGCTTTGTTTAGCAACATGAATTCCTTCATGCCTACATAATACTGGCTTAAAACAGAATAAACATTAATATCACCTAGCAAAAATTATTAAGGATCAATGTCACTTCTGTGTATTTAAATCAAGTTACACTAATGCATCTATAATCTACAGTATCACTATAATAAACTTTGTCAATAAACTAACCAGGGACCTAAACCAGTCTAGAATGATGATTTCCACACTAATCTCACAGCCTATGGTGATGGTACAACTGATCTTCATGATATCAGCATCAGCATTTCCAAAGAGGCAAACCTGAACCTCAATACAAGTGGGAAGGACTAGAAAAGTGACGCATATAAATAGAAAATCTCTAGCAATCTATTGGTCAAAAATACAATATCTATATCTCCACTAGTTTAACTCAAGGGATAAGGGGGTTTCCAAATTTAGTTTTCGATTTGACCATCCACATGAGACATGGCAAGGAAAATCCTAATAATTTGAAGAAAAACATAATGTTTATCATTTTCTAACAATTCAAATATTCTCAACTCTTTATAAGTATATACTAAAAACCTTTTGGAATCTTCATTGTTTGAACTAAAATCTTTTCCCACAAGTCAACATATGTAAACGTACATTGCAGGTGCAAATTAATTATTTGCGTAATTGAAAGAATTGAGATGCAGATGAAGGTTGCCTTTGTGGGATCGTTAGCTGTTCTTCGAAGCCTCTCTGATAGACGTATATAGCCAAAAGACCAGAAAACAGATACAAATGCTGCTGCAATGCCTCCAGCAGTGGCATAAAATGTAGCTGGTGAGGTGATTTTTCCGGTAATTACAACAGAGAATGACAGGATTACAGCAGCAACAATGGTACACACAAGCTGTCCCCAGAACCCCAAACTCCCTAATCGCTTAAAGTACCTGGAGGTATACTCTAACCTTTTTGCAACCTGCTCAATCAACCAAAAGTGTGTTACAACTTGCTCGGTTAGCATTGCAGGTGCATGAGAAGATATGGCAAGCACGTCCATGATACACGCGATAGACTATCCACAGATCTATATACTTCATTATGAATTGCAACACTTGCTATGTTATAATAGGAAATTTCATCAAAAATAGCAAAGTTGTCCGATGTCATTAAACTGTAATTGTCCTGAAAGTTTTTCATTAAAGCTACATACACTTCTGAATATAGTTCCTTTATTCATAATACAATTCAAACTTTTACAGAAATTTGGTTGTAATAAACCAAATAAATTGAATGCCCTTAAATTGTAACTAGGGCAGTTGATTTTCCAGGAAAAGTTTATAAGATGCACACATTCCCATTCCGGGGGTGGGGGTGGGGTTTGGTTAGACCATTGTATGCATGCATACACACATTCCTACATATATGCACATATTCATATTGTTGTCTTGTAAATTCTTGATTGAGGAGGTTTCTTGATTCTTCATGCAAAAAAGAGAAGCCAACAACTATATATTATAATAAGTACTAGCAAAGCTTGCATCAAAACCATTCAACCAGGACGATAGACGGTTGAGCCCGTACTATGGTTAGTTCCAACTGCAAGAATTTTTGAATTTTCCATCGAGCACTACATGGAGAATTTTACTAGTAGTTCAAAACTACAAGAAGGCGACATTGTTTGCCTTCAAATGGAACCTTATCTACGCATCACGCTCATTGGAAGACAGGGCGTCAATTGGGATAGGTCCTTGAGGGGTTATATTAGGATATTTTGGGGAAAGATTTATGATGTGGAAACCCATAAGGTCAGGAGCCCTAATGTAGTACAAATAGAATGAGGGAAAACATTTCGCTCTCGGGCCTAGAAAAACCCTAGGGCCTAGAAAAACCTACAAACCTTTGTACACTTGACCGAAAAATCTACAAACCTTTGTACACTTGATCGCAAAGGAAGATATCTTCAATGTCGATATCTTCAATGTTGTAATCGCTATTGTACTAGCGATCAATGTCATGAAAAAGATAGATGTTATCTTTTCACTCTGTAAATCCTAAAATTCCAATTATTTTTCTTTCACGAAGAATGCAGCTAAAAAGGTAAAACAGAGTTTCCACTCTCAAAAGTAGTAGTTCTGTTTACAGATGGATATGGCCATGCAATTTCTAATTGGGGGTTAAACTTCCCATGATTCCTTATGACTCGCAACAATTTATAATCAAAGATTGCTACTTGAAATGATAAGACGAAGGATGAGGTTGTCAATTAGATGAAGCTTTCTGCATGTGATTAGTCATATAATCCATAAACTTACCCTTTTGAGTTTTCTAAGTCAAGTTAGTGTTTCCAACTAGTCTATGTTTTTTTGTTAGGGTCTAAACATAAAGGAGAATTAAGCATGATGCATGATTAATGGATAACATTTCAACATTGAAACACGACTTTGCACTCTTGTGTGGCATTTCAGCAAACATATTATAAACCAATTGTTCCTATTGACAGGATCTCTTTCTCCTCTCATTAAAGAATAAATTTTGAAGCTATAAAGTTCAATCCAATGGTTAGAATTGGTAATTCATACCTGAGCGAGCTTCTCTTTCTCAGATTCATCGTTTGAGACAGCGAAGCTAGTGGGAGTCACCGAGGCATACAGTAAATTGCGCCTCTTGTGATTCTCTGCTGCAAACGGGGATGAGGGGAATCTTGGAAGCAAAAATGGGATTTTTTGAGGACGGTGAAGGGTTAGGGCTTGTGAGAGTTGAGGGCGAGGCAGAGGACCGCCGCAGCGAGCGGCGAGTGGAAGCGGCGCCGGTGGATGCACCGGCGATAACAGCAGCAGCGGCTGCATTGGGGGACCTGAGAATTAGGGTTTTGCGCCCCACTTTCTTGTCGTCGTTTGAGATTGCCTCACAGTGAGAGCGAGGGAAGCGAGGATCACGAAGAGGTGCGTGAACTTGGATTCATTCTTATACAATTAGGTCCTTCAATTTCACGAAGAGGGCTACCGAGTTGGTTTTTTTGAATGTGTGTACCCAAACAAGTCCTTAAACCGTAGTTTAGATTAAAAATCCATCCAGATCCAACATAAAACCTGGTTACCAAATAAACTAGACATGTAAAATGCACACATTCTGTTGTTTATAACGTTGGCCCATATGTCTCATATAACTCACCTAGAGAAAAAAAAATTGAATTTTAAATTTCAATCTTCATAATTGATCATTTAAAACCAATCAATAAGTAAATTTGTACTGCTATTGTAACTGGAACTTAAAATGTCAAGCGGCATTTTGTCGTTTTTCAAAGAAAGACTCAAAAACATGTTAGAATTTCTCCAAAAAAAAAAATTCCTAATTTCTTAGAGTTTCCGTCTCACCCTCTCTCTCTCTCTCCCCTTCCAAAGAAGGCACTCATCCACCTTGGAGCTTGGAGCTTGAAACAGAAGATTGTACATAACTCCTCTTATTAGTTATAAATTTATACACATGCTCTCTCGTTAATTATTATCTTCTCTATTCTTTAACCTTGCTTCGCGCTTACAAATACTGGTATGAAAATGGTTATGAGATTTATAAGATAGCAAGAAATTGATTTCTATTATATCAGAGAGAAATGGAAGCATGAATTCAATTGCATAATCACGCACGCAAGGGTTACATAATACTAAATTACAAGAGGATCCTATAATCACGCTAAATTACCCTAGCAAAATTCTTTTGATATAAGATATAAAACTAATGTGCAAGTGTCTTGTAGAATTCCCATTTAATATGTTTAGATTAGATAGGAGTTAGTTACATGCCATTAAAGACAAGACGGGACCGATAATATTTGAAAAAAGAAAGGAAATATCCTTACAAAATAGGATTTGATTTCTATTTTAATTTCAGCTGCCGGGTGTACGAGGGAATAGATAACGGATCACTTGCTTTGACTTAGTTGGGGGTTCCTTCTTCTATTTTTCATACTTTTAGATGTTCAAGGCCCTTCATCAAAATCCACACATACGACCGCATAGGCCGCACACATACAACCCATGTTTCATGCCATAGTACTAATGCTATTATTTTGTAACGGTGGACACCCAGGCAATCCGTTTCTACCTAAATATGTTAAACTAAAAATTCCAAAGAATCGTTGTCCCAAAAGGAAAAGATATCATGCTACAGACGATGCATAACCCGCTTCTTCAAATAAGGACTTTTAAGAAACCTTATCCCTTTCCAAAGGTGGCACTTGTGGAGTCTTCAAGAAAACAATTTCCCTAAGCACAACATGCTTCCCTCTTAATTACTTAATGAGAGGTTGCTAAACACAAACTAATACAGGTACGAAAGAAGCATCACAGCATTAATCTGGCTTCTGCATCACGAATTAAAGCATCACCCTGCCCCGTGAAAATAAGGAGAAGAAGGAAAAAGAAAAAGAAACAATAATGCCTAGTCGACTTGTTTGAGAGAAGAATCGGAAATTTCATCTTTTCCTCCAGTTGGGTACTCATGGACAATGGCCACGGGCTTCCTCTCTTGTTGCTGCTGTCCTTGACCCGCGGAGGTCCGAATATCGACCGTCTCCACCACCTTCGTCTCTGTCGCTCCTCCTCCGCCCGTCGGAGCCGTGGTGGTGGTCCCGCTGCTCGTGATGCTCGTCCCTGTGGGCGGTGTGTTAGCCTGCGAAATGCGTTACACATCAAATTTATATGAATATAAATTAAGTTGCAAAACTTTGATGTATGATCAGTAAAGTTTAATGTAAATTTCAAACCTTTGTGCTCGACATTTTGAGAGAATAATTCTATTGAGAGAGATTGCAAGGATTGCAAATTTGTGAATGCAGCCAACTCTTTGGTGCCTGAGATGGGTATATATATATAAATAAGCTGAATTTAGAGAAAGAGGAGACGATGACACGATTGTGGCAATGGTGTCGCGTTGAGCTTACACATCGGGCGCCGTTGCTCCATGAGCGACACGTACACCTCTGCTCTGCAGCTAGGCTTGACACGTTGTAGCTGTTATTTGTATTAAGATTTTGGCATTTAAAATTGGGTAAATTATCAAAAAAAATATTAAAAAAACCTGCCCGCCTGGGATGTCTAAAAAACCTTGATATTTTCAAAATTGTTGGAAAGGGCATATTGTTCAAAATCGTCGTGAAAAACTCTTAGGGTCGCATTTCATATAAAACTTTATTCACTTCAACTTCTTAGATATCACAAGTAACCGGTATAAATGAGGTTTTAATTGGGTCCAGGAGTTTTTTAACAAGAGCAAAAGGCACATGGGTTTTTACACAAGTTTGAAACGGGCCGTGCCCTTTAAAAGCCGAATTGGACATAAGTTTGGGTCTTGAATAATAATATAAATTCAAACCAAAGCATTGAACTCCAAAAGGGGGCTGCATCAAACTAGCATTAGGCTCAAGAACAGATTTAGGCTTCCTTCGGCACTTTTGCAGCTTGGTCACGGTTTCCTAATCTTGGGGCAGCTCTACTGCCAGTTTGGTAAGATGACTTCAAAAATTGACTGTACTTTTGCTTAGGAGTCGAGGAATGGTTGTCCCCTAAGTAACACTACAAGAAAAATATGTTTATTTTGTCGGGCTTTAACTGACGAAATAAATGGGAACCCGACGAAAAAACTATAATCCGTCGGGTAAAATATACGACGAAAAAATATTTATTCCGTCGGATATCCTATTTATTTCATCGGACATTTTATTCCGTCGGCTAAAAACCGACGGAATAAGTTTGAAAATTATGGGTTGATTTTCCATTTCCCCCCAGAATTTATACCTATTACGTCGGCTAATATCAAACGTAATAGGTTATTTCGTTGGCTATTGGACGACGAAATAAGTTGCAAACATTTAAAAAAATTGGCAGATTTTAGACCGTTTCGAGCAATTGATACATATTCAATAAGCTGATATAGAGCATACATATTCACCACAAACTCAATTCAAATCTCCACAAACTCAATTCATTTCACCGCAAACTCAAATCCATTCAATTGAGTTTAATTACAATTCGATTCAATTATATATTCTTAAAACGAAATCAAGATTAATCAACTTACGTTCGGTACTTTGCAAAAAAAACGACGAGAAGACGCGTGATCGAGAAAGTATGAGTCTTGCCGAGAGAGAGAAAACGATAAATACGTTTACGGAAGTATGAGTCTTCTCGCGTTCACTGGGGGCGCCACCGTCATGGACCGGAGGATAGTCAGTGAAATCGAGTAGCTCTTGCAATGTTATCAATAGACAAGTATTTGAAAAAGCTATTCATGATGATTATGTGAAAGTTGTATTGAAAAGAAGCATTTTCAATTAAATTTACATCCATTATTTCCCATCCTTGAAGCATTAGCCTCCGGATCATGAGTTTCCTCGTCTCAATATCGACGAGGGCTTCTGCTCTGGTCAAACTCCTTTGTGAACCCGAAACCGACGCAGGTTCAGATGCAGAAGGAGACGAGAAGACACGTACTCGATTACCCGCTGGAGTATGAAGAGAGTCGTCTGAATGGTGTATCGAAGCGGACGGAGAAGGAGACGGGGCCGCATAGGGCACGGGTGCAGTAGGGGGCGCGGGCTCCTGAATGAATATCCCTCGGCGTACGCGAGGAGGACGCAACTCCGGACCGTGATGGCGCGTGATATATTGTAGGCGAAATGCCTTGGCCCCTCATGTGAACTCTCCCTTGCATGTCCGGCTTCTGCAGCTGGATGACATCCTCGTTGATCACATGAAGCCCCATGTCTGCAAGATCTCGACTGTGCTCCTCAACAAATGCAATCGCCCGCTGCTCAATCTCTCCGTTCATCCGTTGCTGCAAAAAATTACAGTATGAACCAAGTTAAGTCAATTATTGAAAATGATATTAAGTAATTTAAATAACTACAAGAAATCGTGTAGGAGCATACTTTCATAATATTCAGTCGCCTCCTGTGAGTTAGGACAGCTGGAGTCACGCGCAAACCCTATAGTGTAAAGATCCACGCGACTGGGCATTTCTCCCGTTCGTCTCGTCTGCCATTTGTAGGGTATTTTCGTCATCTTATTGAGATGAGAGTATGCGTCGCTTGTCAGGCGCACTACAGATTCTCCCAGCCTAGAGTAGGCCGGAATTTATTAATGTAGGGATCCGAATCTCCGGCAGCCGCGGAGTAAGCTGCCGTTAATTACCCCTCGTCTTTGAAACGAAAGAACTTCCAATTGACGGGTCAGCTAATCAAGTGAACTTCCGATTTGAGATTCAGGATATGAAAATATTCAAGAATATCGGAAGCTGTTATTAGATATGAGAATGAAAATCTATTTTGTTATTATATCAGCTCCTTACTTTTTAAATTCAATTAAGAATAATGAAAGATTTTTCTTTTTCTTATTGTTATATTTGCTCTTTGTATTATAATAGTAGAGACATTGGTAAGATTAGGATTTGCTGTTGAGTGTGGTTCAAAATTTGTTAATTAAGGGGGAAGCTGGATTTTGGTATGATAACTGGATTTTATATTTATCAAGCTAGAGTAGTGAGAATTTTTCTATTTTTCTATTTTATGTTTTCCTCTTTGTATTATAATAACTATTACCATGCACGCTTTCTACAAATGAATGATTATTAATCGATTAACTACAAATGAATGATTATTAATCAATTAATCGGTTAGATTTTTATTTTTAAAATGATATGCTTAGTTTTAGAGATAAAGGTAGTTTTCCACAAAAAGTGGAGATCATTGAGAATGTAGACATAGGATATGTTTTTTCTTTAACAATTAATTATGACGGTTTAGTAATATTTTGACACATTAACGAAGTTTATATGGTATAAAATAGGAGCCTCAATTACAAGGTAAATTTCTAATCCTTTCCCTTTGATATTATAATAGTAGAGATAGAGATATTGTTGAGTGTGGATTGCGATTTGATTGTATGACGGAGGGCTGGATTTGGTATGAGAAAAACAAAAAACACCAATTTGTTTTGAGAAGTATATAGATAGATACATATGGATTTTTGGACAAACTAAATTTAAAAGTAAATAATCTTCAAACCATTTTAGCATAAATTATTATTATATTCTTATTAAATCTATCTCTTTTTAGTTTTTATTTTTGTATTTTAGATCTTGTAAATTTGTTTAGATTTTTATATTTATGAAACCTTTGTAAATATTTTTAGTTTTCTTTTGAATTTATCTTTTATCTTTAAAAGTAATTTAATTTTTTCTGTTATTTTCGAAGTTTACCATTGACACAGCTTTTATCTTTATAAGCATTTTAATTTTTTTTCTTTTACTTTCAAAGGTTTCCATGCACATAATTATTGCTTAATTAACAAGAAAAAGTTCTATTTTCATACATAAACTTTAGATATGTTTATTCTTCTAATTATTTATCAAAAAGATATTAATCTTTTGACTTAAAAACTTTTCGATTGTTGATGGAGTTAAAATTTTAACTCTCAAATATACAAAATACTTATATAAGTATTTTTATAAAAAATACGTCCAAGTAATCAAGTTTGATCAGAACGTGATCAGGAGCGAGCCACAGGCTTTGTTTACCACGGGTGGGACTCCCTGCCTAGGGAGGGCCTCTTTAATACAACTCAAAAATGAGTTGTTTCGTGGCATCCTCTATCGGGATGCCCTCCTCTCGAATTCGGGAGGCCCCTAATTGAGGTGTCCGGGACCTCCTCTTCCTCTAGAATAGGCCCGACCTATTCTTCAAGAGATAATAGGGGATTTCCACCTCCACTTTTGCTGGCATCGAGAGAGTGGTACCACTAATCTCCCACTCACAGAGAGATATAAATACCCATGTGAGCAACTGATAAAAAGAAGAATCTTTTGTTGCTAAGATCCTTAGAACTTTGGCTAAAATTCTGTGAAGAAGAAGAAACATAAAAAGAAGAATGTGAGAATATAGGAATGAGATTGTTGTGATCAAAGTTACACCCCGATCGATCAAGTTAAAGTCAATCAACCCTCAAACCAAATGGGCCCCAGTCCAAATCAGGACCAAGCATGGAAGGGGTCGGCTCCATACCAAGAATGAAGCAATAAATTAGTTTAATGTAATTTTTTAGAAATAAATGTATGGAAAATTGGCAGAAATCCAAAATTTTGTAGACCTCATGTCTTATGTGCAAAAAGAAATAAGCATATAAGGCATGGGGTGGCACCATTGCCATTTGGCAAAGCCTAAGGGGCTATATGTAAAGTGTAACCTATAAAGGCAACATGATGATGAAATAAAGAATAACTTTTTGGCTCTCTAAAAAATTAAGGTTCTGTGCTGCCTCCTTCAAGGTTCTAAACTTTCTTTCTTTTTTTGAATTAAATTAAGAGTTTAACTCTTCTTTTAAAAAAAATAGTTTTCATCATAAAACCCTTAAAGGGGAGCTCGGGTCTTCCATCAAATCCCCAAAATGGAGATTTTTAAGTTTCGCCCCTTTTTCCCCAGGATCCAGCCAAAGGAAGGAGACCTCTCTAAAAAAAACCACTTCGGAAAGATCCAAGGCTTAAATGAAGATCCAGAGCTAAAGGGGAGAAGAAAGGGGTCCTCCTTGATCATCTTCAAGATTTCTGGAAGTTCAACTCCATTTGTCAAGATCTTTTGGAGTTTAACTCCATAAATAAAACCCCTTTTAGGAGTTTAAGTCTATTCAAAATCTTTTAGAGTTTAACTCCACAAATAAAACCCTTTTAGGAGTTTAACTCAATTCAAAATCTTTTAGAGTTTAACTCCATAGATAAAAATCCTTTTCGGGAGTTCAACTTCTAATTCCAGGATAGCCCTTTCTTTCTGCAGGCACCCAGCGCCCACGTACCGGACGCGTGAGGCGCCGGCATCTAGCCCTACGAACCAGGCGCATAAGGCGCTGAAGTCCAGCACCTAGCACCCAGCGCCCAGCGTCCATGTACTGGGCGTGTGAGGCGCTGACACCCAGTGCCTAGCGTCCACACGTCCTTAGGACGTTACCCACCTTTTTTTCTATCCTCTTTTCTTCGTTCTTTTTTTCATGCACTCCACTCTCAAAACACGCCCCACGCTAGAAAATTTTTAACGGGGCACTGCCCCACACCCCATAAGGGGGCTGCTAGCCCCCTTGACCCCCAGCCCGCTATCCGGATAGCGAGACCCCCGTAAACTCTGCGAGGCCCCCGATATACCTGTTGGGGTAAAAATTTACACCCCGGTTGACCAAGTCAAAATCAAAGTCAACCCCAAGCCAAGTGGGCCCAAGCTCAGATCCAGTAGGCCCATGCCCGGGTCGAGCCCGAACATGAAGCGGCCGGCCTCCCCCCATGCCAAGATAAAAATTTTGTAATAAATATTTTTGTTGTATTTCTTTTATTTTATTTTTGGATAAATGTAAGAAAAAATAGGCATAAAGCCAAATTTTTGTAAAGCCCATGGCTTATGTGCAAAAAGAAATGGCACATGAGCCATGGGATAGGCAAAATGCCATTTTGTGAAGCCCAAGGGGCTATGTGTAAAATGTATGGCCTATAAAGGCAAGGATAATGAAATATCCCAACAACTTTTTCTCTCTCCAAAAAAGTTTCAGAGCTGAGCTCTTTCCTCCTTCTTCAAGGTTCCAAAACCTTCTTCTTTCTTTTGAATTAAATCAAGAGTTTTACTCTTCCTTTTTCAAAACTAAATAGTTTTCCACCACAAAACCCACAAAGGGGAACTTGGATCTGTCATCAGATCTTAAAAAGGAGAGATTTTGAGATTTCACATCTCTTGATCTTCAAGATCCAGCAAGCGACAGGAGGAAGAAGAAGAACCACTTCCATTAAACCCAAAACACATTCAGGAGCCCGACTCCTCTCTGATTTCTCCTTTGAGAAATCCTTTTTTTCAGGCTAAAAGCCTCTTGTGCCTCTTCGGCGCGCAGCGCAAGTGCGCAAGGCGCCCGCGTGTCGACACGTGGCGTGCGAGCTTGCGCACCTGCGCGCCTGCGCACGTGCGCAAGGCGCCCGCGTGCCGACACGTGGCGCGCGCGCTTGCGCACCTGCGCAAGTGCGCAAGGCGCCCGCGTGCCGACACGTGGCGCGCGCGCTTGCGCACCTGCGCGCCTGCGCAAGTGCGCAAGGCGCCCGTGTGCCGACACGTGGCGCGCGCGCTTGCGCACCTGCGCAAGTGCGCAAGTAGCCCGCGTGCCGACACGTGGCGCGCGCGCGCGCTGAGCGCACAGCACCTGAGCGCACAGCGCCCAAGGTGCTGCCCCACGCATCCCTTGGATGCCTTTTCCCCCTCTTTTTATGTATATACATATACATATACATATGTATAAAAATTCACACATATACATACTCCGCCACATTCTCCCCCTCCAAAAAAATTTTCGGGCCGGGGCGCTGCCCCGAACCCCGCAAGGGGGCTGCTAGCCCCCTTGACCCCCAGCCCGCTATCCGGGTAGCGGGACCCCCGTAAAAACTCTGCGTGGCTCCCGATATATCCAAAACCCCCTTTCAAAACAAAACACACGCACACTGCACATTGAGTTCGCATGACCAATTTAACCCGTTAATCGGAGGTTCTCTCGCCCCAAAGGCGGGGGGGTAATTAACGGCAGCTTAGTCCGCGGCTGCCGGAGATTCGGATCCCCACAATCATTAAACCCCCGCCTACCCTAGGCAGGGAGAATCTGTAGTACGCCTGACAAACGCTCGCGTATTCCCATCTCACTGGGGTGACGAAAAACACCCTACAGATTCTGGCACGCCCGGTGGGACCTATCTCTCCTCCCATATTTCGGGTTAAAACGTTCATGTGAACTCAATCAATATACATATCGATTGCCTATACTGAAATGATGTTTTTTTTTCCGTGCAGCAATCAACCTTCGACGACAATGTCTCCCCAGACGAATTCAGCTTCCAACGTGACCCCGATTCCGTACGTGGTCAAGATCAACGCTCGTGTGGTTCTCCCCGCAACCCTCAGTCGACAATGGGAGGAACCGCCCCGCCAGTTCGGCTCCATCATCATCTACCCTGCCGGAAGCGCTCATCTGGCAGAGATCCCGGCGGAACAGGCAGCCAAGCCGGTCTCGAGGGGCAAGAGGCCGAATGTCGTGATCGCCAAGGCACCACAACCGAAACTTAAGACGCTATCTGAACGATTCTCTGGTGCTCTAGCTGGGGGCAAGAACTCCGGTACAAAGGGCAACATCCAATGTTGCGGACGAGGTCACGCGATTACTCCAACAAATGCACAATCGAGCGTATCTCCAAGGCCTTCCATCGCCCGGTCTGCGACGTCTTCCCAAAGAGTTGAAGTCTGCCAGGTGCTTAGAACAGAAAAGTTAAGGCAGAAGCGGCTCAGGTATCGAGCCAACAAGAGGGCCAAGGCTTCGACCAAATGGAACCATGTGAAGTTCCAAGTGCAGGGTTTCCCCGCGACGACGGCTGAGTCGGACGTAAGAATCAGCAATTCTTTCGAGCCTCTAAAGTGGGTTCAGAACGATGCCATGACCGCCAGAATCAAGAAGACAGCGGTCCGAACAGTGCCGCAAAGAGACGTGTCCCGGCCCCAACAGAAAAAGTATGACACTGTCTCATCAAGAGTCTATGAAGCACTCTGTGCCGCACGAAAGCCGCGGGGAAAACCCAGAAAAGAAGCGCCAGCACCATTCAAGAAACTGGTTAAGCCAGACGCCTTCAATCGACTACCAGCTACCGAAACAAGGGGGTCAAGACAGCGATCCACGAAATCAACTGCCAATGATAGAAAGACGGCCGGATATATCATCCATACGGTCTATATGGCGGGCGGGCGCCCCAGCGACAACATTCGCAGCAAAAGCAAGGACGGGGCCACCACATCCCAAGCCCAATCTAGCCTGAATGTGGTTGCCGCCGCCCAAGAACAGCCGCCCCTGCTGGATGAAGAAAACCCTCTCGATGAGGATGATAGGCAGAAAGACCCCTCGGTCCATGCAGAGTCAAGCTCGGACAGCGAGGAAGAGCCGACTTTCCGCCCCAGGACTGCGGAGCAAGAGCTGCTTCAAGAGCTTCGAAAACAGCTCAGGAGCAAAGATAAAGAGATGGCCAAGCTCTATTCGAAGATTGACGACTTAACGAATGTGGTGATGCAGCTTACGGTTCAAATTGCTCGAGCGCCTCCTAATCAAGCGCAAGCCGCTACTAATCAGCCGGGTGAGGACAATCCGAGGCAGCCAATGCCTGTTCCTTCGGGTCCAAGACTGGTCGAGCCACATGAAAGCCGGCCACATTCCGCTTCTGGGGACGCCTTGGCCCCAGATAGCACCATCCCGCTAACACAGGATCGGATAATGGATTTGGTCACCAGCAAGGTTAAAACATTGGTGGCCGAAGCTGAAGCTCAGAAAGAAATCGGCAGTAGTGGGCGGCCATATCCCGCGCAGTACGATCTGATTGAGTTCCCAAGCGGCTACGTCATTCCTAAGTTCGGAAGATTTGATGGAACGGGGAATGCAAACCAGCACGTCGCCCACTTCAAAGCATCGTGCGGAAATACAGGGGGCAATGACGCGCTCCTTCTTCGTCAGTTTATCAACAGCCTGACCGGCGTCGCCTTCGACTGGTATGCGAGTATACCGGACGGGTCCGTCATTACCTTTGCCCAAATGGAGTCCCTGTTTCGGCAAAGGTTCATGAGTGTCAGTGATAAAATCTCCATTGCCGACCTTGTGAGGACTAAGCCGGGGAAGAATGAAAGCAACACCGACTTTATCGCCCGATGGCGTAATCTCACAGTCAAATGCGAACCGCCGCTGGAGCAGGACCAGTCCGTCAGCCTTCTCATTGGGAACCTCAGCAATTGGATGGTCCCATTCTTGTGTACAGCGGGCCTCAAGACATTTCAGGAGCTAACCAAGAAAGTTCAAATGCTAGAACGCTCGAAGCAAGAGTCCCCGCCGGACTCTCAGAGAGACAAAACCTGGAAAAGCAAGCGGGACGACAACCGTAGAAGCGGGAGTTCCAGCAGTACCAATGTCTTCAATGCGTCCGACAATGAAGAAAAGCGAAGGGCGGGCGAATCCAAAACCAACCGGTCGCGAAAGCCATTGCTGGGAGGAGATGGGCCTTCCCTAGAGGAGAAAAAGAACAAGGTTTACTCTTTCAGAAGGGACAAGGTCCGCAAGATATTTAAAGATGCCTTGAACAACGGCTTACAATTGCCGGAGTCGAAAAGACCCCAAGAAGCAAAAATGACCGACGATCCTCTGTATTGCCCGTACCACCGAGTAGTGAGCCATGCGATCGAGGATTGCTATATCTTCAAAGACTGGGTCGAGAAGCAGTACAAGGCTGGAGAGATCGAGCTATCCAAAAGCGTGTTGGTGAACAATCAAGTTGCAACCGCCAACTTTATACAGACGGAAGCCGAAGCCTTCTGGGAGCAGACAGCCGAACCCGCGGCCCTAAGAAATGAAACTGACTCATCGCGGCCTCCGTGGAGTACGCACATATCTAATAAGACGAAGAAGATGCTAAAGCTACTTCGGAAAGAACCCAGGACGGAATGGGAATGGCAGAAGAAGCCTACCAGTCCAGCTGCCAATGCAGCTCCATCAGGCTCAAAATCCAAGAAGCTGAAGAAGAAGAAAAGTGCAGCTCGGCGCGAAAAAGAGTCTGCAGGGAGATCGACCATTCAAAAATATATCGATTCCCTCGAAGAATATGAACAAAAGGAAAGAACATTGATTCAATTGAAGGAGTTCTTCCCTGTACAAGCGGCTGAAATTCTGGAGGAGTTAGAAGAAGACTCCAATGAAGAGATCCCAGTAGCGACCTGCTACGCCATCCATCTTGGCAGCGACTCCGAGGATGATCTCTGTTTTCCGGAAGAGGACGAGGAGCTCACCACAAGGGCCAATCAAATCCAGCTCAGAAGCGGCAGGGCTCTACCGCAAAATCAGGGCAACGCCCCAAAAGGGAAGGAAAAACATGTCGCTAATGAAGAAGATGGCAGAGAACCGGCCGATGAAAACATAAGTCCTTCCTCGGTGGACTATAATGTCTTGGCACATCTCCGGAAGCTTCCATCTCTCCTGAGCATCTACGACGCCTTGGTCCTATCTAAGGAGCTTAGAGACGTTCTCATTCACGCTCTACAAAACCCCGAGCGGTATCAGGCTCATTTTGCGGAAATTAATATGAAAGAAGCCCAGCACGCTTTGCATGCCGCCGCAGTCACATTTAAGGATGAAGACTTGCTACTGGGAACGGCTGAGCATAATCGGCCGCTTTACGTGACCGGGTACAGCGACGGAGATCGAATTAATCGCATATTGATTGATCCGGGGTCCTCAGTGAACATCATGAACTTGCGAACTCTGAAGAGTTTGTCAATGGACGTCCGACACCTGTCGAGGGAAAGGATTGTCATTCAAGGGTTCAACCAAAATTGCCAGCAAGTTCTAGGGTCTATAGCTTTGCCAATCAAATTCGGGGATCTGCAAACTGAAGCTAAGATATACGTGATCGACGCCGACACGTCTTATAAGATTCTCTTGGGGCGGCCATGGCTCCACGATTATGGCATCATTCCGTCAACTCTCCATCAATGCATGAAATATACTAAAAATGGCGAAGAAAGACGCATTGACGGAGACATCCAACCGTTCGGTGTGCATGAAGTCCGCTACGAAGATTCTCGGTACTTTATGAATCACCAAAATGCTAAGCCACAACTGACTGAGGATAGACCGGCTCCAAGACTCAAAAGCAAATCTGCGCCGGCTATCACTTTCAAAAGCAAAAATACCCAAGTACGCCCGCATTTCGGCAGCGACACTGATGAGTCCGACGCAGGAAGCCCGTCCTTCCGCCAAACTCGCCCTCATTTCGGCAGCGATACGGACGAATCTGTTACTGAAGGCCCATCTAGCAGCAAAGTCCGCCCTCATCTTGGCAGTGACACTGAAGAGTCAGAAGAAGAGGACCTGCCGTGCGACAGCTGTGCAGATCGACCCCCCATGCAGCAAGCGAAACTACGAGAGACCTTCGAAGTCGCAGAAGGGTCCCTGGCTATCACAAGGGTGCCGGAACGGATGTGCAAAGAGCTCGACGCATTGTCAGTCTCTACCGTGGACCAGCTGAAAACTTTCTACGTGCCCGGGAGGAAAAATGGACAGAAGGGCATCCTGTTTTACAAGTCAAACCCCGTTGTGCACCCGGACGATCTTTCTGTCGCGTGCCTTCCCTATGAGAGAAGCATAAGAGCCGTCCTCAATCCCAGATACTATGCGCCCGAGATGCGGGAATACTTTAAGAAGTGCGGATGCCGGTTATATCAAACGGAGTCCGAAGCAAAGTTTTACGAAGGGCTATGGTATCCGCCCCAGGTCCGAGCACTCATCGATGGACGAATTCCAGATAGACGGGGCATAGGCTACATTCAACCTGATTCCAAAGCGTGCTACATGATCCATGTTGGTGAGGCCAGCGAAGGATCGAATAATGATGACGAGATAGCCGAGCCAGAAGAAGCTCCTCAAGAGCTCGAAGATGGCGGACAAGCAACCTTTGATGAGCTAACCGAGATTGACTTAGGAACGCCCGATAATCCAAGGCCGACCTACATCAGCTCACTCTTGTCGGAGGAAATGAAAGAGCAGATAATTGCCCTGCTGCGCGAGTTCGTCGACTGCTTCGCGTGGACGTACAAAGAAATGCCTGGCCTTTCCCCTGAGGTAGCCGTGCATAAGCTGGCTATATCTCCTGATGCTAAGCCAGTCAAACAAGCTCCTCGAAGAATGAGAAGGGAACTAGAAGAAAAGGTCATCGAGGAAACTAAGAAGCTCATCAATGCCGGCTTCATCAGAGAAGAGAAATATGCGGACTGGATCGCATGCAAAGTCCCAGTCAAGAAGAAAAATGGGCAGATCCGAGTCTGTGTCGATTTCAGGGACCTCAATAAGGCATGTCCTAAAGATGACTTCCCGCTACCGGTCATGGAAATGATGGTCGATGACACCTCAAATTATGAACTGTTCACCTTTATGGACGGCTCGTCTGGATATAATCAGATCAAGATGTCGCCTGAGGATGAGAAGCACACAGCATTTCGAACCCCGATCGGAATATATTGCTACAAGGTAATGCCATTCGGACTGAAGAACGCAGGTGCTACATATCAAAGGGCGATGACTAATATCTTTGATGACCTAATCCATAAAGTCGTCGAATGTTATGTTGATGATCTGGTCGTCAAGACTAAAGCCAAGGCCGATCATATCCAAGATCTCAGGACCGTTCTCACCAGACTGAGGGAATACGATCTGAAGATGAACCCTCTGAAGTGCGCTTTTGGCATGTCATCGGGAAAATTCCTGGGCTTCATAGTCCGACATCGAGGGATCGAAGTTGACCCATCAAAGATAAAGGCCATCATGGAGATGCCCCCTCCGAAGAGTCTGACGCAGCTAAGATCTTTTCAAGGCAAGCTTGCTTATATACGGAGGTTTATCTCAAATTTATCGGGGAGATGTAGGCCCTTCTCAAAGCTCATGAAGAAAGGAGCTCCTTTTATCTGGGATGCCGAATGTCGAGCAGCGTTCGAAAGCATTAAACAATACTTGTTGCACCCTCCAGTGCTGGCCGCTCCCATTCCGAATAAACCGCTGATTCTCTACACTGCCGCGCTGGACGAGTCACTCGGTGCGCTCCTTGCCCAGAATAATGAGGAAGGAAAAGAAAATGCCCTCTACTACCTCAGTCGAACTCTAGTCGGGGCGGAACACAACTACTCCCCAATCGAAAAGCAATGCCTGGCTCTGATATTTGCTGTGAAGAAGCTGAGGCACTATCTGCTCGCTCATCGGGTTATGCTGATCTCCAAGGTCGACCCGCTCAAACACTTGATGACCAAAGCAAGCCTAGCCGGCAGAATGGCAAGATGGGCTGTCATGCTACTTGAGTTTGACATAGTTTACACTCCTCAGAAAGCAGTAAAAGGGCAAGCTCTTGCAGACTTTCTCGCTGCTCATCCCATACCAGAAGGGTCGCCACTAAATTGTGAGTTACCCGACGAACAAGTGCTGCATCTCGAGAATGACGAGCCATGTTGGGAGCTCTACTTCGATGGGGCCTCATCGATAAGAACCTCCAGTAAATCAAGCGTCCCGGAGATAAAAGCAGGGATAGGATTGGTGTTCATCACACCATCAATGGGAACCCTACGGCGTTCTTTTGCTCTCACCGAGCCTCGGACAAACAATGAAGCTGAGTATGAAGCTCTGATAGCTGGTTTGGAGCTCGCCATAGGAATGGAAATCCGTCGGCTACGAGTTTACGGTGACTCCCAGCTCGTCGTCAACCAAGTAAGCGGCGACTATAAGATATACAAACCCGAGTTAGCTCGGTACAGAGGTCGAGTGGTGGAACTCATGAAACGGTTCACTCATATTGAACTAACGAGAGTCCCTAGAGCGTTGAACGGAAAGGCTGATGTACTCGCTCGCTTGGCCAAGGAACTGGCTGATCCTGAAATGGACGAAATTCTGATCACAGTCAGGAGCCGGCAAATTCTACCCCCAGTCTCTCTACGAGAAGAGGAAAGCGCGGAACAGAAGAGCAGTCCTGCGGAAGAAGCTTCGATCATCCAAGACGAGCCCGATTGGAGAGAACCCTTCATAGAGTACCTCCGATACGACAAGCTGCCCGAAGAAAAATCTGCGAGGATTCAGCTGAAGAAAAGAGCTCTCCGATACGTGTTTGTAAATGACACGTTATACCGCAGGTCATATGACCAACTCTGGCTCAGGTGTCTGTCGTTGGCCGAAGCCCAAAAGGTCATGAAAGATGTCCACTCGGGCGTTTGTGGTGCTCACCAATCTGGCCCCAAGATGCGACTTCAAATCAAACGGCTTGGGTATTACTGGCCCACCATGATACGGGATTGCGGAGAGCATGCAAAGAAATGTTATATCTGCCAAATTCACGGTGATTTTATTCACAAGCATCCCAACCCATTGCATCCTACAGTGGCGTCGTGGCCCTTTAAAGTTTGGGGCACCGACATTGTTGGCCCAATTGATCCTCCGTCATCTAAAGGCCACCGGTTCATACTGGCCACGACAGACTACTTCTCCAGGTGGGCTGAAGCTGTCCCGCTAAAGGAAGTCAAGACAAAGGATATTCTGACATTCTTCCAGCATAATATTCTATACCGCTTCGGTACACCAAGAAGAATCATTTCTGACAACGGGCCTTCTTTCAAGAGCTTCAATGTCTCAAGATTCGCTACTCAGCACAAGATAGACTGGAGGTATTCCTCCATCTATAATCCAAGAGCCAATAGGCTAGCCGAAGCCTTCAATAAGACTCTATGCAAGCTTCTGAGGAAAAATGCTTCAGCCAACAAGAGAGACTGGAATCTCAAGCTTCACGAGGCATTGTGGGCATATCGTACCACGCACCGTACTCCAACTCAGTCCACTCTATACTCATTGCTCTTCGGAGTGGAGGCGGTCCTCCCCCTCGAAGTTGAAGTTCCAAGCTTAAGAATGGTCGTTCAGCACGAGTTGACGGAGGAGGAAAACGTGCTCCTTCGACTTGAAGAACTCGATGCCCTCGAAGAAAAGAGGCTCGCGGTGCAGCAAAATCTGGAGCTATACCGAGCCCAAATGTCACGGGCCTATGACAAGATAACCCGTCTCCGCGCTTTCAAGAAAGGTGAATTGGTGTTGGTCCTCAAAAGACCGATCATCCCCAATCGACATGCCAAGGGAAAATTCGAGCCGAACTGGGAAGGACCATACGTCATCGAGAAAGTGTTCGACGGAGGATCCTACCAACTAATAAGTGCCGAGGGAGAAAGGCCCATGCCACCCATCAATGGCCGATATCTCAAGAAATACTACACATGAATGCTCCAAGTCGCAGGCGAATTGAGCACATCGGCCCTACGGTCTGGATCAGACATCCTGCAAAACCGTATACAATCCACGGGCGTAAATGACCCCTATTTCTCCCAAATCCTGCCGGTGAGACTACTTTTAAAGTCCCACCAGCGGCAAAAAAAAACAAACAAACAAAAACAAAAAAAAACGGTATGTCCACAAGCAAAACGGGCACGGATGAAAACCCGAAAGGGCTCCGTGAGTAAAAACAGCAGGACTACCGGCGAGTCTGTGAAAACCCGAAAGGGCGCAAACTCGTGAAAAGAGATGAAATACACTCGCAAAGCCCTCTCGACCTTGCGAGGAGAAAACCCCTGCGTGAGATCCTTACGACTCACAAAGGAGCAACACACTTAGGAATCCTCACGATTCCTAAGGAGAAAATACACCTGCGGGATCCTTACGACTCGTAGGGAGAAAATGCTTTTATGGGACCCTCACGGCCCATAAAATTGAAAAGCCTTGGGTGGTAGGGACCCAAACCTATCTCCTAAGCCATCGTTCCCCAACGGGCAACGGCAAATGATGAGTCGCTCCTGGCATTTCGCTTCAGTGTTAGCGGTGCTGATGCCGACCAAAAACCCAAATCCCAAGTCCTCCCAAGGCAAATGATGAGTTGCTCCTGGCATTATTCCAGTGCAGCAATGCTGATGCCAAACAAGATCCAAATTCCAAGTCCCCAAATGGCGAATGATGAGTCGCTCCTGGTACCATATTCCAGTGCAGCGATGCAGATGCCAACCAAATTCCAAATCCCATACCCCAACGGCAAATGATGAGTCGCTCCTGGTACCACATTCCAGTACAGCGATGCAGACGCCAACAAATCCCTGAAATCTTTCTGGCCCTACGGTCTGGATCATACATCCTGCAAAACCGTATACAATCCACGGGCGTAAAACAATCCCAATCTCTCCTAAGTCCTACCGGTGAGACCACATTCAAAGTCCCACTAACAAAAAAAAAAAAGGGTATGTCCACAAGCAAAATGGGCACGGAGGAAAACCCGAAAGGGCTCCGTGAGTAAAAACAGCAGGACTGCCGACGAGTTTGTGAAAACCTGAAAGGGCGCAAACTCGTGAAAAGAAGATGAAATGCACTCTCAAAGTCCTCTCGACTTTGAGAGGAGGAAATTCCCGCGTGAGATCCTTACGACTCACAAAGGAGCAACACACTTAGGAGTCCCCACGACTCCTATGGAGAAAATACGCCTACGAGATCCTTTCGACTCGTAGGGAGAAAATGCTTTTATGGGACCCTCACGGCCCATAAAATTGAAAAGTCTTAGGTGATAGGGATCTAAACCTGCCTCCTAAGCCATCAATTCTCAAATTCTCTCGGGGCAAATGATGAGTTGCTCCTGGCATTATTCCAGTGCAGCAATGCAGATGCCAAACAAAAACCAAAATCCCAAAATCCTCTCCATGACAGATGATGGTTCGCTCCTGGTACCATATTCCAGTATAGCGATGCTGATGTCAACCCAATCAAAATCAACAAGTCAACTTCCACCCGACACCGCAAGAAGCGGAGCAAGTCAAGTCTACCCCTGACACTGCAAGAAGCAGAGCAAGTCAAATCAAGCATCGACCGTCCAAGTCGCTAAAAGGGCAGCAACGACCGTCCACGTCGCAAAAAGGGCAGCACCGACCGTCCAAGTCGCTAAAAGGGCACCGACCGTCCAAGTCGCAAAAAGGGCAGCATCGACCGTCCAAGTCGCTAAAAGGGCAGCAACGACCGTCCACGTCGCAAAAAGGGCAGCACCGACCGTCCACGTCGCTAAAAGGGCAGCATCGACCGTCCAAGTCGCAAAAAGGGCAGAACCGATCGTCCACGTCGCTAAAATGGCAGCACCGACCGTCCACGTCGTAAAAAGGGCAGCATCGACCGTCCAAGTCGCAAAAAGGGCAAAATCGACCGTCCAAGTCGTTAAAATGGCAGCACCGACCGTCCACATCGCTAAAAGGGCAGCATCGACCGTCCACGTCGCAAAAAGGGCAGAACCGACCGTCCAAGTCGCTAAAAGGGCAGCATCGACCGTCCACGTCGCAAAAAGGGCAGAACCGACCGTCCACGTCGCTAAAAGGGCAGCACCGACCGTCCACGTCGCTAAAAGGGCAGCATCGACCGTCCACGTCGCTAAAAAGGCAGCAACGACCGTCCAAGTCGCAAAAAGGGCAACACCGACCATCCAAGTCGCAAAAAAGGGCAGCGCAGGATTCCTACAAAGCGGGAACCAGATAACTCCGGGCCAGGGAAAACGTCTATCACGGACACTCCGTCTCGGAGACATGTCAAGCAACGACCGTCCATGTCGTAAAAAGGGCAGTGCCAGCTTCCCAAAAAGCGGGAACCAAACCAAGTCGCCTCCACGTGAAAGAAGATCCATCAATTTCATGCACACGACCCACATATGTGGTGTGCATTTATTGATGGGGGGCAATTTGTTGGGGTAAAAATTTACACCCCGGTTGACCAAGTCAAAATCAAAGTCAACCCCAAGCCAAGTCGGCCCAAGCCCAGATCCAGTAGGCCCATGCCCGGGTCGAGCCCGAACATGAAGCGGCCGGCCTCCCCCATGCCAAGATGAAAATTTTGTAATAAATATTTTTGTTGTATTTCTTTTATTTTATTTTTGGATAAATGTAAGAAAAAATAGGCATAAAGCCAAATTTTTGTAAAGCCCATGGCTTATGTGCAAAAAGAAATGGCACATGAGCCATGGGATAGGCAAAATGCCATTTTGTGAAGCCCAAGGGGCTATGTGTAAAATGTATGGCCTATAAAGGCAAGGATAATGAAATATCCCAACAACTTTTTCTCTCTCCAAAAAAGTTTCAGAGCTGAGCTCTTTCCTCCTTCTTCAAGGTTCCAAAACCTTCTTCTTTCTTTTGAATTAAATCAAGAGTTTTACTCTTCCTTTTTCAAAACTAAATAGTTTTCCACCACAAAACCCACAAAGGGGAACTTGGATCTGTCATCAGATCTTAAAAAGGAGAGATTTTGAGATTTCACATCTCTTGATCTTCAAGATCCAGCAAGCGACAGGAGGAAGAAGAAGAACCACTTCCATTAAACCCAAAACACATTCAGGAGCTCGACTCCTCTCTGATTTCTCCTTTGAGAAATCCTTTTTTTCAGGCTAAAAGCCTCTTGTGCCACTCCGGCGCGCAGCGCAAGTGCGCAAGGCGCCAGCGTGCCGACACGTGGCGCGCGCGCTTGCGCACCTGCGCGCCTGCGCACGTGCGCAAGGCGCCCGCGTGGCGACACGTGGCGCACGCGCTTGCGCACCTGCGCGCCTGCGCAAGTGCGCAAGGCGCCCGCGTGCCGACACGTGGCGCGCGCGCTTGCGCACCTGCGCGCCTGCGCAAGTGCGCAAGGCGCCCGTGTGCCGACACGTGGCGCGCGCGCTTGCGCACCTGCGCAAGTGCGCAAGTAGCCCGCGTGCCGACACGTGGCGCGCGCGCGCGGCTGAGCGCACAGCACCTGAGCGCACAGCGCCCAAGGTGCTGCCCCACGCATCCCTTGGATGCCTTTTCCCCCTCTTTTTATGTATATACATATACATATACATATGTATAAAAATTCACACATATACATACTCCGCCACATTCTTCCCCTCCAAAAAAATTTTCGGGCCGGGGCGCTGCCCCGAACCCCGCAAGGGGGCTGCTAGCCCCCTTGACCCCCAGCCCGCTATCCGGGTAGCGGGACCCCCGTAAAAACTCTGCGTGGCTCCCGATATATCCAAAACCCCCTTTCAAAACAAAACACACGCACACTGCACATTGAGTTCGCATGACCAATTTAACCCGTTAATCGGAGGTTCTCTCGCCCCAAAGGCGGGGGGGGGGGGGGGTAATTAACGGCAGCTTAGTCCGCGGCTGCCGGAGATTCGGATCCCCACAATCATTAAACCCCCGCCTACCCTAGGCAGGGGGAATCTGTAGTACGCCTGACAAACGCTCGCGTATTCCCATCTCACTGGGGTGACGAAAAACACCCTACAATACCCAAAACCCCTCAAGACACACATACACATACTGCACATTGAGTTCGCATGACTAGTTCACCCGTCAATCGGAGGTTCCTTGGCTTCAAAGGCAAGGGGTAATTAACGGCAGTTTAGTCCGCGGCTGCCGGAGATTCGGATCCCCACAATCACTAAACCTCGGTCTATCCTAGGCATGGGGAATATGTATACGCCTGACAAGCGACACGTATTCTTATCTCAATAGGGTGGCGAAAAACACCTACAGGGATAACACCATTCCTTCACCATTCTCTCTCTATCCCTATCTCCTCTGCTTTGTCCTCTTCAATTAGAAAGGACGATGGAAACTTTGTTCAAGTTTCCAGCTCTTAAATAAAAGTGCTTGAAAGCCATGGCCATAGCTCTTCATAGGGAAGAAGTTCAGAATACAAATGTGTTTTTAACCAATATGAACAGAACCCATAATATGGGTCAACCCATGTGCTGCATATTTTTGGAATAGGCCATCCTATTCCATGCATATTTAACAGAAATAGATACACTATTTCTTAGAGGACATGAGTCAAAACCCCTATGTCCTTCTATATAGAAACATATGTGAACAGGGAAACCCTATTCATCTCTGAGACATAAAAACATGTCTTCAGAGTAACTGTGGAATAGGAAAACCCTATTCCGAAAACACAAGAAATTATGCCTTTTGACATATGAATAGGAAAACTCTTCATCTTTCCGACATGTCTATAACTGACATGTGAATGGAATACTCCATACCCTAAGGCATGAAAACCATGTCTCAGGGAACTTTATGAATAGGCAAAACCCTATTCATTTTCAGAAATAAACATATATGTGCATGATATGTCCATAAAAGACATTTTAATGGAATGCTCCATTCATGTCTTGAGACATGAAAAGTCGTGTCTTCAAGACCTTCATGAATAGGAAAATCCTATTCTTAACCCACTTATGAATAAGAATATCCTATCACCTTACATGCATACAAAACATGTCTGTTTCATTGAATGCAATGTTAAAAACACTGTATTCATTACATAAACATGACCCTCAAAGCCATGTTTTACTTTTGAACACAAATCCATGTGTTTATTTTGCCCTAAACATTGAGAATTGCTTGGGTAAAAAATTACATCCTGGTTGATCAAGTCAAAGTCAACTCCAAATCAAGTGGGACCAAGACCCAGTCAAGTGGGCCCATGCCCAAGTCGGACCCGAATATGAAAAGGCCGACCTTCCTCATGCTTAGAAGAAAATTATGTAATAATTAATTTCGATGTAATTTTTATGAATAAATATAAGGAAAATGAGCATAAAGCCAAATTTTTGTAAAGCCCATGGCTCATGTGTAAAAGAAATAAGCACATGATGCATAAGATGGGTAAAATGCCATTTTGTAAAGCCCAAGAGACTATGTGTAAACTTGTAAATCTATATAAGGCAACATAATGAAATAAAAAAGAACTTTTCATTCCCATCAAATCTCTAGGGTTTGTGCCTCCATCCTCACCCTCTCAAGTTCTTCCTCTTCATTTTCCAATTAAATCAAGAGCTTAGCTCTCTTACTCTCAAAACTAAATAAAGTTTCATGATAAACCCATTGAAAGAGAGTTTAACTCTTATATCCATTATCCTTTCTCTACGCAACCCAGGGCTTTTACCCCGGAGTCGAACCTTCACTGCCTTTCCTTGGCTCACTTCCCTTAGAATGGGGAATCCAGTTTGAATCTAAATTACGGGGTTTCGTCAAACTTTCTTCATTCTTCTTCGAATTCTCCGGATTACCCAAAAGAGGAGGATCTCTGAAGTTGGTCACATTGATTCGGTGATCGGTAGACGCCAAATTTCCTTCGATAGAAACTATTTGCCAAGCCCAAAGAAAAGAGTAGTTAGCGGTCACAATCTGAGCATCCCGACTTTCGAGAGACCTTTAGCAGGGAGCCAAATAACAGAGAGGGAAGGGAAATTCGAGCAAGTCATACATTGTGGTTCAAGGAGGTACTCTGCATTCGGCTCATCCCATGCTAATGATTCTGACCTTGGAAATGAGGAAGCGGTAAAGGCCCCCCTATCATCCTGCGTACCAAGATCCGTGTCCACTTTGCCAAAGAGAAGGGCAAAGGCCTGTCAGCAAATTCACGCTTAAGATGACCATTCGATCACAGAATGACTGAAAAAAGCCAAAGAACGAAGAGAAGGGAGACCTTAAATCGGGTCAAAGAAAGGGGATATGGGGATCTTGCCCTCAGATGATGGACCACTCGATCATGTCATGTCTGTCCGTGATTGTTCATTTAAGCCTTCTTGCCCACTCATTCTGTCTAGCGTACAGTGGAACTTGCACTGGATCGGCTTCTTGCTCAGATGGGCCCTTCACCTCAGATCATTTTTCAAACGGGAATCAGGATTCGGTGAAAGAGATGCTTTTCTTTCTTCATCACCATGAGGTCTTAGACAGAGGGATAGACCCAGTCAACGGGAGTGATACCATGAGCGCTCCAGAGCTATGTCAAGTGAGTTCCTGCAGTTGTATGGCAAAGAGCGGAATCCATTCTATGCTTTTGAGTAAACATTGGTTTCCACAAGCCAAGTTATCCAAGCGTTGCGTTCAAGCCTTCAACAGGTGGACCATAAAACCAGGATCAAAAAGTGAAAACCAGTATCACGGCGAGGGCTCACTCTTATCCGGGATCCCAATGCTTCTCTCATTCCCTCTCTTCTGTCATTCAATTCCGGACCAAGGTGGCATAAGCCCCCGGCGCTTGAGGGCTCCCCTAAGCTTGTTTTCTTTTTCAACGTGAGAGAGCGAAGGAGCCTTCGCGAGCGGAACTTAAAGCTCTTTTTTACAGGACCGGGTGTTCGATGAAAAGAGTGACTTCTGCAAGCAAGTAAGAAACCTTGTACTATTGAACACAGACTTTCTGAATTGTAAACTTAGTGAAGCTCGGGTCCCCGGCACGAGCGAAACGGTACTTTAAGCTATTTTGACAGGGCCGCAAAGTGAAGCGAGTCTCACGAGTTAAGATGAGTACGGCGCATTCGAGACGTCCTGTCTGTAAGTCAAGAAGACTCGTTGAGTATGGTATACTATCAGTGAGCGTAGCTCTGTCAAGCATATGAGAGAGAAGTTATGCTTGGAAGGCTTTCTTCAAACCTCACCGGCGTTGCCTTTCTGTGAAGAAACCCTTGAGTGAGTGAGAGAGCGGAGGCCCCTTCGCGAAGGAACGTATCCCGAAGGGTCCCTCAGTAGTATGAGCTACCTGACTCTAAAAAGACAGGGAATCAAAAGGTGCTAGATCCTTCTTGTACTACTGATCGCATCAGACGTTGAGATTGTAGTTCATCAATTTCAGTAGTTGTTTACACTCGAGCGAGGTAGTTGACTTGCTGACTTGTTACAGGGTTTCAAAGAGAAGGACGCGATTACTATAAAGCAAGAATAGCAGAAGTCCTTGACGAGTTCAAAGATGTTATGCCACCTAGGATCATCGCATTGAGCTGGAACCTGAGGCTAAGCCACCGGCAATAGCACCTTACAGGATGGCCCTACCGGAGCAAGAAGAACTGAGGAGTTGCTGGATGCCGAGCCATCAAAGGCCCCATATGGTGCTGTTTCAAAAGAAGCACGATGGGAGTCTTCGACTTTGCATCGACGATAGAGCCCTCAACAAGGTAAGGATCAATAACAAGTACCCCATCCCTCTCATTGTGGATCTGTTCGATCAGCTAGGAAGAGCAAGAGAAAGAGGTACGGTGACTGACCATGGAGATGGAGCTGGTTGCCTCGAATAGGCAGCGGAAAGAGACCTTACAGATTGGGGATATCCAAGAGAAATGGTGGTAGAGAAGGACCTAAATTAAATGACGCTAATAAGGCATCCCAGGTGGTTGGAACTAAGAAAGAGCCTCGTTCTGCAGGAGCCATCTCTTCTGGGTTGGAGAAGGCAGATCCTGAACTTCATTAAGAAGAATGGTTGGTCCACCACACCGCCGGGCTGGGCCATCACAAAAGACTCAATCAAATTGGGAAACTTTCACTTCCAGATTAGCGTACTCGGAAAGGAAATGCTCTTTGCCAGAAGCTTATGTGGTTCCAACTCATGCGGCTAGGTCGAGATATGGTACGGCACCTGAATCCACTCCTGCAGTGTTGCAGTTGGTTGATCATGAAGTAGTCAGATGCTCTATTATACAACATTTGTAGGGCGTGAGGCAAATCTGGCAGATTCACCACAGACCTTGGTAGTCTTGTCTGACGAATCTGATTTACTCCTTTCCTCTTTTGCATCCGTTTTCTTGCTAGGCTCTGTTCCTCTTGCAAGTGCAGGAGCGGTGTCGGCCCAAGCAGTAAGTAGGTGGAGCTCTTAGTGCTTGGTCCCTTCCTTGGCCTCAGTAGGTGCTTCTTTGGCATGAGCTGTAGCGTAGGCACAAGAAGTCGGAGGATCCGGAGGCGTAGGAGCAAGGTGCAGGAAAGCCAGGTGCTAGCTAGGTCTGGTCTCCTGCCATTGGCTTAGCCTTAGCTCAGCCCTTGCAATTGGTCAGCTACACACGTCGCTTTCATTTCCTATATTATATGCCACTTCCCGGTCAACGCGAATAGATTCTTTGCTTCTTTATCCCGTCTGTTAGACAGATGTGATCTCCTTGCCCCCGCCCTTGCTTAAGGATTCTCGGCCTTCTTAGCTCTCTTCTTCCATCGGCTCTTCTTTCATCTGGAAGAAATGGTCCTATCCAGTTGGCGAATCCCCTTGCTATTGTTCTTTCAAATATTTGAATATAATCATTCTAAATAGAAATATTAGATATCTCCTGCCTGTCCTGCCGCACATGCGGTACCAGCTCTTGTTCTTGATGTAGCTCTTTCGGAAGATAGTATAGATGCTCCTCTTCTTTCTGCGGCAGTTGTGGATGCGCTTTACTTCTTTCTGAGTATCCCGGTGCAGCTGTCTTGTTCAAGCTATAGATCTTATATAGAGAAGGAGTGTGAAAGCTAGCTCTTGAAAGCAGTGCGAGTTAGGCGCGAATCGAATCCCTGAGATTGGAATGAGATATCGAGAAATTCATTCCACTTAAAATCAATATTTTCTTTGTCTTCAGTACTGGTGGGCACATAGGGTATTGAAGTATGAAAGTCTGGGTCTCCCGCCCGTCTTAGCTTTAGCTCTTATCTCTCTTCAGCAGTTGCAGTACGATTCTTTAATTCATCTCCTGCCCTTCTTAGTCGTAATCGCTATAACATTGGCAATTGCCATTGGCGTAATCTTCTTTCTCCTGTCGGAAAGGAGGGAGGTCTTGTCGAAAGCAAGAAAAGGAATGTCTTAGCTTACTCTAATTTCAAATAAAGCTTTTTCGCGCTCTTGGTCGGGCCTCTAACAAGTATCTAAAAAGAAAATGCTTTCTTTTAGGCCTATGCAGCTAATCCACTGCTTGAGCCTGCTATATTCAGTCGCGCTCATCCCTTGCTTGTTGGAAAGAATGAATGAAACTTTACATTACATCATGGAAGACTACGTCGATGACATCCTCGCAGAGTCAGGAACCCAACACATCTAAACATCCTCAGACGTGCCATAGGGGATGGTTCTCTTTCTCTCATAGCCTTAAAATCTTTCGGACTTACAAAAGTCCTCCTAGCCTGTAAATAGGAAGGACTATGGGAGCCTTCACTGGCTAAAGCGAACAACTAAGCTATTAACTAATTGAAGACCAATGCAACACAACTATTTGTCATACACATGCGGCCAAGAAGCAAATATAGGACTAAGCAAGGGAGAGTAGAGGCTGAGGAAAGCAGAGCTAGCTACTAAAAGACAAGAGCGTCTATCCCTGCTAGCGAAAAAGAGCCAATATCCATCTCTTCAGCGCGAGTTGTTGGAATTCCCATCCATCCGTGGAACTCCTCCATTATAAATGACTTTTTTCCTTTATCATAGTTGGGGAGGTAAAGAGTCAGAGCAGCTATGCAAGCACACACATGGGCACTAGTCAACGCCCTTGGTTTCGTAAAGTCAGTGCCCTTGCTTTGTTTGGTTCAACAATGGTTGGTCGATCAGTCTACTCGCCCAAAAAGAAGAACATCGATTGCGCGTTTCACAAAGGTAAGCGTATAGTTAGTTATTCGATGGTTCCTTTTGTCCACAAGCTGTTACCACACGGAATCGGCGATGAAACCTGTATAGCCAAAGCCCCATCCGCTAATTGTGGTCGTCTTTGTCGGCTGGCTGCAACAAGGTGCCTGCTTTTTTCAAATGAGCTAGTGAAGCGCGCAAGTGAGTTCGATAGAGATCGAGAAACCAGTGACGCTCGATAAGTGAGTTCGATCTAGAGGGCACGGAAGCTGGAGGTTTCCTTCCATTGATAGGTAAGCATCAACGGTTAGTCTAGTTACTTCAGACTGAAGCGAAAGCGCGGGCGGCAGAATAGAAGTCTCACTACTAGCTTTTAGTCTTAAGCAGGCAGCGGCGGTAAGGAATGAATGTTCTACTCTACTATCATCCATTTCATTAGGACAGCACTTGCTTAGTCTTTTTCTAGCTTGATTGCGAAGCATGGTTTGGAAAGGTCAGCTGAAAGACGGTATATATCTTAATTTGAGCCTCTTCCTTTGTGGCTGGCCCCATGCCCCCATATAAAAAAAAAGTAAGCCAGCCGTATTAGCTCATCAACTCGCTTTAACGCACCGTCATAGGTCCGGACTTGCGCACGGTATCACTTGCCTAACAGCTGCCAAAAGCGGTCAATATTGACGGGCTTATTGTCACCTTTCTAAAGGAAAAGAAGAGAGGTATCACTCCTCGGGCAGTCGCTAACCGTTGCGCTTCCCTTCCGCTTACACCATTTCTTTGTGAATGCTCCGCTTTGCTCTTTGGCGCGCTACTTCCGCTAGCAACCAGCTTCGGATTCTCCTTAAGGCGTTTCCATGAGATTCGTTGAGTAGGGATTTGAATAGAAAACTCTTTTTTGGGGCTCAATCTTGCTGGACTCTACTCCTATCCCAATGCCTGCCCCATAAACCTGCCATTGTCACCGCGGAGAGGAGAACGACCCGATCATGCGAGTACCGACAGACAAACCCACTGGACAAGCACCTTATACTGGGATCAATTCCTGCTAAAAAGAAAATGCCGTCATCGCTTTCGTTCATTTGGCTAAGACCTATAGCACTACTTTGGCGAAAGCTTCCCGGTTAAGGTACGGATTTATACCAACTCGATCAGCTAGTTCATTTCATGCCAAGTAACGAACCTGTTCAGGAATCGCACTAATGGCACCTTTCAGTAAATCGCAAACAAAAGGAAGACACGATCCCGCGCGATAGCTGAAGATAGGGCCCGTGCCACATCAAGAACCCAAGCGGGAACCTTCCCCGGCTTGCCGGGGCCGCTTGGCGCAGACGGAACAAAACATGGGTCAATATCCTCCGCAGCCGAATCAATAAGAATCCTCCAACCATTCGCTGCTGTTTAAACAATCACCTAATCCAAAAGCAAGATGAATTGCATCGAGCAGTAGCGCATGTCAAGAGGCGAAAGAAAGGAAGTAGGCACTCTGCCAGGAAAGCCAAGTAACTCCTTCTACGATGAAAGAAAGCCATTGAGAGCGAATCCTGAACTCAAGGAATGCTAACAGCAAGCAGTACAGTTAGAAAGGGCTGGAGATCTATCGATTAACTGATTGCCTAACTGCTACCGAATGCTTGATCTAACAATTCCTTAGAGGGAAACTTTGCAGACGTCTTTACAATATGCTATAAACTACGTTATGAAATAGCTGAGCGGCACATAACCTATAAGTATGAGAGGTTATACACATCATTTTATCGAACCTCCTATGCGCCCTGGCTGCCGGGTAACAAAGTCTAGGCCTCTTACAGGAGGTGGTCATAGCGAGGAAGCTCATTGATGAATCAGGCGGCGAATGAAAGCTAGGATCCATGGAGGCTGCTGGATTGATGAAGAGCAAATTTCCTGTCAAGAAGGTTACTAGAAAAAGAAATGAAAAGCTTTTCTTTCAAAGAAAATGGGTTTCTCCCGTAGTTGTCGATCAAGAGGGATAGGTGGCATTCTCCTATAAAGGAGAGGGCTAGACGATTACATCGCCTTTCTTTATGATTTCGTGGTTGTGTAGTCAGATTATATCCCTGTCTACAGCAAGACGTGGTCCGAGCACGTGCAACATCTGCGATCCGTACTGGAGGTCTTTCGAAAGGAGAAGATATGTAAAAGATTTCTAAGTGAAAGTTATGCAACACGAGCAAGCCTAGGTGAACGCTTTGGTCTCACTCGCTAAGCGGAAGAAGCCTACTCTATCTACTCCTCCGGAAGAAAATCCGGATGCCAAGATCTCGATTATGGAACTTCTGTTCTGGACCTGATATTGGATCTCATTTTAGTCCGTTTATAGTAGCCCGGAAAGCCTCTCTCTCTGTGGGTCCTGAGGAAGTCAGTCATCTCTCTTTCTCGACCACCTATCTCTTCAGATAAAGAATGACCAAAGCGACTAGGGCGTAGCGAGCGCCTTCCTTCCTTTCTTCTTTCTGAGTTAGAGATTGAGAGTGTGGAGAATTAAAGAACCTTTCTAGAATGCGCATTAGCAAACCTCGGCTTTCGTTGAAGTATCGGTTGGAGATGATACCGTGAAAGTTGCTATTGCCGCTACTGGCCTTAGTCATCCAGGGATGAAGGACAATCTATCGAAAGATGAACGAGGGACGAGTGGTAGGAGCCAACAAACAAATCGTAGTGCCGGTTCAGTGAAGTAAAGTTCCGTCTCCCATCCCGAACCTTACAAAAGTGAAGGGTATGTGTTGTTTCTTGGCACTTTCTTTCTTTGTTATGCCAACCTAAAAACAGATACATAAATGGGATTCCATCGCCTCCTATTTTCTAGGAATAGAATGAATTTGTGATCGAAGGATAAGAAAGAAAAACGATCTGATCAAAGCCGGATCTCCTGCGAGAATGATTTGGAAGATCAGGACAGGTAGTAAGGAACCCTAGATCTACCTATGAAACACCGGAACAAGCTGTAGGGGCCTTCGCCAAACGCCACTCACAATGTGACCGCAGCAGGATATCGCCAGATCCCTCCCTATGACTTAGAAGCACACATTTGTAACGCCCAGATTTCCATCTTAGAACTTCTTCAGACCCCCCAAAAAAACACGCCGTTCTATACCCTTCTTAGATAAGCACGAATCCTGCGGGAGACACCCGCAACTGGATGCAGTCTACATTACCGCCTACGTAGAAGACTGCAGGATTAGACGAAGAATGGTTGACAATGGGGCAGGAATCCACGTCTGCATCCTAAAGCAGAAGTTCGCGGGATATTAGAAGAAGACTTTACTTTTTTTTTGCTTATTTTATGAAAAGTATTCAAAATGGTTGGTAAAGGGAGCAGAGCGAGAGGATTCCCGGGTGCCCGAGCGGGGGCAGTTGACGTTGAGCTTCAAGAGCAAGCGATATCAATCTTCTTTTCCAAAATCAAAAAGACAAGAAAGAAGCAAGAGTAGGCCAAACAAAAAGCCGTATCGCGCGAGGCGCTCACGTTTTTTTGGCTGGTTGCGATCAGATGTAGGAGAGAAGTTCGTTTAGGAGCCACCGCATACGTTGACTCTGGAATTTCTTCGTTAGATTTGCGATGGCTCTCGCTGGTCCTCAAAATCCCCTATTGTATTCAAAGAGAAATGGTTTGATCATTCAATGGATCAAGCAAGGTCTTTCTTTCTCTTTTCAATCAAAGAAAGGTTTTCTTCGAAAGCACCAGAGTTAGCCGAGTAGCTCGAGCAGGAAGCTGAGAAAGGGAAACCAAACGTCGGATGCCGCATGGCGGAAACAAGAAACGGAATACCTAGGTCGCAAGGCAAGGGAGGACGGAACCCCACTTCGACTCACCAAGGATAAGGTAAGTACTGTGGCATCCTTTATTCGAAAGTGATATAGAGAAATGCCTGGACTGGGGGGGCGTCGGCCCCCCGGGAAAACGTTTGCAGATGCGACCATGAATCGAACCAGGTCGAAACATTCAGCTGTCGACAGACAAACAACGCTAGAACGTCGACCGGGATGGGATGGCCAGGCCCCGATTCCCAGGGTTTTGGTATTCCCTATGTTATGTTGAGCCTACTCAGAAGTGACAATTGCGAAACTTGTTGATTCTCTTTCGTCTATCGAAATTACATGAATACCGGCTTTAAGCAACCTTCGCATTTCCTGCTGAGATCCCAAGTCTCCAAGTGGGCCCTCTTGGCCACCCACGACCTTGGCTTTTTAGAGAATCCCGCTCCTGTGTCGTAGGACTTGTAGCTCGGCAGTCCATCGGGTAGGTTTCTTTATCCTTCCAGTTTCGAGTGTCTTCTTGGATAGTTATAGCGGCCCATAGGCGCGAGATGTACCTTGTGGGGGGCGGCGGTCCCCTGGACATAGTCCTTTCAGGCAGTGGCCGTTTAGTCCATGGTCCGTTGGATGGTCGGTGCAAGGCCAGAAATTGGAACACATTGATTCCGCTCGTTCCTGTCCTTCGCTTCAGGGCCTGTCCCTCGGTGTGGTCAGTACAGTACTCCATACTGTCGGGCAGCGAAGCTTACACTTATTCACTTATTATTATTATGACGGTTCACCAGGGCCTCTTTCCTCCTCCCTTTTCTGCTCACTCGTAGGGGTCCGGACCCACTAAGGGGGGGGAGTCGACTGAACATCTCAGCCATTGGCGGGAATTTCGCCCGCATCCTATCCCCAATTCTTGTTCACCCCGGATGATCGTGTTGGGTGAATTGTGACCTCGTATGATCGTGTCGGGTGAGCAACAGCCGCTTCGTCACAGTACTGACTTATGGGCTAACGGGTCACACTTTGGCCAAGTATCCTACAAAGAGACTCCCGAGAGCCAGAAGTATTGAAGGAATGGCCATAGGAATGGGCGCATCATGACATCGTAATCTGTCTCGCCCGAATGAATTTGTTGGTACTAGAAATGTTAGAAATAGTAAACGAAAAGAGTAATAAGAAGTGAAAAGGACAGAGACACTTCCCAACCAGAAAGCAAAGTTCCCACTGATGGTATACTTAGTGTAAGCGAGCTCTAAGATCACATCTTTGGAATAAAATCCAGTTGGAAAAGGAAATCCAATAAGAGATAAGCTGCCCATGAGCATCATGGCATAGGTTAAAGGAAACGAGGAGGCAAGCCCCCCCATCTTCCGCATATCTTGCTCATCCGACATGGCATGAATCACCGAACCTGCACTCAGGAAGAGTAATGCTTTGAAAAAAGCGTGATTCATTAAGTGAAAGACGCTAACCGAATAGTTAGAAATGCCGCAAGCAAAGATCATATAGCCTAATTGACTGCAAGTTGAATAAGCTATGACCCTCTTTAGATCGTTCTGTAATATTCCAGTGGTTGCCGCAAGGAATGACGTCATAGCTCCTGCAGAAGTAATAACAATCAAAGCCGTAGGTGGGTGTTCAAATAAAGGGGAGCACCTTGCTATCATGAAAACGCCAGCTGTGACCTTAGTAGCTGCATGAATCGAAGCAGATACTGGAGTGGGACCCTCCATTGCATCGGGTGACCGAGTATGCGATCCTATCTGTGCAGATTTCCCAGCAGCACCAATAAGAAGTAAAATACAAATCAGAGTTATGGCATGAAATCTCATATTGCGAGAAATCCATGAATTTCTGGGGGCAAACGCACGAGCAAAAATGGTTTCAAAGTCTACTGTTTGAAAGAGGGTAAAACGACCCGAAATCCCAGGAGCTAATCCAAAATCACCTACTCGATTGACAGGCATAGCTTTTGTAGCTGCTTTATCTGCCTGAAGTCGTGTGAACCAGAAATGAATTAACAAATATGAAGCAAGACCTACTCCATCCCATCCCAGGAATAATTGAAGAGAGTTATCTCCAGTCACCAACATTGGCATAAAAAAAGTAGGAATGGATAAATAACACATAAATCAAGGGCGATGCGGATCCTCAGACATATATGAAATTGAATAAAGATGGACCAAGCTACTAATGGATGTAACCACAATTAACATCACTACGGTCGGGCTATCGAACACGGAGTCAGAAGTGAATTACGAGTCGGACCAATCCGCGGATCGAGCGAGCTCCCCTTGCAATGATGTGGTGGTGAACCTCTCATTCGTCTTCAGTGCTTTCCGAACCGTGCGGGAAGGTTTCCCATCACACGGCTCACCAACTTGATCTTCCGCGGGAACCGTATGTCCGAACAGGCCTGGAAAAACGGGTACGGTCTCGCTTTCTTGCCACTCAAGTGTACGGCGGATGCCGTGCTTAGGCCTCTTACTTCCCTTCCCTAATCAAACAAAGAGTCCACCGCCTACCTGCCATACACTGTATGGGTATAGGTATGGCGTGCAGGCGTTTTCACCCTTACCCGGCACGACGGAGTGAGCGCTAGCACGATATTGGTTTTCATGGTGCGGTAGCACATCCGTTTTCTTGCTCAAGTATTCTCTACCGGCAAGAAAACTTATTAGGCAATCAACCTTATGAACTTTATGCAAGGCTTTGAATATAGCAGGTAAAACAAACGCAATTTCGACTAATCAAGGGTTCATAAAGGTAAATTAGTTGACTTGCCCTTGCTTGTTCGCAACGGCTTTCTTAGTTTGCGCTCATCCCTTTACTCACACAAGTCAGCAAGTATGAACTACTTTGGATTTTAGGTGATTAACTACCGAAGCGAAGAAAAGGCTGGATCAAGAAAAGAAAAAGGGGGGGTACTATGAGCCCTCTACCCCACGCATCTAACCAGCTCGCGTGGTTCACCGGTTCCACCGACGTCACCCTTAGATAGAGTGATTCAGTCGATACAGAGGTGCGCTTAAAGTGGGGGGGGTGCTGTCCCTATTGGGCTGGGCCCTTCCCCATAAGGCCCCACCGTCGGGGCATAAGCGCCCTCTTGCTACCCATATGCAAGGCGCCGTCTTAGCCTTCCCTGACCAGGATCGCTCCCACACCTGTAGCGTTCGTGATCGGCCTCCTCAACTGTGTATCGATCGAAAGGCAGGGCGGCACAGCCCCCAACCGACGGGAGTTGTTACGTCCAGTATGTCCCCCCTCGATTCCCGACATGCTATGATACCCCGGGGGTGGGTAGGAGCGAGTCGAGTCCGTATCGCTGCGGAGCAACTACAGCGTCCGGATATGATCCTATCTACTCGGCAATTCATCCGGTGACTTCACGGTCGCCAAAGAAGCCCCAAGAAGCATCAAACATTTCCGATGAGATCCATGGAGCTATTCTGAGATAGCAAGCACTAGCTCCCGGTGCGACTTCATAAAAAGCAATCATTGAGAAGATCGAAGAAAATGAAACGCACGTGGTGGTCATTATAGCGGTTCCTTCTGATCCTAGAAAACGTCCGAAAAAACCGGCTACGGAACTACCGAGCAGAGGCAAAAAGACAATAAGTAGATACATAAGATCGAGTGTATTCATCAAACCAAAAAAACAGACAATGAAAGAGCGGCCTGTCATTGAGAAAGGAGCGACAAGGCTAATGACTCTAAGAGGCGAACGAAGTGAGGACGAAGAATCCATGTGTTAAGCATATAGCGAGCCTTCCTTTTGGAGTTTATTTTGGAGTTTCAAGAGAACTCATTTAGGGTTTCTTCTCAAAAGAGAAAAGAGAAAATCCTTTTGGAGTTTAACTCCGCAATAAAAATCATTTTGGGAGTTTAACTCTATTTAAAATCTTTTGGAGTTTAACTTCATAATAAAAATCCTTTTGGAGTTGAACTCCACAATAAAAATCCTTTTGGGAGTTTAACTCCATTTAAAATCTTTTGGAGTTTAACTCCATAATAAAAATCCTTTCAGGAGTTTAACTCCATTTAAAATATTTTGGAGTTTTAACTCCATAATAAAGATTCTTCTGGAGTTAAACTCCACAATAAAAATCCTTTCGGGGAGTTTAACCCCACTTAAAATCTTTTGGAGTTTAACTCCATTATAAAAAAAGTTTTTTGGAGTTTAACTCCACATCTGCGGGCACCCTCCGCCTACCCCACTGAGGGGGTTCCCTTCCCCACGCACGTGGAGGAGTGGGAGCTTTCCCTCCTTCACGTGAGGGGGAGGCTCCCACCCATTTAGTGGGATCCTTTCCTCCCTCTCACGTGAGTGGGAGGGGGACTTCCCCTTTTTTTATTTTATTTTATTTTAAAAATAAAATAAATAGAATAAATAAAATAATTTTTTAAAAATGTTTCTTTGAATAATTTTTAAAAAAATCATTTTTCACAAATAGAATAAAAAAATGAACGCGTCCCTATTGTTAATTTTAAAAAAAACACCAACACATCATATTGATTTCGCATGACCAGTTTGACCCATCAATCGGAGCTTCTCTCGCTCCAAAAGTGAGGGGTAATTAACGGTAGCTTAGTCCGCGACTGCCGGAAATTTAGATCTCCACGATCAAAAAACCCCAGCCTGCCCCAGGCAGGGGGATTCTGTATATGCTTGACAAGCACGCGTATTTCTATCTCAATGGGGTGACGAAAACACTCTACAAGAATGATACCCTATATTCTCGTTATATACATGAAGATCAAATACATGAGTTTCATTTAAAGAAACTCTATAAAAGAGTTTCTGCTTTGGCTTGAAGTAGCCATATGGAGGCTCAAATTAGGCTTCCCGGTTGTTTCGGAACCACTCCCGGTCTCTCGGGAGGTCTTAAACAGGCCTCGTTGAAATAGAAATACATTTGTTTCTCTATCTAGGGTGTGGACTCCATCTACACTTCAAATGTAATGATATGGACCCCACTAGGGTGTCCCACCCACACTTCAAACGAAGTGCGATCTACACTTCAAATAAAGTATTGCCTAAGGTTCAGAAACTCGGTTTCGGTTTCGGTCTCTCATAATTTTATTAGTTTCGTTGGGTTTCGTCTAGTTTCACTAATCTCGGTTCGGGTTTCGGTTTTGATGGTAATACAACATACATAAGTATAGATATATTAAATATTTAAATTTATGGTTCTATATTATAAGGCAATGATCCTGGTGTTTAAAAATACAGGCATGATGCAAAATATATTGAAAAGTGTGCTTAGATAAGTATTAATATAGGGTTTGGCTTTACTTTTTTGCGGTTTTCTAACAACGAAGGCCTACAATGATCACAATGACAGTAAAAATGGTATAAAATAATAAGTTTTTAAAGATTTCAGCTGAAACGATATTGTATGGTGGTTTCGTATCGGTTTCGAGTTTCGTATCGGTCTCTACCGAAATCGATACGAAACCACCACGTATCGGTTTCCACCGAAACCGATACGAAACCACCACGTATCGGTGGTTTCGGCCGAAACCTCGAACCTTGGTATTACCCTTCACTTCAAATGAAGTGATTTTTACATTTCAAATGAAATGTCTGGGGACTCCATCCAAGGGTCCTATCCATACCTGAAATGAAATGTTCCCTATTTGAAACGTTGTGTGGACTCTATCCAGGATGTCCTACTTGCAGTGATGTGGCTTTCATAGTAGGGCAGTGCCCATCAACTTCTACCAAGTTGACGCTAAAACACCCTTAAGTATTTAAACGAAGATTTCAAAAGAGAATACTATGTAATTTTACATTATTTTGCAATGCTAAATGTAACCTGCATTTAAGTTGCATATAAAAACAAAACAAAATGAATAAAATATACATTCTTTTGTTTATATTGTGCTTTGATTTATTTTACTGTCATATATGTGATTTTCCCTCTAAAATGATGTAATTTGAAGCGAACTAGTAAGGTATCTCGTCCGGGTGCATACTGAGACAATATGGTGTAATTAACGACATACGTTTGCGGTGTTGGAAGTATCGAACCCAGGACTTTCTAGTTAACCTTTAAAACACTAAATAACTTTATTTGTTTAAATTCACATTTGTTACAATGTTCAAGCGTTGGAGGTTCCTTAAGATGATAAACAATTGTATGCAATCATTTTTATATTTTTATTTTTCAGCATATTAAAAATTTAAGATTTTTAGTTGGGATAGGAGGAAAATTTAGTTAGAATTGTGGGATAGGATCGAGATTTTAAATGATGATTTTAGTTAGGATAATAATTGATTTTTAAATGGGGATTTTAAGGAGATGGCAATCCGCGATTTTAGTTGAACAAGGATTTTTAGTTATGATATGGAATTACTTGTGATATGATGGACGAAAAAACATCAATTTGCTGTTAAGAGTATTATAGATAAGCTATATGAGAGAATATTAGAACATTAGAATATTTCTTGGAATATTCTCTTACCTAGCCTGGACTTTAGTGAAAAAATTGCCATCTAGCCCTTATTCTCTTACTGCATTTGGGTCATGGAAATTTCTTTATTGACTCCCAACTTAACATTTATTACTCTTTTATCCCATACAGCTACGTTTATATAGTGGAAAAATCCTGATCGGCCCTCTTATTTGAAATCTTTTTCTACCTTTTCTCTCACCACTTGGTTTTATTGTAAAAAAACGAAATTTTTCATGATTTTTGTATGCTATAACATACAAAATATAAAAAATGAGAAAAAAATTGACTTAAAAATTTTGTGATTTTTATTTCATTTGTTATTGCAAAAAATATAGAAATACCAAAGAAAACAGAAAATTTTGACTTCTTAAAAAATTCGCTATTTTAATGTGTTATAGCATGTAAAATATTAAAATTTTGAACACAGAAAATTTGATTTTTTTGAAAAGTTCACGATTTTCATGTGCTATAATATTGGGAAACGGAAGAGAACGGAAAGTTTCGAGATTTATGAAAATTTTACTATTTTCTTGTAATATAGCAAACAAAAAATATTGAGACTATTAAAAATTTTGTGGTTTAATATTGAAAAAATAAGAAAATAGAAAATTCTTAAGATTTTGCAATTTTTATATGCCATAACAAGCAAAATGTTGAAAAACCGCCGAAAACAAAGATTTTAAGATTTTTGAAAATTTCATGATTTTTGTGTGCTATAACAATCAAAATATTAGAAATTTGAAGAAAATAAAAGGTTTTGTGATTTTTTAAAATTTTGTGATTTTTGTTTGTTACCACGGGTTCCTGGTCACCCATAGCCTTAATTATTCGAACCAGAATTCTTTGTTCCTTAGATGTTTAGTAGCAATCGGTGACCTTTTGTTCGTTTACTTCACATAGGTTTTTGTCTTCATCATACCCAGAACTTATCCAAAAAACTGAGCAAGTAGAATATTGGAAAACCAAAGAATACATAAAATTTTGAGATTTTGAAATTTTATAGCATGCAAAATAATGAAAGAAAGGAAGAAAATAGATTTTTTTTTGGCAAATTTTGCAATTTTCATGTGCTATATCTTACAAAATATTTAAAAGTGAAGAAAACAATATGGTATTTATGAAAATTTTATGATTTTCATTTGTTATAGAAAAATATTGAATAATCGAAGAAAATAAAAAATTGTTGAATTTTTTAAAATATTGCAATTTCATGCTCTATAGAGCAAGAAAAATAAAAACCAAAGATACTAGAAGATTTCGAGATTTCTGAAATTTTCACGATTTTTTGTGCTATGTAGCATACAAAAAATTGTAAAACCCAAGAAAACAAAAAAATCGAGACTTTTTAAAATATAGCGATATTCGTGTGCTATAAGACGGAAAATATTGAAAATCGAAAGAAAATAGAAAATTTTGATATTTTGAAAAAGTTTACGATCATTGTGTGCTATATAGCAAGCAAAATATTAAAAAACCGAAGAAAATATACAAGTTTGAAATTTTTACAAATCACGTAATTTTCGTGTGGTGGCATGAAAAATATTGCAAATTTGAAGAAAACAAATAATTTTGGGATTTTTGTAAATTTCGCGATTGCCATATGCTATAGCATACAAAATACTAAAAAACCGAAGAAAACAGGGGGGAAACAAGATTTTTGAAAATTTTATGATTTTCATGTGCTGTATCATGGAAAACATTGAAACCGAAGAAAATAAAAAATATTTTATTTTTGAAAATTTCAGATTTTCTTATATGTAACAAGCAAAATACTAAAAAACATAATTTTTTAGATTGTAAACATTTAGCCATATTAGTGTGTTATAGCATTAAAAATGTTGAAAATTTGAAGAAAGTAAAAAATATTGGGATTTTTGTACATTTCGTGATTCTCGTGTGCTATAACAAGCAAAATATTGAGATAAAAATGCTGAGGTGTTTGCAAGTTAATCCTTCATATATTAACGAAAATTTTGAAATTTTTTTTCTTTGAATAATTTTTAAAAATTCATTTTTCACAAATAGAAAAAAAAATGAACGCGTCCCTATTTTAATTTTAAAAAAAAAACACCAACACATCATATTGATTTCACATGACCAGTTTGACCCGTCAATCGGAGCTTCTCTTGCTCCAAAAGTGAGGAGTAATTAACGACAGTTTAGTCCGCGGCTGCCGGAGATTTAGATCACAACGATAAAAAACCCTCAGCCTGCCCCAGAGAGGGGGAATCTGTACATGCCTGACAAGCGCGCGTATTTCTATCTTAATGGGGTGACGAAAACACTGTACAAGAATGATACCCCATATTCTCGTTATATACATGAAGATCAAATACATGAGTTTCATTTAAAGAAACTCTATGAAAGAGTTTCTGCTTTGGCTTGAAGTAGCCATCTGGAGGCCCAAATTAGGCTTCCCGGTTGTTTCGGAACCCCTCCCGGTCCCTCGGGAGGTCCTAAATAGGCCTCCTTGAAATAGAAATACATATGTTTCTCTATCTAGGGTGTGGACCTCATCTACACTTCAAATGTAATGATATGGACCCCATTTAGGGTGTCCCACCTACACTTCAAACGAAATGCGATCTACACTCTAAATAAAGTATTGCCTAAGGTTCAAGAACTCAGTTTCGGTTTCGTTCTTTCATAATTTTATTAGTTTCGTTGGGTTTCGTCTAGTTTCACTAATCTCGGTTCGGGTTTCGGTTTCGATGGTAATACAACATACATAAGTGCAGATATATTAAATACTTAAATTTATGGTTTTATATTACAAGACAATGATCTTGGTGTTTAAAAATCCAGCCATGATGCAAAATATATTGAAAAGTGTGCTTAGATAAGTATTAATATAGGGTTAGGTTTACTTTTTTGCGGTTTTCCAACAACGAAGGCCTACAATAATCACAATGACAGTAAAAATGGTATAAAAAAAATAAGTTTTTAAAGATTTTAGCCGAAACGATATTGTATGGTGGTTTCGTATCGGTTTCGGGTTTCGTATCGGTCTCTACTGAAACCGATACGAAACCACCACGTATAGGTCTCCATCGAAATCGATACGAAACCACTACGTATCGGTGGTTTCGGCCGAAACCTCGAACCTTGGTATTACCCTTCACTTCAAATGAAGTGATTTTTACATTTCAAATGAAATGTCTGGGGACTCCATCCAAGGGTCTTATCCATACTTGAAATGAAGTGTTCCCTATTTCAAACGTTGTGTGGACCCTACCCAGGATGTCCTACTTGTAGTGATGTGGCGCTCACAATAGGGCAGTGCCCATCAACTTCTATCAAATTGACACTAAAACACCTCCAAATATTTAAACGAAGATCTCAAAAGAGAATATTATGTAATTTTACATTATTTTGCAATGCTAAATGTAACCTGCATTCAAGTTGTATATAAAAACAAAACAAAATGAATAAAATATACATTCTTTTGTTTATATTGTGCTTTGATTTATTTTACTGTCATATATGCGATTTTCCCTCTAAAATGATGTAATTTGAAGCGAACTAGTAAGGTATCTCGTCCAGGTGTGTACTGAGACAATATGGTGTAATTAACGACACACGTTTGCGGTGTTGGAAGTATCGAACCCAGGACCTTCTGGTTAACCTTTAAAACACTAAATAACTTTATTTTGTTTAAACTCACATTTGTTACAATGTTCAAGCGTCGAAGGTTCCTAAAGAGGGTAAACAATTGTATGCAATCTTTTTTATATTTTTATTTTTCAGCATATTAAAAATTTAAGATTTTTAGTTGGGATAGAAGGAAAATTTAGTTAGAATTGTGGGATAGGATCGAGATTTTAAATGATGATTTTAGTTAGGATGATAATAGATTTTTAAATGGGGATTTTAAGGAGACAGCAATCCGCGATTTTAGTTGAACATGGATTTTTAGTTATGATATGGAATTACTTGTGATATGATGGACGAAAAAACATGAATTTGCTTTTAAGAGTATTATAGATAAGCTATATGAGAGAATATTAGAATATTAGAATATTTCTTGGAATATTCTCTTACCTAGCCTGAACTTTAGTGAAAAAATTGCCATCTAGCCCCTATTCTCTTACTACATTTGAGCCATGGAAATTTCTTTATTGGCTCCCAACTTAACATTTATTACTTTTTTATCCCATACAGCTATGCTTATATGGTGGAAAAATCCTGATCAGCCTTCTTATTTGAAATCTTTTTCTATCTTTTCTCTCACTACTTGGTTTTATTGTCAAAAAACGAAAATTTTCATGATTTTTGTATGCTATAACATACAAAATATAAAAAACGAGAAAAAATTGACTTTAAAATTTTGTGATTTTTATTTCATTTGTTATTACAAAAAATATAGAAATACCAAAGAAAACAGAAAATTTTGACTTCTTAAAAAATTCGCTATTTTAATGTGTTATAGCATGTAAAATATTAAAAATTTGAACACAGAAAATTTAATTTTTTGAAAAGTTCACGATTTTCATATGCTATAATATTGGAAAACGGAAGAGAACGGAAAATTTTGAGATTTATGAAAATTTTACTATTTTCTTGTAATATAGCAAACAAAAAATATTGAGACTATTAAAAATATTGTGGTTTAATATTGAAAAAATAAGAAAATAGAAAATTCTTAAGATTTTGCAATTTTATATGCCATAACAAGCAAAATGTTGAAAAACCACCGAAAACAAAGATTTTAAGATTTTTGAAAATTTCATGATTTTTGTGTGCTATAACAATCAAAATATTAGAAATTTGAAGAAAATAAAAGGTTTTGGGATTTTTTAAAATTTCGTGATTTCTGTTTGTTGCCAAGGGTTCCTGGTCACCCAGAGCCTCAATTATTCGAACCAGAATTCTTTGTTCTTTAGGTCTTTAGTAGCAATCGGTGACCTTTTGTTCGTTTACTTCACATAGATTTTTGTCTTCATCATACGCAGAACTTATCCAAAAAACTGAGCAAGTAGAATATTGGAAAACCAAAGAATACATAAAATTTTGAGATTTTGAAATTTTATAACATGCAAAATAATGAAAGAAAGGAAGAAAATAGTTTTTTTTTCTCCATATTTTTGTAAATTTTGCAATTTTCATGTGCTATATCTTACAAAATATTTAAAAGTGAAGAAAACAATATGGTATCTATGAAAATTTTATGATTTTCGTTTGTTATAGAAAAATATTGAATAATCGAAGAAAATAAAAAATTGTGGAATTTTTTAAAATATTGCAATTTCATGCTCTATATAGCAAGAAAAATAAAAACCAAAGACACTAGAAGATTTCGAGATTTCTGAAATTTTCACGATTTTTTTGTGCTATGTAGCATACAAAAAATTGTAAAACCCAAGAAAACAAAAAAAAATCGAGACTTTTTAAAATATAGCGATATTCGTGTGCTATAAGACGGAAAATATTGAAAATCGAAAGAAAATAGAAAATTTTGATATTTTGAAAAAGTTTACGATCTTTGTGTGCTATATAGCAAGCAAAATATTGAAAAACCGAAGAAAACATACAAGTTTGAGAATTTTACAAATCACGTAATTTTTGTGTGGTAGCATGAAAAATATTGCGAATTTGAAGAAAACAAATAATTTTGGGATTTTTGTAAATTTCGCGATTGCCATATACTATAGCATACAAAATACTAAAAAACCGAAGAAAACAGGGGGGAAACAAGATTTTTGAAAATTTTATGATTTTCGTGTGCTATATCATGGAAAACATTGAAACCGAAGAAAACAAAAAATATTTTTTTTTTGAAAATTTCAGATTTTCTTATATGTAGCAAGCAAAATACTGAAAAACATAATTTTTGAGATTGTAAACATTTAGCCATATTTGTGTGTTATAGCATTAAAAATGTTGAAAATTTGAAGAAAGTAAAAAATATTGGGATTTTTGTACATTTCGTAATTCTCGTGTGCTATAATAAGCAAAATATTGAAATAACCAAACAAAAAGGAAAATTTTGAGATTTTAAAAAAATTTCGTGATTTTTGGATGCAATAGCAACGAAAATATTGAAAAGGTGAAGAAAAATGCTGAGGTGTTTGCAAGTTAATCCTTCATATATTTTACATATGAAGATTATAAATATGAGATATTACAACTTACAAATTATATAACAATAAATTTTTTAATTAATATAATTTTTCTTGGCTTTGGACTTGTACTGAGGTGTTGCATGCGTGGGGGCTTTGCTAGTATTTTACCATAAAATGCTAATGTAACAGTTCGAGATCAATATCCACTATGCTTTAGCTTTTATAAATAGATATGAACATCACTGTTCAGTTTGTGCTTTCTTATACCATGCATCTGTGACATATATTATCTTTAGCGTAAACTCCCTGGTTCTTCAGAACTGTTTATTTGTATCAATGCTATCGTATCTGTAGTCCACATCTTGTGCATGGTATCTTGACAATTGTTAACTTTTTGCCATAACATGTGGCTCATTTTGTGTTTTTCACTCATCACATAACGAGGAACTTGTTTTCAATCAATACCATAGTTCAATCCACCTGTTACTGTATTGCCGTATGGTGATGGTTACTGTGTGCGTTAGCTATTTGTATATAATGTCAGATATATTTCACATTATTCTGCATGATTGTAGACAAATTGCTCTTTTTTTCTCTTGAATCATTGTGCTGTTCCATAACTACTGCATTTACATTTCACTGATATTCCTTTTTGGTCCCCTTGATTCTTTTTTTTGTGCAGAATTTTGGGCTTGTAGCTCCGATACCAACACTAGCGCTGGTCGTTACAGCGCTAGTTGGAGTCCTGACAGCAATCTTTATTTTCCAGTCTGCATCTCAAGACTAATCGCCTTCCCATCTGAGAACTTTTTCCATTCTCAAATACTCTTTCTTGCTCATCTGTTTTTATGTTTAATGATTATGTATCAGCTATGGGAAATTAATCATACTGTAAACAGATGAAGTTTGTATAGCATTTCTTAAGCAATTCCCTGTTGTTTAATACCTCTTATTCAGTGCTTATGCTGAATGTAGTTCTGAACAATGACTACTTCAGGTGCATGCTACAAATTTCTGAATCGAAATTGATTTTGCAGAGACAATTTTTTTTACCCTAATCTGTTTGATAAAAATGACTTTTTGCGAAATGAATAGACCAAAATATCTTATATATTATATACTCCAGGTATACCACTTGTCTGTTACGTGTATATACCATTTCTTTTATTCCTTGAAAATGGCTATCCAGCGCTATACGAAGATGTATGATGGAAACGGATCGATCCTATACTCCTGTTTACGAGGAATAGCATTATAATGGTAGAGATAATCTTCTCGCGGTCGGTTTTTCGATCACAGACTCTACTTTAGAATGAGAAGTTTTCTTAAACCGCTTTTCTGATTTCCAACATAGCATGACGAAGTGAAAATGCCAAATACATATTAAATCCTTCACAACAAAACAAAGAAATGAGTAATCCAACTCCAAATCATATTTGCACAATTGCTACTACATCGGCTCGGCTATGAACTTACCAACCTACGTCTGGTTTTCTTTAATCATACCACACCGTCATTTAATTACATTTAAAAAAAAATATTATAGTTTTTCATAGAAAAAGGAAAGAACATTTCACTTAAAAAGGGGGCAAAAAAGAAAGAAAAGAAAAGAAAAGAAAAGAAAAACAAAAGGTGGTCACGTGCAATGCACGAGTCAGCCCACGGAGATATATCAGCCTCGCATTTCTCGTCATGGACAGAGCTCAAGAGCCAAGACCACTCGCTCCCTTTCTTCTTCCAAATAAAAATGGCAGCTTTCTCTTCGTCTTCTTCGATGATCGGAACCCTAATTTCATCTCGTTCCTCCTCCTCCTCTTCTCAATCTCTCATCGCTGCAAAACGACCTCGTTCCCTTATCCTCAAACCCCTGCAGCCCTCTTTCGCGACTCCCTACATTCAAAACCCCAGCCCTCAACGATGGCGAGGCGCCGCAATCATCGCCAAAGCCGAAGAGAAAGCCAAGAACTCCCCAACTTCCTCTTCTCTGCAGACCACCAACGACGACGACGACGACGAAGAATTCAAGGTAATTTCATTCTTCCTTGATTTTAAATAGAAAATCGAAATATTTATATATTTCAACTCAAATTACTCCATTTTAACCCTTTTAGCACTATAAAAGATAACCAAATTAATAATTTGGGCCGAATTAGACAGTTGCAAACTCCAGTTTGCATATCATAGACCTACATTAACAATTAATTATGAAATATCATACCCCAAAGGCAAACAATGCCTAGCTTTCTAGTACAAGGACAGTTGTTGGCTATCTCGTTTCCAATTAAAACCAACAGTATTGTGTTATATATGCACTCATCTCCTAGTTGCATGTAAGATAAGAGGGTTTGTAGTTGAAGAGGTGACCCTTAACATATCTGAATGGAAGAAAAAGATTCATATAACCGACTTCAAAAGTTGTGGATAAAAGTTCGTTGTTTTATGTAAGACAAGATGGTTGAGGTCGTATTAAAATGGGAGGTTAAACTTTTAGAGATATAGACATGAACAATGCATTACCTTGCAGGGGTGGACTCAGGAATTTTGGTCAGAGAGAGCACTTCGGCAGCCATAAAAAAGGTTAAATTGATATGAGAATAATAACTTTTACAATATTATACATCTAGACTTCATAACTTGGATCGCAGGGTCTTATTTAAAAGTTAATTGTTCTTTTTTAAGTCTTGAATGTGGGACTAAGTTTCCCTTGTTTTAAAAAAAAACACTAAATAAAATCAAAATTAATGATGAGTATCGTGGGATTTGAGCCCATGCCCTCATATTTTGGAATCAAATGTGTTACCACTTGAGTTATATGCTCTTGTAGATTAATTTAGAAGAAGTAAACATATATAATATATATCCAAAAAGTACCTGACTTCAATTGCAACCAATACTCGGTCCTTTTTTCCCAAAATTTGAGAGGGGACGTGCCCCCTGTCACCTTGATGTGGGTCTGCCCCTGTTACCTTGCTTTTCCTTTTTTTTTCCTGGGATGGGAACCAATTAGAGCTCGAATTGGTGATCTCTCACTTTGGAGAGGAAAGTATTTCCATGTCGCTTGCTAAACTTGTGAACTAGTAACTTCAATTTAGAGAGGCCTGGTTGGGATATATACAGAATAACCTACTGCAGCAGATTTTAAGTATCTTTGAACAATGGACTATCAAGCAACTATAGTGAGATTGGGCAATGCATATTATCAAATACTATTAAAAGAATATGATTAAATCTCAGGTTGAAATTAACTAGTTGATAAATATGGAGTAAGTTGAGAGGGTGAACGATAAAATATTAAGAATAGGGTTTATTTTGAAAAACGAAAGAGAATTTCAGCATGATATAAAAAAACGTTTGTTTTTAATTCAGTTTGCCCCCTCTTTTTCCTAACTGTTAACTTGAAGTTACTGGGTGCAAATATTAGGAGCTGATGGATAATCCTGGAAAATGTGATCCTTTGTGTTCGGTTGATGATGTGAGCTCCCAGGATTTTGAAGCGAACTACCAGCCAAAGACTGATCTACTCAAAGCTCTTACTATTGTTGTATCGGCTTTTGCTGGGGCGGTTGCAATCAATCATTCCTGGGTAGCTGCTAATCAGGTCAGTTGATTTTCATTGTCACTCTTATTTCTACATGCAAGTCATTCCAATCTTCTTAATACCTTTATTTGAATGCTGCAGGATGTTGCTATGGCTTTGGTGTTTGCAATTGGGTATGCGGGCATAATCTTTGAAGAATCATTAGCGTTTAATAAAAGCGGAGTTGGTTTGTTGATGGCAGTTTGCTTATGGGTTATTAGAAGCATTGGGGTATGATTTTTATCTTTATTCTTGAAATAGCTGCTTGATATGGTATTTGGAAATCAATTTTGCAAATTATTATTGAGAAAAAATTGCATTTGCGGTGCTAGTTTTAATTCCCCTGTAATTCATCCTCAGGGGACATTTTAGTTTGTTATTGACAGGTCCAATCCAGTTCTGATCTGCCACTAGCTATTGCATTTTCCTGAAGATGTCCTTTCTCCAAAATCTTGAGTGAGAAGCTGGATGGTGTCACTTCATCTAGAACCGGGTCTATTCAATCTTCAGGCATTATTTTAGTAATTTATTGAATTATTTCATGTTGCTCCTTCCCTTTCCTTCTAAATCTTTCGCCCATAGAAAGAATATGTTGGATATCCTGCAATCCATTTTCTTTTGAGTGAATAAAGCATATTGACATTGCGCTTTGCTTTGCTCGCTAGCTATTACATAAAATATATCCTATTCTACCCTAACTATCTCCAGTGTTTGCTCTTCTTCTTGATCTTTATTTCTAGGTGCTTGAAAATTTTGATATCTTCTGAATGCCTTTGGGAAGTATATGAATTTATATATTTGAGTGTTCAGTGTTTGCCCTTCACTTCTTTGGTGCCTTGCTGTTGCATAATTTCATATAATAGACCTGTTATTCCCCTTGTCCTCTTCTTCCAGGCATTCACTAATTATATGAGAATTTTGACTACATTAATGACACCATTTAGGATTATGGAAAGCCCTTCTTGTCGGCTGTTTCATTTTTCAAAAGTTTGGAAAAATTTAGGGCTGCTGTTAGGCTGACATTCACCCAAAAAACTTCGTCAAGAGCTTTGCTTGTCGTCATTTTGATGGTAAACACTTATATGAACGAAGATGATGATGGATCGTTCTTTTTCCCATTCAACAGAGCTTCTTTTAACTGCCATCTATGGAAAATTACACATTTTTGCATTTTACTGTAGGAACTAATTTGATCTAAAATGCTGTCAGATTCGGATATAGTAATTAATCTGTGATATTTTACATATGAATTCTGTTATTAAGGAACTAAAATATTTCAACTGTAGGCTAGATTTGTTTGCATTTGACAATCTGTCTTATGACTGATGTAGGCTCCTTCAACAGATATAGCTGTTACAGAGTTAAGCCGAGCATCTTCTGAAGTCAGCGAAATAGTTTTTTTCCTGCTTGGTGCTATGACGATAGTTGAGATTGTAGATGCACATCAAGGATTCAAGCTGGTTACTGACAATATCACCACTCGAAAGCCTCGAGTTCTTCTTTGGGTGGTATGTTTCCCTAAGTAACTAAGTTTCAATATGAATATGAGTATGAACAGTAGTAATTCAAACATACTCTTAATGGAAATGATACAGCCAAAATTCTTTTTTTGTATTAAGTATAAAAACATCTTCATTTCTACCCGTACACTCGATGATGTTTGTGAAAATCTAAACGAAAGAAAAGATACAAGTCTTAGAATTATTCCTGGAATTCAGAAGAAAAGGTGGGATCACATTATATCCAAGATTAAACTAAACAGAAAATTGTTGAAGAGAAAAAAATCTACATCTGTTTTTTCCATTTCGGGAGACTGTGGTATGTGACACGCTTTTTATATTTATGAGGCATGGTGCTTCACGGTCCTGGGGATGTTTGGATATGAAAAGATCACATTTTTTATGGCATACTAAACTTAGTTCTAATTTCTTTTAAAACAAATTAAATGAGCAGATAGAATATCTAATATCTTGATGCGTGACAAAGAAGAGATTATATTTTATGCTGCAACTTTCCTTGATAATAATGACATTTTGTTATAATGTTTCACAACAACTGTGCCTTTTATCCCAAGCATATGGGGTAGGCTACATGAACCAACATGAGAATCACGCCGGGTCGAGCACATGAATCCTCCGCCTTCACTCGCTCCTATCAATATACTTTCATTAAGATCTTTGGCACCCATATCTTTTTGTATCGCCTCCATCCATTTTTTCTTCGGTCTCCCTTTCACTCTTTTGACTTGGCCTAAATCGAGAATATACATTCGTCGAACCGGTGCTTCCGTAGGTCTGCGTCGCACATGACCAAATTATCTTAGACGGTTTTCTCGCTTCTTGTCCTCCACAAGTGCTACACCAATCTTTGCATGAGTATCCTCATTTCACACTTTATCTTTTCTAGTGTTACCACACATCCAACAACGAAGTATGTGCATTTTCGCTACACGCATCTTCTGTGCATGATGTTTCTTAGGAATCCAGCATTCCGTACGATATAATAAGGCAGGTCGAATAGCGCTTCGATAAAGCTTTCCTGCAACCTTAACGGAAAGTTATGATCGCACAAAATTCCCGTTGCGCTCCTCCATTTCAACCAACCAGCCTAAATCCTCTGGTTGACATCACTGTCGATCTTTTCATCCTTTTGGATGATAGAACCTAGATATCTAATCTGATCGCTCGGTGATAACCCTTGCTCATCCATTATTATACCAATGTGATTTCGACTGCTCTACTTACTAAATTTGAATTGCATATATGTTGTTTTGGACCTACTCAATCTAGACCCCCAAAATTCCAATGTTTGCCTCCATAACTCTAATTTGGTATTAACCCTGCTTTCGTCTTATTTATTAGAATAATATTATCAGCGAATAACATACATCACGGTATCTCATCCTGGATAGTTCTAGTAAGCCTATTCATTACTATGGTAAACAAGAATAGACTTGATGCAGATCCTTGATGCAAGCCAATTATGATCGAAAAATCTCTCGTTAGGCCGTCGTAAGTCTTTACATTTTCTACTACCCCATCATACATGTCCTTGATTATGTCAATATACTTGATTGAGACTCCCTTCTTCATCATTGTCCGCCATACCTTTCTAGATACCTTTTTGTAAGCTTTCTCTAAGTCAATAAAAACCGTATGTCCATATGCAAAATCCTCTTCACCATAAAAAACGTTCGATAAGTTGACAAAGCAAATGAATAGCCTCAATCGTCGATTGTCCAAACATGAACCTAAATTGGTTCTTTGTTATCTTAGCATCTTGTCTTAGCCCGTGTTCAATCACCTTCTCCCAAAGTTTCATGGTGTGACACATGTGTTTTATTCCACAACAGTTTGAACAATTTTAAATATTACCTTTGTTCTTGTAGAGAGGTGCAAGGGTACTCCTTCTCCATTCATTTGATATCTTTTTGGTTTGCCAAATGTTATAAAACAGGTCCCTCGGCCATCTAATGCCTATCTCTTTTAGGCATCTCTATATCTCAATATGAATCACGTTTGGACCAACTGTTTTCCTTGATTTTATCCTCTTGAAAGCCTCTGTGACCTCAGGTATTCGTATCTTATGCATGAAATCACGATTATATCTTTAAATTGAATGACAAATTCATCCAAATCCTTAGTAAAGCTCTCATTGAACAATTTGTCAAAATAGTCTCTCTACCTTTCCTTGATATCTTCATCTCGAACTAAAACATTTTGATCTTCATCTTTGACACATTTCACCGTAGATAAGTTTCTGGTCTTCCTTTCCCTCATCCGAGCAATCCTGTATATGTCGTTTTCAGCCTCCTTGGTGTCCAATTTCTCATACACCTCTTTATAGATCTTATTTTTGGCTTCCCAAACAGCTTTCTTAACCTCCTTTTTAGCTATTTTATACTTCTCAAATCTTTCTACATCTCAGCTCTTCTTCAAATCTCTATGAGAATCCTTCTTGATTTTAATTGCAGTCTTTACTTCATTCCACCATAATGTGTCCTTAAATGGTGGAGCACCACTCATTGACCTACCAAGTAGATCTCTAGCTATCATTTTAATGCAACTAGCCATCTTATTTCATGTTGTGTCTGAACCGTTTTCGGACTTCCAATCAATCCCTTAAACTACACCATCTACAAAGGTTTCTTTGTTGCCTTTCTCCCATTGCCAATGGCTTAATTTTAGGTTCTACCTTACATTTAATCTTTACAGGTTCTCTTCGAAACATAACATCTAGAACTAAAATTCTATATCGAGTGGTTGCACTCTTACCTGGCACTGCCTTATAATCGATATAATAACCTCTATCTATCCTTCTACTTAGAAAAAAAATTATTTGATTAGCACTCGATCCACTCCTAAAGGGTCAAGTGTGACTCTTTTTTCTTAAATCAAGTTTTTGCCAAGATCAAGTCATAAGATAAGGTAAAATCTAAAATCGAGTTATTGCATCATTTCTCTGTCCAAAACCAAAACCTCTATGGATAGTATCAAATACTACGATTAGTACCTACATGTCTATTGAAATCACCATTAATAAATGACTTCTCTCTGCTAGGTATCCTTTGCACCATATCATCCAAATCTTCCTAAAATTGACGCTTATTAGCGTTATCAAGCCCTATATGTGTTTCATGAGCACTAATAATATTAAGGATCTTCCCATCTAAAATAAGCTTAACTAGTACAATCCTACCACCTTTTCTCCTAAGCTCAACTACATACTCAAACAACCGTCTATCTATAATTACGCTTATCCCATTATGATTTTTATCTCTATCCGTATACCAAAACTTATAACCACAGGATTCTATAATTCTACATTTATCACCTACCCATTTAGTTTCTTGCAAATATATAATGAGAATAATGGAGGAAAGATGCCATAGGAGGGAATTTCCTCCTATGGCGTCGAAAAAATACCCCTCCCTCATTTTTTCGACGATCGGCACCCGTCATCTTCATCGTTGTCATCTAAGACGTGGGTGCAACAAATTTTATGTGATTCTACAACTTTTTCACCGTTGATTTAGCAATGTAAAAAGTTCTATTGTCGGTAAACCGTTAATTTTGAACCCACTAAATCAACGGTGAAAAGGTTGTAGAATCACATGAAATTTGGTGTATCCACATCTTAGATGACAATGATGAAGATGGCGGGTGCCGATCGTCGAAAAAAATGAGGGAAGGGTTATTTTTTCGACGCCATTGGAGGAAATTCCCTCCTATGGCCTCTTTCCTCCATTATTCTCATATATAATACTAACTCTCCTAATTATCGCCTCTGCTAATTCTGTCGATCTACCCGTAAGAGAACCTATGTTCCAAGAGATTAGACGGACCCTATAAAACCCTTACTTATTTGACACTACACCTGAGATTCGATGTAGCGTGCCGCTTTTGGACGACGATTTAAAAAATAGAATTTTCTAGGATTTTGAAAATATTGCAATTTTCATACTCTATATAGCAAGCAAAATAATAAAAAACCGAAGATAATTTTTTTAAAGTTTTTAAAAAATGCATGATTTTTGTGAGCTATGTATAGCAAATAAAAGCTGTAAAACCGAAGAAAACAAAAAAAAATCGAGATTTTTTAAGATTTGGCGATTTTCGTGTTATAAGAAGCAAAATATTGAAAAATGGAAGAAAACGGATAATTTTGGTATTTTTGAGTACACAATTTTTGTGTGCTAGTAAGTGAAATATAGAAAAATCCAAATAAAATAGAAAATATTGAGATTTTTGAAAATTTCGAGATTTTGATGTGGTATACCATGCAAGAATGAAAATTTGAAAAAAAACAGGAAATTTTAGAATTTTAAAAAAATTCACGATTTTTCATGCGCTGTAGGATGCAAAATATTGAAAATTTGAAGGAAACAGAGGATTTTAGGTTTTTTGAAGATATCATGGTTTTTGTGTGCTAAATGAAGCGAGATATTGAAAAACCAAAGTGCATAGAAAATTTTGAGATTTTTGAAAATTTCATTATTTCTGTGTGAGCAAAAGTATGATTCTTTTGAAAAACCGAAGAAAAATGAATTTTTTTAGAGAATTTGAAAATTTCGTGATTTTCGTGTGAGCAAGCAAAATATTAAAAAACCGAGAAAAATAAAATAGTTTGAGATTTTTGAAAGGCTTAATTCTAAAAAACTACCAAATATTTTGCTTCATTTACGAGAAACTACCATGGTTAAAAATTTTATAAGTTTTTTTGTAGTTTCATACAATTTGTCGCTGATGTGGCATGTTTATGGTAGTTTTTCATAGTTTTTGAAAGTTTTGTAGTGGTTTCATGTAGTTTTTGAAAGTTTTATTGTGGTTTCTTGTGTAGTTGACAAGAATTTGGTAGTTTCTTGCGTATCAGGCAAAGTATTTGGTAGCTTTTTGGAATTAAGCCTTTTTGAAAATTACGCAATTTTCATGTTGTGCGTAAAATATTGTAAATTTGAAGGAAACGAATAATTTTGATATTTTTATAATTTTCGCGATTGTCATATGTTATAACATGCGGAATATTAAAAAACGGAAGAAAACATAAAATTTTGAGATTTTTTTTGTGCTATATATCATGCAAAATATATTTTTTTGACATTTTTGAAAAATTTGCGATTTTCGTGTTTTATATCAAGCAATATTTAAGAAACCGAGTAAACAATAAAGTATTATATTTTTGAAAATTACGCATTTTTCTTGTGGTAGCGTACAAAATATTGTAATTGTAAATTTGAAGAAAACAATTAATTTTGGGATTTTTGAAAATTTTGCGATTATCATGTGCTATAGCAAGCAAAATATCAAAAAAGGGATGAAAATAGATTAATCAGAGATTATTGAAAATTTCATGATTTTTGTGTGCTTATAGCATGCTTAATATTGAAAAAAAGGAAGAAAACAGAAAATTTTGAGAGTTTTGAAAATTATGCGATTATCGTTTGCTATATCATGGAAATATTGAAAAATCAAAGAAAATAACAATATTTTATTGTTGAAAATTTCACGATTTTTTTGTGCTATAGCAAGCAAATATTGAAAAACCGAAGAAAACAAGAATTTTGATATTTTTAAAATTTCTCCATATTCGTGTGCTAAGCATGTAAAATGTTGAAATTTGAGGCAAGCAAAAAAAATTGTTTTTTTCCCTTACATTTCATGATTCTTGTATGATAATCATATGGCAAGCAAAATATTGAAAACCAAAGGACAGAAAATTATGAGATTTTTTAAAAACTACAGCTTACAAATCATATATTAATAAACTTCTAAGTTAATGTGATATTTTTGACTTTGGACTTCGTATCCACGCATTGTGCGGCGGCCCTTGCTAGTTCCTATTTAATAAGCATCATCTAATGCTATATTGAGGTCTATGTTGCCATCATACTTGTTGAGAATAATCTGCTCAACTGTTTTAGGTTGCTAATGTGATTATATCATTATGTTCAAACAAGTAATTCTTTGTTCAAAATTCTAATTAATCTATATTTCTGAATAAGATGTGAATGGAAAAACAGGATTTAGTAATCTATCTGCACAGGACCTATCAACTTTATCTTGTTGTCTAGATGGTTTTTGCTGCATGTCATATTCTGACAGTTACAATTGTTGGATCTCTCAGGTTGGTTTTGTCACCTTCTTCTTGAGTTCAGTCCTTGATAATCTTACATCAACAATTGTTATGGTCTCCTTACTGCGGAAACTATTGCCTCCATCAGAGTATAGAAAGTATGCAATCCAATATTCTGTACTTTGCTTGCTTGTTTTAAATAGTGAATACTCATGCTACTAAATTATTTGTGATCGTGGTAAACTATGTTACTTGTGCTCCTCTTCAATGAAAAAGGAATTGTATGCCCGACCAGAGGCAAGGATGTCAATCTATTCACTTTATACAGTATAAAGTAGCAAAGTATATATCACTCCTGGAATGCAATATTGTTCAGAATACATTTAAGCCCGTCTTTAATAATCTATAGGTTTCTATGGATGATGATGTGAAATGTCAGCTATTGACCTTTCCTGTTCAATGTTATAATTCCTCTCAAAATAGGCTAGACTTCACAATTACTTGGTAAAATCTGAATAGGGAGGGACGAGTGGAATTGGTATCAACTATAGTTTTGAGGAGTGTTTTCTGATATTACTATGCACTACGTTATACTGTTTTTTCTTCGTTTTTATGTCACCTAGGAATCCCTCTTCCTCACTACCCAAGAAATTAAACTTGAAAGATGGACTGAACTTAGTTAAGCATCAATATATCATCCCAAACTTAGTTGAGCATCAAGATAGGATTATTCTTTTCAGATAGAGAAAAGAAATGTTCATATCGTATATTGAGCCATCATCCATATCTTTGTTCCTACAATTCTCATCACCATTTTAAGGAAAGTGTTTGAGACAAATGTTTATCAAGTTCTGGGCTCAGTATACTAAAAGTATGACCCATTTTGAGTTGTAATATGGGATGCTTGTCTGAAATTAATTTACTTTTCATGCTTTTCTATTTATAAATTCTGATTTGGTAGGTTGTAGGTACTGTTGCCAATATTTCTAATGCCTATAATCTGAATCCCAATAAAGTTTTCGTTACTCATTGGAATCTAATCTGGTAGGTTTCTAGGTGCTGTCATCGTAATAGCAGCAAATGCTGGGGGTGCATGGACTCCTATTGGTGATGTTACGACGACCATGTTGTGGATTCACGGGCAGATTTCCACTTTGCAAACAATGCAGGTATCGGTTTGGTGATTACATTATTCATTTTTCAGTGATCATTTTTCCATTGGCATTGTATCTGCTGTGTTTTGCTTGTATTTATTTATTGTTAAATAGAAGAAAAGTTTGAGCTGACTTCTATGTGCCTTTCCTTGAATTTGCTCGACATATTCACTATAATCTGACATATGGTCATAAAAAACCAGTGGATCTGTTCAATACTGCTGTACTTAATTCTGTTATCGAGCTTTTGTGACTGGCCTTTCCTTTGTCTTACATGTGGTGGTGTCAATTCACGACCAATAGTGATAAAGGCAAAGATCACGTTTTGATTTACAATAGACATGCATATCCCATTGAAAAAGACCTATTCAAAAGCCTACCTACGTGCATGAATTGCTTTAGATGAAAGGTTTGGAATATAAGTTAGAGGAAAGGATAAGCTGTTACACACAGAAAAGTAGAAAGCTAATTGGTTTTATTTCTCATGGGTTATTAGTCTCTTGTAGAGCTGTAGTTTCCCTAATTCTTGGCTTCTATGACAACCATCATTCTGATACAACCTCTGGCGGGATGTTCTCTTATACATTTACCAATGAATTCTATGGCGTAATTCTTCTTATATTTATTCTAGTTTAAATTTGTACAATGTGCTCCTATAAAGCACTTGCTAACCGCCACAACAAGCCTTTATCCCAAATCGGCTATTTGAATCTGATTCTTCCATACTGATCTGTTAAGGGCTGTCTCTCCGGTTAAATTAACAATAGCCGTATCGGATAAATTTTGCCATTTTGAAGTTTGAATAACAATGTTTTGGTATTTTTGAGTTGGAATACTTTCTGTTGAGGGCATGTAAAAACAATATATGGTTTGGTAATGGTATAAAACAATTGTAATGAGCAACTGCAAAAGGAGATAATACTGAAAAAGAAATTCACGATAGAACAGCGGACACAATCTAATGCACAGATGAATAAGGGAGTTAATGGTGTAGTCTTGAATTGCTAATGCTGTTGATGATTTAATATTTGATGTGCATGCTTATCATGTTTTAACCAAATACTGCTATCTTGTCATAGCTACAACAACAGCTGAGCCTTTTATCCCAAGCATATGGCGTAGGCTACATGAACCAACATGAGAATCACGCCAGGTCCAGTACATGAATCCTCCGCCTCCACTCACTCCCGTCGAACAATATACTTTCATTGAGGCTTTTGGCAACCATATCATTTCGTATCACCTCCATCCATATTTTCTTCTGTCTCCCCTTTGCTATTGCCCATATCGAGAGTATCTATTTGTCGAACCGGTGCTTCCATAGGTCTGCGTCGCACATGACCAAACCATGGTTTTCCCGCATCTTCTCTTCCACGGGTGCTACACCAACTTTTGCACGAATATCTTCATTTCGCACCTTATCTTTTCTAGTGTTACCGCACATCCAACGAAACATGCGCATCTCCACTACATGCATCTTCTGTGTATGATGCTTCTTAGGAACCCAACATTTTGTACCATATAATAAGGCAGGCCGAATAGTGCTTCGATAAAACTTCCCTTTCAATTTTAACGGAAAGTTACGATCACACAAAATCCCCGTTGCACTTCTCCATTTCAACTAACCAGCTTGGATCCTTTGATTAACATCACTATCGATCTCCCTATTCTTTTAGATGATGGAACCTAGATATCTAAACTGATCGCTCGGTGATATCTCTTACCCTTCCAATGTTATACCAATATGGTTTTGACTTCTCTGTTTACTAAATTTGCAATGCATATATGCTGTCTTGGACCTGCTCAATCCGAACCCCCGAGATTCCAATGTTTGCCTTCATAATTCCAATTTGACTTTAACCCCTGCTTTTGTCTCATTTACAAGAACAATATCATCTGCGAATAGCATACACCAAGGTACCTCATCTTGAATAGTTCTAGTAAGCTCATCCATCACGATGGTAAACAGGAATGGACTTAATAGAGATCCTTGATGTAAACCAATTGTAATCGGAAAATCACCCGTTAGGCCGCCGCAAGTTCTGACATTTGCCACTACTCCATCGTACATATCTTTGATTATGTCAATATACTTGACGGGGATCCCCTTCTTCATCATTATCCCCCATAATACTTCTCTAGGTATCTTGTCGTACGCTTTTTCTAAATTAATAAATATCATATGCAAATCTTTTCTCCTCTCTTGAAAACGCTCGATAAGTTGACGAAGCAAATGAACGGCCTCTGTCGTCAATCGTCCAGTTATGAACCCAAACTGGTTCTCTGTTATCTTAATATTCTTCTTTAGCCTGTGTTCAATCACTCTCTCCCAAAGTTTGATGGTGTGACACATAAGTTTTATTCCACGGTAGTTTGAGCAATTTTGAATGTCACCCTTGTTCTTATAGATAGGTATAAGGATACTTTTCCTCCATTCATTTGGCATCTTTTTTGTCTGCCAAATCTTATTAAACAGATCTGTCAGCCATTTAATGTCTATTTCTCCTAAGCATCTCCAAAGCTCGATAGGAATCCCGTCAGGACCAACCGCTTTTCTTAAACTCATTCTGTTCAAAACTTGTTTAACCTCAGTTAATCTTATTTTACGCATGAAATCACTGTTTATATTTTGAGATTGAATGACAAGTCCATTCAAATTCTTAGTAAAGCTCCCATTGAACATTTTGTCAAAATAATCTCTCCACCTTTCCTTGATATCCTCATCTCAAACTATAACCTTTTGATTTTCATTTTTGACACACTTCACCACATATAAGTCTCTGGTCTTCCTTTCCCGCATCCGAGCAATCCGGTATATATCGTTTTCAGCCTCTTTAGTGTCTAATTTCTCGTACACCTCCTTGTAGGCCTTAGATTTAGCTTTCCGAACAGCTTTCTTAAGTTCCTTTTTAGCCATTTTATACTTCTTAAATCTCTCCACATCTCTACTTTTCTTCAAATTTTTATAAGAATACCTTTTAATTTTAATAGCAGCCTTTATTTCATTCCACCATGATGTGTCCTTAAATGGTGGAGCACCACCTCTCGACTCATCAAGTAGATCTCTAGCTACCCTCTTGATATAACTAGTCATTTTGTTCCATGTTCTGTCTGAATTATTTTCCGACTGCCAATCTGCTTCTTGGACTGCACGATCCATAAAAACCTTTTGGTTACTTTCTTTCAATCGCCACCATTTAATTCTAGGCTCTACCTTACGTCTAATCTTCCTAGGTCCTCTTCTAAATCGAAAATTCAGAACTAAAAGTCTATATTGAGTGGTTACACTCTTACCTGGCACTACCTTACAGTCGATACAACAACCTCTATCTATTCTTCTCGTCAGAAAAAAGTCTATTTGACAAGGTGGGACTCTCTTTTTCTAAACCAGGTGTTTGCTAAGATCAAGTCATAAGATAAGGCAAAATCTAGAATCGAGCCATCTACTTCATTCCTTTGTCCAAAACCAAAACCTTCATGGATAGTATCAAACCCACTACGACTAGTACCTACATGTACATTGAGATCGCCACCAATAAATAACTTCTCTCCACTAGGTATACTTTGCACCATCTCGTCTAAACCCTTCCAGAATAGACGCTTATCAGCGTCATCAAGACCTATCTGTGGTGCATAAGCACTAATAATATTAAGGATCTCTCCATCTAGAATAACCTTAACCTGTAAAATTCTATTACATTTTCTCCTAATCTCAACTACATTCTCAAGCAACCGTCTATATATGATTATGCCTACCCCATTATGATTTTTATCTCTGCTCATATACTAAAGTTTATAACCCTAAGGATCTATGACTCTACTCTTTTCACCTACCCACTTAGTTTCTTACAAACACATAATATCAACTCTCCTTCTAATTATCACCTCCACTAATTCTATTAGTCTACCCGTAAGGGAACCTATGTTCTTGGAAGCTAGACGGATCCTATAAAATCCTTATTTATTTGTCACTACACCCCGGGGTCCGATGTAGCGCGCCGTTTCTGGACGACGACCTAGAAGCCCTTGCATACTTAACACTACACCCGGGATCCGGTTATTAACTAAGGAGATCAGGTTCTTTATAAGAAATTCAAAGAGAGTTTCCCATATTTTTCATTAAGAGCTTTTGCCTCATGATTACAGTCTTGCAACTATGTCAGTCGTTAAAATAGATCCAATGCTTTTTCCCTCATGCTATGCTCCTATACAAAATGCAACTCAATAGTAAAAAAAGTGAACCACAGATTTAAGACCAATATAACCATGATTTCTATTTGGCAAAAATGCTGGAAACCCTCCTCACTTCTGCCTGAAAAGCATGAAACCTCCCATCTTTTTTATACCAAAAATGCTTCTCTAATAAATTTAATTGATTAACCTAATTATTCTCTTTTCTTCTTCATCTTTTCCCAAATCCATACTCTTGAATTCCATGCTCACTCTTTGGAGGAGAAGAAAAAAGGTAGGTGCTGTTTTGAATTAAAGATGTTGAGGAAGAAAGAAGAAAAAGATGTCTGGATGGTAAAAAATTTTGAATAAAAAGGGTCAAGGAATTTGGAGAAGGAAGGATTAAAGGGCATGTTGGGAAACATATACCGGAAAAAACTAACGGTGTTTAAATCGTGGGGGTGAAGTGCATGCTTTTTCAAGTTAAGGGGGTTTTCTTTCTTTTGGAGGGAGGGAGAGGGTTTCCTGCATTTTAATCTTTATATTTTATATATTTAATGTAAAGAAAGTTTCCCAGTAGACACAAATGGCCACTTGGATGCATATGTGAAATATTAACCACACCTGTTGGGTGACTTGGGGATTCATCTCGTTATCTTTTCTCACTGGTATGTTCTGGTTCTTGTGGTTAATTTGCTTGTTTCTCTGCAGATGTAGCCTAAGGTTGTTTATGTAAACAATGCTGTCCTAGAACAATTTGTTTATTAGAAAATCTCAAAAAATCATTAAATTAGAGCATGCCATTCACAGAAAATTATTGAACATATTGCCACTTAACAGTGTGTACAGGAAGATTTCCGATCATATTATTGCACGTGCCTTTATATTTGATATCCAATAATTCAGGGCCTCAGGCTTCCAACTTAGTTTTTGCTGTTGTCCCTTAATTGCTTGTATGATTTGTATGAGCTTATTATCCCAGTGAAACATAAAGCAGAAAGTTCATAACCATTCATTTTAAGTTCAAAAGTTTATAATTCTATTCTCTCTCTGGTTCGATTCTATGTTATGTGTGATATTAGAATTGACAAGTATAGATGTCTGGATTAAATACTTTCTGCCGTTGTATTTGGCAGGGTTTATTTATCCCTTCAGCCATTTCTTTGGCTGTCCCACTTGCTCTTATGTCTCTAACTGGGTAACTAGCATCAATCGACTCTCTGTACTTAGATTTCATTATGGCTTGTCTTTAAGCAATAATTCATCCCTGTTGATATTTCATGTCATATAGTGAAGTTAATGGAGAAGGCCAGCAAACATCAAGTGTGTTGGCATCGGAACAAATGGCTCCTCGAGGACAACTTGTCTTTGCTGTGGGCATAGGGGCTCTAGTGTTTGTTCCAATATTTAAAGCTACAACAGGTCTGCCACCTTTCATGGGTATGCTGCTTGGACTAGGTGTTCTTTGGATCTTAACAGATGCAATTCATTATGGAGATTCTGGAAGGCAAAAATTAAAAGTACCGCAAGCTTTATCTCGTATTGATACTCAAGGGATTCTTTTCTTCCTAGGGATCCTCTTATCAGTCAGCAGGTATATATGAAATTTGAGTTCCTTCTCAAATATGCATCGTTAGATATTTGCAATTTCTAACCATGCTTGTTCCATCTCAAGTTTTTTTTTTTCATGACAACCAACGAATCACTTTCTGCATGTGGATAAATATGTATGCCCGTACTTGGAAAGGGTGGAGGAGGTCCAGCCATCAGCATATTGAGCTCCATAAATTTGGCTGATGCTAGATAATTATATCACATTAAACTGATGGATGCTACATATGCTGCTGCTGCTGACACATATTCATCTCTCTATTTACAAGAGTGATTGATTATTTGTTTTCCTTGACATAATCATTTTAAGGGCACTTGCTGCATGGATAAGAACTGCCATAGAATTTTATTTTCTCTGTATTGGTTATTATTGATTAACATTATACATTATCCATGTACAATGTTAACCTCGACATCATAACCTGTACTTGTTATTATATTATTGAGTTGAAATCAAACTGGGTAATATTTTATTCTTCATTGTTGTTACAGTAACCATAATCTTTAACAGACACAAGAGTAACTACAAAAGACAATTGACACATACATGTCAAACCCCAGTAACCTTAATTGCTCTTTAGGCCATAAGAACTATTGTCAAGTGGTTCAAGTTATTTATAGCCTTAAAGGAGTTACCACATTGCTGTTAGATGCACGTTTTTTCACAGAAGATGTTCCCTTTCATGAAGGATTGAAGTAATTAATTTGAATCATTTAGCCAAGAAAAACACCATTCCCGACCAATCTGTTGTCAACTTGATCTCCCATTGTTAGCTGCAAGCCAGTTATATCAAGAAATACGGTAACTTGTGCTTTTACTGATGACAATAAACTTGCTATAGAAATTTTTTATATTTGGAAGTTTCTGCCAAAATTTTTGTTTCTGATAAGAAATATTTCATTTTTCATTTTGGGATTTTTTTTAGAAAAATGATTTTTGGAATAGAAATTTTCTGCTTTTTGAATAGTTTTTGGTATGGGATTCATTGATTGTAGTTGCAGTTTACCATGTGTTTTATCATGCTCATTGTTGATGAGGTCATGGCATTCGAGGTAGTTTCAATGCCTTGGTCACCACAAACCTTCATAGGAGATTTTGAGTCCCTCTTCCAATCTGGAAGCCGTACCAATATCTTGATATAAACCAATGAATGCCTAATAAGCTCCGCCCAAAGTCAGGCTGAATGAGAATATACACCTCTGGGAAATGATTCATCGAAATAACGAGTCACCCAATGCCTGCGAAGCCAGGAGAAAAGAAACCAGATAGATCGAGAAGCCCCAGCCAGACCTGCTGTTTCAGATCCGTAGCCCGGCTTAACTTTTTCCATATTCTTTGTGGTTGGTCTGTTGGTTGCCAGTCTACCATGTGCCTTTGAATTTTAAAGCATACTATATCTGGTATTTTAGCTGCTTTATTTAAAAAAGAAGAAGAAGGGTACCAAGACATAAATGTGGATATATGAGTAGTTTATCTGTTTTAATAACTTTTCACTAGATTGCATCGGCAGAAAGAAGTGACCATTGATCAATCATTGATCATTTACGCCATTGCCTTGCATCCTCGGACTACCTTTTGCATGACAAGTTGAAGCAGATAAATTGATGTGTCTTGTTTTTCTCATTTTTCAATATATCGATTATGGCTTACTGCTGCTTTATAATGGTAGCTAGTATATCGGTGCATGCATCAACTAAAATTAATGAAGAGTGTGTTATTCTCCTTCGTTTTCCGCTTTCTTAACAAGCTTCGTTTCCAGTTTAATTCTTCTAAATACCAAGGATAACCCATCAGTTCATTTGAAAGTCACTCAACAACTGCATTCTGAACAGTCTGGATTTGCTTTTTTAGCCTGGAGGCTGCTGGGATTCTTCGAGAATTGGCAAATTACCTTGATGCCCACATTCCGAATGTTGAGCTGATTGCGAGCGCAATTGGTGTAGTATCAGCAATTATAGACAATGTTCCGCTGGTTGCAGCAACAATGGGGATGTATGACTTGACTTCTTTTCCTCAAGATTCCGAGTTTTGGCAGCTCGTTGCTTTTTGCGCTGGCACCGGAGGTTCCATGCTCATTATTGGCTCAGCGGCTGGAGTTGCTTTTATGGGAATGGAGAAGGTTGATTTCTTTTGGTACTTTCGCAAGGTAAATAAGCTTCTACTCTCACATCTTGGGGAAGCGAAGGGGGTATATTCTAATAAAGAAACTTTAAGGTAGTTTAGTGAAAAACGACGATAGTTGAGTGTAGTTTAGTGTAATGTAGCTAGGGATAGTGCTTTATTATTATTCTGGTATACTAATGATGGTACTTATTTGTTTGCAGGTAAGTGGCTTCGCATTTGCCGGTTATGCTGCTGGGATCATTGCATACTTGGCAGCTCGAAATATTCCCGTCTCGCTTCCGCCTTTAGCTCATGTGCCTTTTCTATCGGGATCCATCTTAGATCTCAATCTTCTACTTCCTTCGCTACAAAATCATGTTTGTTAGGCATACTGGTACATGCCCACCATTTTATATCAGTTACAGTTCATTCTAAGGAGGAAGTTGTAATTTATTTACAACAATCAGATGCTCATAAGCAGAGGATTGTGGAAACAAAGTCGCAGTTCATTCTAAGGAGGAAGTTGTAATTTATTTATTACAATCAGATGCTCATAAGCAGAGGATTGTGGAAACGAAGGCGACTTTATCACAGCTGATAGTTAAAAACGAAGTAAAAGATATCCAATGAAAGTGAGAATACGAGTTGCATTACCTTTGTTCTGAAGGGTTGGGAGCAATTGTAAAATCTTCGTTTCGGTTCTGTTACTAGGGCAAAACAGCATGTAATAAGTCTTGGCATTATTGACTTGAGAGTAATTGTTTTCCTATAAAATTATACTAGTAATTATACTAGTACATACATATTTTAGCGTTTATTTGATGCACAGCACCCTGGTTCCAGATTGTCTTGTGTATGAGGTTGTGTGGATTTAGACTAACAAGTGGCCAAGATAATATAGGTTTTTGGCATTTCCTATTTTTGTAGTCCCTACAGCTTTCTTTCTATGTGACTTAAAAGTTGAGTATATGTAAGCTTTCTTCCCATTAGGGTACAGCCATAGGAAGTTTCATAAGATTTTATAACTGGATGATGACCAAGTTTCAACCCTTGCTAAGATCGAATTCTTTCCCAAATATAATTGACCTCAAACTTCAAGCTTAATATATAATCGTAGAGTAAACTTGCTAAAGGTTTTAGGAATAATGATCAACATCTGGCTACAGACAAAGCGAGCTGGTTCAACATTCATCACCTTTGAACACCAAAAATGTTAATTGCACTGAATCAGCATGAGAATACAACCCCACCTCATAAAATATTATTCCCATATCGAATTTCATCATATCAAATGGGGGAAAAAAAGGCGGCAGAACTTCTAACTGAAGCAGATGATACCAAAACTAAAATGAACCAGATATTCTACTACAGTAAAATAATATGCTGGAAAATTCGATCGCATGATAAGCTCAGCTAAATAATAATCCGCAACTATTTTGGAAAAAATGATCATCGAAAACGCTCTCTCCACTAACTCACCAACACACTATAACTTGAGGAAAACAAACTCCTCAACGGCCAGAATCTCCCCAATCTTCTTCAGACTCTCTTTGCTCGGCTCCTCATAGCGCCTGTTTCCTAGGAGCGGTTCTCCCAACACTCATAAAGCTCACATTCACATTCTGCTCCCCCAGAATACTCCCTACCGTCCCAATCATCCCCGGCTGATCCACCAGCCAACAAAAAAAAATCAAACTCCCTTCCAAGCTCACTTCGACTTCAAAAGAACCAACTTTTGTCAAATGTGGGACCCCGTCTTTAACTCTCCCCTCAACCCTAATTTCTCCAGTTTCATATTAAATAAGATAAACTATTAGAATTCAACTTATGATACATCACATGATATATGATACAGTTAGGCTTACAATGCGCGAAGCTTGGTATGAAATACTATTGCTAACCCGATATTTCGGAGAATACTACTAACCCGATATTTCGGGCAAATACTACTAAACCGATATTTTGGGCGAATAATCCAAAATGTGAATGACATACAAGTGGAAATTCCATGTCTGGATGATATACGCACTATCTCTAATACGTCAAAACCTTTACACTGAACAACAGGGATGTGTAGTTTTATTAGATAAGGATATGCGAACTTGGATTCTCCTGTTACTCGATCATGATTCCGGAAAATGAAACTGTACATTTCACTTACTCGGTTGTTGTTCCGTGGATCGCGAGTATCTGGGCCTTTATTTAACAAACTGACACGAACATATTACCTAGTAGATATCTCATACATCATACACTTATACACATATACATCATACCTTTAAACACATATCCTACCTATATACACTTATTTTTCTGTACCCTCACTTCCTTATGAGGCAATTCTATTCGAGTGTAACTCGTTGACGGACTTTCTTTTTCTCTTTTCTCTATTTTTGGAATGTCCGTTAGATGATGACGGGTATTGCAATAAGGATAAAGGTGTGGAGCCCACTGATGAAGACTACGCGGAACTAACTCAAGAGTATTAGGACAACCGTATTATTTATCAGTTGCCCACGTGTTCAAGGCTTTACTTTCCATTCCGTTAATGTAATCAAACCATTTAGTTTATTTGACCCGTTTATTTTGGGATGTAATAAAGTTTCTGTTAATGGAAATAAATGACATCTGCTTTTATTATTTCGTTTTGGTACATATCCTGCATGTTATATATATTCATACGCTTAACGTAACTGTATTGAAATAGACCATCTTCAATACAGTTAGGTTATGGACTATACCGCGTTACATCTTCACTTTCTTTTGGAAAGCAGGACGTGGCACTTTATATTTTACATGAATTTTATATATATATATATATATATATATATATATATATATATATATATATATATTGTGTTCGTTTATCCTCTATGGAAAACTTTGCATCTTTCTTTAAATATGGTATGGTTTTTAATTATTTTTATCCTTTTGTGTGTTTTAGAATATAGGAAGTATAATGTTGTATAAACCAGACAGATTACTCTCATCTAATTCATTAATTGCTGATTAAATTTTTATTTTTTGTAGAAGATAGATAGCTTGTTATCCTTATCTGATTCTATTTATTAATAGTATTTTATTTAGTAAATTTTTATTTGAATCTGTATTTTGAGAAAAAACTGATGTTTTTTTTTATCTGCTACCTTTTGATCCAAAAGTTTGCAGAGGATAGAAAGCCGGCTATTGCATAGGCCAAGAAGGATTACCCTTATCTTGATATGGTAAATACTAATTAAAAATCTTATTTAATACAATAATTTTTTTATTTGAATTTGTATTTTGTAGTAACTTTTTATTTGAATGTGTATTTTTTTTTTATCTAAAACCGATATCTGATATCTTTTGTATCTGTTGTTTTTATTGAAAAGTTTGCATCTTATTTTAAATATCAAATAATTCTTAATTTAAAATTTTAATTAATTATTTTGCAGATTACAGAAGATAGAAAACATGTCGTCATATAGACCAAAAACGATTGCCTTATTTGATTTCGGTAATTAATAACTAGAATCTTATCTTGTATAATAAGTATTTTATTTGAATTTTTATATTGTGTAAAACTGATATCTTTTTTATTTGTTATTTTATTGTATTTTTATAACTTATTTCACAGAAATCATCCTATAGTTTACCTGACTTGCCCAACACAACCTTCACGTTTCATCAGCCATAAAAAACCACCAACTTTCACTTTGTTACACAACACACCCAGATTAATTATTGAAATAAGACATAAATACCCCTCTCTTTCCCTAATAGGACTTCACCTGTTCGTATCACTCAATTTCCCAAAAGCGACGCCCTAATTTCCTATATTGATGTTGATAAAAATTCGTCAAAATCTACCGAAATATCGGCATTAATATGAGTACGGAAGGCTCGATTCATGAATGAATGATAGATTCGATCTCGTTCATTGATGATATAGTAATTTCAGAATAAAATTACAAAAGGAAATCACATGATGGGTCATGTGACCGATCCATTTGCTAACAACGTTAAAATCAAATGACATGGTGTTTATGTTCAACGAACTAAGAGTTTGGGGGATTTTGATGATGAGTTCAAACGTGTTGGATGGTTTTACGCAATTTAGGTGTGATTAAAGTTGAATAGGCTTATTTTTATTTAAAAGTTTGCTTATTTTTTAAAAGGTAAATTGTCAAAAACCCTGGACAAGTTTCCGCTGACAAAAAATAGTGGCCTAAAACGGTTGTCAAAAGCCCTTGAAAAAGTTTTCGGCTGTAAAGAAAAACCCATATAATATTGAAGAAAATTTTTCGGGGTTTTAGACAACCGTTTCAGACCCAAGGATTTTCTGTTAACGGGAAAACATGCCGAGTATTTTGACAATTTGCTTTTTTTTTTTTAAATATATGATATGATCATAATTACTTTTTAAATTACTTTTAAAAGTTAAGAAGATAAGAAGACTGTTTTCATAAATCAATGCTCTATTTTAAATTTTTTTATTTATTAAATAATCTACTTTAAATAAAAATATAATGAATATGTGTGTTTGAGGCGAGACCCCGTATCCTTTTTCCTCTACACAAGTAGGGAAGAAGATGAATGGGGCCGTGGATGCTACTCTCGTGAGTGGGACCCACAGCCCCGTTTGGTCTCGTTTTGCGTATGGGGAAGTAGAGCAGCCGGAGCATGCTCCCTTTCCTCTCATTTTAACACTTGTATCATATAAGAAAATTCGGATCCATTAAAAAGTAAATCATTTTTGTCCAGCATATATAGGATTCTCATTTTCACAAAGCGTTAGAAATTAAAGCCTCAGTGCATTAATAATCTGCAACTTGGTCCCTCCTAAAAAGTTTGATTCTGCTTCCGTTTTAACCTTACACTATCGAGAGACAAAAGCAGAATTGATTGATAATAAAATACTGCTGACATTATTCGCACAACCTATTCAGAGCCGTGTATGTGTGTATTTTTCGATGATGATAGTGCCAAGCTATCAAATCAGCCCAAATATCCTTAGTTTTCACATGGAATCGAACAAATTCCAATATATATCAAATCAATAAATGTAGTCTTTAAACATAGGAGGCCCACAAAGTCATGTGATAAACATAATAAAGCACACAATTATTGCCAACCTAATCAATTCTTCAACACACACTTGATGAAATCGAAATTTCCATGAATGAGGTGTTTTATGCCTAGTTCCTAAGCAAGCCAGCCTTCATCATGCATGATACCATATACAATGAATTATTTCATTAACAGTTGTTTATATCTAATAGGATCTTGTGTGGACAATTCCAAATACATGTACAATCAAACTGATGAGGCTCGATACCGGCGTTTCCCCAGATCATGACACGTGGAAAATGACGTGTCCCAGAACTTATGAGAAAGGATCAAGATCGGTACGTTGGAAGCATATCCCGAGCCTTCGACCCGAGAATGTTCCCGACCTTCGGTGGCCTTCCAGACCGCCCCTACGATCACCTTACAAACGACCATCGGCTCGCCTCGGAGCCCTCCCTCACGCTGAGTTCCCTCGGCCCTCCAGCTCGCCTCCGAGCTATCGTATATCCAAGATGCCTCGGCCTCCCGCCGTGCGTAGCTTCCTCGGTCTCACCGACCGACCCACAGCATCGATCACAGGCGTCTCCACCACGGCTCCACGAATCTCGCCAGACCCGAGCTATCCGCCGCCTATGATATCGCGTTCCACACCATCACGATCCCCCATTAACGAGCGTATCTCGTTATTAACGGGGAATCCCGACTATCACGTGGGCGTAACGCCAGGGGCGTAACGGCCGGCGTGAATCTCGCACCCGCCTGCCCATGGCTGCCACTATATAAACCCCTCTATCAGACGACTCAGGTAAGCCAATTTGACCCCAATAGGCCGTGACTCTGCCAAAATACCCCGTCTAACTTGATCATCGGAGGGTCCTCGGTGGCACAACCACCCCGGGACTTCCTTGCAGGTAGCTCGGACTCAACCACATAAAACCCATTGAGATCCACACGCTCCAGAAGGCAACCTCCAACTCAATCTCAGTCATCCATCACCGCTCGCTACAGATCAACGGAAGGTAACATTTGAAGGAGATCCAGAGATCTATCAGTTGGAGCCGTCTGTGAGAAGGTTAGTTCTATTCAACGAAAGTTCATCTTCTGATCTCGACTTCATGGCGAGCGGTCACCGCGATGATCCAAGCACCAGCCGTCGCCCTCCCCGCAGTAGAGACGAGGGAGAATCCCCTCCTCCCCCGAACGCTATTCACGCCTTATCCGCTCGGATAGATCGGCTCACGTCCGTCGTGGATGCACTCTTTCGTGTCTAAACAGCCGGGCAAGCTCCCCAGGTCGCCGCTCCCCCACCTCGGGACCGGGACCCTTACAGAGGGAGAGAAGACTCTGCCCGTGTCGGAACGACTGAACACCGTTTCGCTGTCTTCGGCGACCGCAGATCCCCCGCGCCAACCAATTCAATGACCTATTGGGCGCCGCACAGCTCAACGCCGAGGTCTTTCGCCAGAGCACCTCGCCCCGAGACCCATCGCGTCCCTGTCCTCCCGAGGAGGTGTCGGTCAGCTCGCCTGCACCCAGGCATGACCGGCACCCCCTCACTCGACGGGGTCGCGAGGACAGGACTCACCACGGTGGCTCGAAGACGACCTCACCGGGGGACCTGAGAAACCTCATCGAATGGAACCAGGGCCGTGGCCAAGCACAGATCTCCGGCAGCAGAGGCCAAAAATAGAGTATGCTGAATCATCGGGATACCACGGCCGACTCGACGCCCTCGAAAAGAAGATCGAAGGCATGCATAAGGAAAATCGTCCTTCAAGCGATGGGGCTAAATATACTGCCAACTCGCTCACAAAGCCCTTCACCAAAGAGCTACTCGCCGTCCACGTCTCCTCCCGGAACAAGCCCCTGAAAGTCTCCCTCTTCGACGGGACGCCCGACCCGAAAGACCATTTGGACGCGTTCACAGACGGGATGAGTTTCTAGGACTGTTCCGACGCCGCACAATGCCGTACTTTCCCCGCCACTCTCATCCGCTCTGGACGAAACTGGTTCCGAGAACTCGCGCCACACTCAATCTCTACCTTCGATGAGCTGGCCACCCAGTTCCTCAGTCATTTCGTCGGGAACAGGCGGCAGAAGCGAACCGTTGACCATCTCTTCACCATAAAGAGCGGGGACAAAGAATCATTCAAAGGGTATGTTACCCGCTTCTACAACGCCCTTCTTGTGGTCCCAGAGCACCGGGACAAGACGGCATTGCGGCCCTTAGATCGGGTCTTAGGCACAAGGAGTGACTACGCTCTTTTGCATTAGCGCAACCTAAGACCATGGCCGAGGTAAAGGCCTAGACCGAACATGAGATTCAGCTTGAGTCCGAGGTGAACGCCAACCTGTCCAGGACAGAGCAAGCCGATCAGAAGAAAAGGGCCAGGGAGGAGAAAACGAAGTTTGAGCGGCCAAAACCCTACTCCCCGAAGTTTCAGGAGTACACCCCGCTCAACCTCCCCACCCCCAATACAGAGAGTATTGTTCGCTCTGGCCGAAACCGCACAGTTTTGTCCTTCGGGACGAACCGGACCCGACCAGGGGCCACTTCCCAGGAGGTCACCCATCCCAGAACTTCCCTGGATCGAGCACGCTTAACTATGGAGTTCTCAAGCTCCTGTAGTACCGGTTCACTTAAAAGGCGCCTCTGTATTGAAGAGTGGTATCATTCCATTTATAATACAGATCTATCCTCTTTCGGAATGTATTCCGAAGAGTCTCCATTGTTCTACAATGGGTCCCACGGACTCAGGAGGTGGCCCCCACGGATTCAAGAGGTGGCCCCCACCCCCTTAACATGACACTTGGCGTGGCATTGTGTTCCGTGTGGCACTTTGTTCCGTAAGCAAGAACCGGATCCCGACATTCTCCCCACCTTTGAACAATGGTTCGTCCTCGAACCACAGACCTACTATTGAGAGACCAACTCTGATACCATTCTTTCACGCCCCACCCCCAATACAGAGAGTATTGTCCGCTCTAGCCGAAGCCGCACGGTTTTGTCCTTCGGGGCGAACCGGACCATACCAGGGGCCACTTCCCAGGAGGTCACCCATCCCAGAACTTCCCTGGATCGAGCACGCTTAACTACGGAGTTCTCAAGCTCCTGTAGTGCCGGTTCACTTAAAAGATGCCTCTGTATTGAAGAGTGATATCATTCTATTTATAGTACAGATCTGTCCTCTTTCGGAATGTATTCCGAAGAGTCCCCATTGTTCTACAGTGGATCCCACGGACTCAAAAGGTGCCCCCCACGGATTCAAGAGGTGGTCTCCACCCTCTTAACATGACACTTGGCGTGGCATTTTGTTCCGTGTGGCACTTTGTTCTGCGTGGTTCTTCAAACTCCCCCGGTCTCGAATAGGCCGGCAAAGCGCACCCGGGGCCCCTACTGCGGTTTCCATAGGTCGCAGGGCCACTCCATTGAGAACTGCAAGCAGCTCCGAGACTACATTGAGGAGTTAATCTGCTCGGGGCACCTGGCAACGTACTTGCGAGATAAGCGGCAAGCCGACCGTGAGAAAGAGCACCATCCCCCTCTCGGCGAGTTGACAATCGTCCAAATCATGGTCGTGTCAGCAGAGGGTACTACTGGCCGACGATTCATCAGGACGCCCAGAAGCTCATCAGGAGATGCAAAAGCTGCCAACTCCATGAAAGCATACCCTGCCTTCCGACTACCGAGCTAACCGCCCTAACCTCCCCGTGGCTATTTGCCCAATGGGGAATGGACATGATAGGCCAGTTCCCTACTGGTACGGGCGGGCACAAGTACGTCCTCGTCGCGGTGGACTACTTCATGAAGTGGATCGAGGCCTTTCCTATCAGGAAACCGGATGCCATCACGACTATCAAGTTCCTGCAAAACAACTTGATACTCCGGTTCGGCATCCCGAGGTGTATCGTCACCGACCATGGGACAAATTTCGACAATGAAAAAGTTAAGGAATTCTGCAGTGAATATCGTATCCTCATGAAATTTGCCGCGGTCGTACATCCCCAATGCAACGGGTAAGCCGAGGTCGCTAACCGGGACGTCATCCGAGGTCTTCGGACACGCCTAGAAGGACGCCAAGGCAGTTGGGTCGATGAATTACCCTGGGTATTGTGGGCCCTGCGCGCGTCGAAGAAAACCCCCACCGGGGAGACCCCTTTCAGCCTCTGCTATGTGTTGGGGTAAAAATTTACACCCCGGTTGACCAAGTCAAAATCAAAGTCAACCCCAAGCCAAGTGGGCCCAAACCCAGATCAAGTGGGCCCATACCCGGGTCGAGTCCGAACATGAAGCGGCCGGCCTCCCCCCATGCCAAGATAAAAATTTTGTAATAAATAATTTTATTGTATTTCTTGTATTTTATTTTACGAATGAATGTAAGAAAAATGGGCATAAAACCAAATTTTTGTAAAGCCCATGGCTTATGTGCAAATAGAAATGGCACATGAGCCATGGGATAGGCAAAATACCATTTTGTGAAGCCCAAGGGGCTATGTGTAAAATGTATAGCCTATAAAGGCAAAGATAATGAAATATCTCAACAACTTTTTTCTCTCCAAAAGAAAAATCTAGATCTGAGATTTTTCTCCTTCCTCAAGGTTCTAAAACCTTCTTCTTTCTTTTGAATTAAATCAAGAGTTTCTCTTCCTTTTATAAAACTAAATAGTTTTCCACTACAAAACCCACAAAGGGGAATTTGGATCTACCATTAGATCTCAAAAAGAAGATATTTTTAAAATCTCGCATCTCTTGATCTTCAAGATCCTGCCAACAGAGGAGGAAGAAGGAGACCCATCTCCAGAAACCCCACTTTGGGGAAGAACTAGGGCTCAAGGGAAGAAGCCCTTCATCAGCTTCAAAACAGGTTAGGAGTTTAACTCCATTCTAATTTCCCTTTCGGGAGTTTGTGGGGCTAAAAGCTCCTTTTTCTTGCCGGTGCCCAAGCGCTTTGCGCTCAAGCGTCCAGCACCCACGTGCCGACACGTGGCGCGCTAACGCTCGAGTGCCCACGTGCCCACATGTGGCGCGCTAGCGCCCAGCGCCCACGTGCCGACACGTGGCGCCTGGCGCTCCAGCGCCTGGCGCTCCAGCGCCTCGCGCTCCAGCGCCCAGCGCCCACGTGTCGACACGTGGTGCGCTAGCGCTTAAACGCCCAGCGCCCACGTGTCGAACACGTGGCGCTCTAGCGTCTAAGCGCACAGCACCTAAGCGCACAGCGATCAAGGCGATGGCCCCACGCGTCCTTTGGGCGCTTTTTCTTCCTTTTTTTTATATGTATACATGTGTATATATATAGATACACATATACTCTACAACACTGTCCCTCCCAAAAAAATTTTTTGGGCCGGGGCACTGCCCCGCACCCCGCAAAGGGGCTGCTACCCCCTTGACAGCGACACTGAAGAGTCGGAAGAAGAGGATTTGCCTTGCAATAGCTGCGCAGATTGGACCCCCATGCAACAAGCGAAACTACGAGAGACTTTCGAAATTACGGAAGGGTCCCTAGCTGTCACAAGGGTGCCGGAGCAGATGTGCAAAGAGCTCGATGCATTGTCAGTCTCTACCGTGGACCAGTTGAAAACTTTCTACGTTCCCGGAGGGAAAAATGGACAGAAGGGTATCCTGTTTTATGGGTCAAATCCTGTTGTGCACCCGGACGATTTGTCTGTCGCATGCCTTCCCTATGAGAGGGGCATAAGAGCCGTCTTTAATCCCAGATACTATGCACCTGAGATGCGGGAATATTTCAAAAGGTGCGGATGCTGGCTATATCAAACGGAGTCCGAAGCAAAGTTTTACAAAAGGCTATGGCATCCACCTCAGGTCCGAGCACTTATCGATGGACGAATTTCAGATAGGCGGGGCGTAGGTTTCATCCAGCCGGATTCTAAGGCATGCTACATGATCCATATTGGGGAAGCCAGCGAAGAGTCAAATGATGAAGACGAGCTAGCCGAGCCAGAAGAAGCTCCTCAAGAGATCGAAGATGGCGGACAAGCAACCTTTGACGAGCTAACCGAGATTGACTTAGGAACGCCCGATAATCCAAGGCCGACCTACATCAGCTCACTCTTGTCGGAGGTAATGAAAGAGCAGATAATTGCCCTGCTGCATGAGTTCATCGACTGCTTCGCGTGGACATACAAAGAAATGCCTGGCCTTTCCCCTGAAGTGGCCGTGCATAAGCTGGCTATATCTCCCGATGCTAAGCCAGTCAAACAAGCTCCTCGAAGAATGAGAAGGGAACTAGAAGAAAAGATCATCGAGGAAACCAAGAAGCTCATCGATGCCAGCTTCATCGGGGAAGAGAAATATGCGAACTGGATCGCATGCATAGTCCCAGTGAAGAAGAAAAATGGGCGGATCCGAGTTTGTGTCGATTTCAGAGACTTTAACAAAGCATGTACTAAAGACGAATTCCCTCTACCGGTCATGGAAATGATGGTCGATGACACATCAAATTACGAGTTGTTCACCTTTATGGATGGCTCGTCTGGATATAATCAGATCAAAATATCGCCTGAGGATGAGAAACACACAGCATTCCGAACCCCGATCGGAATATACTGCTACAAGGTGATGCCGTTCGGACTGAAGAACGCAGGTGCTACGTACCAAAGGGCAATGACCAATATCTTTAATGACCTAATTCATAAAGTCGTCGAATGTTATGTTGATGATCTGGTCGTCAAGACTAAAACCAAGACCGATCATATCCAAGATCTTAGAACCGTTCTCACCAGACTGAGGGAATACGATCTGAAGATGAATCCTCTGAAGTGCCCTTTTGGCATGTCATCGGGAAAATTCCTGGGCTTTATAGTCCGGCATCGAGGGATCGAAGTTGACCCATCAAAGATAAAGGCCATCATAGAGATGCCCCCTCCAAAGAGTCTGACGCAGCTGAGATCATTTCAAGGCAAGCTCGCTTATATACGGAGGTTTGTCTTAAATTTATCGGGAAGATGTAGGCCCTTCTCAAAGCTCATGAAGAAAGGAGCTCCTTTTGTCTGGGATGCCGAATGTCAAGCAGCGTTCGAAAGCATCAAACAATACTTGTTGCACCCTCCAGTGCTGGCCGCTCCCATTCCAAATAAACCGCCGATTCTCTACACTGCCGCGCTAGATGAGTCACTTGGTGCGCTTCTTGCCCAGAATAACAAGGAGGGAAAAGAAAATGCCCTCTACTACCTCAGTCGAACTCTAGTCGGGGCGGAACACAACTATTCCACAATCGAAAAGCAATGCCTGGCTCTAATATTTGCTGTGAAGAAGCTGAGGCACTATCTGCTTGCTCATCGGGTTATGCTGATCTCCAAGGTCGACCCGCTCAAACACTTGATGACCAAAGCAAGCTTAGCCGGCAGAATGGCAAGATGGGCTGTCATGCTACTTGAGTTTGACATAGTTTATACTCCTCCGAAAGCAATGAAAGGGCAAGCCCTTGCAGATTTCCTCGCCGCTCATCCTATACCAGAAGGATCGCTGCTAAATTGTGAGCTACCCGACGAACAAGTGCTGCACCTCGAGAAAGATGAGCCATATTGGGAGCTCTACTTCGATGGAGCCTCATCAATAAGGATCTCCAGTAAATCAAGCGTCCCAGAGATAAAAGCAGGGATATGATTGGTGTTCATCACACTATCAATGGGAACCCTACGGCGTTCTTTCGCTCTCACCAAGCCTCGAACAAACAATGAAGCTGAGTATGAAGCTCTGATAGCCAGTCTGGAGCTTGCCATAGAAATGGAAATCCTTCGGCTACGGGTTTACGGTGACTCCTAGCTTATCGTCAACCAAGTAAGTGGCGACTATAAGATATACAAATCCGAGTTAGCTCGGTACAGAGGCCGAGTGGTGGAACTCATGAAACGGTTCACTCACATTGAACTAATGAGAGTCCCTAGAGCGTTGAACGGAAAGCCGACATACTCGCTCGCTTAGCCAAAGAACTGGCTGATACTGACATGGAGGAAATTCTGATCACAGTCAGGAGCCGGCAAATTCTACCCCATGTCTCTCTACGAGAAGAGGAAAGCGCGGAACAGAAGAGCAGTCCCGCCGAAGAAGTTTCGATCGTTCAAGACGAGCCCGATTGGAGAGAACCCTTCATAGAGTACTTCCAATACGACAAGCTGCCCGAAGGAAGGTATGCGAAAGGTTTAGCTAAAGAAGAGAGCTCTCCGATACATGTTTGTAAATGACACGCTATACCGCAGGTCATATGACCAACTCTGGCTCAGGTGCCTGCCATCGGCCGAAACCCAAAAAGTTATGAAAGAAGTTCACTCAGGCATTTACGGGGCTCACCAGTCCGGCCCCAAAATGCGGCTACAGATCAAACGGCTTGGGTATTACTGGCCCACCATGATACGGGATTGCGGAGAGCATACAAAGAAATGTTATATCTGCCAAATTCACGGCGATTTCATTCACAAGCATCCCAATCCGTTGCATCCTACGGTGGCGTCGTGGCCCTTCGAAGTTTGGGGTACCGACATAGTTGGTCCAATTGATCCTCCGTCATCCAAAGGCCACCGGTTCATACTGGCTGCAATAGACTACTTCTCCAGATGGACTGAAGCTGTCCCGCTAAAAGAAGTCAAGACAGAAAATATTCTGACATTCTTCCAGCATAATATTTTATACCGCTTCGGTACACCAAGAAGAATCATTTCTGACAACGGACCTTCTTTCAAGAACTTCAAAGTCTCAAGGTTCGCTACTCAGCACAAAATAGACTGGATGTATTCCTCCATCTATAATCCAAGAGCCAATGGGCTAGCCGAAGCCTTCAATAAGACTATGCAAGCTCCTGAGGAAAAATACTTCAGCCAACAAGAGAGACTGGAATCTCAAGCTTCACGAGGCGTTGTGGTCATATCGTACCACGCACCATACTCCAACTCAGTCCACTCCATACTCATTGCTCTTCGGAGTGGAGGCGGTCCTCCCCCTCGAAGTCGAAATTCCAAGCTTAAGAATGGCCGTTCAGCACGAATTGACGGAGGAGGAAAACGTACTCCTTCGGCTGGAAGAGCTCGACGCCCTCGAAGAAAATAGGCTCGCGGTGCAGCAAAATCTTGAGCTATACCGAGCCCAAATGTCACGGGCCTATGACAAGATAACCCGTCTCCGCGCTTTCAAGAAAGGCGAATTGGTGTTGGTCCTCAAAAAACCGATCATCCCCAATCGACATGCCAAGGGAAAATTCGAGCCAAACTGGAAAGGACCATACGTCATCGAGAAAGTGTTCGACGGAGGATCCTACCAACTAATAAGTGCCGAGGGGGAAAGGCCCATGCCACCTATCAATGGCTGATATCTCAAGAAATACTACACGTGAATGCTCCAAGTCGCAGGCGAATCGAGCACACAGGCCCTACGGTCCGGATCACACATCCTGCAAAACCGTATACAATCCACGGGCGTAAACGACCCTATCTCTCCTAAGTCCTGCCGGTGAGACTTCTTCTAAAGTCCCACCAGCGGCAAAAAAAAAAGTATGTCCACAAGCAAAACGGGCACGGATGAAAACCCGAAAGGGATCCGTGAGTAAAAACAGCAGGGCCGCCGGCGAGTTTGTGAAAACCCGAAAGGGCGCAAACTCGTGAAAAGAGATGAAATACACTCACAAAGTCCTATCGATCTTGTGAGGAGAAAATCCCTGTGTGAGATTCTTACGACTCACAAAGGAGCAACACACTTAGGAATCCTCACGATTCCTAAGGAGAACATACACCTGCGAGATCCTCTCGACTCGTAGGGAGAAAATGCCTTTATGAGACCCTTACGGCTCATAAAATTGAAAAGCCTTAGATGACAGGGTCCCAAACCTGTCTCCTAAGCCATTGTTCCCCAACGGGCAACGGCAAATGATGAGTCGCTCCTGGCGTTTCGCTTCAGTGTTAGTGGTGCTGATGCCGACCCAAAAAAAAAACCAAATCCTAAGTCCTCCCGGGGCAAATGATGAGTTGCTCCTGGCATTATTCCAGTGCAGCAATGCTGATGCCAAACAAGATCCAAATTCTAAGTCCCCAAGTGGCGAATGATGAGTCGCTCCTGGTACTATATTCCAGTGCAGCGATGCAAACGCCAACCAAATTCCAAACTCATACCCAACGGCGAATGATGAATCGCTCCTGATACAATATTCCAGTGCAGCGATGCAGACGCCAACCAAATTCCAAACTCATACCCCAACGGCGAATGATGAGTCGCTCCTGGTACCATATTCCAGTGCAGCGATGCAGACGCCAACCAAATTCCAACTCCCATACTCTAATGGCGAATGATGAGTCGCTCCTGGTACCATATTCCAGTGCAGCGATGCAGATGCCAACAAAATCTCGAAATTTTTTCGGCCCTACGGTCTGGATCATACATCCTGCAAAACCGTATACAATCCACGGGCGTAAAACAATCCCAATCTCTCCCAAGTCCTGCCAGTGAGACTAATTTTAAAGTCTCATCAGCTCTCCAGAAAAAACGGTATGTCCACAAACAAACGGGCACAGATGAGAACCCGAAAGGGCTCCGTGAGTAAAAACAGCAGGACTGCCGGCGAGTTTATGAAAACCCGAAAGGGCGCAAGCTCGTGAAAAGGAGATGAAATGCACTCTCAAAGTCCTCTTGACTTTGTGAGGAGAAAATTCCCGCGTGAGATCCTTACGACTCACAAAGGAGCAACATAATAAGGAGTCTCCACGACTCCTAAGAAGAAAATACACCTACGAGATCCTTTCGACTCGTAGGGAGAAAATGCTTTTATGGGACCCTTATGGCCCATAAAATTGAAAAACCTTAGGTGATAGGGATCTAAACCTGCCTACTAAACCATCAATTCCCAAATCCTCTCGGGGCAAATGATGAGTTGCTCCTGGCATTATTCCGGTGCAGCAATGCAGATGCCAAACAAAAAAAACCAATCCCTAAATCCTCTCAAAGATAGATGATGATTCGCTCCTGGTACCATATTCCGGTGTAGCGGTGCTGATGTCAATCCAAATCACATCAAATCAGCAAAACAACCAATGACCTCCCTGGCAGAATCAAATTCCACCTCGGAAACAAAACAACTTCATCCCCGACACCGCAAGAAGCGGAGCAAGTCAAATCCAGAACCGACCATCCACGTCGCTAAAAGGGCAGCACCGACTGTCCAAGTCGCAAAAAGGGCAGAACCGACCGTCCACGTCGCTAAAAGGGCAGCACCGACCGTCCAAGTCGCAAAAAGGGCAGGACCGACCGCCCACGTAGCAAAAAGGGCAGCATCGACCGTCCAAGTCGCTAAAAGGGCAGCACCGACCGTCCAAGTCGCAAAAAGGGCAGAATCAACCGTCCAAGTCGCAAAAAGGGCAGAATCGACCGTCCAAGTCGCTAAAAGGGCAGCATCGACCGTCCAAGTCGCTAAAAGGGCAGCACCGACCGTCCACTTCGCTAAAAGGGCAGCACCGACCGTCCAAGTCGCAAAAAGGGCAGAACCGACCGTCCACGTCGCTAAAAGGGCGACACCGACCGTCCAAGTCGCAAAAAGGGCAGGACCGACCGTCCACGTCGCAAAAAGGGCAGCATCGACCGTCCAAGTCGCTAAAAGGGCAGCATCGACCGTCCAAGTCGCAAAAAGGGCAGAACCGACTGTCCACGTCGCAAAAAGGGCAGCATCGACCGTCCAAGTCGCTAAAAGGGCAGCACCGAGCGTCCAAGTCGCAAAAAGGGAAGAACCGACCGTCCACGTCGCAAAAAGGGCAGCATCGACCGTTCAAGTCGCAAAAAGGGCAGCATCGACCGTCCACGTCGTTAAAAGGGCAGCACCAACCATCCAAGTCGCTAAAAGGGCATAATCGACCGTCCACGTCGCAAAAAGGGCAGTATCGACCGTCTAAATCGCTAAAAGGGCAGCATCGACCGTCCAAGTCGCAAAAAGGGCAGAATCGACCGTTCATGTTGTAAAAAGGGCAGTGCCAGCTTCCCAAAAACGGGAACCAAATCAAGTCGCCTCCATGTGAAAGAAGATCCATCAATTCTATGCACACGACCCACATGTGTGGTGTGCATTTATTGATGGGGGGCAATTTGTTGGGGTAAAAATTTACACCCCGGTTGACCAAGTCAAAATCAAAGTCAACCCTAAGCCAAGTGGGCCCAAGCCCAGATCAAGTGGGCCCATATCCGGGTCGAGTCCGAACATGAAGCGGCCGGCCTCCCCCCATGCTAAGATAAAAATTTTGTAATAAATAATTTTATTGTATTTCTTGTATTTTACTTTACGAATGAATGTAAGAAAAATAGGTATAAAACTAAATTTTTGTAAAGCCCATGGCTTATGTGCAAAAAGAAATGGCACATGAGCCATGGGATAGGCAAAATGCCATTTTGTGAACCCCAAGGGGCTATGTGTAAAATGTATAGCCTATAAAGGTAAAGATAATGAAATATCTCAACAAATTTTTTTCTCTCCAAAAGAAAAATCTAGATCTGAGATTTTTCTCCTTCCTCAAGGTTCTAAAACCTTCTTCTTTCTTTTGAATTAAATCAAAAGTTTTACTCTTCCTTTTATAAAACTAAATAGTTTTCCACCACAAAACCCATAAAGAGGAACTTGGATCTACCATTAGATCTCAAAATGAAGAGATTTTTAAAATCTCACATCTCTTGATCTTCAAGATCCTGCCGACAGAGGAGGAAGAAGGAGACCCATCTCCAGAAACCCCACTTTGGGGAAGAACTAGGGCTCAGGGGAAGAAGCCCTTCATCAGCTTCAAAACAGCTTAGGAGTTTAACTCCACTCTAATTTCCCTTTCGGGAGTTTCTGGGGCTAAAAGCCCTTTTTTCTTGCTGGCGACTAAGCTTCTTGCGCTCAAGCGCCCACATGCCGACACGTGGCGCGCTAGTGCTCGAGCGCCTAACGCCCAAGCGCCAAGCGCCCACGTGCCGACACGTGGCACGCTAGTGCTCGAGCGCCCAGCGCTCAAGCGTCCAGCGCCCAGCGCCCAGCGCTCAAGCGTCCAGCGCCCAGCGCCCAGCGCCCACGTGCCGACACGTGGTGTACTAGCACTTAAGCGCCCTGCGCTCAAGCGCCAAGCGCCTACGTGCCGACACGTGGTGCGCTAGTGCTCAAGCGCCTTACACTCAAGCGCCAAGCGCCCACGTGTCGACACGTGGTACGCTAGCGCTCGAGCGCCCCGCGCTCAAGCGCCCAGCGCTCACGTGTCGAACACGTGGCGCTCTAGTGCCTAAGCGCACAGCGCTCAAGGCGCTGGCCCCACGCATCCTTTGGGCGCTTTTTCTTCCTTTTTTTTATATGTATACATGTATATATACACATACACACATACTCTACAACACCGTCCCTCCCAAAATTTTTTTTTGGGCCGGGGCGCTGCCCCGCACCCCGCAACGGGGCTGCTAGCCCCTTTGACCCCCAGCCCACTATCCGGGTAGCGGGACCCCCGTAAAAACTCTGCGTAGTTCCCGATATATCCAAACCCCCTCCAAAACTAAACACACGTACACTGCACATTGAGTTCGCATGACCAGTTTAACCCGTTAATCGGAGGTTTCCTCGCCCCAAAGGCGAGGGGTAATTAACGACAGCTTAGTCCGCGGCTGCCGGAGATTCGGATCCCCACAATCAATAAATCCCCGCCTACCCTAGATAGGGGGAATCTGTAGTACGCGCGTATTCCCATCTCAATGGGGTGACGAAAAACACCCTACAGATTCTGGCACGTCCGGTGGGACTAATCTCTCCTCCCATATTTCGGGTCAAACGTTCATGCGAACTCAATCAATATACATATCGATTGCCTATACTGAAATGATGTTTTCTTTCAGTGCAGCAATCAACTTTTGAAGACAATGTCTCCCAAGATGAATTCAGCTTCCAACGTGACCCCGATCCCGTACGTGGTCAAGGTCAATGCTCGTGTGGTTCTCCCCGCAAGCCTCAGTCAACGGTGGGAAGAACCGCCCCGCCAGTTTGGCTCCGTCATCATCTACCCTGCCGGAAGCACTCATCTGGCAGAAATCCTGGCAAAACAGGTGGCCAAACCGGTCTCAAGGGGCAGGAGGCCGAATGTTATGATTGCTAAGGCGCCACAACCGAAACTTAAGACAGCGCCTGAACGACTCTCTGGTGTTCCAGCTGGGGGAAAGGCTTCCGGTACAAAGGGCAACATCAAACGTTGCAGACGAGCTCAAGCGATGACTCCATCAAATGCACGATCGGGCGTCTCCTCTGGCCTTTCTATCAATCGGTCTACAGTGTCTTCCCGAAAGGCCGAAGTCTGCCAAGTGCTTAAAACAGAGAAGTTAAGGCAGAAGCGGCTCAGGTATCGAGCCAACAAGAGGGCCTGGACTCCGGCCAGGTGGAATCTTATGAGGTTCCAGGAGCAGGGTCTCCCCGCGACAACGGCTGAATCGGTCGTAAAAATTAGCAATTCCTTCGAACCTCTAAAGTGGGTTCAGAAAAATGCCATGACCGCCAGAATCAAGAAGACAGTGGTCTGAACGTCGCTACAAAGAGACGTGTCCTGGCCCCAACAGAAAAAGTATGACACTGTCTCTTCAAGAGTCTATCAGGCGCTCTGTGCCGCACGAAAGCAGCGGGGCAAACCCAGAAAAGAAGTGCCAACACCATTCAAGAACCTGGTCAGGCCAGCCGCCGATAATAAAAAGAGGGCTGGATATATTATCCATACGGTCTATATGGCGGGCGGGCATCCCAGCGACAACCTTCGCAGCAAAAGCAAGGAGGGGGCCACCACATCCCAAGCCCAACCTGGCTTGAATGTGGTTGCCGCTGCCCAAGAACAGCCGCCTCCGCTGGATGAAGAAAACCCTCTCGATGAGGATGATAGGCAAAAAGATCCCTCGGTCCATGCAGAGTCAAGCTCGGACAGTGAGGAAGAGCTGACTTTCCGCCCCATGACCGTGGAGCAAGAGCTGCTTCAAGAGCTTCGAAAATAGCTCAGGAGCAAAGATAGAGAGATGACCAAGCTCTATTCAAAGATTGACGACTTAACGAACGTTGTGATGCAGCTTATGGCTCAAATTGCTCGAGTGCCTCCCAATCAAGCACAAGTCATTACTAATCAGCCGGGTGATGACAATCCGAAGCAGCCAATGCTCGTTCCTTTGGGCCCAAGACTGGTCGAGCCGAATGAAAGCCGGCCATATTCCTCTTCTGGGGACGCCTTGGCCCCAGATAGCACTATCCCGCTAACACAAGATCGGATAATGGATTTGGTCACCAGCAAGGTTAAAACATTGGTGGCCGAAGATGAAGCTCAGAAAGAAATCGGCAGTAGTGGGCGGCCATATCCCACACAGTACGATCTGATTGAGTTCCCGAGCGGCTACGTCATTCCTAAGTTTGGAAGATTTGACGGAACAGGGAATGCAAATCAGCACGTCGCCCACTTCAAAGCATCGTGCGGAAATACAGGGGGCAATGATGTGCTCCTTCTTCGTCAGTTTGTCAATAGCCTGACTGGTGTCGCTTTTGACTGGTATGCGAGTATACCAGATGGGTCCGTCATTACCTTTGTCCAAATGGAGTCTCTGTTTCGGCAAAAGTTCATGAGTGTCAGTGATAAAATCTCCATTGCCGACCTTGTAAGGACCAAGCCGGGGAAGAATGAAAGCAACACCGACTTTATCGCCTGATGGCGTAATCTCACGGTCAAGTGCGAACCGCCGCTGGAGCAGGACCAGTCCGTCAGCCTTCTCATTGGGAACCTCAGCAATTGGATGGTCCCATTCTTGTGTACAGCAGGTCTCAAGACGTTTCAAGAGCTAACCAAGAAAGTCCAAATGCCGGAATGCTCGAAGCAAGAGTCTACCCCGGACTCTCAGAAAGACAAAACTTGGAAAAACAAGCGGGACGACAACCGTAGAAGCGGGAGTTCCAGCAGTACCAATGTGTTCAATGCGCCCGACAATGAAGAAAAGCGAAGGGCGGGCAAATCCAAAACTAACCGGTCTCGAAAGCCAGTGCTGGGAGGAGAAAAGAACAAGGTTTACTCTTCCAGGAGGGACAAGGTCCGCAAGATATTTAAAGATGCCTTGAACAACGGTCTACAATTGCTGGAGTCGAAAAGACCCCAAGAAGCAAAAATGACCGACAATCCCCTGTATTGCCCGTATCACCGAGTAGTGAGCCATGTGATCGAGAATTGCTATATCTTCAAGGACTGGGTTGAGAAGCAGTATAGAGCTGGAGAGATCGAGCTGTCCAAAAGTGTGTTGGTGAACAATCAAGTTGCAACCACCAACTTTATACAGACAAAAACTGAAGCCTTCTAGGAGCAGACAGCCGAACCCGCTACCCTGAGAGATGAAACTGACCCACCGCAGCCTCCATGGAGTACGCACATATCTAATAAGATGACGAAGATGATAAAGCTACTTCGGAAAGAGCCCAGGACGGAATGGGAAGGGCAGAAAAAGCCTACCATGCCAGCTGCCAATGCGGCTCCATTAGGCTCAAAGTCCAAAAAGCTCAAGAAGAAGAAAAGTGTAACTCGGCGCGAAAAAGAGTCTGCAGGGAGATCGACCATTCAAAAATTTATCGATTCTCTCGAAGAATATGAACAGAAGGAAAGAACTCTGATTCAATTGAAGGAGTTCCTCCCTGTACAAGCGGCTGAAATTCTGGAGGAGTTAGAAGAAGACTCCAATGAAGAGATCCCAGTGGTGACCTGCTACGCCATCCATCTTGGCAGCGACTCTGAGGAGGAGCTCTGTTTTCCCGAAGAGGACGAGGAGCTCGCCACAAAGGCCAACCAAATCCAGCTCAGAAGCGGCAGGGCTCTACCGCCAAATCAGGATTACGCCCCAAAAGGGAAGGAAAAACAAGTCGCTGATGAAGAAGATGGCAGAGAACTTGCTCATGAAGATTCGAGTCCTTCCTCAGTAGACTATAATGTCTTGGCTCACCTCCGAAAGCTTCCGTCTCACCTTAGCATCTATGATGCCTTGGTTCTATCTCAAGAGCTTAGAGATGTTCTCATTCATGCTCTACAAAACCCTGAGCGGTATCAGGCTCGCTTTACGGAAATTAATATGAAAGAAGCGCAGTACACTTGGAAAGCCGCCGCAGTCACGTTTAAGGATGAAGACTTGCTACTGGGAACGGCTGAGCATAATCGACCGCTTTACGTGACCAGGTATAGCGACGGAGATCGGATTAATCGCATATTGATTGATCCGGGGTCCTCAGTGAACATCATGAACTTGCGGATACTGAAGAGTTTGTCAATGGACGTCCGACACCTGTCAAGGGAAAGGATTGTCATTCAAGGCTTCAATCAAAACTGCCAGTAAGTTCTGGGGTCCATAGCTCTGCCAATCAAATTTGGGGATCTGCAGACCGAAGCTAAGATATACGTGATCGACGCTGACACGTCATATAAAATTCTCTTGGGAAGGCCGTGGCTCCACGATTACGGCATCATTCTGTCAACTCTCCATCAATTCATGAAGTATACTAAAAATGGCGAAGAAAGACGAATTGACGGAGACATCCAGCCGTTCAGTGTACATGAAGTCCGATATGAAGATTCTCGGTACTTCATGAACCACCAAAATGCTAAGCCACAACTGACAGAGGATAGACCGGCCCCAAGACTCAAAAGCAAATCTGCGCCGGTTGTCACTTTCAAAAGCAAAAACGCCCAAGTGCGCCCGCGTTTCGGTAGCGACACTGATGAGTCCGATGCTGGAAGTCCGTCCTTCCGTAAAACTCACCCTCATTTCGGTAGCGATACGGACGAATCTGTTACTGAAGCCCCATCTAGCAGCAAAGTCCGCCCTCATCTTGGCAGTGACACTGAAGAGTCGGAAGAAGAGGACTTGCCTTGCAATAGCTGCGCAGATTGGACCCCCATGCAACAAGAGAAACTACGAGAGACTTTCGAAATTACGGAAGGGTCCCTAGCTGTCACAAGGGTGCCGGAGCAGATGTGCAAAGAGCTCGATGCATTGTCAGTCTCTACCGTGGACCAGTTGAAAACTTTCTACGTTCCCGGAGGGAAAAATGGACAGAAGGGCATCCTGTTTTATGGGTCAAATCCTGTTGTGCACCCGGACGATTTGTCTGTCGCATGCCTTCCCTATGAGAGGGGCATAAGAGTCGTCCTCAATCCCAGATACTATGCACCCGAGATGTAGGAATATTTCAAAAGGTGCGGATACCAGCTATTTCAAACGGAGTCCGAAGCAAATTTTTACAAAAGGCTATGGCATCCACCTCAGGTCCGAGCACTTATCGATGGACGAATTCCAGATAGGCGGGGTGTAGGTTTCATCCAGCCGGATTCTAAGGCATGCTACATGATCCATATTGGGGAAGCCAGCGAAGAGTCAAATGATGAAGACGAACTAGCCGAGATAGAAGAAGCTCCTCAAGAGCTCGAAGATGGCGGACAAGCAACCTTTGATGAGCTAACCGAGATTGACTTAGGAACGCCCGATAATCCAAGGCCGACCTACATCAGCTCACTCTTGTCGGAGAAAATGAAAGAGCAGATAATTGCCCTTTTGCATGAGTTCGTCGACTGCTTCGTGTGGACATATAAAGAAATGCCTGGCCTTTCCCCTGAAGTGGCCGTGCATAAGCTGGCTATATCTCCCGATGCTAAGCCAGTCAAACAAGTTCCTCGAAGAATGAGAAGGGAACTAGAAGAAAAGGTCATCGAGGAAACCAAGAAGCTCATCGATGCCGGCTTCATCAGGGAAGAGAAATATGCGGACTGGATCGCATGCATAGTCCCAGTGAAGAATAAAAATGGGCAGATCCGAGTTTGTGTCGATTTTAGGGACCTTAACAAGGCATGTCCTAAAGACGACTTCCCACTACCGGTCTTGGAAATGATGGTCGATGACACCTCAAATTACGAGTTTTTCACCTTTATGGATGGCTCGTCTGGATATAATCAGATCAAAATGTCGCCTGAGGATGAGAAACACACAACATTCCGAATCCCGATCGGAATATACTGCTACAAGGTGATGCCGTTCGGACTGAAGAACGCAGATGCTACGTACCAAAGGGCAATGACCAATATCTTTAATGACCTAATTCATAAAGTCGTCGAATGTTATGTTGATGATCTGGTCGTCAAGACTAAAACCAAGGCCGATCATATCCAAGATCTTAGAACCGTTCTTACCAGACCGAGGGAATACGATCTGAAGATGAATCCTCTGAAGTGCGCTTTTGGCGTGTCATCGGGAAAATTCCTGGGCTTTATAGTCCGGCATAGAGTGATCGAAGTTGATCCAACAAAGATAAAGGCCATCATGGAGATTCCCCCTCCAAAGAGTCTGACGCAGCTGAGATCATTTCAAGGCAAGCTCGCTTATATACAGAGGTTTCTCTCAAATTTATCGGGAAGATGTAGGCCCTTCTCAAAGCTCATGAAGAAAGGAACTCCTTTTGTCTGGGATGCCGAATGTCAAGCAGCGTTCGAAAGCATCAAACAATACTTGATGCACCCTCCAGTGCTGGCCGCTCCCATTCCAAATAAACCACTGATTCTCTACACTGCCGTGCTAGACGAGTCACTCGGTGTGCTCCTTGCCCATAATAACGAGGAGGGAAAAGAAAATGCCCTCTACTACCTCAGTCGAACTCTAGTCGGGGCGGAACACAACTATTCCCCAATCGAAAAGCAATGCCTGGCTCTGATATTTGCTGTGAAGAAGCTGAGGCACTATCTGCTCGCTCATCGGGTTATGCTGATCTTCAAGGTCGATCCGCTCAAACACTTGATGACCAAAGCAAGCCTAGCCGGAAGAATGGTAAGATGGGCTGTCATGCTACTTGAATTTGACATAGTTTATACTCCTCAGAAAGTAGTGAAAGGGCAAGCCCTTGCAGACTTCCTCGCCGCTCATCCTATACCAGAAGGGTCGCCTCTAAATTGTAAGCTACCCGACGAACAAGTGCTGCACCTCGAGAAAGATGAGCCATATTAGGAGTTCTACTTCGATGGAGCCTCATCAATAAGGATCTCCAGTAAATCAAGCGTCCCAGAAATAAAAGCAGGGATAGGATTGGTGTTCATCACGCCATCAATGGGAACCCTACGGCGTTCTTTCGCTCTCACCGAGCCTCGAACAAACAATGAAGCTGAGTATGAAGCTCTGATAGCCAGTCTGGAGCTTGCCATAGAAATGGAAATCCTTCGGCTACGGGTTTACGGTGACTCCTAGCTTGTAGTCAACCAAGTAACTGGCGACTATAAGATATACAAACCCGAGTTAGCTCGGTACAGAGGCCGAGTGGTGGAACTCATGAAACGGTTCACTCACATTGAACTAATGAGAGTCCCTAGAGCGTTGAACGGAAAAGCCGACATACTCGCTCGCTTAGCCAAAGAACTGGCTGATACTGACATGGAGGAAATTCTGATCACAGTCAGGAGCCGGCAAATTCTACCCCATGTCTCTCTACGAGAAGAGGAAAGCGCGGAACATAAGAGCAGTCCCGCCGAAGAAGCTTCGATCATTCAAGACGAGCCCGATTGGAGAGAACCCTTCATAGAGTACTTCCGATACGACAAGCTGCCCGAAGGAAGGTCTGCGAAAGGTTTAGCTGAAGAAGAGAGCTCTCCGATACATGTTTGTAAATGACATGCTATACCGCAGGTCATATGACCAACTCTGGCTCAGGTGCCTGCCATCGGCCGAAGCCCAAGAAGTTATGAAAGAAGTTCACTCAGGCGTCTGCAGGGCTAACCAGTCCGGCCCCAAAATGTGGCTTCAGATCAAACGGCTTGGGTATTACTGGCCCACCATGATACGGGATTGTGGAAAGCATGCAAAGAAATGTTATATCTGCCAAATTCACGGCGATTTCATTCACAAGCATCCCAATCCGTTGCATCCTACGGTGGTGTCGTGGTCCTTCGAAGTTTGGGGCACCGACATAGTTGGTCCAATTGATCCTCCGTCATCCAAAGGCCACCGGTTCATACTGGCTGCAACAGACTACTTCTCCAGATGGGCTGAAGCTGTCCCGCTAAAAGAAATCAAGACAGAAGATATTCTGACATTCTTCCAGCATAATATTTTATACCGCTTCGGTACACCAAGAAGAATCATTTCTGACAACGGGCCTTCTTTCAAGAGCTTCAAAATCTCAAGGTTCGCTACTCAGCACAAGATAGACTGGAGATATTCCTCCATCTATAATCCAAGAGCAAATGGGCTAGCCGAAGCCTTCAATAAGACTCTATGCAAGCTCCTGAGGAAAAATGCTTCAGCCAACAAGAGAGACTGGAATCTCAAGCTTCACGAGGCGTTGTGGGCATATCGTACCCCGCACCGTACTCCAACTCAGTCTACTCCATACTCATTGCTCTTCGGAGTGGATGCAGTCCTCCCCCTCGAAGTCGAAGTTCCAAGCTTAAGAATGGCCGTTCAGCAAGAATTGACGGAGGAGGAAAACGTCCTCCTTCGGCTGGAAGAGCTCGACGCCCTCGAAGAAAATAGGCTCGCGGTGCAGCAAAATCTTGAGCTATACCGAGCCCAAATGTCACGGGCCTATGACAAGATAACCCGTCTCCGCGCTTTCAAGAAAGGCGAATTGGTGTTGGTCCTCAAAAGACCGATCATCCCCAATCGACATGCCAAGGGAAGATTCGAGCCAAACTGGGAAGGACCATACGTCATCGAGAAAGTGTTCGACGGAGGATCCTACCAACTAATAAGTGCCGAGGGGGAAAGGCCCATGCCACCCATCAATGGCCGATATCTCAAGAAATACTACGCGTGAATGCTCTAAGTCACAGGAGAATCGAGCACACAGGCCCTACGGTCCGGATCACACATCCTGCAAAACCGTATACAATCTACGGGCGTAAACGACCCTATCTTTCCCAAGTCCTGCCGGTGAGACTTCTTCTAAAGTCCCACCAGCGGCAAAAAAAAAAGGTATGTCCACAAGCAAAACGGGCACGGATGAAAACCCGAAAGGGCTCCGTGAGTAAAAACAGCAGGACTGCCGGCGAGTTTGTGAAAACCCGAAAGCGCGCAAACTCATGAAAAGTGATGAAATACACTCATAAAGTCCTCTCGACCTTGTGAGGAGAAAATCCCTGTGTGAGATCCTTACGACTCACAAAGGAGCAACACACTTAGGAATCCTCACGATTCCTAAGGAGAACATACACCTGCGAGATCCTCTCGACTCGTAGGAAGAAAATGCCTTTATGAGACCCTTACGACTCATAAAATTGAAAAGCCTTAGATGACAGGGACCCAAACCTGTCTCCTAAGCCATCGTTCCCCAAAGGGCAACGGCAAATGATGAGTCGCTCCTGGCGTTTCGCTTCAGTGTTAGCGGTGCTGATGCCAACCCCATAAAAAAAACCAAATCCCAAGTCCTCCCGGGGAAAATGATGAGTTGCTCCTGGCATTATTCCAGTGCAGCAATGCTGATGCCAAACAAGATCCAAATTCCAAGTCCCCAAGTGGCGAATGATGAGTCGCTCCTGGTACCATATTCCAGTGCAGCGATGCAGACGCCAACCAAATTCCAAACTCATACCCCAACGGCAAATGATGAATCGCTCCTGATACCATATTCCAGTGCAGCGATGCAGACGCCAACCAAATTCCAAACTCATACCCCAACGACGAATGATGAGTCGCTCCTGGTACCATATTCTAGTGTAGCGATGCAGACGCCAACCAAATTCCAACTCCCATACCCTAATGGCGAATGATGAGTCACTCCTGGTACCATATTCCAGTGCAGCGATGCAGACGCGAACAAAATCTCGAAATTTTTTCGGCTTTACGGTCTGGATCATACGTCCTGCAAAACCGTATACAATCCACGGGCGTAAAACAATCTCAATCTCTCCTAAGTCCTGCCGGTAAGACTACTTCTAAAGTCCCACCAGCTCTAAAAAAAACGGTTTGTCCACAAGCAAACGGGCACGGATGAGAACCCGAAAGGGCTCCATGAGTAAAAACAGCAGGAATGCCGGCGAGTTTGTGAAAACCCTAAAGGGCGCAAACTCGTGAAAAGGAGATGAAATGCACTCTCAAAGTCCTCTCGATTTTGAAAGAAGAAAATTCCCGCGTAAGATCCTTACGACTCACAAAGGAGCAACACACTTAGGAGTCCCCACGACTCCTAAGGAGAAAATACACCTACGAGATCGTTTCGACTCGTAGGGAGAAAATGCTTTTATGGGACCCTTACGGCCCATAAAATTGAAAAGCCTTAGGTGATAGGGATCTAAACCTGCCTCCTATGCCATCAATTCCTAAATCCTCTCGGGGCAAATGATGAGTTGCTCCTGGCATTATTCCGGTGCAGCAATGCAGATGCCAAACAAAAAAACCAATCCCCAAATCCTCTCAAATACAGATGATGATTCGCTCCTGGTACCATATTCCGGTGTAGTGGTGCTGATGTCAATCCAAATCACATCAAATCAGTAAAACAACCAATGACCTCCCTGGTAGAATCAAATTCCACCTCGGAAATAAGTCAACTTCATCCCTGACACCGCAAGAAGCGGAGCAAGTCAAATCCAGAACCGACCGTCCACGTCGCTAAAAGGGCAGCACCGACTGTCCAAGTCGCAAAAAGGGTAGAACCGACCGTCCACGTCGCTAAAAGGGCAGCACCGACCGTCCAAGTCGCAAAAAGGGCAGGACCGACCGTCCATATAGTAAAAAGGACAGTATCGACCGTCCAAGTAGCTAAAAGGGCAGCACCGACCATCCAAGTCGCAAAAAGGGCAGAATCGACCGTCCAAGTCGCTAAAAGGGCAGCATCGACCGTCCAAGTCGCTAAAAGGGCAGCACCGACCGTCCACTTCTCTAAAAGGGTAACACCGACCGTCCAAGTCGCAAAAAGGGCAGAACCGACCGTCCACGTCGCTAAAAGGGCAGTACCGACCGTCCAAGTCGCAAAAAGGGCAGGACCGACCGTCCACGTCGCAAAAAGGGCGGCACCGACCTTCCAAGTCGGTAAAAGGGCAGCACCGACCGTCCAAGTCGCAAAAAGGGCAGAACCGACCGTCCACGTCGCAAAAAGGGCAGAACCGACCGTCCACGTCGCAAAAAGGGTAGCATTGATCGTCCAAGTCGCTAAAAGGGCAGCACCGACCGTCTAAGTCACAAAAAGGGCAGAACCGACCATCCACGTCGTAAAAAGGGCAGCATCGACCGTCTAAGTCGCAAAAAGGGCAGCATCGACCGTCCACGTTGTTAAAAGGGCAGCATCGAACGTCCAAGTCGCTAAAAGGGCAGAATCGACCGTCCACGTCGCAAAAAGGGCAGTATCGACCGTCTAAGTCGCTAAAAGGCAGCATCGACCGTCCAAGTCGCAAAAAGGGCAGAATCAACCGTTCATGTCGTAAAAAGGGCAGTGCCAGCTTCCCAAAAACGGGAACCAAATCAAGTCGCCTCCACGTGAAAGAAGATCCATCAATTCTATGCACACGACCCACATGTGTGGTGTGCATTTATTGATGGGGGGCAATTTGTTGGGGTAAAATTTACATCCCGGTTGACCAAATCAAAATCAAAGTCAACCCCAAACCAAGTGGGCCCAAGCCCAGATCAAGTGGGCCCATACCCGGGTCGAGTCCAAACATGAAGCGGCCGGCCTCCCCCCATGCCAAGATAAAAATTTTGTAATAAATAATTTTATTGTATTTTATTTTACGAATGAATGTAAGAAAAATAGGTATAAAACCAAATTTTTGTAAAGCCCATGGCTTATGTGCAAAAAGAAATGGCACATGAGCCATAGGATAGGCAAAATGCCATTTTGTGAAGCCCAAGTGGCTATGTGTAAAATGTATAGCCTATAAAGGCAAAGATAATGAAATATCTCAACAACTTTTTTCTCTCCAAAAGAAAAATCTAGATCTGAGATCTTTCTCCTTCCTTAAGGTTCTAAAACCTTCTTTTTTCTTTTGAAATAAATCAAGAGTTTTACTCTTCCTTTTATAAAACTAAATAGTTTTCCACCACAAAACCCACAAAGGGGAACTTGGCTCTACCATTAGATCTCAAAAAGAAGAGATTTTTAAAATCTCACATCTCTTGATCTTCAAGATCCTGCCGACAGAGGAGGAAGAAGGAGACCCATCTGCAGAAACCCCACTTTGGGGAAGAACTAGGGCTCAAGGGAAGAAACCCTTCATCAGCTTCAAAATAGCTTAGGAGTTTAACTCCACTCTAATTTCCCTTTCGGGAGTTTCTGGGGCTAAAAGCCCCTTTTTCTTGCCGGCGCCCAAGCGCCTAGCGCTCGAGCGCCCACGTGCCGACACGTGGCGCGCTAGCGCTCGAGCGCCCAGCGCCCACGTGCCGACACGTGGCGCGCTAGCGCTCGAGCGCCAAGCGCCCTGCGCCCTGCGACGTGCCGACACGTGGTGCGCTAGCGCTCGAGCGCCCACGTGCCGACACGTGGTGTGCTAGCGCTCGAGCGCCCTGCGCTCAAGTGCCCAGCGCCCACGTGTCGAACACGTGGTGCTCTAGCGCCTAAGCACACAGTACCTAAGCGCACAGCGCTGGCCCCACGCGTCCTTTGGACGCTTTTTCTTCCTTTTTTTTATATGTATACATGTATATATATAGATACACACATACTCTACAACACTGTCCCTCCCAAAAAATTTTTTTGGGCCGGGGCGCTGCCCCGCACCCCGCAAAAGGGCTGCTAGCCCTCTTGACCCCCAGCCCGCTATCCGGGTAGCGGGACCCCCGTAAAAACTCTGCGTGGCTCCCGATATATCCAAACCCCCTCCAAAACAAAACATACGTACACTGCACATTGAGTACGCATGACCAGTTTAACCCGTTAATCAGAGGTTCTCTCACCCCAAAGGCGAGGGGTAATTAACGGCAGCTTAGTCCGCGGCTGCCGGAGATTCAGATCCCCATAATCAATAAACCCCCGCCTACCCTAGGCAGGAGGAATCTGTAGTACGCCTGACAAGCGCGCGCGTATTCCCATCTTAACGGGGTGACGAAAAACACCATACACTATGGTACCGAGGCAATGGTCCCAGCGGAGATCGGGCTCCCCGGTCACCGGGTCGAGCACTTCGACGACAAAGCGAACACCTCGGCCCTCCGGACTAATCTGGACGTGTTGTTAGAGAAACAGGACCAGGCTCAGATCAGAACTGCCGCTTACCAACAGCAAACAGCCCGCTACTACAACGTGCGAGTCAAGCGCCACTTCTTTAAAACCGGAGATTTAGTCCTAAGGCGGAACGAGTTCGTCGATCAAGGCAAGCTGCATAAGTTTTACCCAAAATGGGACGGTCCTTTCCTCGTCTCCAAGGTCTTGCCCGGCGGAGCCTATCGTTTACAAGACGTGAATGGTCGCAAATTTCCATGGCCTTACAACGCTGAGAAGCTCAAGCTGTACCTCTAAAAAGAATGTCTGTGAATGTATATTTCTTCTTTCACCAAAGCGATGTAAATTCTTATAAGTTCTTTTTACTTAAAAATAAGAAGGACACAATAGAGCATTGCAAAAAGGAGAAATTTATTCATTCAAAAGGTATTGTGGGCTCCTCAGCCTTACAAAAAAACTCTTACAACAGCGGGGGAAGGGGGTGCAAGAAACATTGCTCGTGGTACTCCGAGAAAATTTCCGCCAGCCGATCCCTTGCCGCCTCGGATCTCTACCTCTGATGCTGTCCGCGAACCCTCATAGCCACGGATGGGCCAGGAAGCTCCACGGGCAGGCACCCTTCGGCAAGATGGCTCAATTGGTAACACTCGAGAACGAGTGCCACGGATCGATCCCGCCGACTCTTCGAGATTAGGACGAGACGACATAACGATCTCAGCTGGTCAACCGCCTCATCCTTCAGTTATTCGGACAAGGGCTTGTGCAGCCCCGGCGATACCCTCCAGATCGAGTACATCAGTAGCCAGAGTAGGGGTGATGTCACGACCCGAAATGGCACGCGACTGGCACTTGAATCATTTGAAGTCTATAGGACCCAACCTAATTCAAGCAAGCCAAAAGCCCAGAAATCTAAACCATTTTTAATAAAAGAATGAAGGAAAACTTGTTTTAAACAAGTGGTTTTAAAAAAATAAATGGCATTAAACATTTAAAAGCAACATCATATTTTCCAAAAAAATTCGGCAGAGACTCCTTTGTAAATACAGGCCCCAAATTGTACAACACATGAAATACATATAAATGATGAATAAAGGCATCCCCAAGCGGGAGCTAGCTCTTCGCCAATTGGCGGAACAACTACGCAAGCAATATGATATATAACACCGATGGCCGAGGATCAAAACTCAGAAAGAAAATCAACATCCTCAAGAAAACCAGAGAAGAACTACAATAATACAAGCGCGCGACTCTAAGGTCGAAAAAATATACAACTGGTCTTCTAAGTCTATCAATTATACAAGTCTGGTTTGATGGAGTTTACTAGATACAACTGAAAATAAATAAAAGTACAACGATGATCACGATGCAAGGGAACCCACCTATCAAGCAATCACCCGAAAGGAAGCAGTGTGCCAGCAAACCGCAACGAAACATGTACTGCCAAACCTACAAGAAACTGTGGCACAACGGGGAGAGTTGCCAACTCGTGAGTAGAAAACATTACCGAGAAGAAATCGCGTGTATGACTTTCTCCAATATCATACAATAATATTTTCATAAAATATAATCTGAAAACATCTAATAATCTCAAAGGTAAATATCTAAACATAAGTATAATACCTAGTGCTCGTGTCAGTGCCTCAGGTTACAACATGTCAATATATGATGTACGAATGTATTAAGGATGAAAGTAAAATACATCTTGTATAAGAAAAATGTTTTCTTATCTCGGTGAGATTTTTATGTAAAAACCAAAGTATCATTAATGAAATCAACAGAGAGACCGTGTCAAATATCGACAAAAAATATATATCCCAATATCTCAATATCTCGGGCCCCGGCAATCCGGACTAGCCCATATCATCAAATCTCAATAGCTCGGGCTTCGGTAATCCAGACTGGCCCATATCATCAAATCTCAATACCTCGGGCTCCGGCAATCCGGACTGGTCCATATCATCAAATCTCAAGACTACGTCGGTATCGTTGGGATATCCGCCGCGTCACAATAACCGGTCGGTAGTACTCCCCTGCCTGGCTCAACGCCACCATCTGCGACCATCTTGTCCCGGGGTACCGCACCGGGTCCACCATGCACCCGTAGACAGGTCCTCCTCCTCCTCGAATTGAGTGTATGATACCGCTCAAGTGCCGAGAAAACTCATGGTGGACACCTCTCACATCATATCACGAGAAAACCGCAATCTCTATTATTAGAAATGAAAATGAGTTTATAAAATCCTTGTGATTTCTCCAAATCCAGAAATATCATGAAAAATCTGAAATCCCAAACTTGAGAGTAAATAAACAGTGAATTACCGGCATAAAACCCCATAATATTGTATGACAAATGAATATATACATGCATGAAGTGTCTAAGTAAGAAATGCAATATCAAAATAAGCATATGAAAGCAAACATACTAGTACTATATCGAAACTACCAGCTAGCAATTATACAAATGAAGTAATGTTTTCTGATGTGTACGTGACATGGAAATTACCGACGATGATGTGTGTGAGCCTGCAAGCAAGTGTATGTGGAGCATACGCATCATCGGTAATGGTGCCGGTGTCCTGACAACAGGGGTTCATAATAACTAAAGAAAACATAAGTATAAGCATGAAATGCAATAAGAACAACATGAATATATGGAAAAAGATGTAGTAACCGCAACATATAAGAATATACATCTATATATACGAGTCATATAGTTTTGGCATTTGAAATAGCATGAATTGGGGGTTTTAGAAAATAGGGGCGACGGTGTTTTCTAAGAAAAGGTACGTCCTTTGAAAAATGCGTAATATCTCTCGGGTTGTCTTTTGAAAATACTCAGGATTCGTTAGTTTCTGAAAATAAGTATGACTCGAGCCCAGTCTAACGTCTACCAAATAAACTACAGGACTAAACTAAGAGACTAGTCGAAAGGGTAAGAAAATCCACATATACTCCAAGTCGATATATCTAGTAGTCGGCGATCCCACCTCAATAAAGTCACGTACGGTAAAATATATAATACGACATTCTTGAATAAAGAGTATGGATCAATCATCATATTTATACCTCGTACGGTAAAATCCATCGTACGGCATCCCGGAAATCGGGGTACGGGTCGAATATCACATATACCTTATTATTATCATGGTATCATTATCAATATCATGAACCAGGGGTACTGATCTAAACTCTAGTACATTCTAATACCATCAACATATATCCGCGTGTGAATAAAAACACATCGCCCATCGATTCACTTTAATATCATATCGTATTTCATATCACAACCCAAAACACATAACCGATCTCGCGACATCATGCCCGATCACATCGACTCATCTCCAAGTATCATATACTATCCTCATCATTCGTGTGTGTGTGTACCAAAGCATCCACACGCACACACACACACACATACACATATATATACATACATATAACATATACACCCCAAACATATCACGTGTGTGCATGTATGTGTGTGTGAACCTTTACTTTAAGGTTTCGCAACTAAGAAACTAAACTAAAAGCACTTTTATCCAATTACGCTAAAACTTAACCCATGATCTCCTAAAGCCTTTCTTGCTAACTATACACGTCTCAAAATACACACATACACTGTAAATCCCCGTTTCCATATTAATAAAGGTTTCTTTTTCCCTGAATCCCAGTGGCTTCTTCTCTTTTTCCTTCATATTTTGAATTGGTTATTTAAGCTTAATATGTATATTTTTCCTTAACCCTAAAAGTCAAAACCCAGAATTTAAAACCAAAAACCAAAGCCGAATTAAAACCAAGGCTAAAATAAATTAAAACCATAAACTATACCTTCAGCCCATTCAAACTCTTTTAAAATAAATCCCTAAATGAAACAAAAAAAACCTAGCCGGCCCCTTACTATTTTCCTCAGCCCACTCGATTTTTTTTAAATAAATCCTTTTATAAAATCCCTCGGCCCAATCCCCTTCCTCAGCCCACTTCTTTTTAAGGAATTAATTGTTTTTAAACCGGCCCAAACCCCTTCGGCCCGCCTCCATACGACCCGACCCGACCCGCCACTGTTCATCTCCTCCTTTAAATCCCCAACGGTAACTTCCCCCTTTACCCGCTCGCGATCCCATTTCCCCACCGCGCCTCGCGCCCACCCTCCCGCCCCGCTCCTGCCGTTACACCCACGTTTTCAACTCTGTCTCCAACTCCTCTCATCACTCTCCCTCTCCAACTCATTCCTCATCTCTCTCTCTCTCGAAAACTCACGAACCCATCGCACTCGATTCCCTCCGACGACGGCAAACCTCTTCGTCGACCCCACCATTCTCCCTCGCTCACTTCTCTCCACCAACTGAGCTCCCTACACAACCACCTTCGCCTCCAGCCTTGCACACCCGACTCCCCTGCACACCCGACCCATTGCAACCGAGCTCGACCACCACCGGTACCCACGACACCGGCGATCTCCCCATCACGTCGTCGACCTCCACACCCTCTTCTCCTCGGCATCATCCCCATTACGACAGAACCCGAGCCACCACTCCTCTTCTCTCTCTCTTCAAAAATCCCATAACCCAAGTCTCAAACACCACTGCGGCCCATCGCCGGAGCGACGCCGTCCACCGTCGGCAACCCCAACACTTCTCAGGCGAACCACAGAGGACCCCCTAAACTTCCAGCGCGCGCAAGACGACTCCGGGAAACTCCGACGTAAAACCCGTGTTTCGAACTAAGCTCGCGAGAATCCGTTACACGGCGTACGTCACGCGTCCGTGACGCCACTGCTGCCGTACGACCCCGAGACGTTTCCAGGCAAGTGTTTACTTGTTTCATGCTAATATATTAGTGGTATAAACCTAAAATATCTAGTTTACGGATTTGCCGATTACCGATACATAACGTGACCTATGTGTTCGATGCTAATCTCCCATGAAAATGATTGTTTATTTTGACGGAAAATAATATTTTCTGTTGGCCCATAGGATGATAAATATAGTGTAGGAATCTCGCTGGAAAATACGATTGTTAGTGACAAAAATTGATACCCCAAACATGCCGTTAAAACTAATATTTTTCTCGTATCTGAAAATGAATAAAATCACCGTAAATTATATACATACTGGAATGATGCGCTTGAGGGCTTAAATCTAAGACGACTCGACGAACTTTAACCCTATGTAAAATTTCAATGATCTCTGTTCTGTAACCGTGATGATAATTAGATCGGAATGCGACTCTGGACTGCAGTCCAGAGCGTTTCAGATTATTGTGTACTGTCCAAAGACCTGCGTCACCGTGTTTTCTGAAGTCGTATGTTACGGAACCCTACAGTAGATTAAATATATTTCTGTTAGTTAAACAAAACTGGTGGTTCCATTCCGATTCATCGCCGTTTGCTATTTTAAACTGTATTTAAAAGGGCAGAACGTATAACTGTCCAGAACAGATTCTGAAATGACATATTGAGGTTAAACTGTGTATAACTTTCAACGTACAGATGCGATTGAGAATCCGTCTGTGGCGTTGAATACTTTATTGAAAACCCTAGATTTCATTCAACTGTAACATCACTAAATTCTGAGCCCAACTGAGTGCAATTCGTGTCGCGAAACGGACGTTCAGTTCTGAAACTGAATTTCCAGCCGCGAGTACTTAAAATGAAATAGCTATATCTTGAGAACCGGAATCACGATTGAATTGAAACAAATTTTGATGAATTGCTGACTGAGTATTCTATTTATCTTACTTGCATCATTTTGCTGAATTCTTAACATATTAATTTATGCAAATTAATTTAGTTAATGACATGCATGTTGATTCATAACATACAGAGTTTATTGATAGCATACAATACATATATCATACCCTTGCCATATACTCAGTGTTAGTGCGTGTGGACATTGCATTATCATGCGTGATAGATGTTGGTTTAGGAGTGACGAGTACACCAATGGAAAGTGAATATTCGTGACAGTGATTGATACAGTGAACAGTGATAAAACCGTGCCATTGGTATACTTGTACACAAATAGATCAATATCATAAATAGTGTAAACCTGAAGAAAAATGGGAAATCAAAGTGGAAAGAGTATCGTATTTAGCGGGACCGTGTTTAGAGGATGATCATTCGAACCGTAATACTGATACGTGTAGGATAGGATCTAGCGATCCGGCTGACAGGGTTATGTCCCGGGCATGTGGGCCGTTGTCTCGGGTATGTACGAGACTCCTGTTAAACATGATCCTCCTTCCACTATGTGATTTCAAACATGACTTAGAGACTGATAGGGGCACATAACATATTCTGCATCATATAGTGACACAGTGATTACTTGCATTGTTCCTACACTAGTATTACCTCATATACCTGTTTCATCTTATTATTATAATATTGTTATTGTGTCGCTCTGACGACCTGAGTATACATGCTCAGATTCCGCGGGAGGACCAGCACAGGAGACCTATCTACCCTTTGAGTTCACGGAGATATAGTTTGGTGTACCTTCTTTATTTACTGCTTTCCATAAAAGTGATCATGAGATTGATCTTGGTTAGTTATTGTTCTTATTATCTGTAATTTGTGAACAATGGAATTTTAATGTAATAAATTAGTGATGTGATTCCTTTAATACTGTGCTTTATTTACTGATTACCATATGATGCTAGAAGCCGAAGTGTGACTACGGCGGGATGATTCCTTGACCGTAGGAGCATGGCTGGTCTAGTCATCCCTCGTTTTCCGTATTTTGGGAAGCGGGGCGTGACATGGTTTAGTTGGTATCAGAGCCAGGTTTAGTATCAAGGGATAACATTAACTATGTTGTATTACGTTATTCTTGTTTCACTATTCTTGATTTCCATCCTTGAATCTGATCTTTTTCTTTTGAATCTTCCAGTGATATGACGTCCCCGAACGACCCCTCCTCGGACTCCAGCTCCCAGGACCGCACGGAAAGAATACTTAGTGCACTGACCACTCTTGCGGAAGCTCAGGAGAGAAAGACAGATTTACTCACTGAGGGACTCAGGGCGATTACCGCCGCAGGAGGACCCTCCGCACTTATTACCGCCCCCGAGGGCACTACTTCACCAGCTTATCAGGCTAGGACTGGTACCGTATCAGACTTCCGACGGTTACACCCAGCTGCATTCACAGGGCTAGTTGAACCCCTTGAGGCTGAGCAATGGCTGGTGAACATGGAGAATTTATTGACAGCCGCCAGGGTTCCAGAGGAAGACAGAGTGGACTTGATAAAGATTCAATTAGAAGACGAAACCCGTACGTGGTGGTCGGTGGAAGAAAGCAGACTTGATGAGCCGATTGAATGGAGCAAGTTTAAGGAGTGCTTCCTAGATCATTATTTCCCTCCCACAGCCAAGGCAGAAATAGAGGAAAGGTTTATTCTTTTGAAGCAGAATGGATGCCCAGTAGACGTATATGCGGCAGAGTTCAACCGTCTGAGCCGCTTTGCTCCATACATGGTCAAATCAGAGGCCACCAGGGCCAGACGCTTCCTTCACGGGTTAGATTTCGAGTTGCAGCAGTTGATTGTATCGTTGGATTTGCAGACTTTCGCACAGGTACTCAACGCGGCGAGAGTTCAGGAGCAATTGATTAACAAGTTCAGAAGACCCCCAGTCGTTCCGGCACGTACTCACGCGCCTTCTCGAGGAGCCATACCGGTTCACGGAGCAGGAACGACACAAATGAAGCGCCCGTTTGTACCACAGCATCGCCTCCAGAGACAGGGCGTAACTTGCGGCTATTGCGGTAGAGGAGGGCATACCCAGAAGGACTGTCGCCGTGCCAAGGGACAGTGTTTGATTTGCGGTTCCAGTCAGCACAGGATTAACAGTTGCCCTGAGCGAGCAGAGATACAGAGAGGTTCTGGACCGTCACAGCAGAGGCCGCAGGAGCAGAGGCAACCCTTTACAGGTCGCGGTCAGGGACGGGATTTCACCTTGACCGTCGAGCAGGCAGAAGCATCAGGAGACGTAGTTACAGGTACTCTACTCGTACATTCCTTGCAAGCTAGAGTACTATTTGATTCGGGAGCATCGCATTGTTTCTTGTCTGAGCATTTCACTAACACACACTCAATACCACATGAACCACTAACCAAGGGATGGGAATTCATACGGGTAATGGCATTATTATATCTAGTCGAGAATGTAGATTATGCCCGGTTGTAGTGTGTGGCAGGGAATTCTATGCGAATTTCCTTCTGATCGGGACTGGCAGTTACGACGCAATTCTCGGGATGGATTGGATGAGCACTTTCCATGCAGTTATCGATTGTCGTGCAAAGAAGGTGATCTTCCGCATCCCCAATCACCCAGAGTTTATTTTCGAGGGCGGAAGCGAATCTTTGGAGCGAGCTAAGTACAGAGCAAAGCCTAAGGAGCTGACAGCTATGGAGATTGATAAGAGCCCAGCCCCAGAAATTGTTCGGGACTTTCTAGACGTATTTCCTGAAGATCTACCAGGTCAACCACCTCCTCGAATCTTGGAGTTCTCAATCGATTTGATTCCAGGTACAGCCCCAGTATCCAGGGCCCCATACAGAATGGCACCAGTTGAGTTGGCGGAATTGAAGAAGCAGATTGAAGAACTATTGGAGAAGGGATTTATTCGGCCAAGCGCTTCACCGTGGGGTGCACCAGTCCTACTAGTAAAGAAGAAGGATGGATCGCTGCGAATGTGTATAGATTATCGAGAGCTGAACAAGGTCACAATAAAGAACAAGTACCCAATACCGCGCATTGACGACCTGTTCGATCAGCTAAGTGGAGCCAAGGTATTCTCAAAGTTGGACCTCCGTTCTGGATATCATCAAATCAGAGTAGCAGTCGAGGATGTATGCAAGATGGCTTTCAGGACCCGATACGGACATTACGAGTTCCTTGTGATGCCGTTCGGCGTTACCAATACCCCAGCAATATTCATGGATTTAATGAACAGGGTGTTCGCAAAATACTTGGACACATTCGTCGTTGTGTTTATCGACGCCATACTTGTCTACTCGAAGACCTGGGAAGAGCATGCTGAGCATTTGCGAACGGTCCTACAAATTCTTCGGGAAGAGAAACTGTATGCGAAGCTAAGCAAGTGTGAATTCTGGCTCGACAAAGTTCAGTTTTTCGGACATTGTTTCGGGCGAAGGCATCTCGGTGGACCCGGCAAAGATAGAATCTGTCAGAGATTGGCCAACGCCGAAGTCAGTGGCCGAGATCAGGAGCTTTCTGGGGTTGGCAGGTTATTATCGGAGATTCGTCCAAGATTTCTCAAGAATCGCGAAACCATTGACGAGGCTGACACGGAAGGACGTGCTGTTTACATGGACAGAGGAGTGCACTCAGGCATTCGACACACTAAAGCAGAAGTTAACCATGGCGCCTATTCTTACAGTACCAGATGATTCCGGTGGTTTGGTGATACACAGTGATGCCTCAGGGAAGGGTTTAGGCTGTGTTTTGATGCAGCACGGCCGAGTGGTTGCTTACGCCTCTCGACAACTGAGAAATCACGAGAAGAACTACCCCACACATGACTTGGAGTTAGCTGCGGTAGTTTTTGCATTGAAGATTTGGAGGCACTATCTTTTGGGTGAGAAAGTGGAGGTATACACGGATCATAAAAGTTTGAAATATGTATTCACTCAGAAGGAACTGAACATGAGGCAGCGCCGATGGCTAGAGCTAATGGCAGATTATGATTTAGACCTTCAGTATCACCCGGGGAAGGTCAATATTGTACCAGATGCGCTCAGTCGCAAACTAGCGGTCATGATGTTGACCAATCAGAGGAGCATTATTGAGGATTTCCAGAGACTTGCACTTGAGGTCGTTACGCCAAACGCACTCAGTCAATTTTGGCAACTACAGGTGCAATCTTCCCTGGTGGATCGCATCAAGATTGCACAAGCGGATGATCCCCGATTGCAAAAGTTCAGGGAGCAAGTGGAAGCTGGACTGAGAACGGATTTGATTATACATGAAGATGGCTCTCTGAGATTCGGTAGCAGACTCTGCGTACCTAAAGGAGATGTTCGAGAAGAAGTTTTGGCTGAAGCACACAGTTCAGCTTATTCTGTGCATCCAGGAGGTATAAAAATGTATCAGGACCTAAAGCAGCACTTTTGGTGGAACGGAATGAAGTAGGAAATTGCGAGGTTCGTATCCAGGTGCTTGGTATGTCAGCAGGTGAAGGCGGAACATCAGAGGACAGCAGGATTGTTACAACCATTGCCGATACCTGAATGGAAGTGGGAGCACATTACTATGGATTTTGTGACGGCCTTACCACGGAGCTCTAGAGGCAATAACGCTATTTGGGTTATCGTCGATCGCCTCACAAAAGCTGCACACTTCCTACCTTTCCGAGTGGGACAGTCGACAGAATCACTGGCAGAAAGATATATGCAGGAGATTGTGCGACTTCACGGTGTTCCAGTCAGCATTGTGTCAGACCGGGATACGAGATTCTTGTCGCACTTTTGGAAGAGCTTACAGGAGAGTTTGGGAACCCGCCTTAAATTCAGCACAGTTTATCACCCACAGACGGATGGACAATCCGAGCGTACGATTCAGACGCTCGAGGATATGTTGAAAGCCTGTATGTTGGACTTTCAGGGTTCCTGGGAGGACCATCTGCACCTAGTCGAGTTCTCTTACAACAATAGTTATCAGGCTAGTATTCAGATGGCTCCTTTTGAAGCACTATATGGGCGGAAGTGTCGATCCCCAGTATGTTGGGATGATGTGGGAGAACGAAGACTACTGGGCCCCGAACTCATTGTGCAGACAGTCGACAAAGTCCAAATGATCAGGCAACGCATTAAGACGGCTCAGGATCAACAGAAGAGTTGGGCAGATACCAGCAGAAGGGCACTAGAATTCGAAGTCGGAGATCATGTGTTCTTGAAGATTTCCCCTACTCGTGGAGTTATCAGGTTCGGAGGTCGGGGAAAGCTTAGTCCCCGCTTTATAGGACCTTTTGAGGTGCTAGAGCGAATAGGAGAGGTGGCCTATCGACTCGCCTTGCCTCCATCGCTAGTTGGTGTGCACAATACCTTCCACGTGTCACAGTTGCAGCGTTATGTTTGGGATGAGAGCCATGTCCTGGACCATTCAGAGCTAGTTTTGGGTACCGACTTATCGTACGAGGAGCAGCCTACTACCATCCTCGACCGCAGAGAGAAAGTGCTGAAGAATAAGATCATTCCTTTAGTTCGAGTGTCTTGGGGCGGTCGTTCCCCAGGAGAATCCACCTGGGAGCGGGAGGAAGATATCCGTGATCATTATCCACATCTCTTTGTTTAGTACATTGTATTCTTGCATCCTTGTCAAATTTCGAGGACGAAATTTTGTTAAGCGGGGTATGATGTAAATCCCCGTTTCCATATTAATAAAGGTTTCTTTTTCCCTGAATCCCAGTGGCTTCTTCTCTTTTTCCTTCATATTTTGAATTGGTTATTTAAGCTTAATATGTATATTTTTCCTTAACCCTAAAAGTCAAAACCCAGAATTTAAAACCAAAAACCAAAGCCGAATTAAAACCAAGGCTAAAATAAATTAAAACCATAAACTATATCTTCAGCCCATTCAAACTCTTTTAAAATAAATCCCTAAATGAAACAAAAAAAACCTAGCCGGCCCCTTACTATTTTCCCCAGCCCACTCGATTTTTTTTAAATAAATCCTTTTATAAAATCCCTCGGCCCAATCCCCTTCCTCAGCCCACTTCTTTTTAAGGAATTAATTGTTTTTAAACCGGCCCAAACCCCTTCGGCCCGCCTCCATACGACCCGACCCGACCCGCCACTGTTCATCTCCTCCTTTAAATCCCCAACGGTAACTTCCCCCTTTACCCGCTCGCGATCCCATTTCCCCGCCGCGCCTCGTGCCCACGCTCCCGCCCCGCTCCTGCCGTTACACCCACGTTTTCAACTCCGTCTCCAACTCCTCTCATCACTCTCCCTCTCCAACTCATTCCTCATCTCTCTCTCTCTCTCGAAAACTCGAACCCACCGCACTCGATTCCCTTCGACGACGGCAAACCTCCTCGTCGACCCCACCATTCTCCCTCGCTCACTTCTCTCCACCAACTGAACTCCCTACACAACTACCTTCGCCTCCAGCCTTGCACACCCGACTCCCCTGCACACCCGACCCATTGCAACCGAGCTCGACCACCACTGGTACCCACGACACCGGCGATCTCCCCATCACGTCGTCGACCTCCACACCCTCTTCTCCTCGGCATCATCCCCATTACGACAGAACCCGAGCCACCACTCCTCTTCTCTCTCTCTTCAAAAATCCCATAACCCAAGTCTCAAACACCACCGCGGCCCATCGCCGGAGCGACGCCGTCGACCGTCGGCAACCCCAACACTTCTCAGGCGAACCACAGAGCACCCCCTAAGCTTCCAGCGCGCGCAAGACGACTCCGGGAAACTCCGACGTAAAACCCGTGTTTCGAACTAAGCTCGCGAGAATCCGTTACACGGCGTACGTCACGCGTCCGTGACGCCAGTGCTGCCGTACAATCCCGAGACGTTTCCAGGCAAGTGTTTACTTGCTTCATGCTAATATATTAGTGGTATAAACCTAAAATATCTAGTTTACGGATTTGCCGATTACCGATACATAACGTGACCTATATGTTCGATGCTAATCTCCCATGAAAATAATTGTTTATTTTGACGGAAACTAATATTTTCTGTTGGCCCATAGGATGATAAATATATTGTAGGAATCTCGCTGGAAAATACGATTGTTAGTGACAAAAATTGATACCCCAAACATGCCGTTAAAACTAATATTTTTCTCGTATCTGAAAATGAATAAAATCACCGTAAATTATATACATACTGGAATGATGCGCTCGAGGGATTAAATCGAAGCCGACTCGACGAACTTTAACCCTATGTAAAATTTCAATGATCTCTGTTCTGTAACCGTGATGATAATTAGATCGGAATGCGACTCTGGACTGCAGTCCAGAGCGTTTCAGATTATTGTGTACTGTCCAAAGACCTGCGTCACCGTGTTTTCTGAAGTCGTATGTTACGGAACCCTGCAGTAGATTAAATATATTTCTGTTAGTTAAACAAAACTGGTGGTTCCATTCCGATTCATCGCCGTTTGCTATTTTAAACTGTATTTAAAAGGGCAGAACGTATAACTGTCCAGAACAGATTCTGAAATGACATATTGAGGTTAAACTGTTTATAACTTTCAACGTACAGATGCGATTGAGGATCCGTCTGTGGCGTTGAATACTTTATTGAAAACCCTAGATTTCATTCAACTGCAACATCACTAAATTCTGAGCCCAACTGAGTGCAATTCGTGTCGCGAAACGGACGTTCAGTTCTGAAACTGAATTTCCAGCCGCGAGTACTTAAAATGAAATAGCTATATCTTGAGAACCGGAATCCCGATTGAATTGAAACAAATTTTGATGAATTTCTGACCGAGTGTTCTATTTATCTTACTTGCATCATTTTGCTGAATTCTTAACATATTAATTTATGCAAATTAATTTAGTTAATGACATGCATGTTGATTCATAACATACAGAGTTTATTGATAGCATACAATACATATATCATACCCTTGCCATATACTCAGTGTTAGTGCGTGTGGACATTGCATTATCGTGCGTGATAGATGTTGGTTTAGGAGTGATGAGTACACCAATGGAAAGTGAATATTCGTGACAGTGATTGATACAGTGAACAGTGATAAAACCGTGCCATTGGTATACTTATACACAAATAGATCAATATCATAAATAGTGTAAACCTGCGGAAAAAGGGGAAATCAAAGTGGAAAGATTATCGTATTTAGCGGAACCGTGTTTAGAGGATGATCATTCGAACCGTGATACTGATACGTGTAGGATAGGATCTAGCGATCCGGCTGACAGGGTTATGTCCCGGGCATGTGGGCCGTTGTCTCGGGTATGTACGAGACTCCTGTTAAATATGATCCTCCTTCCACTATGTGATTTCAAATATGACTTAGAGACTGATAGGGGCACATAACATATTCTGCATCATATAGTGATACAGTGATTACTTGCATTGTTCCTACACTAGTATTACCTCATATACCTGTTTCTTCTTCTTATTATAATATTGTTATTGTGTCGCTCTGACGACCTGAGTATGCATGCTCAGATTTCGCGGGAGGACCAGCACAGGAGACGGATCTACCCTTTGAGTTCACGGAGATATAGTTTGGTGTACCTTCTTCATTTACTGCTTTCCATAAAAGTGATCGTGAGATTGATCTTGGTTAGTTATTGTTCTTATTATCTGTAATTTGTGAACAATGGAATTTTAATGTAATAAATTAGTGATGTGATTCCTTTAATACTGTGCTTTATTTACTGATTACCATATGATGCTAGAAGCCGAAGTGTGACTACGGCGGGATGATTCCTTGACCGTAGGAGCATGGCTGGTCTAGTCATCCCTCGTTTTCCGTATTTTGGGAAGCGGGGCGTGACACACACACACACACACATAGTATTCGCATGCTATACTACGAAACTGCGGGGTTGCTATACGCCATCCACCCGATTTCCTCCGTAGATATACATCTACTCACCTTGATCTTTGCTTGCCGAAGTCGATGTCACCATGCATCTCCTTGTTATTCGAAATCCACGTGAGGGTGCCTACATATATAAACATATAGTATCGTAAACAGAAATCGTGCACGAAAACCAAGACGGCACACGAATCACACATAGGTTAAAACCTTTGGTCTACGCATGCAAAAGAACCAAATAACTCTCGACATCGACGTACAAACGCCAATCGATCGAGACAAAACACATTATCCAAAGTTCAAGTCGTTTAAAAGTCACAAAACAAAACAACAACTCAAGAAAATGGTTCCAGATTTTGGTTCAGGTAATATGGGGATAAACAAGCAGTACAAGGGGGATAGTATAAGTGGTATATGAGCTACTGAGCCAATTCTAACACCTATCCCACACAGAAGGCCCGGCGACATTACCTTAAAATCCGACGAGCTCGGCCAAAGGAAGGAGTTGTGGTCTCGTCTTCTTATGGTGGTCTCTTAGTGGTCCATCTAGGTCTCTGGAGTTGCTAGTTTTTCTTATAAATGTCTCAGGTCACTCCAGATTCTCTGTAGGCACAAAATATTCACAAAACCGACATTTCAAATATCTAATCTCAAGTTTTGGTATTGTTTCTATTTTGGTCTATAAGATTAACACTACCGGGGTTTAAGGTCACTACAAAACCTCAATTGCCCTACCTCAATTCAAATCAAACCCTAATCTCAACTTGGAATTTTTAAAGGTCACTAAACCTCACTTAATCACTTCTAAACTAAAATAGAAATTAAAGTAAATGAATTACTACACTAATGGTGAAAGAATTAGCTCATTTGGCAACTCAAGAATTTTCTTGAGTTGCCCCAAGTGCTCAAAATCCTATCTTGCTTGATCCACCATGCTTGTAGTGAGCTTGTGCACATTTTTAATGAAGGGATAAAGGGTTTTCGAGTAGGATTTAAGGGTGTTGTGAGGAGGTAGAGGAGGTGGAGGAGAGGGCAGCCATGGGAGAGGAGAAAGAAGAAGAATGAAGGGAATGAAGAAAATGAGGCCATGATCAAAGACACCTCACCCCCTCTCTCTTTCTCTTGCCCATACCTCAAGCCATGCCACATATAAAATATCTCTCATTTTAAAAAAAAACCCTTTTTCTTTTATCCTTTTCTTTTCTTTAACAAATACAAGACCATGCATAATTAAGGATTTAAGCCAAGTTTTAAAAAATGTAACAAGTGTTTGAAATACGATATGGTGCATGTCACATGCACAAAACACAATCAATGCATAATTAAGTACTAATCGTGCTTAGTAATACTATCTTATATACAATTAATTGTATACTAAATTATAAAATTCCCAATCTTCATAAATTCTTTTAAAATCAATAATTCATATAAATTTTACAAATATTTCCCAATTTATCGGTATATAATTATACCATATTATTAAAGCCAATCTCCATACCTTAAAATATTCATAATATTTATTGCTTAAATTCTTTAACTTCCCAAAAATAATATTTTATTTTTCTGTAATGTTACAGTCTTCCCCCCTTAAATAAATTCGGTCCCCGAATTTAAATTTAATCTCCCCAAATACTAAAACATTTCGGTAAAATGATCAAGTCGTCGGAGCTCCGAAATCATACATACATAAAATATATCGTAGCGCAATACATGCGCATGAAAAAAACGAGTATATAACTCAAAATCAAAACTTCGTCAAGCATCACGCAATTATCGGAGTCATGGTGAAGATACCAATGTCAAGTCCAGTATGAAAACCAACATGATATATATCAAAACTATAATATGTACATAGTACGTATCGTTATAAACTCATCAAAACATCTGAAAAGAAATGCATGCCAACCCTTTTTCAAGTTGCTGTGCGACGCGCGTATCACGGCATAAGTAGTGGACGTTTATTGTAAGAAAGATAACTATATATATATATATATATATATATATATATATATATATATATATCCTTCATTTAACATACACGTCCCGCCATTTTGAAAATAATTTAGAAGAGTTTCCTTTGTAAAATATTTCGTGTCATCTCGGACACGTAGGTAAATACTGAGACTATAGCTCTTTTCTAGAAATCCCTTCGGTAACTATCGATGCGTGCAAAAACACCTAGGTACTGTTCTCAGAACAGTCCTTCTCAGTTACTAACCAAATAGCAATTATCATAAAAATGTACTGCTCAAAGGAAATCATACTCAATAGTATATGTAATAACGCCACGTGCATCTGGTGCGCACAGAAATCGAAATCAATTAATGTGCCATACATGTGCACAGAAACCCAATCTAAGTGCAACGGGTGTGCACGAAAACACCTGTCAAGAGCAATGGGTATGCCTGACAACAATATCAGGTGCATCTAATATGCACGAAGAATCCCGATTTAGTACATCTGGTGTGCACCAAAATCGAATCAAGTGCGCCAAGTATGCACAAGAATCCAACTCAAGTGTACAAGGTGCACGAAAACAAATATCGAACATCACAATTGAAATCGACGGTATACAACAAACCTCAATCCAAATCGGGTATACCGTGGTATATAATCTCACAACTACGTGCATCAGCGTGCACAAAATCGAATCAAGGTACTAAAAGTGCATGAAAACTACACCGAAGACACAAGTCAAATCACATACATACCATAGGCATGAAATCAAAATCAAACATCTCGAACGACATCAAATCGAAGTCGAGTGCAACTGGGGTGCAGAAAATTCCAATCATGCAAATAAATCGCCCAAAATACCGGAATCTAAAATGACGGACACGTGATATTCGAATCACCAAATCGCAAATCGTAAACACTGTCGTCGATGTGTCCTTCCTTCAAAGTCGAGAAGGTGTCGGTGCATCCAAAACTAGCAGAGCAAGATATCTACTTGCCTTCTGTTCATGGCCTGGCACCTTGTGCACTTAGGCTCTCGTCTCTCACCGCGGTTTGCCAGTTATATAACTTCTCGGCTCAACGGCCCAATATGGAAATGACGACGGAAACAGTTCTGCTCTGGCACTCCTCTAAAGATCTCTGACCAACTATCATGGTCACTTGTAACATATCTCGTCGATGATGCCGAACTCTGGCCTACTGGGTGTGCGTAATACGACCGATCCTGGGTCCAAGTCTTCTCGTGTAGTATTCCAGAAAGATTCTGTCGGGCCTCTCCCAAATCTCGTTTCTGCCGAACTGCCCGGAAGTTATCACCCTTTACTAAATGCATTTCTTGTTCCGGAATAGCTGCATACTCATTAGACTTCTTCTAAAAGATATATCCATATTCAACGTCTCTGCATGCATATCACATCTCTGATGTCAACGGAGTGGAATGTCATCTCATCAAGATCTCGTACGAACCTCATACTCCACTTTTCTCTAATGTGGACTGATTCGGACTTGTCTCTTCGTAGCTGTATGGACTGCGCTACAAACGGCCATACTCATATCTGGAGTCTCCCTTCTGAAACTATGAACTCGACAGCTCAATATCTGGTGGTAGGTATCTGGCCAACTACGCCCTCGGAAATTCTTCCAAATTATCGGAGTGATGCGCTTACACTCTTCCTCCCTCGATCGACTAACAACGTGCATGTGTGAAGTCTTTACTAGCTGAAATAAATCAATCTGATGATCTCGCATCAGGGTATGCAAACGAACCACATGTCCTAGTCATTCCTCCATGGGTGACTAGCGATCTTCTATTATATCCCTAAGTACAAACTCGTGCTGCAATAGCTTCAAACATCTGGGGCGATATCTTGTCAGTAGCAGCAACAACTGGCTCATTCACCCGCATGCTAAACAATGCCTCAATCTTCAAGAATGGACTATACATTAACGGTCATCACATTCTAGCCGGCCTCTAGCAGTGGCCCGATTCTCAGATGCTGATCTGAACGTTCGAGAAATCTTAGTAAAAACAATCCATCAAAACGCTCATGTCGCGAAAAACACAATAATGCGACATATCGATGCAATCGTGTGTCACCGGAATTACGCCCTGGTCAGCTCTCGTCCATGACGAGCTCGTACTGACCACCACTCTAGCCGCAGCTCTCTCTGCCCGTGCAACCGTGGTAACATAAACCATAAACCGATATCGATGAGAATAGATCATAAGATCGAATAGAATACGGTGCATAAGAATGAACATCCTAGGGCTTCTTAAGCGGAGCAGCGTATCGTAAGTATGCCGCGGAACATACACACAGTACGTCACTCTACTTAAGTCACCTACTCCATCAACCAAACTCAACCTATACGACGAATGCTCGGGTCTAATACCCCCTCGACCAAGTCTAAGTTCCGTAAGGTCAAGTCTAGGCTCCGAATATATATATATATATATATATATATATATATATATATATACGCCCTAGACTCTGCATAGTCAAACATAGACTCGAACCAAGGTTAAACCTAGCGCTCTAATACCAACTTTATCACAACCCGAAATGGCACGCGACTGGCACTTGAATCATGTGAAGTCTATAGGACCCCACCTAATTCAAGTAAGCAAAAAGCTCAGAAATCTAAACTATTTTTAATGAAAAGAGTGAAGGAAAACTTGTTTTAAAGTAAGTGGTTTTAACAAAATAAGTGGTATTAAACATTTAAAAGCAACATCATATTTTCCCGAAAAATGCGGCAGAGTCTCCTTTGTAAATACAGACCCCAAATAGGTACAACACATGAAATACATATAAATGATGAATAAAAGCATTCCCAAGCGGGAGCTAGCTCTTAGCCAATTGGCGGAACAACCACGCAAGCAATATAATACACAACGCCGGAGAGCGAGAATCAAAACTCAGAAAGAAAACCAATATCCTCAAGAAAACCAGAGAAAAACCACAATAATACAAGCGCGCGACTCTAAGGTCGAAAGAATATACAACTGGTCTTCTAAGTCTATCAATTATACAAGTCTGGTTTGATGGAGTTTATTAGATACAACTAAAAATAAATAAAAGTAAAACGGTGGTCACGATACAAGTGAACCCACCTACCAAGCAATCAACCGGAAGGAAGCAGTGTGTCAACAAGCCGCAACTGTACGGCCAAACCTGCAAGAAACCGTGGCACAACGGGGGTGAGTTACCAACTCGTGAGTAGAAAACATAACCGAGAAGAAATCGCATGTATGACTCTCTCCTAGGTCATACAATAATATCCTCATAAAATATAATCTGAAAACATCTAATAATGGTAAGGGTAAATTGTAGGATGTTTTTCGTCACCCCATTGAGATGGGAATACGCGCGCGCTTGTCAGGCGTACTACAGATTCCCTCTGCCTAGGGTAGGCTGGGGTTTAATGATTGTGGGGATCCGAATCTCCGGCAGCCGCGGACTAAGCTGCCGTTAATTACCCCTCGCCTTTGGAGCGAGGGAACCTCCGATTGACGGGTTAAACTGGTCATGCGAACTCAATGTGCAGTGTACGTGTGTGTTGATTTGGAAGGGGGGTTTGGATATATCGGGAGCCACGCAGAGTTTTTACGGGGGTCCCGCTACCCGGATAGCGAGCTGGGGGTCAAGGGGGCTGCTAGCCCCCTTGCGGGGTGCGGGGCAGCGCCCCGACCCAAATATTTTTTGAGGGGGACAGTGTTGTGGAGTGTGTGTGTATCTGTACATATATATACATGTATATATATAAAAAAAGGGAAAAAGCGCCCAAAGGACGTGTGGGGTCAGCGCCTTGAGCGCTGTGCGCTTAGGTGCTGTGCGCTTAGGCGCTAGCGCGCCACGTGTCGGCACGTGGCCGCTTTGCGCTTGAGCGCAGACGCGCCACATGTCGGCATGTGGGCGCTTTGTGCTTGAGCGCAGGGCGCTGGAGCGCAGGCGCGCCACGTGTCGGCACGTGGGCGCTTTGTGCTTGAGCGCAGGGCGCTGAAGTGCAGACGCGCCACATGTCGGCACGTGGGTGCTTTGCGCTTGAGCGCAGGCGCGCCACGTGTCGGCATATGGGCGCTTTACGCTTGAGCGCTGGGCGCTTGAGTGCAGGCGCGCCACGTGTCGGCGCGTGGGCGCTTTGCGCTTGAGCACAGGGCGCTGGTGAGAAAAAGAGGCTTTTAACCCCAGAAATTCTCGAAAGAGAAATCAGAGTGGAGTTAAACTCCTAAGATGTTTTGGGGTTGATGAAAGGGGTTCTTCTTCTTTCTCCTCTGGTTGCTGGATCTTGAAGATCAAGAGATATGAGATTTTTAAAAATCTCCATTTTTTGAGATCTAATGGAAGATCTAAGTTCCCCTTTATGGGTTTTGTGGTAAAAAACTATTTAGTTTTATAGAATGAAGAGTAAAACTCTTGATTTAATTCAAAAGAAAGAAGAAGGTTTTGGAATTTTGAAGAAGGAAAAAAGATCTCAGATCTAAAATTTTTTGGAGAGAGAAAAAAGTTGTGAGATATTTTCATTATCTTTGCCTTTATAGGCTATACACTTTACATATAGCCTCTTGGGCTTTACATAAATGGCATTTTGGCCATCCCATGGCTCATGTGCCAGTTCTTTTTTCACATAAGCCACAGGCTTACAAAAAATTGGCTTTATGCCCATTTTGCATACATTCATGCACAAAAATTACATAAAAATTATTTATTACATGATTTGGTTGTTGGCATGGGGGAGGCTGGCCGCTTCATGTTAGGGCTCGACCCGGGCATGAGCCCACTTGATCTGGGCTTGGGCCCACATGGCTTGGGGTTGACCATGACTTTGACTTGGTCAACCGGGGTGCAATTTTCGACTTCAACAAAGTGCCCCCCATCAATAAATGCACACCACATATGTGAGTTGTGTGCATGAAATTGATGGATCTTCATTCGCGTGGAGGCGACTTGCTTTGGTTCCCACTTTTTGGGATGCACTGCCCTTTTTACGACGTGGACGGTCGACGCTTGACGCGTCTCTGAGACAGAGTGTCCGTGGTAGATGTTTCCCTAGCCCGGGGTGATTTCGTTGACGTGCCCCAGGCACGGAGTGTCGCTAGTCGACGTTTCCCTGAGGCGGAGTATCGGCCGGTTGACGTGTCCCCGAGACGGAGTGTCTGCTTGATGTTTCCCCGAGACGGAGTGTCGCTGGTCGAAGTGTCCCCGGCGCGGAGTGTCTGCTTGACGTTTCCCCGGCACGGAGTGTCTGTTTGATGTTTCTCCGGCACGGAGTGTCGTTGTTGGACGTTTCCCTGATGCGGAGTGTCTGTGTTGGACGTTTCCCCGATGCAGAGTGTCACTGGTTGATGTGTCCCCGGCACGGAGTGTCAAATTGACGTTTCCCCGGCACAGAGTGTTGCTGGTTGACGTGTCCCCGAGACAGAGTGGCTGCTCGACGTTTCCTCATTACGGAGTGTCACTGTTGGACGTTTCCCTGATGCGGAGTGTCTGTGTTGGACGTTTCCCCGATACAGAGTGTCGCTTGTTGACGTGTCCCCGGCACGGAGTGTCTGCTTGACGTTTCCCCGTTATGAAGTGTCGTTGTCGTACGTTTCCCTGATGCAGAGTGTCTGTATTGGACGTTTCCCCGATGCAGAGTGTCGCTTGTTGACGTGTCCCCGGCACGGAGTGTCTGCTTGACATTTCCCCTGCATGGAGTGTCGCTGGTTGACGTGCCCCCGAGTCGGAGTGTCTGCTTGACGTTTCCCCGTTACAGAGTGTCGTTGTCGGACGTTTCCCTGATGCGGAGTGTCTGTGTTGGACGTTTCCCCGATGCAGAGTGTCGCTTGTTTGACGCAGAGGTCGATGTTGGAATTGGTTGGTTTGATTTATTTGATTTGAGTCGACATCAGCATCGCTACACTGGAATATAGTACCAAGAGCGAATCATCATTTGTCATGAGAGAATTTTGGGATTGGTATTTTTGTCAGCATCTGCATTGCTGCACTGGAAAAATGCCAGGAGCAACTCATCATTTGCCCCGGGAGGATTTGGGAATTGGTTTTTTTTCGACATCTGCATTGCTGCACTGGAATAATACCAGGAGCAACTCATCATTTGCCCCGGGAGGATTTGGGAATTGGTGGCTTAGGAGACAGGTTTAGATCCCTATCGCCTAAGGCTTTTCAATTTTATGGGTCGTAAGGGTCCCATAAAAGCATTTTCTCCCTACGAGTCGAAAGGATCTCGTAGGTGTATTTTCTTCTTAGGAGTCGTGGGGACTCCTAAGTGTGTTGCTCCTTTGTGAGTTGTAAGGATCTCACGCGGGAGCTTTCTCCTCACAAGGTCGAGAGGACTTTGCGAGTGCATTTCATCTTCTTTTTACGAGTTTTCGCCCTTTCGGGTTTTCACAAACTCGCCGGCAGTCCTGCTGTTTTTACTCACGGAGCCCTTTCGGGTTTTCATCCGTGCCCATTTTGCTTGTGGACATACCTTCTTTTTTCTTCTCTCCTTTTTTTTGAATCTTCCCCGCCGGTGGGACTTTGAATGTGGTCTCGCCGGTAGGACTTGGGAGAGATTGGGATCGTTTTAACGCCCGTGGATTGTATACGGTTTTGCAGGATGTATGATCCAGACCGTAGGGCTGGAAAAATTTTCGGGACTTTGTTGGCGTCTGCATCGCTGCACTAGAATATAGTACCAGGAGCGACTCATCATTCGCCGTTGGGGTATGAGATTTGGAATTTGGTTGGCGTCTGTATCGCTGCACTGGAATATGGTATCAGGAGCGACTCATCATTCGCCATTTGGAATTTGGTTGGCGTCTGCATCGCTGCACTGGAATATGGTACCAGGAGCGACTCATCATTCGCCACTTGGGGATTTGGAAAGCGATGGCTTAGAAAACAGGTTTAGATCCCTATCATCTAAGACTTTTCAATTTTATGGGCCGTGAGGGTCCCATAAAAGCATTTTCTCCCTACGAGTCGTAAGGATCCCGCAGGTGTATTTTCTCCTTAGGAGTCGTAAGGAATCCTAAGTGTGTTTTTTCTTTGTGAGTCGTAAGGATCCCACAAAAGTTTGTTCTCCTCAGGTATCGTGAGGACACATGAGCGGGTCTTCTCAATGGAGCATAATTCCAAAGGCGGAGACCAGCCGCGTAACTGGTGGTTGCGGTGGGGCATGGGTATGCTGAGAATTATTTGAGCCCGTGGATTTTATACTGCAGTCAATTTGGGGACTAGCCGTAGGGCCGGGAGAGTTTTGGGAATTTGAATTTTGTTGGCGTCTGCATCACTACACTGGAATATGGTACCAGAAGCGACTCATCATTCGCCTTTGTTTTGTTTGTTTGTTTGTTTGTTTGTTTTTTTATTTTGTTTTTGTCTTACCGCGATTGCTCTATCATTTCAGCTTTTATTATCGCGAAAATCGCGATTGCCCTATCATTTCGGCTATTTATTCGCGGTTGCCCCATCATTTCGGCTTTATTTTCATTTTTATTTTCGCTCGCTGATTTTTATTGCGAGTTGCCCCATCATTTCGGCTTTTCTTTATTTTTCTTTTTATTTACACATTTTTTTTACATTCCCAATTTAATGACTTAGAGGTCGATTGTTCCCAGATTAATGACGTGGTGGTCATGGGTTTTCTTATCCCAGCTCCTCGAACTTTGATCTTGGTGGGGTTGTGTTGCTGACCGTAGCTCTGTGGCTTGTCGGTACATTTGGCGACTGTGAGGCTTTCCCAAGTTTGTATTGGTTCTCCACCCAGTCTTTAAAAATATACCAGTTTTTAATGGTATGACCCACCATTCTATGGTATGCGCAGTATAATGGATTGCCAGTCATGTTCATCTCCTGTGGTCTCTTTGGAATAGGCAGTTGAAGACCGTTGTTCAAGGCATCCACGAATATTTCGCGGACTTTATCCCTCCTGAAGGAGTATACTTTCTTCTTTCTCTCTATTGGAGTAAGTGCCCTTACTGCTGCCGGACCCCGAGGACGATAAGTCTTTGGTTCGCCTAATGTCCGCTTACCACGTTCAGTGTACGTATCGGAGGGACTGGAGGCTGATCGCGTCCGTTTTTCACAAAGGTGTTCTGCTCTCGGGCTGGAAGGAGCATCGGTCGGCTGCTTCCGGATATCAATCCCCAGCTCATGAACCAAAATTTGATTTTGCTGTAATTGCAATCGGACAACTTGGGTCGTGAGGTCCGCCACGACATTTGCCAGCTTGTCGACTTTAGAATGGACCTTGGCCATCTTCTCATCCCTGTCCTGAAGCTGCCTTTGAAGCCATTGGAATAATACTTGTTCTATAGTTCCGAGTATGACAACGGGGTCATCCCTACCGACTGAACTTGACTCAGCATGAACCACGGGTTCCTTTGGCTCAATGGCCTGAGCGGGCTCTTCATCATTTAGATCGGGCCGATGTTGGATGGCAACAACCGCGTCCTCGTCATGGTTATAAGGCGTAGGAGGACTTGTTCCTCTGAGCTCCATCGTATAGACCGTATGGGTTGTGTACTCATCTATTGCCTCTTCATTGGCAATGTTGCTCGCTTGGCTCTTAGCTTGTTGCCTTGGTCTGCTCTTTTAGAGAAAGGCAAACGTCTGAGAGAACCAGGTCCCTGAAGGACTTCGGTCCCCGTTTGTATGAAATTGGCGGTCGCAGCTTGATTATTTGTTAGCACGCTAGGGGACAATGATATTTCTCCCGTCTTGTATTGTTTCTCGACCCAATCCTTGAAGATGCAGCAGTCTTCAATAGTGTGTCCCAGCACTCGGTGGTATGGGCAAAAGTTGGGATGATCGGTCCTGTTCGCTTCACTTAGCCTTTTTGGTTCTGGTAGCCGCAGGCCATTCTTCAGAGCATCTTTAAAAATTTTGTGGACCTTGTCCTTTCGGAATGAATAGACCTTATTTCTTCTTTCCTCCAAAGTTGGCTCTCGAGATTTGTTAGTTCTTGCTCCGTCCGCTCTCTGCTTATTTAGAGAATCGGTGCTGTTAGAACTTCCGCCTTTTTGGTTGTCGTCCCTCCAAGGTTTTGGTCTGTTTGTGAACTAAAGATCCTGACTGGACTCGGGCTTTGAGAGTTCCAACGTTTGGACCTTTTTGGTCAGCTCTTGGAATGTTTTAAGGCCTGCGGTGCACAGGAAAGGCTTCATCCAGTCCTTCAGATTTTCTATAAGAAGACTGACGGATTGGTCTTGCTCCAACGGCGGTTCGCATTTGACAGAGAGATTGCGCCATCGGACTATAAAATCCATGTTGCTTTCGTTGTTCTTTGGCTCCGTCCTTACGAGGTCGGCAATGGTGATTTTATCGCTGACACTCATGAACCTTTGCTTGAACATGGATTCTATTTGAGCGAACGTTGTGATCGAGTCATCTGGTATGCTTGCATACCAATCGAAAGCAACATCCGTCAAGCTATTAACAAGCTGATGGAGGAGGAGTGCATCATTGCCCCCAGTATTTGCGCATGATGCTTTAAATTGGGCAATGTGCCGGTTCGCATTTCCCGTCCCATCGAACCTTTCAAATTTGGGGACGACATAGTCAGTGGGAAACTCCACAAGATCGTACCGAGCAGGATATGGTCTCCCGCTACTGCTGGCATCCTTTTGCTCTCCGGCTTCGGCTACCAACGTTTTGACTTTGTTGGCAACCAAATCCATGATTTGATCTTGAGTTAGCGGGTTGTTGTCATCGGCCGCCAAGACATTTCCCGAGATAGGATGTGACTAGTCGTCATGCGGTCCGTCCGCCTTTGGATTTGAGGGAATAGGCGTCGGCTGCTTCGGGACACCGTTTCCTGGTTCATGAGAGCCCTGCGCCTGATTGGGCGGCTGAGAGGCAAGTTGGGCCGTGAGCTGTAGGACGACATTTGTCAAGTTGTCAATTTTTGAGTAGAGCTTGGCCATCTCCTTGTCTTTGTTTCTGAGCTGCTTTCGGAGCTCTTGAAGCAGCTCTTGCTCCGCTGTCCTGGGGCGGAAAGTCGGCTCTTCTTCGCTTTCCGAGCCCGACTCCTCATGGACCGAAGGGTCTTTCTGCCTATCATCCTCATCGAGAGGGTTTTCATCACCCAGCAGAAGCGGCTGTTCTTGGAAAGCGGCAACCACATTCAAGCCATATTGGATTTGAGATGTGGTGGCCCCATACTTGCTCTTACTGCGTGTGCCCACCATGTAGACAGTGTGGACCACATACCCAGCCATTTCCTCATCTTCGGCGGGGTAACCCTGTTCTTCGAACCTCATAAGGTTCAGCCTAGCAGGAGCCCTAGCCCTTTTTTTGGCTCTATACCTGAGCCTTTTCTGCCTTAGCTTCTCAGTTTTAAGGGCTTGGCGGGCATCCATTTCCTGGGAAGCCACCGTGAGTCGATTAGCGGGGAGCTTAGAGAAGATACCCAACCGAGCAGTTGTCAAGGACGCCGCTGGAGCTTGCCCGAGATGCCTTGTTGCTTTGTGGGTGTTGATGGCCTTGCTCCCAGCTGGTGCCAAGGAAAGTCGTTCAAACACCGACCTGCGTTTGGGTTGGGGCACCTTCGAGACCACCACATTTGGCCTCTTGCTTTTCGAGGCCGGTTTGTCTGTCACCGGGGCTTGAGGTGCAGGGATGGCATTAGCCGAGACAAACAGAATAGACCCAAATTGTAGCAACGGTTCTTCCCACTGTCGTCCGAGACTTGCCGGGAGGACCGTCCTGGAGTCCATTTTCATCATGTAGGAGATGGGGGGCGTGCTGAGAGCTGAGATCGTCCTTAGAGACATTGTTGAAAAGTGATTGCTTGGAAAACCTGCATGAAAGAGCATTATTTTAGTATAAATATAGATATATATATATTGATTGAGTTCGCATGAACGTTTAACCCGAAATATGGGAGGAGAGAAAGGTCCCACCGGGCGTGCCAGAATCTATAGGGTGTTTTTCGTCATCCCATTGAGATGGGAATACGCGCGCACTTGTCAGGCGTACTACAGATTCCCCATGCCTAGGATAGGCCGGGGTTTAATGATTGTGGGGATCCGAATCTCCGGCAACCGCGGACTAAGCTGCCGTTAATTACCCCTCGCCTTTGGAGCGAGGGAACCTCCGATTGACGGGTTAAACTGGTCATGCGAACTCGATGTGCAGTGTACGTGTGTGTTGATTTGGAGGGGGGTTTGGATATATCGGGAGCCACGCAGAGTTTTTACGGGGGTTTGGAGTGTGTGTGTATCTGTACATATATATACATGTATATATATATATAAAAGGGAAAAAACGCCCAAAGGACGCGTGGGGTCAGCGCCTTGAGCGCTGTGCGCTAAGGTGCTGTGCGCTTAGGCGCTAGCGCGCCACGTGTCGGCACGTGGGCGCTTTGCGCTTGAGCACTGGGCGCTTGAGCGCAAGCGCGCCACGTGTCAGCACGTAGGCGCTTTGTGCTTGAGCGCAGGGCGCTGGAGCGCAGGCGCGCCACGTGTCGGTACGTGGGCGCTTTGGGCTTGAGCGCTGGGCGCTTTAGCGCAGGCGCGCCACGTGTCGGCACGTGGGCGCTGGGCGCTTGAGCGCTGGGCGCTTGAGCGCTGGGCGCTTGAGCGCAGGCGTGCCACGTGTCGGCACGTGGGCGCTTTGCGCTTGAGCGCAGGGCGCTGGCGAGAAAAAGTGGCTTTTAACCCCAGAAATTCTCGAAAGAGAAATCAGAGTGGAGTTAAACTCCTAAGATGTTTTGGGGTTGATGAAAGGGATTCTTCTTCTTTCTCCTCTGATTGCTGGATCTTGAAGATCAAGAGATATGAGATTTTTAAAAATCTCCTCTTTTTAAGATCTAATGGAAGATCTGAGTTCCCCTTTATGGGTTTTGTGGTGAAAAACTATTTAGTTTTATAAAATGAAGAGTAAAACTCTTGATTTAATTCAAAAGAAAGAAAAAGGTTTTGGAACCTTGAAGAAGGAAAAAAGATCTCAGATCTAAAATTTTTTGGAGAAAGAAAAAAGTTGTGAGATATTTTCATTATCTTTGCCTTTATAGGCTATACACTTTACATATAGCCCCTTGGGATTTACACAAATGGCATTTTGGCCATCCCATGGCTCATGTGCCACTTCTTTTTGCATATAAGCCATAGGCTTACAAAAAATTGGCTTTATGCCCATTTTGCATACATTCATGCACAAAAATTACATAAAAATTATTTATTACATGATTTGGTTGTTGGCATGGGGGAGGCTGGCCGCTTCATGTTAGGGCTCGACCCGGGCATGAGCCCACTTGATCTGGGCTTGGGCCCACATGGCTTGGGGTTGACCATGACTTTGACTTGGTCAACCGTGGTGCAATTTTCGACTTCAACATAAATATCTAAACATAAGTATAATACCTAGTGCTCGTGTTAGTGCCTCAGGTAGCAACATGTCAATATATGATGTACGAATGTATTAAGAATAAAAGTAAAATACATATTGTACAAGAAAAATGTTTTCTTATCTCGGTGAGATTTTTATGTAAAAACCGAAGTATCATCAATGAAATCAACAGAGAATCCATGTCAAGCATCGACACAAAATATATATCCCAATATCTCAATATCTCGGGCTCCGGCAATCCGGACTGGCCCATATCATCAAATCTCAATATCTCGGGCTCCGGCAATCCGGATTGGCCCATATCATCAAATCTCAAGACTACGTCGGAATTCCCCGGATATCTTCCGCGTCTCAATAACCGGTCGGTAGTGCTCCCCTGCCGGGCTCAACGCCATCATCTGCGACCATTTTGCCCCGGGATCCCGCACCGAGTTTACCATGCACCCGTAGACGGTTCCTCCTCCTCCTCGAATCGGGTGTATGATACCGCTCAAGAGCCGAGAAAACTCATGGTGGACACCTCTCACATCATATCACGAGAAAACCGCAATCTCTATTATTATAAATGAAAATGAGTTTATAAAATCCTTGCGGTTTCTCCAAATCCAGAAATCTCATGGAAATCCGAAATCCCAAACTCGAGAGTAAATAAACAATGAATTACCAGCATAAAGCCCCAAAATATTGTATGACAAATGAATATATACATGCATGAAGTGTCTAAATAAGAAATGCAATATCAAAACTAGCATATGAAAGCACACCTACTAGTACTATGTCGAAGCTACCAGCTAGCAATTATACAAATGAAGTAATGTTTTCTGATATGTACGTGACATGGAAATTACCGATGATGATGTGTGTGAGTCGGCAAGCAAGTGTACTTGGAGCATACGCATCATCGGTAATGGTGCTGGTGTCCTGACAACAGGGGTTCATAATAACTAAAGAAAACATAAGTATAAGCATGAAATGCGATAAGAACAACATGAATATATGGAAAAATATGTAGTAACCGCAACATATAAGAATATACATCTATATATACGAGTCATACATTTTGGCATTTGAAATAGCACGAATCAGGGTTTTTAGAAAATAGGGGCTAAGGTGTTTTCTAAGAAAAGGTACGTCCTTTGAAAAATCCGTAATATCTCTCGGGTTGTCTTTTGAAAATACTCACGATTCGTTAGTTTCTGAAAATAAGTATGACTCGAGCCCAGTCTAACGTCTACCAAATAAACTACAGGACTAAACTAAGAGACTAGTCGAAAGGGTAAGAAAATCCACATATACTTCGAGTCGATATATCTAGTAGTCGGCGATCCCGCCTCAATAACGTCACGTACGGTAAAATATATAATACGACATCCTCGAATCAAGAGTGCGGATCAATCATCATATTTATACCTCGTACGGTAAAATCCATCGTACGGCATCCCGGATATGGGTCGAATATCACATATACCTTATTATTAACATAATATTATTATCAATATCATGAACCAAGGGTACTGATCTAAAGTCTAGTACATTCCAATACCATTAACATATATCCACGTGTGAATAAAAACACATCACCCATCGATCCACTATAATATCATGTCATATTTCATATCACGACCAAAAACACATAACCGATCTCGCGACATCATGCCCAATCACATCGACTCATCTCCAAGCATCATATACTATCATCATCATCCATGTGTGTGTGTGTGTGTGTGTGTATATGTACCAAAGCATCCACATATATATACACACACACACACATATAACATATACACCCCAAACATATCACGTGTGTGCATGCGTGTGTGTGTGAACCTTTACTCTAGGGTTTTGCAACTAAGAAACTAAACTAAAAGCGCTTTCATCCAATTACACTAAAACTTAACCCATGATCTCCTAAAGCCTTTCTTGCTAACTATACACGTCTCAAAATACATACATACATACATACATACATACATATATATATATATAGTATTCGCATGCTATACTATGAAACTGCGGGGGTGCTATACGCCATCCACCCGACTTTCCCTATAGATATACATCTACTCACCTTGATCCTTACTTACCGAAGTCGATGTCGCCATGCTCCTCCTTATTATCCGAAGTCCTCATGAGGGTGCCTACATATATAAACACATAGTATCGTAAACGGAAATCACGCACGAAAACCAAGACGGCACACGAATCACACATAGGTTAAAATCTATGGTCTACGCATGCAAAAGAACCAAATAACCCTCGACATCGACATACAAACACCAATCGATCGAGACAAAACATATTATCCAAAGTTCAAGTCGTTTAAAAGTCACAAAACAAAACAACAACTCAAGAAAATGGTTCCAGATTTTTGTTCAGGTAATATAGGGATAAATAAGCAGTACAGGGGGATAGTATAAGTGGTATATGAGCTACTGAGCCAATTCTAACACCTATCCTTACAGAAGACCCGGCGACATTACCCTAAAATCCGGCGAGCTCGGCCAAAGGAAGGAGTTGTGGTCTCGTCTTCTTAGGGTGGTCTCCTAGTAGTTTATCTAGGTCTCTGGGGTTGCTAGTTTTTCTTGTAAATATCTCAGGTCACTCCAGATTCCCTGTAGGCACAAAATATTCACAAAACTGACATTTCAAATATCTAAGCTCAAGTTTTGGTTTTGTTTCTGTTTTGGGCTATAAGATTAACACTACCGGGGTTTAAGGTCACTACTAAATCTCAATTGCCCCACCTCAATTCAAATCAAATCCTAATCTCAACTTGGAATTTTCAAAGGTCACTAAACCTCACTTAATCACTTCTAAACTAAAATAGAAGTTAAAGTAAATGAATTACTATACTAATGGTGAAAGAATTAGCTCATTTCGCAACTCAAGAATTTTCTTGAGTTGCCCCAAGTGCTCAAAATCCTATTTTGCTTGATCCACCATGCTTGTAGTGAGTTTGTGCATATTTTTAATGAAGGGATAAAGGGTTTTTGAGTAGGATTTGAGTGTGTTGTGAGGAGGTAGAGGAGGTGGAGGGAGAGGGCAGCCATGGGAGAGGAGAAAGAAAAAGAATGAAGGGGATGAAGAAAATGAGGCCATGGTCAAAGACCCATCACCCTCTCTCTCTCTCTCTCTTGCCCATACCTCAAGCCATGCCACATATAAAATATCTTTCATTTAAAAAAAAAAAACCTTTTTCTTTTATCCTTTTCTTTTCTTTAACAAATACAAGACCATGCACAATTAAGGATTTAAGCCAAGTTTTCAAAAATATAACAAGTGTTTGAAATATAATATGGTGCATGTCACATGCACAAAACACAATCAATGCATGATTAAGTACTAATCGCGTTTAGTAATACTATCTTATATACAATTAATTGTATACTAAATTGTAAAATTCCCAATCTTCATAAATTCTTTTAAAATCAAAAATTCATATAAATTTCCCAAATATTTCCCAATTTATCGGTATATAATTATACCATATTATTAAAGCCAATCTCCATACCTTAAAATATTCATAATATTTATTTCTTAAATTCTTTAACTTACGAAAAATAATATTTTATTTTTCTGTAAAGTTACAGGTGATCGCCGAGAAAGCAGGCGGCCGATATGATCCTCAACGCGCCGGATCACTGCCTGCAGCGTCTCCTCAGAGCACAGCTGGTTATACAAGTATACGTCCTCGAACGAAATGATCTCAGGGATGGAGAAAGGGAATTCATCCATTCTTGCGTTTTGGGGATGGAGAAAGGAGTGATCAACACGCCCTCTGTTTTATAGCCCCACAGCGCCCCCAAGAGTCCAATATTCGCTCGTTCCTTCCAATACTGTACCGCCACACGGCGGATATCCTATCTTTCTAGGTAAACCGAAGCCAAAGCGACGCGGCTCTTCTAAACACTTTGCCTCCCCCCATGCGTTCCTGACACGTGTCACCCACGACGGTCACTCTTCTCAATGTTCGCACACCTGGGAAGGTTTAATCGAACCTCGTAAAACCGAGTAGCTACCCTGCTCGGTCCATCCTTGGTTGGTAATCTTTTACCCCACGACACCAGGGATCAAAGCCCTTATCAAGAGTCTATCGAGCAGCTACCGTGCTCGGTCCATCCTTGGTTTGTAATCTCTTACCCCACGATGCCAAGGATCAAAGCCCCCATCAAGAGGCCACCGGGCAGCTACCTTGCTCGGTCCATCCTTGGCTTGTAATCTCTTACCCCACGACGCCAGGGATCAAAGCCCTCATCAGGAGACCACCAAGCAACTATCCTGCTCGGTCCATCCTTGGCTGATAATCTCTTACCCCCATGACGCCAAGGATCAAAGCCCTCATCAAGAGGCCACCAAGCAGCTACCCTGCCCGGTCTATCCTTGGCTGGTAGTTTACTACCCACCGACGCCAAGGATCAAAGCCCTCATCAAGAGGCCACCGAGTAGCTATCCTGCTCAGTCATTTCTTGGCTGGTAATCTCTTACCCCATGACGCCAGGGATCAAAGCCCTCATCAAGAGGCCACCGAGCAGCAACCCTGCTCGGTCCATCCTAGGCTGGTAATCTTTTACCCCACGACGCTAAGGATCAAAACCCTCATCAAGAGGCCACCGAGCAGCAACCCTACTCGGCCCATACTTAGCAGGCCACTCCATACCCTCCCGCGCTAAGGATCAAAGCCCTCATCAAGAGGCCACCGAGCAGCTACCCTGCTCGGTCCATTCTTGGTTGGTAATCTTTTACCTCACGAGGCCAGGGATCAAAGCCCTTATCAAGAGGCCACCGAGCAGCTACCCTGCTCGTTCCATCCTTGACTTGTAATCTCTTACCCCACGACGCCAAGGATCAAAGCCCTCATCAAGGGGTCACCGGGCAGCTACCTTGCTCGGTCCATCCTTGGCTTGTAATCTCTTACCCTATGACGCCAGGGATCAAAGCCCTCATCAGAAGGCCACCAAGCAGCTATCCTGCTCGGTCCATCCTTGGCTGGTAATCTCTTACCCCCACGACGCCAAGGATCAAAGCCCTCATCAAGAGGCCACCAAGCAGCTACCCTGCCCGGTCTATCCTTGGGTGGTAGTTTACTACCCACCGACGCCAAGGATTAAAGCCCTCATCAAGAGGCCACCGAGAAGCTACCATGCTCGGTCCTTCTTTGGCTGGTAATCTCTTACCCCACGACGCCAGGGATCAAAGCCCTCATCAAGAGGCCACCTAGCAGCAACCCTGCTCGGTCCATCCTAGGCTGGTAATATTTTACCCCACGACGCTAAGTATCAAAACCCTCATCAAGAGGCCACCGAGCAGCAACCCTGCTCGGCCTATCCTTAGCAGGCCACTCCATACCCTCCCGCGCTAAGGATCAAAGCCTTCATCAAGAGGCCACCGAGCAGCTACCCTGCTCGGTCCATCCTTGGTTGGTAATCTTTTACCCCACGACGCCAGGGATCAAAGCCCTTATCAAGAGGCCACCGAGAAGCTACCCTGCTCGGTCCATCCTTGGCTTGTAATCTCTTACCCCACGACGCCAAGGATCAAAGCTATCATCAATAGGCCACCGGGCAGCTACCTTGCTCGGTCCATCCTTAGCTTGTAATCTCTTACCCCACGACGTCAGTGATCAAAGCCCCCATCAGGAGGCCACCAAGCAGCTATCCTGCTCGGCCCATCCTTGGCTGGTAATCTCTTACCCTCACAACGCCAAGAATCAAAGCCCTCATCAAAAGGCCACCAAGCAGCTACCCTGCCCGGTCTATCCTTGGCTGGTAGTTTACTACCCACCGACGCCAAGAATCAAAGCCCTCATCAAGAGGCCACCGAGCAGCTACCTTGCTCGGTCCTTCTTTGGCTGGTAATCTCTTACCCCACGACGCCAGGGATCAAAGAACCTGGCCACGCCCCGCTTCCCGGTATACGGCGAAGGGGACGCGACTGGTCCGCTACGTATTTACTCAGAAGCAAATATGCTAAGCGTAACTAAGCAATATAAAAAGTAAATGTACAAGAGACAAGATATAATAAAAATAACAACTTTATTTATTAACATTCTTTTATACAATGCATGAAAAGGAAATACAACTGAAATAAAAGCGATGCCTCAACAATGACATGACAGGAAATTAAAGGTACTGAAAAGAAAATGTATAATGTCTAGAGCTTAGGGTCTTCGCTGTACTGATCCAAGTCTTCTGTAGTTGGCTCGATCTCTGACGGGTCCAGATCACCTGACGACATTCAAAGAAGGAAGAAAGAGAATGTCGTCAGCGAACAGATCGCTCAGTAAGTCCTAAAGATAAGAGAAAAGTAGAATAGACAGAATAAGAAGGTATCTTTTAAAGTTGTATTATATTATTGTAATATTGTGTTAACGCTGTTGTTTGTAGCTTGGTACAGAAGATGCCAGTGTATACGAGAGGAGTCCCACTTACACCGGAGACTTTGGTAACCTGTAGTACAAGGCTCCGTCGATAATACCACGGAACAACGGTATGGATATAATTACATCTTAAGTGATCATCTCGTGCCACTTTAACATATTTCGTACCAGTCTACCTCTTAAACCCCGCGATGTCTTGATTGTATTGTGGTATTGTATTATAAACTGTATAGATTGTATAATTGGATGACTGACCGAAACCATGATATCAGTAAACGGATGTAACCGTAGAATCATGTAAATGGAATAACTGGAGAACCATGTAAATAGAATGTATATCCATGGTTCGATTCAGTCAAGTTGTATAGATTGATAATTGGATTCATGGATTCACGTTGAATTGTAATATTGAAGATTTGTAAATTGAAGATTGTAGATTATAAATTTGTACTTGAATCATATTCAAGTCAGATTATAATGAGACTCAAACTGAGTCAGACAATTAGAAAAGTAAATTGAAGTCCTGATTGTTTTGATATTATCGGTAACCTTTCGTGTCTTTTTCAAAGACGATTACCATATTGATAACACCGTTGTTAAGTTGTCTATCTTAGTTAGGCAAGCACCCACTTCTCCGGCTCCCTGAGGCTCAAGAGATTGGTCCCGCTTAAACCTATGTTTACTAGGGTCCTTAGGGTAATTTATAAAACTTGAGGGGGTTTATGTAAAAATACTTTTATATACTTTTCAAAATACACCCCAACTATTTATTATTCGTCTTTAGAGTTGTAATAAATGTAGATTTTATATTGTGATATTTCTAGTGAAAATATCCTAATTTCATAAATAAAGGTATTTATTTGTAATATTGATTTGTGTGGAATTTAAGGTATTTTAGTGTAAACTTGATTCTCGTGATATTGTAGAAAAAGTAGAATATTTATAATACTTCAAAAATAGGTATGTTTATGTTACATATACATATATTTATATGAAAATAATTTTTATATATATTTATAATATTCTAGAAATCTTGTTTTCTTAAGATGTCGTATTTTAAATCTTTTGAGACCGAATGCTCCTTACGGAGGTCTGAATCTCGCACTACTAAGCCCGAAGATGTGCGATAATCCGCACCATCCCGAACGGGTTCCCCAAAATATGTTGTAGCGGCGCTTTGCAAAGATTGTATAAATACTAAATCCTTTAGAAAACGGTTTTATGAAGTAAGTGGTATTTATTTGTAAAGATGTCAATTTTCCGTATTCTATATTCTAGGGTCTTCCAAGTCAACTAGATTATTCCTAACTGGTCCAAAACGACAAGTTGTGAGATACCTCAAATCGCCTCTTCACCGCCAATTATGGCCTGGTAAGTACAAGTGAAGTAAGGAGGGATCCGCTCACGAATCACCGTGAGACGGGCTTTTTAAAGTTACATTTCTCACTTGCTTAGCCTAGACACCATAAAGTCAGGTTTAGATAAACGATTAATGTCCACAATCTTATCCTATTTTCATAATAAGTGGTATTTATTTAAAAAGTGTATCAATACTAAATCTTTTAGAAATGGTTTTATTTATTAAAAGGTATTTAAATGAAAATGTTTGTTTTCCATATTCTGAGTTCTCGAGGGTATCGTGTTAGGTTGTATGTAAGTGTGTGAGGAGGTAGGTCGTTACCTCGTGATCTACTTTAAATGTGTAGCAAGTTTGATAGAGTTAAATGTAGAATTGAAACAATGTGGTATTTAAGTGAAAAATACGATAAATTGAAATAGCCATCATTTTATGTAATGAAACTTGATCAATTTGTTTGATTAGTGTTTAATAGTCAACATGAGGAGGTTTAAGTATGTTTGTATTAGTGAGAAGTGAAATTTTATAGGAAACCGAATCGGAAATCGGATTTGTTTCGATTCCGTCGGGTTTTGTAAATCCGTATTTTTAGATAGAAGAGATAGGTAGAAATTGGGACTTACGGATTTTAGATCACACAAGAGAGTGAGAGGGAAGTAGAGGAATCGCCGATATGTTGCGTCGTCCCCGGTAGTTCCTAAAACGATCGCCGGAAGTTCGCCGTAGATTTCGCCGGAGCTTCGCCTTTCACTCGTTTTCAAAGTACACACGATTCTTGGAATTTTGAGAGAGTGGGCTTAGAATTTTGGGGTGAGAGGGTAGAGGGTAGGGGTGGTATTTATAGGGTTAAGCTAGGGTTAGGGTAGATGAAAGGTTTTAAATAAAAATGTAGAAAATATGTTTAAATGCATTAAAATTGGAGTAAAAGGGACTTTATGGCTTCTCTGGAACCGATCTAAATAAATAGAGAATACAAAGGGGTAGGGGAGACCAAGAGTCAACTTTTTGGTGTTGACGACTCGGGAGGTGGGGGGTCGTCGGAGGCAGCCACTGGTACTTTCAGTTTTTAAAGTGTAGTGGGAAAATCTGGAATTATCTTGTGTGGACTGTTGGGCTTCCATAAAATTTAAAACAAAATAAATATTAAAAATAATATGGGGCATGGGATTTGAACTCTGGTGGCTTGGTTCAGCAGTGCAAGGTATTACCAATGAGCTACAAGCTGCTTCTTGTATTTAAATTGCTAATTAATTTTTTAAGTCTTGTGCTCAGGCAATAAATACCCCTTTATGGATTTTTGAAAGAAAAAAATATTTTGAAAAAATATGTATAGGAAATTTGAGGTTGTTACATTCTACCCTCCTTATAAAAATTTCGTCCTCGAAATTTGCAAAAGGAAAGTGTAACAGATTCAGGGAATGTTTGTTGATAGTGTGTGAATAATAACAAAGTGATACAAAGGTGTGAAAAAGGTTGAAGAGAATTACCAGGGTTATCCTGACCAATCGTATCAGCTTCTACGGCCGCCAAATTGTAAGCCTGGCGTCTCAGCACGTTTCTTCGTGCAAGCTGGTACAATGCTGATTGTCGAGGTAAAGGTGGTCCGCGTGGAGGTGGTGCAGGAAGAGTTAATTTGGTAGGTGGGGCTTGCAAAGCAGGTCTAGCTGCGGAATTAGGATTAGTTCGGTTGTGTGGACAAGTTCCTATGGTATGTGAGGATGATCCACATATCAGGCAAAGTCCGCTTACTCGTCGGCAAACTTCCATCAGATGTCCAGCTCTCTTGCAGTAGGTACAAAAGGCTGGGCTGGGCCTGTTGATTGGTACTCCCAGTCTCATAGGTACAAATGGTGGTCCTTATAACAACCTAGTTCATTTATACCTATTCCAGTCCTTGTATTTCCTTAATTGTGGTATTTTCCTGATTTATCATATTTTGGGTGCGAATGGTATTTTACATTTTATATTGCATTCGACCCAACCCACTTGCTTGAACTTGTTTGATTCATATTTATGAATTATCTTGACTTGTTAAATATACACGTGCATTTTCATGAATACCGCATACTTGCATTTTATCTGACGTTGCATCTTTTACCAGATAACATTTTAAGTCACGTAAAATATTTTAAAAATACATTGCATGGCTTTCTTGATACCCCTAACCCCGTAGTAGCATCCGCGTATCTTGTTCTCGTCCCGTTCAGTGAAACGGACGTGTTTGGATGGCTATGTGCACGTACGTGCATCCGTTCTTGGAGGTATGCATTTTCATTACCCGAGCATTCATTTTGAAATTTGGTCGTCGCATATATTTTTCATATTTTAAAACTGAATTTTTGACCCGACCCGGGCTTGTTTTGGACTATTTTTGTATCCCGCCAAAATTCAAATTTATTAATATAATATTTATTTTAAAACGATTACATTTAAAATTTATCTAACTAATTTTATTTTTATAATCTAAAATCCTAACGAGTTTAACAACTCAACTCTCCCTCTCTCTGACTCGTGGCCCCCACACTCTCTCTTCTTTCTTTCCTCTCTCCTTTCTCTTTCTCTCTCCCTCAGCGCAGATCTCTCTTCTCTCTCTCCCCACAAACGACAACTTCATCTCTCCCCCCCCTCTCTCTCTCCTCTCGCTACTTTCTATCTCTCTCTTCTCGCGTCCCTCTCTCACTTCTCTCACGGTAGTTTTAGGTCCCGTCACCTCCCTCCTTGATCCCGTCACCTCCCTTAACAACTCTCATTCTCTCGTCTTCCTCCTTCCCTATAAAACCTGAGCTCATCTTCGAAAACCCATCACGACCTCAAATCCTAACCTTAATCTCCTCCTCAACTCCCTCAACAGAACCTCATCTCCTCTCCTCTTCCTCCTCGTCGCCTTCTTCTCGCCATCTCCTTCTTCTTCTTTTGTTTTCCCGAGCCCACACCTGCACACCAAGAAACCCCAGCAAACAAAACCCTAACCTAACCCTAACCAAACCCTAGCAACCACCACCCCTCCCTGCAACCACAGTAAGCCTTCCTTCTCTCTTCTTCTTCTTTTTCTTCTTCCTTCTTCTACCCCTTCCTTCTTTCCTTCTTTATTTCTTTCTTTTCTTTCTTTCTTTAAAGTTTTGTTTCTCTGTTGCCGTAGTTCGCCGGAGCCGGGATCGTCGCCGACGATCCAGACGACGTACCTTGACTGCGTGATCACCCTCGTGCGTTATTTGGACCCGTTCCGTGTACCGTGCGCGCGTCGCGACATTTTGCCGACGTCGAACGTACCGTACACATCCGTTTCTTGATCCGTCTAGGCAAGTTTATCTTGCTACATGCTACATTACTTTTTATACATCTATTTTAATAATTATAACACTGGAATTCTAAATCATGCATCCCAAGTTCTCGTTTTACAGTTTTCCGACATTTGTATGCATCCGTACGTATTATTTTACATCTAGCGCATGCAAACCTATCTTGTTACATACTATATTACAATATACTGCACCCAATGGAATATTTACATCACATATTGCTTAGTTGTACATCCCACATTACCATTTTACAGTTTTACTGATTTCGAATACCCGTTTGCATCCATCTCATTTAAAATATATATAACTGCATCCATAGATCACATTAATACATAACACTGTGATATTAACACCCCATGTTTAATAAAGTACATCCTAATTAGTATTGGAACTATAAATGTAACCCTAATCGATAATTGTGCATCCATATCATTGATTTTTATTCGATTTGCATACCATATCACATTATTTCATTTTATTGTTATATGAGTACTCCATACTTGATTTTGTGCACCTATACTTATTACAGTTTGATTATGAGCACCCACTTGATACTTGTGCACTACCTGATATGACCTGATACACTACTACTTGACACGGCTTGATACTTGTGCACTACTTGACATGATTTGATACATGTACACCACCTGACATGACCTGATGTACCACAGCTTGACATGTTACCTGATCTTGTTACTAATGCCGACAATCTTGGCATGTTGTCCCTACGGATATATCCTGTTATCTATACAGACAAACCTGTTCCTGCTTGATCCTGTATTGGCATTAGTTCCATATTTATCAATACCTGACTTGAACACATAACCTTGGGGGTATAGAGAAATCAAAAGTGTAAACTAAAGTGTAACTAAAAAGGGTATTACTTGATCCGTGGTCCCGGGGGGTAACGGGATAGAGTCATTCGTGACTCTTACATATTCCTGATCCGTGGTCTCGAGGGGTAACGGGAGAACCACTCTTGGTTCACATATTCCTGATCCGTGGTCCCGGGGGGTTACGGGACATATCCTTTGAGTTACATGGAGAATTACTCTAATTGATTTCAATAATTTTAGCGTAGATAACCCTATGGCACAGTTTAGACTACTCACTGCACTTCACCTATATATATTCTGTCCACTGATCTATATTCATGTTACTGTTACTTTTTATATTTCATGCCTACGTATTTCATCACATCCTGCTTGCTTAGAGTTATTGTTATTATAATGCACTGACGTCTGGGTTTTGCATGGCCCAGATTCCTTATCCTTATCGCAGGCTGTCCAGGAGTATTTTGATCAACAGACCGAGCAGTGAGGACCTGTTATTAGTTTAGTTTAGTTTCCTTTCAGTATTTTCATTCCTGATGTGAGCCCGCATTATGGGACGTACATTCCAGTTTATTGTTGTATTGGATCTTTTTGCTTCCGCATTATTTTTATTCTTGACTCGTTATTCTGGCTCATGGACATGTATTAGATAGTTGTTTATTATTTTACTGTTCTTGATATCTCTACAGCCGTAATGTGACTGTGGAGGGATATTTCCTATCCACAGGTAGCATAGTTGGCTCTGTCACGTGCCTATCTTAGTGCACTCTGGGAAGCGGGGCGTGACAGTCCTGATGTGGCTTCCTGCCATCTGGTTGGCAAGGTACTTAACTCCTGTAGACTGAGATTTGCCCCTCGCTTTTATCACTGTCTCATAACTGCGAGCAGCTTCCAAAGCATCTTCATGAGACGGAAATTTCCCTATGGTTAGTGCAGCCTGGATTTCCGTGTCCAAACCTTGTTAAAATCGACGGGCTCTAATCTCATCCATCGGTATCAGGTGTGCCGCAAATCTGTTACGGTCTTGTGTTAGCTGTGTATTATGTGATATTAAAAATTTGAAATATTGTGACATATCTTACCGACTGAGCATGGTGAATTCTGCGTCATACTCATCTACTGACTTGTCCCACATCGAACCTTGTTGTAGATGAATGAACTACTGTTCCATGGAAAACCTGGCAGTCATAGGGAAGTACTTCGCGTCGAACTTATCGTGAAAAGTCTTCCATTCAATAGGCTGATCAAGACGGCTTTCTTCCTCCTTCCACCAGTTCCGTGCATTGTCCGTGAGTTGCAGCTTTGCAACTCGGACCCAAGCTATTTCTGGCACTTGTGCTACTGCCAGATCATCCTCAATACTCTGAGCTCATTCCTCAGCTTCTAATGGGCTCCCCTTTCCTGAGAACTGTTTGGGATGTAAAGCTCTGAATTGCTTCACTCCAGGTGCTTCAGCCTCGGGACGGTTCAAGAGCTGTTGCAGTCCCTCTAGGAGGCTGCGGATTGCCTCAAGCAGGACCGTTTGCTCGTTGAGTGGAGCAGGAACGGCAGGTGTGATTGGTAGTGGAGGTGGAGTGTTGTTGAAGTTGGTGCTGGTATTGTTTGTGGAATCCATAACCTTGAATGAAAAATTTATGTTAGGACAGATTCAAAGTATATAATTCAAGGAATATGAAATTGATAAGATTCAAGGAACATAGATTGTAAAGAATGTTTTAGTTGCTGATTCTTGTGTTATATTGCTTAGGTTTGTTCATGCAGAACAGAACTGCATGATAGAGTTTCATACAACTCTAACCTGCATGGGCCACCAACAAAACCTGTCACGCCCCGCTTCCCGGTATAAGGCGAAGGGCGCGCGACTGGTCCGCTACGTATTTACTCAGAAGCAAATACGCTAAGCGTAACTAAGCAATATAAAAAGTAAATGCATAAGAGACAAGATATAATAAAAACAGCAACTTTATTTATTAACATTCTTTTGTACAATGCATGAAAAGGAAATACAACTGAAATAAAAGCGAAGCCTAAACAATGGCATGACAGGAAATTAAAGATACTGAAAAGAAAATGTACAATGTCTAGAGCTCAGAGTCTTCGCTGTACTGATCCAATTTTTTTGCAGTTGGCTCGATCCCTGACGGGTCCAGATCACGACGACATTCAAAGAAGGAAGAAAGAGAATGTCGTCAGCGAACAGATCGCTCGGTAAGTCCCAAAGATAAGAGGAATGTAGAATAGACAGAATAAGAAAGTATCTTTTAAAGTTGTATTATATTGTTGTAATATTGTGTTAACGCTGTTGTTTGTCGCTTGGTACAGAAGATGCCAGTGTATACGAGAGGAGTCCCACTTACACCGGGGACTTTGGTAACCTGTAGTACAAGACTCTGTCGATTATACCACGGAACAACGATATGGATGTAATTACGTCTTAAGTGACCACCTCGTGCCACCTTTAACATATTCCGTACCAGTCTACCCCTTAAACCCCGCGATGTCTTGATTATATTGTGGTATTGTATTATAAACTGTATAGATTGTATAATTGGATAACTGACCGAAACCATGATATCAGTAAACGGATGTAACCGTAGAATCATGTAAATGGAATAACTGGAGAACCATGTAAATGGAATGTATATCCATGGTTCAGTTCAGTCAAGTTGTATAGATTGATAATTGGATTCATGGATTCATGTTGAATTGTAATATTGAAGATTTGTAGATTGAAAATTGTAGATTATAAATTTGTACTTGAATCATATTCAAGTCAGATTATAATGAGACTCAAACTGAGTCAGACAATTAGAAAAGTAAATTGAAGTCCTGATTGTTTTGATGTTATCGGTAACCTTTCGTGTCTTTTTCAAAAACGACTACCATATTGATAACATCGTTGTTAAGTTGTCTACCTTAGTTAGGCAAGCACCCACTTCTCCGGCTCCCTGAGGCTCAAGAGATTGGTCCCGCTTAAACTTATGTTTACTAGGGTCTTTAGGATAATTTATAAAACTTGAGGGGGGTTTATGTAAAAATACTTTTATATACTTTTCAAAATATACCCCCAAGTATTTATTATTCGTCTTTAGAGTTGTAATAAATGTAGATTTTATATTGTGATATTTCTAGTGAAAATATCCTAATTTCAGAAATAAAGGTATTTATTTGTAATATTGATTTGTGTGGAATTTAAGATATTTTAGTGTAAACTTGATTCTCGTGATATTGTAGAAAAAGTGGAATATTTATAATACTTCAAAAATAGGTATTTTTATGTTACATATACATATATTTATATGAAAATAATTTTTATATATATTTATAATATTTTAGAAATCTTGTTTTCTTAAGATATCGTATTTTAAATCTTTCGAGACCGAATGCTCCTTGCGGAGGTCTGAATCTCGCACTACTAAGCCCGAGGATGTGCGATAATCCGCACCATCCCGAACGGGTTTCCTAAAATGGGTTGTAGCGGCGCTTTGCAAAGATTATATAAATACCAAATCCTTTACAAAGCGGTTTTATGAAGTAAGTGGTATTTATTTGTCAAGATGTCAATTTTCCGTATTCTATATTCTAGGGTCTCCTAAGTCAACTAGATTATTCCTAACTGGTCCAAAATGACAAGTTGTGAGATAGCTCAAATCCCCTCTTCACCGCCAATTGTGGCCAGGTAAGTACAAGTGAAGAAAGGAGCGATCCGCTCACGAATCACCGTGAAACGGGCCTTTTAAAGTTACCTTTCTCACTTGCCTAGCCTAGACACCACAAAGTCAGGTTTAGATAAACGACTGATGTCCATAATTTTATCCTATTTTCATAATATGTGGTATTTATTTAAAAAGTGTATCAATACTAAATCTTTTAGAAATGGTTTTATTTAGTAAAGGGTATTTAAATGAAAATGTTTGTTTTCCGTATTCTGAGTTCTCGAGGGTATCGTGTTAGGTTGTATGTAAGTGTGTGAGGAGGTAGGTCGTTACCTCATGATCTACTTTAAATGTGTAGCAAGTTTGATGGAGTTAAATGTAGGATTGAAACAATATGGTATTTAAGTGAAAAATACGATAAATTGAAACAGCCATCATTTTATGTAATGAAACTTGATCAATTTGCTTGATTAGTGTTTAATAGTCAACATGAGGAAGTTTAAGTATGTTTGTATTAGTGAGAAGTGGAATTTTATAGGAAACCGAATCGGAAATCGGATTTGTTCCGATTCCGTCGGGTTTTGTAAATCCGTATTTTTAGATAAAAGAGATAGATAGAAATTGGGACTTACGGGTTTTAGATCACACAAGAGAGTGAGAGGGAAGTAGAGAAATCGCCGATGTGTTGCGTCGTCGCCGGTAGTTCCTAAAACAATCGCCGGAAGTTCGCCGTAGATTTCGCCGGAGCTTCGCCTTTCGCTCGTTTTCAAAGTACACACGATTCTTGGAATTTTGAGAGATTGGGCTCAGAATTTTGGGGTGAGAGGGTAGAGGGTAGGGGTGGTATTTATAGGGTTAGGTTAGGGTTAGGATAGATGAAAGGTTTTAAATAAAAATGTAGAAAATATGTTAAAATGCATTAAAAATTGGAGTAAAGGGGACTTTATGGCTTCTCTGGAACCGATCTAAATAAATAGAGTATACAGGGGGTGGGGGAGACCAAGAGTCAACTTTTTGGTGTTGACGACTCGGGAGGTGGGGGGTCGCCGGGGGTAGCCACTGGTACTTTCAGTTTTTAAAGTATAGTGGGAAAATCTGGAGTTATCTTGTGTGGACTGTTGGGCTTCCATAAAATTTAAAACAAAATAATTATTAAAAATAATATGGGGCATGGGATTTGAACTCTGGTGGCTTAGTTCAGCAGTGCAAGATATTACCAATGAGTTACAAGCTCTTTCTTGTAATTAAATTGCTAATTAATTACTTAAGTCTTATGCTCAGGCAATAAATACCCCTTTATGGATTTTTGAAGAAAATTTTTTTTTTGAAAAAATTTGTTTAGGAAATTTGGGGTTGTTACAGCCCTCATAAAGAGGCCACCGAGCAGCAACCCTGCTCGGTCCATCCTAGGCTGGTAATCTTTTACCCCACGACACTAAGGATCAAAACCCTCATCAAGAGGCCACCGAGCAGCAACCCTGCTTGGCCCATCCTTAGCAGGCCACTCCATACCCTCCCGCGCTAAGGATCAAAGCCCTCATCAAGAGGCCACCGAGCAGCTACCCTGCTCGGTCCATCCTTGGTTGGTAATCTTTTACCCCACAACGCCAGGGATCAAAGCCCTCATCAAGAGGCCACCGAGCAGCAACCCTGCTCGGTCCATCCTTGGCTTGTAATCTCTTACCCCACGACGCCAAGGATCAAAGCCCTCATCAAAAGGCCATCGGGCAGCTACCTTGCTCGGTCCATCCTTGGCTTGTAATCTCTTACCCCACGACGCCAGGGATCAAAGCCCTCATCAGGTGGCCACCAAGCAGCTATCCTGCTCGGTCCATCCTTAGCTAGTAATCTCTTACCCTACGATGCCAAGGATCAAAGCTCTCATCAAGAGGCCACCAAGTAGCTACCCTGCCCGGTCTATCCTTGGCTGGTAGTTTACGACCCACCGACGCCAAGGATCAAAGCCCTCATCAAGAGGCCATCGAGCAGCTACCCTACTCGGTCCTTCCTTGGCTGGCAATCTCTTACCCCACGACGCCAGGGATCAAAGCCCTCATCAAGAGGCCACCGAGCAGCAACCCTGCTCGGTCCATCCTAGGCTGGTAATCTTTTACCCCACACGCTAAGGATCAAAACCCTCATCAAGAGGCCACCGACAGCTACCCTGCTCGGTCCATCCTTGGCTAGTAATCTTTTACCCCATGACGCTAGGGATCAAAGCCCTCATCAAGAGGTCACCGAGCAGCAACCCTGCTCGGTCCATCCTTGGCTGGTAATCTCTTACCCCACGACACCAAGGATCAAAGCCCTCATCAAGAAGCCACCGGGCAGCTACCCTGCTCGGTCCATCCTTGGCTGGTAATTTCTTACCCAACGACGCCAATGATCAAAACCCTCATCAAGAGGCCACCGAGTAGCAACCCTGCTCGGCCCATCCTTAGTGGGCCACTCCATACCCTCCCACGCTAAGGATCAAAGCACTTATCAAGAGTCCACCGAACAGCAACCCTGCTCGGTCCATCCTTGGTTGGTAATCTTTTACCCCACAACGCCAGGGATCAAAGCCCTCATCAAGAGGCCACCGAGCAGCTTCCCTACTCGGTCCATCCTTGGCTGGTAATCTCTTACCCCACGATGCCAAGGATCAAAGCCCTCATCAAGAGGCCACCGGGCAGCTACCTTGCTCGGTCCATCCTTGGCTTGTAATCTCTTACCCCACGACGTCAGGGATCAAAGCCCTCATCAGGAGGCCACAAGCAGCTACCCTGCTCAGTCCATCCTTGACTGGTAATCTCCTACCCCACGATGCCAAGGATCAAAACCCTTATCAAGAGGCCACCGGGCAGCTACCTTGCTCGGTCCATCCTTGGCTGGTAATCTCTTACCCCACAAAGCCAAGGATCAAAGCCCTCATCAAGAGGCCACCGGGTAGCTACCCTGCTCGGTCCATCCTTGGCTGGTAATCTCTTACCCCACGACGCCAAGGATCAAAGCCCTCGTCAAGAGGCCACCACGCAGCTACCCTGCTCGGTCCATCTTTAGCTGGTAATCTTTTACCACACGACGCCAAGGATCAAAGCCCTCATCAGGAGGCCACCGGGCAGCTACCTTGCTTAGTCCATCCTTGGCTGGTAATCTCTTACCCCACGACGCTAGGGATCAAAGCCCTCATCAAGAGGCCACCGAGAAGCTACCCTACTCAGTCCATCCTTGGCTGGTAATATCTTACCCCATGACGCCAAGGATCAAAGCCCTCATCAAGAGGCCACTAGGCAGCTGCCCTGCTCGGTCCATCCTTGGATGGTAATTTCTTACCCAACGACGCCAATGATCAAAACCCTCATCAAGAGGCTACCGAGTAGCAACCCTGCTCGGCCCATCCTTAGCGGGCCACTCCATACCCTCCCACGTTAAGGATCAAAGCCCTTATCAAGAGGCCACCGAGCAGCTACCCTGCTCGGTCCATCCTTGGCAGGTAATCTCTTACCCCACGACGCCAAGGATCAAAGCCCTCATCAAGAGGTCACCGAGCAGCTACCCTGCTCGGTCCACCCTTAGCTGGCAATCTCTTACCCCACGACGTCAAGGATCAAAGCTTTCATCAAGAGGCCACCGGGAAGCTTCCCTACTCGGTCCATCTTTAGTAGGCAACTCCTTGTCCAACGACGCCAAGGATCAAAGCCCTCATCAAGAGGCCATCGAGCATCTTCTTTGCTCGGTCCATCCTTAGCAGGCAACTCTTTGACCAACGACGCCAAGGATCAAAGCCCTTATCAAATGGCCATCGAGCTGCTTCCCTGCTCAACTTCCTGCACGTCTTTTAATAAGCGATCCCCACCTCGACTTCGGGGCCATGGAGACACCGACCTTACACCAGTCTTTGCACACGAGGAAAATGGTTGAATTCATCTCGACGTGCGGTCGCTAGATGAAAAACCGATCTCCGACCTAACGCATCATGAAAGCAGTACCGCGCAAATAAAATTTTTCTTCCGCAAACAAAGAGAAAATGTGCATGGAAACAACACTGCAAATAGATTTCATTCACCAAAATAAGAGTTTTTTACAGAGGTATTATGGGCTCCCCAGCCTTACAAAATCGCCCGGGGGCTTACAAAATTTCAGCAGAAAAAGAAAATAAGGAGGCGAGGAGGTTCAAGCCTCGAGGCCGGGAAGAGCCTCGATGAGCTCCGCTTCCACCATGACAACCAGGGTGGCATCTTGAAGGTCGGCGCCCACAGCAGGAGCCTCGGCGCTAGTGGCCGGGGCAACCGACTTCTCCCCAACGCTCCCACCAGGGGCCTTTCCCCCTGCAGCGCTTCCAGGGGCATTCCCCTGTGCCTCATCCCCGAGGGGGTACTCACCCCGGAGCTCGCCATCAGGAAACTCCGGCATCAGGGCCTTGACGGCGTCAAGGGCGTCGTGCCAAAAGATGGCAGCGGCTCTAGCGAGGTCGGTGTAATACCGGTCTGACTTCTTGTAGCTTTCCACCGTCTTCAACGCTCGGAGCTCGGCACACCTCTTTCCCTCCTTCGCCACCTCATTCTCCCTCCGGAGGGTGTTCACCGTCTTCTTCAGGGTGGCGACAAGCACCCTGGAGTCTTCCATCTTAGCCTTGGCAGCTCGGGCGGCCTCTCGGCACTTGGCGATCTCCCGATCCCCGGCCGTCACCCGGTCTTCGAGGGCGACGACCCTCTCCATCACCGCTTGCAGCTCCAGCTGTCACGCCCCGCTTCCCAAAATACGGGATACGATGGGTGACTAGGCCAGTCATGCTTCTACGGTCAGGGAATAATCCCGCCGTAATCACACTTCGGGTTCTAGTATTACATGGTAGTCAGTAAACAGTACTCGAGTAAAGGAAAATCACAGTTTATAACTTTATTACATTGCAATTTACAAGGGTTCGAGGTACATTTATTTCAGAGAATAAACAACTAACCAAATAAACAAGTGTTGAGATCAAAGAAAATGGCGCTGGTGATGCAGTCTAGATCTCCGCAATCTCGAAGGATAAGTCCTGCTCCTGGGCTGGATCCACTTCGTCCTCTGAGTATGCACACTCAGATCGTCAGGGCGACACATATAGCAATAAATATATATAATGGGCGTGCAGTATTATTAAACATGAGGGGTACAATGAATTGCAGAACATGTGTATAATAACATCAACTGAATATGAATAGTGCATTATAAGTATCATGTCGGTGAACCATGTTGGGTTAGCATAGCACCTTGTGAAGGTTTTGGCAAGCATCAATCATGCTACTTTTAAAAATTTTTGGGTGCTAAACAAACCCTAACCAAGACCTTAACTAGAGACTTAGGATTAAACATGTATGTAAACAACTTTACATCTAAGAGTTAGGGATTACAACCTTTGTAGACCGGTCCTTCACTTCAAATAGCTCCGTGTAGTAGTCCCTTTCGCTGCGATCATAAACTCCGGACTCTAGAAAGGCTCTATGAAGAAACGAACGTGCTTGCTTCGATGACTTCGAGGCCGAAGATGATCTACGTCGAGAAGACACTAACTCAAGCTATTCCTTCACTAGGTCATGAACTTTATGAAGAGAACACACTCTATTACATGGCAAGTGGTAAAGGATGAAGAAGTAGGAGGTGGGCTCACTTTAGAATTGATTTTCTCACATTATTTCTCATACCTCCATTGAAACTAGAAAGCTTTTCATAGAGCTTGAAGAAGAAGAAGAAGAAGAACTCATGAATAATTCATCCAAATGAATTATTGCATCCATGGTTGAGAGCTATCATGCTTAACTCATGTAGAGAATAAACCACACACTATGATTAAGGGTTGGGTTTGATAAATATCTTTAACTAGACAAAAGAGTTGACTTTGTCAAAGCTTATCCAAAAGCTTTTGTCCAAGTTTTAGCATAACAAACTCAATCTCTTTTGAATTGGCTTAACATAAATAGAAACCCTAACTTAACCCTAGTATGGTATTAATCTCATACACCCATCTTGTATGTATCATCAAGCATGACACAATACATGTACACAAATATACATATCACATATATACAATGCGCACACCAAGTGAGAAAAGAAATCATTAGTAAGCTAAATATTAGTTAATGTAACATAATATATCAAATATATAATTATACATTAAATTATCAAATCAACTCTTGATTTAATAATCCGGCTATATCACATATAACCGACTAATATGAAATGCAACATCTTATCGAATCAATGCTTGATCCGATAACTCGGTTATATCACATATAACCAATTATGTCACACATCGTGAGAATAGAGTGCGGTATCATATACACGCATCAATCTCGGTCCTGCACATATCACATTGCGCTCCTACTCCGTTTCGCTTGAGCTAGAAAACCTCTGTGTAGGACTCTAAAGACTCGTCAATACGCCGGCAGTAGGTGATGATCATATCAAACACCCACAAGCCGCAAGCGGTCTGCTAAACGTAACGGCCACCTGGGTATTAAGAGATCAGAAGATCAACAAGCAAGCCTGTACATTCTCCTGTGAATCCAATCAGTAACACTCCCGTACAATCCTGTCTCTTCGTCTGATATGTCGCATATGCAGTCTAGGGGTGGTAAACGTCAGACCCCAGTAACCGATAAGTCGTGTCGATATGAGATCTATAACAGTTCAAGAAACTACTGATAACACTTACCAGTAAATCTCAGCAACCCTGGCCAGGGATTTCCAGTTATAGCCAATCGAACACAGCGCAACATCAACTACCTATACCGGGAGAGACGAAACCACTCCTATCGCTCATTGCCTCCATGTGATTCGGGACTGTACCTAAAAGCCACCGTTTTGCACGCCCCCATAGACGTGGTGAGGTGGAAATCAAAGCACAGTGGGAATCACACAAGACTCTATGACGATCTCGGGTCTACAGACTAACCTGTACCGGTGTCACCAGAGAACTGCCATCTGACGTGAGGTATAATACCATCTAGGAGTTCTCGGCGAGTCCGTCCAGTGTACCCAGTCTCCACTGAGTACCCGTATACCTTCTCTGATGTTAAATACCAATGGATATGGATCATCCATCGCCCATCATATGGGTCAAGAAGCGCATACGCTAGTCTACTCTGGAGTATCGATGCCCTGTCTCGGTACTCCCACGACTAGGAACATTTGAAGGATATACTTAGCGACATTGCTTGGGCTAATTCCAATCATATGGGAGCCTTGTTGTTTAGTTTAGTGACATTGCGGTCAATAGGTTGTTTAAGGACATTGCGGTCCATTGTTAGTTTTAAGACATTGCGGTCAAGCTTAAGGACGTCGTAGTCCGTGGATTTAAAGACTCCACAGTCCGATATTAGTTTTAAGACATCACAGTCAAGATTAAGGACGTCATAGTCCGTTGTTAGTTTTAAGACATTCCGGTCAAGGTTAAGGACATCATAGTCCGAGGATTTAAAGACTCCACAGTCCGGCATTAGTTTTAAGACATCATGGTCAAGGTTAAGGACCTCATAGTCCATGAGTTTAAGGATCCCACAGTCCGTATCAATGTGTGGTCATCGGGACCCGTCACCTCTTTGAAGACGTTGAGGAATTACAACGCCAAGTATCAAAGGAGTGAAGAGATGTACCCTTAAACCAAGGTAGATTAAATAGTCTTTGGCCCAATTTGGAACTAAGACCAATTGATAATATTATGAGCCCATTAGCCCAGTTAAGTTTGAATTGAGGACTTATGGCCATCTTGGGCTAAGTCCAATCATGTTTGGGATATTGGCCCTCTATTGGTTCATTAAAAGAGAGGCTTCGCCTCTGGAAACTTAGCCAGTTGGGCTAAAGTTAGTGTTAAACACTAGACACCAACAGTGTTGAACACTGGGAATAAGATTAACGAGTCAGTGTTAAACACTAAAAGATAATCAGTGTTGAACACCGGGAACAGGGTTTTCAAATTAGTGTTAAACGCTAAGCAAATCAGTGTTAAACACTGGGGACAAAATCTCCAGACTAGTGTTAAACACTAAGGAGGGAGGGGTCACGTGTGGACACGTGAGGGCTCCCTGGTTTCCTTTATTTTATTCAGTCAAAAGTATTGAATACTTTGAAGTATCACGTGCTATCACGTGATGGGAATTTTGGTGCTTGTCTATTAAAGCCTCAACCAAGGGGTCACGTGGTAGCACGTGAGAGCACCCTAGAGCTCTTTATTCTGTTCTACAGATAAATGTTTAACGCTTTTAATTTTGAAAGCCATCACGTGTGGGCACGTGATGGGGGATCACGCTTTGATCTGTTAGAATGTTCATTAGGGGTCACGTGTTGACACGTGAGGGCGCCTTAGAGCTCTTTTCTGTTTCTTTTGCCCTTTTCTTTGTGCGCTTTAGAGATCACGTGGGGCACGTGAGGTATTGCCTAAAAGTTCTTTTTTATGGACCTTTGCAGGAGTCACGTGGTAACACGTGAGGTGTTTGCTTCAAAGTTCTTTTCTGTGTATCTTTGCAGGGGTCACGTGGTAGCACGTGACTCTGGCTCTTTGCGTGTTTTAAGGATCTGTTCATCTTTTTAAGAATTAATTTCTTCATAGGGTTAAACCCTAACAACAAACTTCGGAGGAATTAAATTCCTGTTTCTTTTGAAGAATTATATTCTTAAATAGGGTTAAACCCTAATTTCTTTTCTTAAGGGAATCAAATTCCTGTGAGTTTTAAGAGAACTATGTTCTCAATTAGGGTTAAACCCTAGTTCTGTTCATTTTAAAGGAATTAAATTCCTATAACATAGGGTTAAACCCTAATTTTATCCCAAAGGAATTGAATTCCTATCATTTTGTGAGAGTTAAATTCTCAAAACTCAGTTCCTCCTCTGTGTTTTAGATCTGCATGGCAGGATCTCAACCCAATAAGAATTAAATTCTCAATTCATGGGGAGATGTGCACTTTACAGATCCTCCACCAAAGAAAGAACTAAGTTCTTTTTATTATATAAGAGTTAAACTCTTTTGAGAATTAAATTCTCTTTTTAAGCCTCCATTTCTTTCTCTTACCTAAGGTTTTCCTTTTGCAGAGAATCAAAGGCTCTGTATCTCTCTCTCTGTATATCAAAAGAAAAGGTCCAAAGGTCTAAAAAAAATCCCCCCTCTTCTTTTCTTGGCTCCTATTTATAGGAAAAGGAAAAGAATCAATCTGCTAAGTAAATCTCTCATTGAGAGATTTTATTTGTTCATTGAGAGATTTGATTTATATTTATCATTAATCTGGGCCTTTAGATTGTTAGGTGAATTTTATTCACCATTGGATTTTAAATCCAAAGATATCTCTTTGTTATTTCGGTTAGATTTAGGGGGAAAATCTTTCCAAGTCCATGATTTTTCCATAAATTGGTGATATTTAATCACCTTTAGATTTTTAATCCAACGGTTTCAAATAATCCTTCTCCATTTTGGAAAGATTTGAATGATTCATCCTCAGAATTTTAATTCTGTTAAAGAATAAGGCTTTTAAAGCCGGTCACGTATAGGCACGTGACCCCTGGTCACGTGTAGGCACGTGACCCCTGGAATGGGCTTCTCTCCTTCTGCACTATGTTCTCTGGCCGCTGCTTAACCATCACATGCCAGCACGTGACCACTGGTCACATGTGAACACGTGATGCCTCTTCTGGAGCTTTTTCTTGATTTTAATCAGGGGATGAATGTGCTTTTTACCGCTGCTTTAAGCGTCACGTGCCAACGCGTGATAACTGGTCACGTGTGAGCACGTGATGCCTCCTCTGAGGCTTCTCCTGATTTTTAATCAGGGAACGAATGCCCCCACAGCGTTGTTCTCACGTGTCTGCACGTGAGTACAACGCTGTCACTTTTGTGACCGTCGGATCTGCTCTGGGAGTAGGGTAGATGAAACGTTTTTATCACATCCTATAAATATAGGGGTCTCTTTAGAAGCGCCTCCACTCTTACTTGTCTTCTTCCTTGCAACTTTTTCCTTGAGAATTTAATTCTCGTTTCCAGAACTTAGTTCTCTGCCTTGAAAAATTTTCAGAGTTTAACTCTGTTCAAAAAGAACTCTTTTCTTCAGGTAATGATATTGAACGATCGATGAACTTTCATGCCCTTCTGGATTTTGAATCCATAGCAAGGATTTCACCCCTTCTAATATGAACCCATTTTCTTCAAATTCGTCAACAAACAAAAAGAAATAGAAAACCACTTAATCTTTGAATCAGTAGGTCTTTCAGAGTTCATTTGATGTTTAGGGGGATGATGAGATCCGTTGCTCTTTCCAAGGAATTCAATTCCGTTTAAAGAAAATGTTTCTGGGAATTTAATTCCCTTCTCTTAATAAGGAATTTAATTCCCATGAAGAACTCAGTTCTTCCCATGGAGGCTTCTTAGGCTTTTCTTGCCTTGGGTTGTCTCTTTCACATCCGAGAGGAAAAAGTTTGTAATGAATTTTTCATGATCGTTATTTCAGGTGTCATGGATGCCCATTTGTATGATCTTGATGAAATTATTTCACGAGAATATTCGTGCACTGGGCCGCAGCCAGAACCAGGAGTTCACCAACGCTCAATGCGCTGAGATCATGAGCCATTTTGACGAGTACAACCATCGGCTACTCCCCCGTCGCTCTTCTCTTCTGAGACTCATCGTGCTGGCGATCTGGGAGGCGCTTCCTCTTTTCTGCACCGGTGTACCGCTCGAGGCATTGGACGCTGCCGAGGATAAGATACATTCGGTGTATTTGATGAGCCTAATCTCGAAGAGAAGGCGCGACAACCTCATTGATCTCTTACACCAGGCTTTTCAGCAGTCGGCTATACTTGCTGCCTATCGGAGGGTGGAGGACATTCGCGAGGACCCTAATGCTTGCGACCGCGAGAGGAAACATATTAGGATGGTTCGAAATGCCTGGAAGATCTTGGACAAAGTTACGTTCGAGTTTCTCAATCCATGCCCCGCATCCAAGGTCTTACCGTTGTAAACATTTTCTTTTTATTTTGTATGAACCTTTTAAAGCATGAATGATAAATCTTATCGTGTCCTTCTGTGTTTGCATGCCCCTTTTTTTTTGGGATTTTGTCATTTTGCTATTGTTGTTGTTGATGTTTTTAACGTGCAGGGCACTACTTCACTTTTTAGTACACACCAAGCATGGTGCTCACGTGCTCCACATGTGAGGGGCCTTTTATAGGGCTATTCAATTTTTCATCCCATATTTCTGTGCATGGCATTAGATGCAGAGAAGGCGTCTTGGAAATCGCTCCTTTTCCTGATTTCAAATGTCTTCCCTTTTTTGGGCCTTGGAATGGGTTCCATCATGCAATTTTTTCCGCGCGCAGCATTTAATGCTCCCCTTTATAGTCTTGAGGCCATAGCCTATTTCCTTTTCACAGAGAAATTTATTCCCATTTTGACGTGATTTAATTTGAGAAACAACTGAGTGCCATGGCCTGCAACCGTCCACACGCTCGTCGACAGCCATGGAAAGTGCCTATCGAGGAGATGATTCCTCGCTTTGCTGCACGATTGGTGGACCCTCTCCTTACCGACGACGAATGCGACTCAGCGACATATAAGCTCTCGATCCGTAAGGGGTCCCCCCTCCCAATGGGCTCCCTCTGGCTCCGGATGATTCTTGCTGCCGTACTTGCCGAAGTCCCTCCTCACATGGCAGAGATGACCATGGCAATGCTTGACGTGGCTGAAGAAAAGCTTGAGGGTTTTCACGAGGCGTGCCTGATCACTCAGGCTTTGAAAGATCGCTCAGTTCACCTCTTGAGCGAGATAAGAACTCGGCGGGCGGTTATGTCTGCTTTTGCAGACGAACATGGCGCCAATCGGTGGGGAGCGACTCCTCGCGAAAACCGTCGTTTTGATGTGTTGGAGAAAGAAGAGAGAGAGATGGAGAATCTTGTTCTTTGTTTCGTTAACCCTTGTGCTACTGATCCTTTGTTTGGCGATCTTTTCCCGTTAGCACAGTGTATTAGTTTTCACATGCTTTATGTTGAATTTTCATGTATGCTGGGTACTCGTATGTATGCTTTTGCTTGCATAAATGAACTTTGTGTTTTTCTTTTTTTTTCCATGAGAACTTTCTTTAATTGTGAACGCTATCACCATGTTGCATGCACATCAGAGCTTCGGGTATCATTTCCTTTCGAATATTCATATAGTTGTAAATGCATGCTCGGTAGGTTACGCATCGGAGATTTTCCTTGTTGCCTCCCATATCAGGTAATTAGTGCGTGTTCTAGATCTAGTATTGCCGTTGAATAGAGGCTTGTTTATACAGTGCTCGAGTGTACCCGTCTTTCCTCGGAGGTTGTGGCTGCGAAAGCGGGTTTGCGAGGTTTGATTGAGCGGTGCGCGGCGAACATGGTGTCGTGCGAGAAGAGGCTCGGCCGCAAGTTCTCGGAGAGGGAACTGGCTTCTAAGGCGCTGAACGAGCTTCTAGCCAATTTCACCGCCAAGGCCAACAAAGCGTATGAACTCTGGCAAGTGCTTCAAGAGGCCATCAAGGAGGTAGTGGCCATCAACAAGGCCGCCGAGTTTACTCGCGAAAGAGTTGAGGTCCACAAAGCTACCGAGAAGGAGTTCGAAGGTCGGCTTGCCTCATATCAGTCCCAGCAAGCTCAGGCGGAGGCCCGTCTTCTGGCAATCCTGAATCATGAAGCCGTGGCCCAGCAAAAGCAGGATGAGCTAGAAAAATTACTAAATCGCCCGCCGGCTTAAAGACTTGTATCTTTTCATTTCTTTAAAGACTTGTATCTTTTCATTTCTTTTGTACATACTCCCGAATAAGAGTATTTTCTTTTTGTTCTTTCATGAATTGTACTTTGTACCCATTTTGGTTCATGAATAAAGACATATTTTTTTCCTCAATGGTGCGTCCCCTTTTTATTGAACGTGTTCTGCGGACAATTTATCTTGGCCTACTTGCAGGGTAGCGATGGCTTAGGATTCAAGGTTAAGATCTTCCTCTTAAGACTTTTTAACTTTATGAGCCGTGAGGGTCTCATAAAGAGTTTTCTCCCTACAGGTCGAGAGGATCCCATAGGTGTAATTTCTCCTTAAGAATCGTGAGAATTCTTAAGCGGGTTTTCCCTTGGGAGTCGTAAGGATCTCACAAGAGAGTTTTCTTCCCTACAGGTCGTGAGGACCCGCAAGTGCTGAGTGCGGTCGCCCTTATCCGTATTTCACGGGGTCAGGGGTTGCTTTGGGATGTTTTCCAAGGTACCGTAGTTTAAAGACATCGCGGTCAAGGTTAAGGACATCATAGTCCATGGGTTTAAGGACTCCACAGTCCAACGTTAGTTTTAAGACGTCACGGTCAAGGTTAAGGACCTCATAGTCCGTGGATTTAAGGACTCCACAGTCCGATATTAGTTTCAAGACATCATGGTCAAGGTTAAGGACCTCATAGTCCGTGGATTTAAGGGCTCCACAGTCCGATATTAGTTTTAAGACATCACGGTCAAGGTTAAGGACCTCATAGTCCGTGGATTTGAGGACTCCACAGTCCGATGTTAGTTTTAAGACATCACGGTCAAGGTTAAGGACCTCATAATCTGTGGATTTAAGGACTCCACAGTCCGATGTTAATTTTAAGACATCACGGTCAAGGTTAAGGACCTCATAGTCTGTGGATTTAAGGACTCCACAGTCCGATGTTAGTTTTAAAATATTGCGGTCAAGGTTAAGGACCTCATAGTCCGTAGATTTAAGGACTCCACAGTCCATGAAATGTGTGGTTACTGAGACCCGTCACCTCTTTGACGACGTTGAGGAATTACAACGCCAAATATCAAAGGAGTGAAGAGATGTACCTTTTAACCAAGGTAAAATCGGTCCAGAATCATCATGGTTGATTGTTAGTTTTAAGACATTACGGTCGAGGTTAAGGACATCATAGTCCATGGATTTAAGGACTCCACAGTCCGGTGTTTGCTCTGGATGCTTTACACGGGTTCACTGCCGTGCTCCACGAGGACCAGGATCCGCTTTGGACGTTTTCCACGGGGTCAAATATTGACGCTATCCGCGTTCCACGGGACCAGGAATTTTGCACTAGATACTTCACACGGGTTCACTGCCATGCTCGGCGAGGACTAGGCTCCGCTCTGGATGCTTCACACGGGTTCACTGCCGTGCTCTGCGAGGACCAGGATCCGCTCTGGACGTTTTCCACGGGGTCAAAAAGTGACATTATCCGCGTTCCACATGACCAGGAATTTTGCACTAGATGCTTCACACGGGTTCACTGCCATGCTCGGCGAGGACTAAGCTCCGCTCTGGATGCTTCACACGGGTTCACTGCCGTGCTCTGCGAGGACCAGGATCCGCTCTGGACGTTTTCCATGGGGTCAAAGAGTGATGTTATCCGCGTTCCACGTGACCAGGAATTTTGCTCTAGATGCTTCACACGGGTTCACTGCCGTGCTCGGCGAAGACTAGGCTCCACTCTGGATGCTTCACACGGGTTCACTGCCGTGCTCTGCGAGGACTAGGATCCGCTCTGGACGTTTTCCACGGGGTCAAAGAGTGACGTTATCCGCGTTCCACGTAACCAGGAATTTTGCACTAAATGCTTCACACGGATTTACTGCCGCGCTCGGCAAGGACTAGGCTCCGCTCTGGATGCTTTACACGGGTTCACTGCCGTGTTCTGCGAGGACCAGGATCCGCTCTGGACGTTTTCCACGGGGTCAAAGAGTGACGTTATCCGCGTTCCAGGTGACCAGGAATTTTGCACTAGATACTTCACACGGGTTCACTGTCGTGCTCGGCAAGGACTAGGCTCCGCTCTGGATGCTTCACACGGGTTCACAGCCGTGTTCTGCGAGGACCAGGATCCGCTGTGGACGTTTCCACGAAGTCAAAGAGTGACGTTATCCGCGTTCCACGTGACCAGGAATTTTGCACTAGATGCTTCACACGGGTTCACTGCCATGCTCGGCAAGGACTAGGCTCCGCTCTGGATGCTTCACACGGGTTCACTGCCGTGTTCTGCGAGGACCAGGATCTGCTCTGGACGTTTTCCATGGGGTCAAAGAGTGACGTTATCCGCGTTCCATGTGACCGGGAATTTTGCACTAGATGCTTCACACGGGTTCACTACCGTGCTCGGCAAGGACTAGGCTCCGCTCTGGATGCTTCACACGGGTTCACTGCCGTACTCTGCGAGGACCAGGATCCGCTCTGGACGTTTTCCACAGGGTCAAAAAGTGACATTATCCGCGTTCCACGTGACCAGGAATTTTGCACTAGATGCTTCCCACAGGTTCACTGCCGTGCTCGGCGAGGACTAGGCTCCGCTCTAGATGCTTCATACGGGTTCACTGCCGTGTTCTGGGAGGACCAGGATCCTCTCTGGACGTTTTCCACGGGGTCAAAGAGTGACGTTATCCGCGTTCCGCGTGACCAGGAATTTTGTTGATTATATCCGCATTTCACGGAGCAGGGATTTGACTCTTGGTGATCCGTATATCGCCGAGCCATGGAACTGGGAGTTGTCGCTGTTCCACTTCGCTTAACGTTGTGTTCGTTGTGACGAGACAAGTGTTGAGACGATCTCTAGGTCACTTGCGGCCCGTCGAGATTTGGCTTCTTCTTATGATGAAACCTGGGGGAGAAGTATGATCCCTTCTTTGTTTGCGCCCTTGGATTGTATACAGAGATAGATGTAACATCACCTGTAGGGCGGGAATTTCATTTTTATTTTATTTCTTTTCCCGCGATGCTCTATCATTTCAGCTTTTATATCGCGAAGGTCGCGATTGCCCCATCATTTCGACTATTTTTTTTCGCGGTCCCCAATCATTTCGGCTATTTATTTTATTTTTTACTCGCCGCTTTTTATTGTGAGTTGCCCAATCATTTCAGCTATTTTTCATGCATATATTTTTACTTGCTGATTTTTATTGCAAGTTGCCCCATCATTTCGGCAATTTCGTATGCATGTGCGGCTTGTTGGCTTTTTGCTGCAAGCTTGGATTTAGACACCAATTTTGGCATCAGCACCGCTACAACTGGGATGTCGCCAGGAACGAATCATCATTTGCCTCTGTCGATGTTGAACAAAGGTGGCTTAGCGAACAGGGTTAGGATCCTGTCGACTAAGGCTTTTGACTTCATGAGCCGTAAGGGTCTCACAAAGGGATTTCTCCCTACAAGTCATGAGGATCTCGTAGGTATGTTTTCTCCTTAGGAATCGTAAGGACTCCTAAGTGTATGGCCTCTTGTAAGTCGTAAGGATCTTACAAGAGAGTTTTCCCCTTATACGTCGAGAGGACTCACAAGGGTTATTCACCGTGCGAACATGTCCCTAGTCACGGGTGGGACTTTGTTAGGGAAATGTTTATTCGCGCCCGTGGATTGTATACAAGGGTCAGTATTGAGCCACTTGTAGGGAATAAATTGAAGGTTGTGGGGGTTTCTTAAGCACAGGTTTAGGTCTCTGTGACTTAAGACTTTCAAGTCTTATGAGCCGTGAGGGTCCCATAAGAGAGTTCTCCTTACGAGTCGTGAGGATCTCGCAAGTGTAATTTCTCCTTAGGAATCGTGAGGACTCCTAAGTGTGTTGCTCCTTTGTGAGTCGTAAGGATCTCACGCGGGTGGTTTCTCCTTACAAGATCGTGAGGATCCTGCAAGTGTTCTTTAACGAGGTTGCGCCCTTTCGGGTTTTCACAAACACTCGCCGGTAGCCCTGCTGTTTTTACTCACGGAGCCCTTTTAGGTTTTCATCCGTGCCCATTTTGCTTATGGACATACCGTTTTTATTATCTTTTTTTATTTTTATATATTTTTTTATATCGGCTTTGAGATACTGCAATCCACTGTAGTTTATCGACATCTCGGTCAACAGCTAGTTTTAGGACATAGTGGTCCATTGTTAGTTTAAGGACGTTTCGGTCCGTTGCTAGTTTAAGAACGTTTCGGTCCGTTGTTAGTTTAAGGACGTTTCGGTCCGTTGTAAAGGATGTTGGTTACTACCTAGAGTTCGGGCTTAGGAAGATAGCGAGCGGACATGGTCGTCGTCATCTATCATTGACCTAAGCCTTGACCCGTCAAGCGTAGTATTTCTTCAGGAAGCGACCATTTATTGGCCTGAAATGTCTTTCACCGTGCATATCCATGAGTAGATATGCTCCGCCCTAGTAGACCTTGTCTATGATGTACAGGCTTTCATAGTTCGGCTCGAATTTTCCCCGCTTGGCGCAATTGGGGATCGTAGGTCTTTTGACCACTAGCACGAGTTCGCCTTGGCGGAATGTCCTCGGCCTGGTCAATCTTTCATATGAGCGCGTCATCTTTGCTTTATAAGCCTCCAGTTTTTGTTGCGCTATGAGCCGGGTTTCATCAAGGGCATTAAGCTCCTCAAGCCGAAGGTGAGCGTTTTCTTCGTCCATCAGCTCGTAGTGGACTGCCACTCGTAGAGAAGGTAACTCTATCTCGAGGGGGAGTACTTCTTCTGTACCGAATACCAACGCGTTGTGTTCGTGTCCGTCTTAAAAGTAGTTCGATACGCCCAAAAAGCTTCTTGCAGTCTCTCGTGCCAGTCCTTTTTGTTTCGGGACACCGTCTTTTTCACGATCTTTGTCAAGGTTTTGTTGAAAGCCTCGGCCAGACCGTTAGCTCAGGGATTATAAACTGAGGAATATCTCCAGTCTATATTATGCTGTTGCGCAAAGCGACTGATCTTGTGGCGTCTGTAGGCTAGCCCATTATCGGAGATGATCCGTCGCGGAGTTCCTAACGGATAAATGACGTGCGTCTTGAAGAAATGGAGGATATTCTCCGTCTTCACTTCCCTCAGCGGTACTGCTTCTGCCCATTTGGAGAAGTAATCAGTCGTCGCCAGGATGAAACGATGTCCCATGGACGATGCTGGTTCGATAGGGCCGACTATGTCAGTTCCCCACATTTCGAATGGCCAGCTAGCCACCGTTGGATGTAGAGGATTTGGATGCTGGTGGATGAAGTCTCCATGGATCTTGCACGAGTGGCATTGCTTCGCATATTCGAGGCAGTCCTGGATCATCGTGGGCCAATAGTAGCCCATCCGTTTAATCTTCAACTTCATCTTCGGGCCTGCTTGGTGAGAACCGCAGAGTCCGTCGTGGACTTCTTGAACGACTCTTTTCGTTTCGTCAGGTCCCAGGCATCTCAACCACAGGAAATCGAATGACCTCTTGTACAAAGTATCGTTGATGAAGGCGAAAGACAGAGCTCATTTCATGAGCTGATGTCTTGAGGACGTATCTTCAGGCGTTCGACGGGATTTGAAGTAGTCTATGAAGACTTCTCTCCAATCTCCAACCTTCTCATGGTCATTCATTAGCAGGGCCGTCTGCTCAGTTGCTCCCCTTTCTTCGGGTGATTCCGGAGATATTTTTACAGGGGCAAGTACTCGACGGCTTCGTACCACGATCCTAACGTCATCGAGGTTCTCATCAGCCAGTTCTTTAGCGAGCTTGGCTAATGCATCCGCTTTGCTATTTTCCGCGCGCGGTGTGTTTTCCAAAGTGTAGGAAGGGATTTGAGTCAGCAGTTGTTGTACTCCCTCTCCATACTTCACCAGCTCTGGCTTGCATGTCTGGTAGTCGCCGTTTACTTGACTAACGACCAGTTGGGAATCTCCGTATATGAGGAGGTTTTCAATTTCCATGTCGATGGCGATCTCGAGGCCTGCTATTAAAGCTTCGTATTCGGCCTCTTTGTTCGTCCTCGGCTCTGTTAAGGAGAAAGCGAAGCGTATTATCCCTCCTTGTGGAGTTACGAAGATAAGGCCTATCCCTGATTTGATTATTGGTGTGTTTTGTTTGCGCTTCTTCATGGAAGATGCTCCATCGAAATAAAGTTCCTATCGGGTATCACCGCCGTCGATCGCGTCAAATGCGTGTTCGTCCGGCAGTTCGCAATTCAAAGGAGAATTAGCAGGTATCGGATGCTCAGCGAGGAAGTCGGCGATGGCCTGGCCTTTGACTGCTTTAAGAGGTTGATAAGTTATCGAGAACTCCATCAAGAGCAAGGCCCATCTAGCGAGCCGACCAGTCAGTATGGCTTTCAACAATAAATGCTTAAGGGGGTCCACCTTCGATATGAGACGGACTTCATGCGCCAATGCATAGTGCCTGAGCTTGGTTATCGCAAAGATCAACGCCAGGCAGTGTTTTTCGATAGGGGATTAGTTGCTTTCTGCCCCCAGCAGAACTCGACTTAAATAGTAGAGTGCTCTTTCTTTCCCTTGATCATTCTCTTGTGCCCATAATGCGCCTAAGGAACCTTCGAGGGCTGTGGTATAAAGAATAAGAGGTTTTCCCTTGATCGGAGCAGCCAACACCGGCGGGTTCTGTAGGTACTGCTTGATCTCGTCCAGCACGCCTTGGCATTTGTGATCCCAGACGAACATGGTTCCCTTCTTCATCAGATGACTATAAGGACGGCACTTGCCAGAGAGATTGGCTATAAATCGCCGGATGTACGCGAGCTTTCCTTGGAGAGACCGCAGCTGTTTGAGAGTCCTTGGCGGGGCATTTCCATGATCGCCTTGATTTTTGACGGATCTATCTCGATACCTCGGTGCCGGACAATGAATCCTAGGAATTTGCCTGAAGAAACCCCGAACGCGCATTTGAGAGGGTTCATCTTCAAGTTGTATTGCCGAAGTCATTGAAACACGATCTTCAGATGCTCGAGATGTTCCTCGTATGATTTGCTTTTCACGACGAGGTCGTCGATATAGCATTCGACGATTTCATGTATGAGGTCATCAAAGATCTTCGTCATGGCCCTTTGATAGGTGGCACCGGCGTTCTTTAGACCGAAGGGCATCACCTTGTAGCAGAATATTCCCAGAGGGGTCCGAAAAGCGGTATGCTTCTGGTCTTCCGTATGCATCTTTATCTGATTGTACCCTGATGAGCCATCCATGAAAGAGAAAACCTCGTGAGTGGACGTGTTATCTATCATCAGCACGGTTACCGGTTCTGGGAAATCGTCCTTCGGGCAAGCTTTATTGAGATCTCGAAAATCCACGCATATGCGCACTGTCCCATTTTTCTTCATTACCGGGACGATGTTGGCGATCCAGTCAGGATATTGAACTTCCTGGATAAACCCAGAATCGATCAGCTTCTTGACTTTGGCGTTGATGCTCATCTCAAGCTCGAGCCGCATTCTTCTCGGCGCCTCTTTGACTGGCTTGACATCTGGGAATATTGCCAATTTATGCACAGCAATTTCTGGATCTAGTCCTGGCATTTCGGAATAGTTCCATGCGAAGCAATCTCTATGCTGCATAATCACGTCTTTTAACGCGGCCACCCTTTCTTCAGATAGCAACTCGCTGACGAATGTCGGTCGCGGGTCGTCCGTAGTTCCCAACTCAATCTTCTTGAGGTCATCTGCAGTAGTATGTATGCCATCTTCCAGCTCTTTCGACGCTGGTGGAAATTCTGAGATTACCTCGTCATCGCTCTTTTCGAAGCACCAGGGAAAGTCATCCATATTCTCGGGCTCTCCTTTTGATATTGTTATCATATGACGAGTACGAACTCGCTTCCAAGACCGATGTAGATCTGGTTCTGCTCTTGTAGCTTTGGGTTCGTGCTTTTGCGGCGGCGTTACCCTCCAGCTGCTGGATAAAGCGAACTTGCCGAGCTGATACTGATCTTTGACCCAGTTCTTGAAGGTGAAGCAGTCTTCGATAGGGTGTCCTATGGCTCGGTGATAAGAGCAATAGCCCGGATGAGAGACCTCGTTAGCTTGCTCAGGGTGTTTAGACTTCGGAAGTGTAATCATTCGATATTTTAAAGCGAGGTCAAGTATCTTCCGTGTTTTATCCTGAAGAAAAGAGTATGCCTGACTCATCTTTTTCATAAGGGACAAATTTGGACCGCTCGATTTCCGATCGCGTGACTTCTCAGTCCTGCTTTGTCGCTGTCGAACGCCTTTTCTGCTCTTTGACTTGTTTCTACCTCTGTGTCGGGCCTTTTGCATAACAGGTTGACAGGGAGGAGTATTTTCGTCTTTGGCAGCCTGTTGAAGAAGACGTTGCGTCCTGCCTTTCTCGTAGATGGCCATTTCGCGATTAAGGTCGTCCCGAGCTTTTTGACCCGCTATCCTAATAAGCTTATCCATTCGCTCTTCAAATGACGGACTCGGCACTTTGATCGCGGGATTCTAGTTTTGATAGGGGGTTCGCGTTTTCCGACAGGGCGTCCTCTTCTTCATCGAAGTTATATATGACGTAGCTACCGTGGACTCGTTCCCGTTTCCCAGCTCTTACATATCCAAGCTCAAGCGTTTCCATTTTCCCGTTGGGCAACTTGCGCTGAGTCCCCGGGACATCCCAGATCCTGTTATAGAATCGAGCTTGTCGAATAGTTTGGTTTAAGGGTACCCCTTGGCGCTTCAATAACCTTTTTAGTCCGTTTGTGTAATATCTGGGCAAACGGATAGGTTGGAGCTTGTCAAGTGTAGAATCCGTGCCGTGCGAGATTTCTTTCTCTCCTCTTGTTTCTAAGGATCGATAGAACATGATCGCCTTTTCACCTTTTCGCCTAGGAGGGACGTAAAACGTCTGCAGGTCTTGCACATCGTAAGCTTCAAGTGCGTCAAGATCTTTGTAGTGCTCCTGCGGAACCATGGTAATCTGCAAATTCTGATCATCGCCAGGGAATTCTTGTACTGACGGCCGATTGGAGAACACAGCATTAATCTCATCTTCCGAATCGCTTCCGAAGATCAATATGGGGGCGGACGGTCCAAGGTCGTTGCATCGAGACGGCCCAGCGTAAACTATCTCTTCTTCTTCTTTGGTATCGCTCCCGAAAACAGGAATGGTAGCGGCGGCTTTGTCCTCCGGTTTTCGACACCTCTCTGTATCCTCGAAATCTGGCAAAAAGTACTTTGCATCTTCATATTTGCGGACTTCGTTTACGGAGAACGGGTTCAGCTCCCCTGTTACGGTATACTCGAGACCATCTTTAAAATACTTCATACACTGATGTTGTGTAGAAGGGATGATATTTTACTCGTGTAACCAAGGACGACCGAGCAAGGCGTTGTAGCAGGTCTTGGCGTCAATGACGTGAAACTTAATATCCATGACGAGCAGTCCAAAGCGTAGCGTCAATATCACAGATCCAAGAGTCCGTGATGACTGGGAGTCAAAACCGGAGATGGTAATTTTGTCCCGAGCAAGGTGTTGAACGCTCATGCAGATTTCCTTCAATACCCAAACATTAAGGAGATTGACGGAGGACCCATTATCCACCAGGATTTTGCCTATCTTGATATCGTGGCAGTATCCAGAGACATATAGGGGATGGTTGTGGTCGCACGTCCCAAGGAGCAGGTCTTTGTCACCGAAGGTGTTATCGGCCGTGTGCACTTCTTCCAGTTTATCCTTCATCTTTTCTTCGGCGAGGAAGGCTTGGAATTGTTCGGGTTCTTGTAGCGCCTTGATTAATAAATCTCTCGCTTCTTGTGATAATAAGAGGGCGTCGAGAATACTGAGCTGAGAGGGTAGCTTCCTCAGGTGCGCTAGGATGTTGTAGTCCACCTTGCTTTTCTTAGGCGGGTCCTTGGCAGTCAGCTCTTTCATAATTTGGTCATCTAAGGTGATATCCTCAGCGACCTTTTCCTTTCCCTTATCTTTTCTAGTTGTGGGTCCGAGATTCTTTTCCGAAAGCGTGCGATTGCGCAGCTGAATGTTTTCGCAGGCCTCTGGTTCTTGCTCTTTTCCCGAGGTGGACTCTTTAAAGAGGGGGCTAAGAGCCAGCTCCTCGTCAGAATCGCTCCCGAATATGAGCACTTGCGATCCCCCGGCGTTGACCGTGTAACAGTTACCGGTAGTTCTTTTGTGTCCTTCGGCCGTACTTCTCTGCTTCCGATGAGTTCTACGTTTCATTCGTTTAAAATGTTGCCGATGAGCAACATATCCCTGCCACCATGTCTTAAAAGCGTCGCACTCCTCAGTGGGGTGTGAAATCTTCCGATGATATGAGCAGTAATTAGGGTGCCTTTCCGCCCCATCGAGCGTGTTTTCTTCCGAGGGTGGTAGTTTCATTCCCATTGACATGGCTTTGGCAAACCTTTTCCTCGTCTTGAATATGTTTTTATCCGTGTCGGGTGTCTTTCGATCTGGCAGGAGTGCTTCGACTCTTTCGTTTAGTTGCCTGCGTTTGGCTCCTTCTGATGCGGCCATCTCACGCTCCTGGTCGGCTTTACTTTTCAAACGAATCTCGTCTAGAAAGGCGTCGATCATTTCGTCTGTCGGCCACACCAGTTCTGGTTCAGGCTGTGCCCCCAATTTCTCAGTGTCAGGAGTTTTTTCATCGTCCGTAAACGAGTGGGAGATCACATGACAACTCATCACGTATCCCTCAGATTCATCCGACGAGTTTTCTCCATCATCTTCCTCCTGGAAGGCGTGGTTGAGGAACTCTTGGAGTGTGATGGGAGTCCGCACCTTTTGATTGTACTCTTCCAGCGCGTCAATTTGTTTCTGTAAGTCCGTACGCTTGTCTCCAGGCTTCACGGGCTTTTTGGACCTCTTCTTCTTCTTTTTTGAAGATTTCGACGGCTGGTTGCGAGTGCTCGGGCCATCACCACTGATATTTGGAGTTGGGCACGGCTTCAGCGTCCCTTCAATGATCTGGGGTTCCAGCGGGTTCTTCCATTCGACCGCCGGGCATATATGAAGATCACTCAGCATCCTTTTGGTTTTTGCTGAAAGCACGATTTCCCATGGAGCTTCTTCAATGAAAGAACAAGTTGCCCCCGGTGTGTCCGTCTTCTTGGGAGTGTGAGGTTGTGGCGGGTTCACCTTCCACTTCTCGGACAGCGCAAACTTGCCCTGTAGGTATTGATCTTTAATCTATCCTTTGAAGACGAAGCAATCCTCAATCGGATGACTTACCGTTTGATGGTAAGGGCAGTAGTTGGGGTTATTCACCTCACTGGGTTGCGGCGGTCGCCTTGGGTTTGGCAAGTTGATAAGCCTGTTGCGTATTGTCAGCTCGAATAGCCTCTTCGTCTTATCCCGCGGGAATGAGTAGGGGCGCTTCATTTTCTCATTGTAATACCGCCGTCTTTCTTCTAGTTGATCCGCCAGCTTTGGGGCACTGGGTTGCTGCTGAGCGTTCGCAACGAAGGTTGCCTTCCCTTTACCCTTATCATTCCGAGGTTCTGGCTTCGGGGGAGACGGTCTATGACCCATCTGGTCCATCTGGGCCAACTTGTCGATCAAAACCTGGAACGTGGTTGGCTTAAAGAACATCATGAACTGTGAGATAGTTGCATGAGGATCTAGGGTACCCACGAACATGCCCACCGCGGGCGCCTCCTCAATGCGTTGTTCGCATTTCGACCACAAGTTTCGCCAGCGTATAGCGTACTGGACCCACGTCTCGCCTGGTTTCACCCTGGCATTAATCAATGCCGTTATCGGGGTACGTTCGCTGGCGCTCGCGAATCGCTGAGTGAATAGCAACTCCATCTCCGCAAATGTTTTAATAGAGTCGTTTGGGAGCTCAGAGTACCACTCGAACACCGTTTCTGACAAGCTACCGACGAACTGGCGGAGCAACAATTTATCATCACCGCCGGTGTTGCCGCAAAGCGCCCTGAACTGGGCAACATGCTGGTGGGGATTACCCGTCCCCTTATAGACATGAAATTTCGGTATTGTATAGATGGACGGGTACTTGATCTGGTCATACCAGCTCGGATATGGTCTCCCCGTCCTGACAACTTGACCGGCTGCCTCAGTCGCCTGGTGAACCCGTATCTGTTGGGCTATGTACTCGTCCAGGTCAGCCTTGAAGATTGTTTCCTCCTTGACTGTTGACAGAGCGGGTGGAGGATTTGACGTTTCTCCCCTGTCGTCTTCAAGAACGATTGGAGGATCTTCAGCAGGAGAATCTTGTTGGTTCATCATCCCTACCATGTCCTGAAACAGGAGGGCCATTCGTTGTATATTGGCTGCTTGTTCGGCAGCCTCTTTATCCTTCTTCTCCAATATCCTACGAAGGAATTCAGTGTCAGTTTCTTGCTCCTGACGTTGATCAGATGACGCTTCGGGGCTTTCCTTCGGCCCAGTGAGTGCGGCCATCGCGTTCATCATTTCCTGGAGCTTGTGCTGTTGCTCCTGAGCTTTGGTCACTGACCATGTAAGCGGTCTATGACCCGTGGATGCACGGATGTCCTCTTTTCCCAGCGCCATGTATACCGTATGCACAGTCATGCCCCCAGACTTAGGGCGTTTAGGCTTATTGTCCTTGACATTTGCTGCAGGAGTGGGGACTCTATCCGGCCTTCTTCTCTTTTGAGCAGTCGACGTGGAGGGAGCTGTTGCAGCGGGCACCCAAGCGGTTGTCGTCCTTTGTTGTTTGACATGACGGTTCTTTCCTTCCTGAACCTTCGCCCTCTTCTGCCGGCGAGAGTGATTTTGAATGATTACCGAGTCCTGAACCCGTCGCAAGACCTTATAAATTTTGGAGGATAGCCGTTGAGGAGGATGCTCCGGCTTTGTCTCTATAACATTCTCCGCAGACGGAGGGGATCTTTTGAGAACCGCAGTTGGCGAATTTTTGCGTACCCTGTTCAGCGGCTCGAAGTTGTTCCCGGTTGGAACAGCAGCCTCAATTTCTACCGTTGGAGCTGGTGGAGTTAGTCCGGAGGGGAAGTTGCCCCCAGTCTTCCTTATCCGGCCCCAATGGCGACGTCGGGCATGGCGGGTTGTTGGGATTGATTCAGCGATGGCTTCGTCTTGCCTCCTGTTCTGGGGAGGGGTTGCTGCCGGTGTCAGCTTTTTGAAGACTGACATTCGTTGAGAAGCTACAGATCTCTGAGCGGGAGCGGGAACTGGGGTAGTCAATCTCGCGAAGACCGACCCTCTGGGAGGAGAAGCCGCCTTGACGACTCTGGGAGCAGCTGTCCTCTTTGTGATGGCCTTCTCAGGCATCACGGGCTTCTTGGCGGGCCCTTTGGAGTTCAGGCTCAGTCTAGTGAAGACCGAGGAGTTGGACGACCCGCTGAGAGAGGCCGTGGGAGTAGCAAGTCGATCAAAGACCGATTTCTTTGACGCTTCCTGTACGGGCATTGGGATGTTAATGTTCACCGGCGGGAGCATGGTCCCAAAGAATAGACCGGTGGTAGCTTGAGTCACTTGCTCCACAGGCATAGTAAATAGGGAAGCGGCCTGCGGTCCATATGCTACACCTCCAGGTGAGGCGGAGCGTCGGTTGCATTTGCAGTTGGAGTAGTTCGAGCAGTTGCCAGCCATTGATCCTTTCGCTTTCTGTAGCAAACCAAATCTCAGTACTTCGAACCCCAAGGGCAACCATTAGCGAACCGCGATTGGTTCGCGAATCACGACACACGAAGTGTGGAGTGGAAAGAGGAAAAGGTCCCACCGGGCGTGCCAGAATCTGTTTCCCTCCGAAAGACGGCGCGACAGACGTCTTGCCTGAAATTCAGGGCAGATGCTAATTGGTGCTATCCGTCTACCTCTCCGAAGATGCCAAGTTGATTTATGGCACCGTGTATCGAAGGTTTAAACGGATGCGTCGGATGTAGCAGACTTCGTCAGATTCCCTCTCGCTTGAGGGGTTTTTGATTGTGGGGACGCTCGCCCCTGCAGTTAATTACACTACCGCATTGCGGTAACAACTTTCTCCTTCTCCATATGGTCACTTCGTGTCGTGGGTGTTTGTTTTGTTTGTGGTTGCCCGTGGATTGTATACGGAGACTGGGTTATGTCATCGCCCGTAGGGCATGGACTAATCCAAATCCGTATTATCTTAGATTTGTGTTTGGGGGTCGTGTTTAAGGATATGTTAGCCTCGTTTGAGACTAAGATCGACTTAAACGTTTGTTAAGGATACGTTAGTCTAGTTTTAGACTAAGATCAACTTAACGGGATCGTTTAGATCCAACAAGAGAGCAATTTAAATGAGCCCTGTTGTTTAGTTTAGTGACATTGCGGTCAATAGGTAGTTTAAGGATATTGCGGTCCATTGTTAGTTTTAAGACACTGCGGTCAAGGTTAAGGACGTCGTAGTCCGTGGATTTAAGGACTCCACAGTCCGATGTTAGTTTTAAGACATCACGGTCAAGGTTAAGGACGTCATAGTCCGTTGTTAGTTTTAAGACATTCCGGTCAAGGTTAAGGACATCATAGTCCGAGAATTTAAGGACTCCACAGTCCGGCATTAGTTTTAAGACATCACGGTCAAGGTTAAGGACTTCATAGTCCATGAGTTTAAGGACCCCATAGTCCGTATCAATATGTGGTCATCGGGACCCGTCACCTCTTTGAAGACGTTGAGAAATTACAACGCCAAGTATCAAAGGAGTGAAGAGATGTATCCTTGAACCAAGATAGATTAAATAGTCTTTGGCCCAATTTGGAACCAAGACCAATTAATAATATTATGAGCCCATTAGCCCAGTTAAGTTTGAATTGAGGACTTATGGCCATCTTGGGCTAAGTCCAATCATGTTTGGGATATTGGCCCTCTGTTGGTTCATTAAAAGAGAGGCTTCGCCTCTGGAAACTTAGCCAGTTGGGCTAAAATTAGTGTTAAACATTAGAGACCAACAGTATTGAATACTGGGAATAAGATTAACGAGTCGGTATTAAACACTAAAACATAATCAGTGTTGAACACTGGGAACGGAGTTTTCAAATAAGTGTTAAACGCTAAACAAATCAGTGTTAAACACTGGGGACAAAATCTCCAGACTAGTGTTAAAGACTAAGGAGAGAGGGGTCACGTGTGAACACGTGAGAGCGCCCTGGTTTCTTTTATTTTATTCAGTCAAAAGTATTGAATATTTTGAAGTATCACGTGCTATCACATGATGGGAATTTTGGTGCTTGTCTGTTAAAGCCTCAGCCAAGGGGTCACGTGGTAGTACGTGAGAGCGCACTAAAGCTCTTTATTCTGTTCTACAGATAAATGTTTAACACTTTTAATTTTGAAAGCCATCACGTATGGGCACGTGATGGGGGCTCACGCTTTGATCTGTTAGAATGTTCATTAGGGGTCACGTGTTGACACGTGAGGGCGCCCTAGAGCTCTTTTCTGTTTCTTTTGCCCTTTTCTTTGTGCGCTTTAGAGATCACGTGGGGCACGTGAGGCATTGCCTCAAAGTTCTTTTTTATGGACCTTTGCAGGAGTCACGTGGTAACACGTGAGGTGTTTGCTTCAAAGTTCTTTTCTGTGTATCTTTGCAGGGGTCACGTGGTAGCACATGACTCTGGCTCTTTACATGTTTTAAGAATCTGTTCATCTTTTTAAGAATTAATTTCTTCATAGGGTTAAACCCTAACAACAAACTTCGGAGGAATTAAATTCCTGTTTCTTCTGAAGAATTATATTCTTAAATAGGGTTAAACCCTAATTTCTTTTCTTAAGGGAATCAAATTCATGTGGATTTTAAGAGAATTATGTTCTCAATTAGGGTTAAACCCTAGTTCTGTTCATTTTAAAGGAATTAAATTCCTATAACATAGGGTTAAACCCTAATTTTATCCCAAAGGAATTGAATTCCTATCATTTTGTGAGAGTTAAATTCTCAAAACTCAGTTTCTCCTCTGTGTTTTAGATCTGCATGGCAGGATCTCAACCCAATGAGAATTAAATTCTCAATTCATGGGGAGATGTGCACTTTACAGATCCTCCACCAAAGAAATAACTAAGTTCTTTTCATTATATAAGAGTTAAACTTTTTTGAGAATTAAATTCTCTTTTTAAGCCTCCCTTTCTTTCACTTACCTAAGGTTTTCCTTTTGCAGAGAATCAAAGGCTCTGTATCTCTCTCTGTGTATCAAAAGAAAAGGTCCAAAGGTCTAAAAAAATCCCCCTTCTTCTTTTCTTGACTCCTATTTATAGGAGAAGGAAAAGAATCAATCTGCTAAGTAAATCTCTCATTGAGAGATTTTATTTGTTCATTGAGAGATTTGATTTATATTTATCATTAATCTGGGCCTTTAGATTGTTAGGTGAATTTTATTCACCATTGGATTTTAAATCCAAATATATCTCTTTGTTATTTCGGTTAGATTTAGGGGGAAAATCTTTCCAAGTCCATGATTTTTCCATAAATTGGTGATATTTAATCACCTTTAGATTTTTAATCCAACGGTTTCAAATAATCCTTCTCCATTTTGGAAAGATTTGAATGATTCATCCGCAGAATTTTAATTCTGTTAAAGAATAAGGCTCTTAAAGCCGGTCACGTGTGGCCACGTGACCTCTGGTCACGTGTAGGCACGTGACCCCTGGAATGGGCTTCTCTCCTTCTGCGCTCTGTTCTCTGGCCGCTGCTTAACCATCACGTGCCAGCACGTGACCACTGGTCACGTGTGAGAACGTGATGCCTTTTCTGGAGCTTTTTCTTGATTTTAATCAGGGGATGAATGTGTTTTTTGCCGCTGCTTTAAGCGTCACGTGCCAACGCGTGATAACTGGTCACGTGTGAGCACGTGATGCCTCCTCTGAGGCTTCTCCTGATTTTTAATCAGGGAACATCACGGTAAACTTCAGTTTTAGCGTCGTCTTTAGGGGCGATGTTATAGATTTATAAGCACGATATATTTAACATAAATCCTCACACTCCGTTCATCAACCAGTAAGGGGTTTGACGACCATAAATTTCAGTAATTTAAGATAGGGTCTTCCCTCAAGTATCACGTCGAACACGTAGGTTACGAACGACTATTAGTTAAAACATCAGTGTCGGTTAATTGAGCAGGCTAGTTGTTATTCGGTGAAAAATGTAAATGATGTTGTTACGGGTCAGTGAGTTTCTAGTCGGGTTCCATTCAATATAACGAAACTAAGAGGGTTCGCTAAAATAATCGAGTTACATTTTCTTTTCTTCTTCTTCTCTCTTTCTTTTCTCTCGATGTATACGCGCGTGCGTGTGTATGTCATTTACCTTGGTTACACCCACACACCTCATACATTTCCCTACCAGTTAGGTTACTACACTGTGTTTATTAAACTAGGTATGTACATAACATGAATTGAACAAATGAAGGAGGTTCACTTGCCTAACACGACGGCGGACGACGCGACACGGGCACGATCACTGCACGATGCACGCTCGACTTGGCTAGATCGGCGTACTTGGGCTCAGCACTGGCGTGGAGGCGGCCATGGCAAGGGTTTCCAGCGACTCCATTGAAACGCTCGGATGCAGAGGGCCTGCCGGCGGTGAGCTCAAGCAGCTCTGGGGATTGGAGCTGGTGAATCGGGGAGCTCCGACTCGGGTGCAGGGGCCTGGGCTCGGGTTGGTGCTCGGAGATGGTGAGCAGGGGAGGACCCCGGAAATGGACAGTAAGGTGGAACGGGAGGTGGCTGCTGTCGGTGGCGTCGCGACGACGGAGGCAACAGCAATAGCAAGTGCTCAACGTTGTGTAGGAGGGGCTCGTCTTGTGCTTGATGATGATACGGAGGCTCAGTAGGACGGAGGAAGGGTTTGGCTCGAAGGAGGTGACGGCGACATGTTCGGCGAGGTGATGGGTAAGTCGGCGTTGGTCGGAGGAGAAGAAGATGGTGGAAATTGAGGTGTTAGGTTGTGGGTTTTGGAGTTCTGTTGTGAGAGGTGAGGTGGTGGTGTGGTGATTGAGGCTGGTGGAGGGTGAGATCGGTGGGTTTTGGGAAGAGGAGGAGTCGTGGGTGTTGGAGATGGCCGGTTCTTACGCGAGCACGGGGAGCGGGGAGTCGTGGGAGAGAGCCTAGATGAGCTCTGCTTCCACCATGACAACCAGGGTGGCATCTTGAAGGTCGGCGCCCACAGCAAGAGCCTCGGCGCTAGTGGCCGGGGCAACCGACTTCTCCCCAACGCTCCCACCAGGGGCCTTTCCCCCTGCAGCGCTTCCGGGGGCATTCCCCTGTGCCTCATCCCCGAGAGGGTACTCACCCCGGAGCTCGCCATCAGGAAACTTCGGCATCAGGGCCTTGATGGCGTCAAGGGCGTCGTGCCAAAAGATGGCAGCGGCTCCAGCGAGATCGGTGTAATACCGGTCTGACTTCTTGTAGCTTTCCACCGTCTTCAACGCTCGGAGCTCGGCACATCTCTTTCCCTCCTTCGCCACCTCATTCTCCCTCCGGAGGGTGTTCACCGTCTTCTTCAGGGTGGCGACAAGCACCCTGGAGTCTTCCATCTTAGCCTTGGCAGCTCGGGCGGCCTCTCGGCACTTGGCGATCTCCCGATCCCCGGCCGTCACCCGGTCTTCGAGGGTGACGACCCTCTCCATCACCGCTTGCAGCTCCAGCTGTCACGCCCCGCTTCTCAAAATACGGGATACGATGGGTGACTAGGCCAGTCATGCTTCTACGGTCAGGGAATAATCCCGCCGTAATCACACTTCGGGTTCTAGTATTACATGGTAGTCAGTAAACAGTACTCGAGTAAAGGAAAATCACAGTTTATAACTTTATTACATTGCAATTTAAAAGAGTTCGAGGTACATTTATTTCACAGAATAAACAACTAACCAAATAAACAAGTGTTGAGATCAAAGAAAATGGCGCTGGTGATGCAGTCTAGATCTCCGCAATCTCGAAGGATAAGTCCTGCTCCTGGGCTGGATCCACTTCGTCCTCTGAGTATGCACACTCAGGTCGTCAGGGCGACACATATAGCAATAAATATATATAATGGGCGTGCAGTATTATTAAACATGAGGAGTACAATGAATTGCAGAACATGAGCCGTTGGGGCCTTGGAGCTGTTAGGGGTGAGTAGGTCGAGTGGAGGCTGGCGCGAGGAACGCGGAGGCGAGCGGGGCGTGGGTGCGGTCGTCGCGGGGGGCGTTGGAGGTGACGCGAGGAAGTGGCGGGAAAAAGATGAGCGTAGGAGGAAAACGAGGGGGAGCAGGTCGGGTCGGGTCAGCGTGGGTCGGGTCGGGTAGAATAGGATTGGGTTTTAGTTTTAGGATTAATAAAACAATAAAATGTGTATAAAAATGTAATAAATTTGAAATAAAATCTGAAAAAATATGGAAAATTATATTCAGAACTTGGGATTTACATCATACCCCCTTACAAAAATTTCGTCCTCGAAATTAAAACAAAAACAACGGGACATCACATTATACAAATAAATGCGGAAAACGTGCACGGATGTCCTCCTCGCGTTCCCAGGTAGACTCCCCTGGAGAATGATCACCCCAAGAAACTCGAACCAGAGGAATGACTCTGTTCTTCAGCACTTTTTCCCGACTATCGAGAATTGTGGTGGGCTGCTCCTCGTAAGACAGATCGGTGCCCAAAGTCAACTCTGAATGGTCCAGAACATGGCTGTCATCCCGAACAAAGCGCCTCAACTGGGATACGTGAAAGGTATTGTGCACACCAGCTAGCGATGGAGGTAAGGCAAGTCGATAGGCCACTTCTCCCACTCGCTCTACCATCTCAAAAGGTCCGATGAATCGGGGACTGAGTTTCCCGCGACCTCCGAACCTAGTAACACCGCGAGTGGGAGAAATCATCAAAAACACATGATCTCCGACCTCAAATTCTAGCGCCCTCCTGCTGGCATCCGCCCAACTCTTCTGTCGGTCTTGAACCGTCTTAATACGCTGTCTGATCATCTGGACCTTGTCTACCGTCTGAACAATAAGTTCAGGTCCCAATAATCTTCGCTTTCCCACATCATCCCAACAAATAGGGGATCGATATTTCCGACCGTAGAGTGCTTCGAATGGAGCCATCTGGATGCTAGCTTGAAAACTGTTATTATAAGAAAACCCCACCAGATGAAGGTGATCCTCCTAAGATCCCTGGAAGTCTAGCATGCAAGCCCTCAACATGTCCTCGAGCGTCTAATTAATACGATCGGACTGCCCGTCCGTCTGGGGATGATAAGCCGTGCTGAACTTGAGACGTGTACCCAGACTCTCCTGTAAGCTCTTCCAAAAGTGTGAAACAAATCTGGTGTCTCGATCCGACACTATACTGACTAGAACCCCGTGAAGTCGCACTACCTCTTGCATGTATTTCTCCGCAAGCGACTCTGTCGACTGGCCCATACGAAAGGGTATAAAATGTGCAGCTTTCGTAAGGCGTTCGACGATAACCCAGACCGCGTTGTTGCCCTTAGGGCTCCGTGGTAAGGCAGTCACAAAATCCATAGTGATGTGCTCTCACTTCCAGTCGGGTATCGGAAGCGGTCGCAACAGTCCAGCCGTCCTCTGGTGCTCTGCTTTTACCTGCTGGCATAATAAACACCTTGATACGAACCGTGCAATCTCTCGCTTCATCCCGTTCCACCAAAAATATTGCTTTAGATCTTAATACATTTTCATGCCTCCCGGATGCACAGAATAAGCCGAACTATGAGCTTCAGCCAATACCTCTTCTCGAACATCTCCCTTGGGGACGCAGAGCCTGCTACCGAATCTTATAGAACCCTCCCGATGTACGAGTAAGTCCGTCCTCAGCCCGACTTCCACCTGCTCTCTGAACTTTTGTAATCGAGGATCATCAGCCTGCGCCGCCTTAATGCGATCTATAAGAGAAGACTGCACCTGTAACTGCCAGAATTGCCTGATTGCACTCGGTGTAACAACCTCTAGTTCGAGTTTCTGAAAATCCTCAATGATACTTTTCTGACTGGTCAACATCATGATTGCCGGCTCGCAACTGAGAGCGCCTGGTACGACATTTACCTTTCCCGGATAATACTGTAAGTCCAGGTCGTAGTCCGCCATTAATTCTAGCCATTGGCGTTGTCTCATATTCAGTTCTCTCTGAGTGAACACGTACTTCAGACTCTTGTGATCCGTGAACACTTCCACCTTTTCGCCCAACAAGTAATATCTCCAGATCTTCAATGCGAAAACCACTGCAGCTAACTCCAAGTCGTGCGTTGGATAATTCCTCTCGTGATTCTTCGGCTGGCGTGAGGCATAAGCAACTACCCGAGCATGCTGCATCAGGACGCAGCCTAAGCCTTTCCCCGAAGCATCGCTATGTATCACCAAACCACCTGAATTATCCGGCACTGTAAGAATAGGCGCCGTGGTCAATTTCTGCTTTAGTACCTCAAAAGCCCGAGTACACTCCTCCATCCATACGTACGGTAATTCCTTCCGCGTCAGCTTCGTCAAAGGTTCAGCGACTCATGCAAAGTCTTGAACGAACCGCCGATAATATCCTGCCAATCCCTGGAAGCTTCTGATCTCGGCCACTAATTTCGGTGTCGGCCAATCCTTAACAGATTCTATCTTCACTGGGTCCACTGAGATGCTTTCGCCCGAAACAACGTGTCCCAAGAACTGCACTTTGTCGAGCCAGAACTCACACTTGCTCAATTTTGCGTATAGTGTCTCTTCCCGAAGAATTTGTAATACCGTCCGCAAGTGTTCAGCATGTTCCTCCTGGGTCTTAGAGTAGACTAGTATGTCGTCGATGAATACAACGACAAACGTGTCCAAGTATTTCGCAAATACTCTATTCATCAGATCCATAAATATAGCTGGAGCATTGGTAACACCGAACGGCATCACAAGAAACTCATAATGCCCGTATCGTGTCCTGAAAGCCGTCATGCATATATCTTCGGCCACTACTCTGATCTAGTGATAGCCTGAATGAAGATCCAGCTTCGAAAATACTTTGGCCCCACCCAACTGATCAAATAAGTCGTCGATACGTGGAATGAGATATTTGTTCTTGATCGTAACCCTGTTCAGCTCCCGGTAATCTATGCACATCCGTAGCGATCCGTCATTTTTCTTCACCAACAAGACTGGTGCACCCCACGGCGAAGCGCTTGGCCGAATAAATCCCTTCTCCAGGAGTTCTCCAATTTGTTTCTTCAATTCTGCCAACCCAACTGGCGTCATCCTATAAGGAGCTTTGGAAACTGGCGCCGTCCCTGGAATCAAGTCGATAAAGAATACCAAGACGCAGGGAGGTGGTAGACCTGGTAAATTTTCAGGGAACACATCAAGAAAATCCTGAACGATCTCTGGGGCTGGACTCTCACCAATCTCCATAGCTGTCAGCGCTTTTGGCTTGGCTCTAAACTTGGCTGGCTCCAAAGACTCGCTCCCGCCTTCGAAAACAAACTCAGAGTGATTGGGAATGCGGAAAGTCACCTTCCTTGCTCGGCAATCAATAATTGCATGGAATGTACTCATCCAATCCATCTCGAGAATCGCATCATAACTGCCCGTCCCGATTAAAAAGAAATTCGCATAGATTTCCCTGCCGCATACTACCACCGGACATAAGCTACACTTTTGGTTGGACTCAATAATACTGTTACCCGTATGTATCTCCCAATCCTTGGTCAACGGCTCGTGAGGTATAGAGTGTGTGTGGACAAATCGCGTGGAAATAAAACAATGTGAAGCACCCAAATCGAAAAGAACTCTGGCTGGTACAGAATAAACAAGGATGGTACCTGTAACTACATCTCCAGAAGACTCTGTCTGCTGGGCGGATAAGGTGAAAGCCCGTACCTGATTCCGACCTGTACCAGTCTGCCTCTGATCGAAGGACCGCTACTGGGGCCCCCGAGGTGGACCCCTCTGAGCTGAAGTGTCATACGACGGTTGTTGTTGCTCGAACCCTCCATGTAGGTCAGATCTCTGGGGACACCCGCCAACCCTATGCTCGCTGGATCCGCAAATCAGACACTGCCCCTTAGCTCTGCGGCATTTTCTCTGCATGTGTCCTGGTCTCTGACAATAATCGCAAAATAGGGCCCTCCGCTGTGGCTGCTGAGGTGAAAAGGTACGCTTCATCTGTATGACATCTGATCTGTGAACTAGGATGGCTCCACGGGGCGGAATGGTAGGCCGTGCCGGAACTACGTGGGGTCTCCTGTCCATTGATCCTTGGCCCTTGGCCTTCTCTGCCAATCTTTCCTGTACTCGGGCAGCATTCAAAACTTGGGCGAAGGTTAGTAGGTCGAGAGACGCGATGAGTTGTTGCAGTTCAATATCGATCCCTTGCTGGAAATGTCTTGCCCTGGCGGATTCGGTAGCTACCATGTACGGTATGAAGCGACTCAGCCGATTGAACTCTGCGGCGTAGACATCCACTGAGCGTCCATTTTTCTTAAACATAATAAACTTTTCCTCCATCTCGGCCTTGGCAGTAGCCGGAAAGTAATGATCCAGGAAGCACGTGGAGAACGTGTCCCATCCAATAAGTTTCTCTAGCCGGCTCTCCTCTACGGACCACCACGTGCGGGCCTCATCCTCTAGTTGAATCTTCACTACGTTCACTCTGTCGTCGTCAGGAATTCGAGCGGCAGTCAGGAGGTTCTCTACGTTGATGAGCCATTGTTCGGCCTCAAGTGGACTTGCTGATCCCGTGAACACTGCTGGATGAAACCTCCTGAAATCTGAAACGGTACCAACCCTAGCATGTGTAGTTGGTACGAGCGCACCCTCGGGGGTGGCGGGAATAGCCGTAGATCTCTCCAGGACGGTAATTGCGGTCTCTTGTACCGCCTTCAATCCCTCGGCCAGAAGGTCGGTCTTCCTCTCTTGAGCTTGGGACAGGGTCGTCAGTGTGCTAAGGATCTTCTCGGTACGATCGTGGTGACCAGCACCTGAGGAGTTGCCTGAGAAGTCCATATTCCTGAAAAGATCAAAAGAAATCAGATTCAAGTAAGGCTACACAATGATTCAACGATGTGTAGAAAATGAGGAAGAATGCAATAAGGCATACGCTAAGGGTGTAACTCAGTCTAGAGGTCCCTCCACGGAACTGTAATTTTATCCAAAACCCGGCTTTGATACCAACAAAACCATGTCACGCCCCGCTTCCCAAAATACGGGATACGAGGGGTGACAATGTAATGAACATTTCTGCAGAAACTGCAGAACACAATGACGTTCCAAAATACAATTTAAATATCAATCGAACGTAAAAATGCACGGGACTAATTTCATAGGTTAGCTAATTAAGTTGTCTACACGACCATATGGGACTCCGCGCATTTTCAGTTCTATACAGGTAGGTACATGTGCTTACAACTCAGGTTCCTCGTAGAATGCTACTCCGGACTGCAGTCCAGAGTTGCATCCCCGGTCAAATCTTGTTGCCGTAATCTATCGATTTCGAAATATAAACTAATTATGGTTCTAAATTATCGAGTCGGCTTCGATATGAGCCATAGAACGTTATGTTCCAACCAGTATTCAATTTTACAATGATTTTAGTGGGTTAATCTGCACGGTAAACTTCAGTTTTAGCGTCGTCTTTAGGGGCGATGTTACAGAATTATAGGCACGATATATTTAACATAAATCCTCACACTCCGATCATCAACCAGTAAGGGGTTTGACGACCATAAATTTCAGTAATTTAAGATAGGGTCTTCCCTCAAGTATCGCGTCGAACACATAGGTTACGAATGACTATTAGTTAAAACATCAGTGTCGGTTAATTGAGCAAGCTAGTTGTTATTCGGTGAAAAATGTAAATGATATTGTTACGGGTCAGTGAGTTCCTAGTCGGGTTCCATTCAATATAACCAAACTAAGAAGGTTCGCTAAAATAATTGAGTTACATTTTCTTTTCTTCTTCTTCTTCTCTTTTTTTTCTCTCGATGTATACGTGCGTACGTGTGTATGTCATTTACCTTGGTTACACCCACACACCTCATACATTTCCCTACCAGTTAGGTTACTACATTGTGTTTATTAAACTAGATATGTACATAGCATGAATTGAACAAGTGAAGGAGGTTCACTTGGCTAACACGACGGCGGACGACGCGACACGGGCACGATCACTGCACGATGCACGCTCGACTTGGCTAGATCGGTGTACTTGGGCTCAGCACTGGCATGGAGGCGGCCACGGCAGGGGTTTCCATCGACTCCGTTGAAGCGCTCGGATGCAGAGAGCCTGCCGGCGGTGAGCTCAGGCAGCTCTGGGGATTGGAGCTGGTGAATCGGGGAGCTCCGACTCGGGTGCAGGGGCCTGGGCTCGGGTTGGTGCTCGGAGATGGTGAGCAGGGGAGGACCCCGGAGATGGTCGGCAAGGTGGAGTAGGAGGTGGCTGCTGTCGGTGGCGTCGCGACGACGGAGGCAACAGCAGTAGCAAGTGCTCGACGTTGTGCAGGAGGGGCTCAGCTTGTGCTTGATGATGATGCGGAGGCTCAGTAGGACGGAAGAGGGGTTTGGCTCGAAGGAGGTGACAGCGACATGTTCGGCGAGGTGATGGGTGAGCCGGCGGTGGTCGGAGGAGAAGAAGATGGTGGAAATTGAGGTGTTCGGTTGTAGGTTTTGGAGTTCTGTTTTGAGAGGTGAGGTGGTGGTGTGGTGATTGAGGCTGGTGGAGGGTAAGATCGGTGGGTTTTGGGAAGAGGAGGAGTCGTGGGTGTTGGAGATGGCCAGTTCTTACGCGAGTGTGAGGAGCGGGGAGTCGTGGGAGAGAGTCGTTGGGGCCTTGGAGCTGTTGGGGGTGAGTGGGTCGAGTGGAGGCTGGCGCGAGGAACGCGGAGGCGAACGGGCGTGGGTGTGGTCGTCGCGGAGGTGAGCGGGCGTGGGTGCGGTCGTGAGCATTGGAGGTAACGCGAGGAAGTGGCGGGAAAAAAATGAGCGTGGGAGGAAGTTGAGGGGGAGCAGGTTGGGTCAGGTCGGCATGGGTTGGGTCGGGTAGAATAGGATTGGGTTTTAGTTTTAGGATTAATAAAATATAAAATATGTATAAAAATGTAATAAATTCGAAATAAAATATGAAAAAATACGGAAAATTATATTCGGAACTGAGGATTTACACCAGCCTTGAGCTCTCCTCTCGCGAGGAGAACTCGCCCGCGGCCTGCATCGCCAGGGCAATTTTCTCGTCCTCCATGTTGACGTCAAGAGCGACGTGCTGGTGGACCAGAAGAAAACAAAGGAGGGGTTAAAAAAGAAGTAGGGCACCCAATCTTGAGAACAAAAGTTACCGAATGAGAACCCGAGTGGGGTGCGAACGCTAACCTGCACGGCCTCCTGGGCTATGGCCGCCATTTGGGCACGGAGAGTCCCCCGAGAGATTCTACCCCCGGCCGACCTTTCCATCTCCGAGAGCAGGCTGCCGGTGACCGAAGCCCTGAGGGCACCTCGTAGAGATGCTCCCGTTCATCCACCATGATCGAGGAAGCCGGGGTACGAGGCACCCTTTCCTCCACCGGCTGACACCCAGCGCCTGAGGGTCATTTTGCCGTCCTATGGTACCTATTGAGGAGAAACGCAGGAGAGCCCGTCTCGTCTCCCACCTCCAGAATCCGGGGCTTCTACTCCCGAGCACGCTTTCGGCTAAGCGCTTGGCTAGACTCCGGGGTCCGGGGCGCTGATCAGTCGAAAATACTGCATCTTTTAACCGGCAATTTCCCAATCATTTGCATTCATATAGAAGTGTTCGGCATTCATATCGCACATATTAGCAAATCAGTCGTAAAATATTAGATTACATGCGTTAGACCTTAAAACCGGCATTTCTAGGGGAATTGACTGCATTTCATAGAATGGCATCATTTCTATATTGCGCAACTTGTGTTTCGAAGTCCGTGCAGGGAAATCCAGAAGATCAGTCAAAAATTACAAAACAAAGACGGCTAAAAGATACGCCAACTCAAGGATTTGGAATCTGGTAGTGATCTAGAAGGAAGTTTGGGATTCAACATATCAGAAAATACAAAAGAAGACATCAGAAGCCAACACCTGAAAGATGAAGCCCTAAGGCCACCACATGGCCGCGGTTCCGCGGCCTAAGCCTCCTTGTGCCGCGGAACCGCGGCGGCCCTGCCACGTCAGCACTTCATCTTTGCAGCATAACTCCTACCTCTGGTCCTACACCTCAGAAAGACACTACATTCTACAGATTACTCCAGAAGCTTCTGCCAGTTCAGCAAACCTTGAGTTCCTAAACTAAAACCTTCTCCCTAAACCCTAGTTTAAAGCCTAAGCTAAGCTCCTAACTAACTACTTCTAGAAGCCTTTCCTACAACAAACTTTTGGAGGGAATTGCTATTTCAAATCCAAGACCTAGGGTTTGGGAAACCTATAAATAGACCCCTAGGCTCACTTGTATCCAATCTTGGATCTTAGATATCATCTCATATCATTAGATCAATTCTTCATCTCTCCCAAATTCCACCCACAAGTCTAGTGACAAGGCTTGTGTCAAAACCCTAACCCTAATCCAATCTAGAAATACCCAATTCAAGATCCATGGAGTTCAAGCAAAGCAAGTCTTCAAAGATCCTTCAGAAGCAAAGCCGGTATTCAACGGAGCACGAGATCGAAGCGATCCAAGACTCAAGAAGCCGAGCGATGCAAGATTCGACGAGCGAAGTTCCTACCTCTTGTAATTCTTAAGAGTTGTAACTACTTGTTGATGTAATAAAGGTGAAGATTCTTTAAACTTGTTTACATTTCAATTCAAGCATCATGATTTTATTTCGATTCTTGAATATATTCTTTGTGATGATGTGTGAATAAACTCCGCTCGTGGAGGAATCGAGATGATTGTAGAATGATGATGTTGATGAATCTTTAAACGTTTTCTTAAGTCCTATAGCAATTGTAAATTCTTGAAAATAGAATGATCGATGATTTAGATCGATGCGAAATGTGTTCTTGATTGCTTTCGCACGATCTAGAAAATCAACGATCGATCATTGGATTTTCAAGAAGCTATCTAGCGAATGTGATTCATTGAAAGGACAAAGGATAGGACCAAGAACCCTAATTCTTCGCAAAATCCTTAAACCTCGATCAATCGACATCGAGTTAGCATCAATTCGTTAATGGATAAGAAACGTTAATCTTTAGTCTTTGTCACATATACAATCTAATCGATTCCTACGAGCTTTACATCAAATCTTGAAACCCAAATCGATTGGAATTATATCGAAACTCGATTCTCGATATTTATCATTTTCTTGATTCTTGATTAGAATAGTGATACTTGAAACCATCGATAAAAATCTTGAATCATGTTTTCTTTTCTTTTCTATTAACTTTTCAATTCAAACAAATCAAAATACAAACGAATCGCGCAATCCCTGTGGATGATCCGCATTCACTAATGAGCTACAATCCGACACCGTTATTGATTGCGGTCAAATAATTCTTTGATTGTGAATTCTATTCATTTTCTAAACCGACACATAAAGATAAAGATCAATCAAATGACACCGTTACCGGGGATCATTTGATTGACACACACAATCGGAATTCCAATCCAATCAAATGGCGCCGTTGCCGGGGATCGCGCGCTAATTCGTTCTATATTGAAATTTGAATTGAAAGATTTATTCCATTACATTTTTGTGATCAAAATTCGCGCAAAAATCTAAACAATTTGTTGTGGTTTGTTGCAAGGAGATCTGGAGCTTGCTGCGAAATTGAAATAATTTTTGGAGATTTCCAGAGAACAGAAGAAGTTAACAGCAAGCTGCTGTTGAATTTTGGTACAGTGATCAGTACCTACGACTGCATTTCCGCGGTGGGAGCCATCAATAGCGGCGGTTTCGTGGCTTGGTAAAGCCCTCTCAGTGCAAAAATTTCACAGTAAGCTTCTTACTTTCTTCTCTTCTCCTTTCTCTGCTCCAACTAATAAATTTCTGCGGGCTTCTTTGCGAAAATCGCAGCGCCGCAAATAGCAAATTTAAATTGTGCGTGTTTTTTGTTTCTTGGTTGTTTGCATTCTAATACGGATATTAAGGGGCACGGCCAAATCCAAATTAGGTAGGGAGTTCATTACCCTCCTTAGGCCCCAAAAATCGTAAAACTTGCATTCGCATTGACCCACATTAACTAAAAAATATCTAGAGATGACTCTAAGGACCGTCGCGCTCACTTAGGACAGAAGAAGGCCGTGGGTAATTCATTGCTTATCCGCGTTTTCTTGTGGTGTCTAAGGCAAGTGTGTCGAAGGCTAGTGGTTATTAATTAGGCCCACTACTTACGTAGTGGAGTACCTTCCCACTTACCTGGCACTTACCTGGCCACAGGGGGACAAAGAGGCAGTATAGGATTCTATCCTGCGACTTATCTTTTGGCAGTTAGGAGCGGTCTAGAGCCGGACCTAGGTGACCACTAGATTCTAGGGTTTTGCTTGCTGCATTTGTTGTGTTGCATCATTTTTTCAAAAATCCGTCCCTTTTTCAAAGCAAACACCGCATTCATTCATTTTCCCCTAATTATAAGCCACGCTGCCACTTGTACTAACCCTTTTTAGTACAAGATAGGCTGGACACGGGATTCTAGTGCCCGTTTAGTCCGCGTACCCTTTATCGACTCCGAAGTCGATATTTCTACATTTACCTTTTCTTTACCCACTACCATACCCACACCGATGGATCCGACTCCATCAAATTTCTTTTCCACTAATCTGCCGCCATCCATTGGTGCGCAGAATCCACCCCGCATCTCTCTCCAGAAGAGGTGCTACCCCATTCGAGGTCCTCTTTCGACCTGCTTATCCACACCACCAGCCAACAGGGATAACTTTGAGATTAAGCCCCAGTATATCAATCTTTTACCCAAATTCCATGGACTCGAGACTGAGGACGCTTACGTTTTCATTACCAAATTTGAAAACGTATGCGCAATGATGGGTACGTCACAACTTTCAGTGGATGCTATGTGTCTACGACTTCTTCCATTTACTTTGTACGATATAGCTGAGAAGTGGCTATATAACACTACCGCACATTCCATCACGAATTGGGAAGAATTCGTCGCGGCATTCCTTAAGAAATTTTACCCTATGCAAAAGACAGCTCGAATCCATAGCGAACTCAACCAATTTACCCAACTTCCGAATGAACCGTTCTCGAAGTGCTTTGAACGTTTCAAGGATCTATTGGTTCAATGTCCTCATCACGGCATCCCGAGATGGGATCTTTGCCGAATCATTTATGAGGGCATTAACCCAAACACTAAACAGAACCTTGAAAACATATGTCAAGGTACTTTTATGACTAAGGATGATGGGGAAGCGTGGAAATTTTTAGAAGAGTTCGCTGAAAAATCACTACAGTGGGAGAGTGGTACCCAACCATTGAATAGGGGTGGCATACACCAAATAGATGTGTCCATAGGTGTTCGAGCTGAGATGGCAGCAATGCAAAAGAAGCTCGAGGCTATGGAACACAAATTTGCAGCAGCCTTCCTAAACCCAGTATCGCTCCCCAAAACTGTTTGTGGGTGTTGTTCCGATCCGTCTCATTTAACGGAAGAATGTCCATTAAACTCACCGTTTCAAGGTCACGAGCATACTAATGCCGCATTTCAAAGACCTAGAAACGATCCATATTCTTCCACGTACAATCAGGGTTGGAGGAATCACCCGAATTTTGCTTGGAACCAAAACCAATCTCAAAACACGGTTCCAAACACGAATCAATTCCAAATGGCTCTTCCTCCACCACAGCAACCCCTTCAACTCACTCAGCACCCCTACCAGTCACAAAATTTCCAAAATCAGGTCAACACTCCTACACAGTCTAATCCTATGACCTGTTCTGACGAATTCTCTCAATTCACCCAAACCATGAAATCACTTTTGTCAAATTTCATAGAGGTTTCAGCTGAGGTTAGATCTTCCGTCAGTGAGATAAAGAAAAACTCAGCGTCCCAAGCTGAGAGTATCAGATCGATGGAAGCTGAAATCGCACGACTTAAAGCCGAAATGAGTGCGAGAGAAAAAGGGAAACTTCCGTCTCAACCCCTACCGAACCCTGGGCATTACAATGTAAATGCCGTCACAACGTTGAGATCAGGAAGAGTGCTGAATAACCATGTTGGGGAAGAAGTTGATGATATTGGAAATCATATCAACACCCCGGCTGAGACATTTCCTCACACACACACTTCTCCTTCTGATCCTTGTTCTTCTACCACACCACCGCTTTCTCGCGAGCCTATTCTCCATTTCCCTCTAGGCTCGACACCTCAGTATAGCCCTTCTAGTTCTCCATAGACGGTCCCCACACCTCTTTTGGGATCTCGTCTACCCCCTCTTCCCTCTCTTATGATGGACCCGACGCTTATTGTGAAAGCTCCTTACCCGAATCGGTTAAGGGATAATAGAACGAGTCCTCATATGGAGAAAATTATGGAGATGTTCAAACAGGTTAACATCAACATCTCTCTCCTAGATGCGATTCAACAAGTCCCCGCTTATGTGAAAATTCTTAAGGACTTGTGCACTAGGAAGAGAAAGACTCAAATGCCGAAGAAGGTCTTCATGTCTAATAATATTAGCACTGCTTTTATCCCCCAGCTACCAAAGAAACATAAGGACCCAGGATGTCCTACAATATCGATTTCTATTGGGGGTAAAAACATAAATCGTGCTCTTTTAGACCTTGGCGCAAGTGTTAACCTACTTCCATATTCTGTATATGAGCAACTAGGGATTGGAAAGTTAAAACCTGCTCACTGCACTCTCCAAATGGCAGACCGTTCAATCACCAAACCAAGGGGTGAACTAGAGGATGTGTTGATAAAGGTCAGGGAATTTGTTTTCCCTGTAGACTTCATTGTACTCGACACACAGCCTGTAGCAAACCCCCGGGGCCAAATTCCAGTGATTCTGGGTCGTCCTTTCCTTGCCACTTCCAACGCTGTTATAAACTGTAGAAATGGTTCAATGAACTTATCATTTGGAAATATGACCATTGAACTAAACATCTACAAAGTTGGAAGTCATCCATCAGAACCCTCTGCTCATATTCTAGATGTGTGCTCTGTCCACGAGATCGCTCCCGATAGTTGCGGAGCTGAGGAACTTTGCTTTACAGATCTCGACGACATTACCACATCTCTGTTTGACCTTACACATGATCTTAGTGAGGACACTTTTCATACACTTGAGTTCTACACTCCTGACTTTTCTCCACCCGAGTCTGTATCTTTCACAGGCTCTGAGCTTCTTTGTAATTCCAAAAATCACTCGATGATCCCTCCTTCTATCATTTCTCCGCCCGTATTAGATCTAAAAATTTTACCTTCTCACCTTAAATATGCATATCTAGGTGAGAATGAGTCTTTACCGGTTATCATATCCGCTTCTCTAGCATCAGAGCAAGAGAATGCACTTTTATCGGTATTGAGATCTAACAAAGAGGCGTTTGGTTGGACTATGGCGGACATCAAAGGGATTAGTCCCTTAATTGTTGAACATCATATACATGTGATGGATGATGCCAGACCAACCCGAGAACCACAGAGACGGTTAAATCCCGTCATGAAGGAAGCGGTGATGAAAGAGATCGTCAAATGCCTAGATAATGGTATTATATACCCTATCTCCGATAGCCAATGGGTGAGTCCTATACATGTCGTTCCTAAGAAATCCGGCATCACTATTATAACCAATGAGGCGAATGAGTTGATTCAGACACGCGCCCAAACTGGATGGCGTGTATGTATTGATTATAGAAAACTCAATGCTGCCACGAGGAAATATCACTTTCCTCTACCATTCATTGATCAAATGCTGGAACGCTTAGCGGGATGAGAGTATTATTGTTTTATGGACGGATACTCAGGCTATAATCAGGTCCCCATCGCCAAAAAGGATCAAGATAAAACCACTTTTACTTGTCCTTTTGGTACCTTTGCTTACAGTCGCATGCCTTTTGGGTTATGCAATGCTCCCGCTACCTTTCAGCGGTGTATGATGGGAATATTCTCTGATATGGTAGAGAATTTTCTGGAGATCTTTATGGACGTTTCTCAATTTTTGGAGACTCTTTTTCTGATTGCCTATCGAATCTTGACGCAATTCTCACTCGTTGCAAAGAGAAGAACTTAACTTTGAACTGAGAAAAATGCCATTTCATGGTCCAAGAAGGAATTGTACTTGGACATGTTATTTCACAGAAAGGCATTGAGGTTAACAGAGCTAAGACAGATGTCATTCAAAACCTCCCTCATCCCAAAAGCGTCAAAAATATTCGATCTTTCCTTGGCCATACGGGCTTTTATAGGAGATTCATAAAGGATTTTAGCAAAATTGCTAGACCTTTAACACTTCTCCTGGCCAAGGATACGACCTTCCACTTTGACTCAGACTGTGAGACAGCTTTCGACTCACTTAAACACTCACTCACTTCAGCCCCCGTTCTATCGTCTCCAAATTGGGACTACCCCTTTGAGCTGATGTGTGACGCATCCGACTTTGCAGTAGGTGCAGTCTTAGGACAGCACATTGAAAAGATGCCACACGTGATCTACTATGCAAGTAAGACCCTGAATAATGCACAAATCAACTATACAACCACCGAGAAAGAACTTTTAGCGGTTGTATTTGCATTAGAAAAATTCAGGCCTTACTTAATTGGCTCTCCTATAGTTGTGTACACTGACCATTCCGCCTTAAAACATCTTCTGGCGAAGAAAGATGCAAAAGGTCGACTAATACGTTGGATCCTACTGTTACAAGAATTTGATCTTGTTATCAAAGATAAGAAAGGATGTGAAAACGTAGTAGCCGACCATCTTTCACGCATCTCTTCTTCCCCTGTGACCCTGCCGATCAATGATTCGTTTCCTGACGAACAACTCTTGAGCGTATCCAATGAAACTTGGTTCAGGGATATTGTGAACTATCTTGTCACGGGACTTATACCCAGCGATTGGTCAAAACAGGACAAATACTGTTTTCTATCCCAAGTAAAACACTTTTACTGGGATGATCCATATTTGTTTAAATATTGTCCTGATCAGATCATTCGTCGGTGTGTCCCGAAAGAAGAATTCAAGAGTGTTCTTTCTTTTTGTCATGATCAGGCCTGTGGGGTCACTTCGGTCCTAAAAAGACGGCGGAAAAGGTTTTGCAATGTGGATTTTATTGGCCGACCTTATTCATGGACGCATTTGACTATTGCAAAACCTGTACACAGTGTCAGTACACGGGTAGAATCTCCCGGAGAAATGAAATGCCTCAGCAACCCATTCTGGTTGTTGAAATATTCGATATTTGGGGTATTGATTTTATGGGTCCCTTTCCCAACTCCTTTGGGAATTTGTACATACTGCTGGCGGTTGATTATGTCTCAAAGTGGGCTGAAACCATTCCATGTCGCACTAATGACAGGAAAGTTGTCATTAAGTTCTTAAAAGAGAATATCTTTTCGCGATTTGGACACCCACGCGCTAGCATTAGCGATAATGGGACACATTTCTACAACAGGTCTTTCGAGACTCTGATACGGAAATACGCAATCAACCACAGACTTTCTACACCCTATCATCCCTAAACAAGCGGGCAGGCTGAGATCTCAAATAGACAGATCAAACTAATTCTGGAGAAGACTGTTGCTAAGAATAGAAAAGACTGGTCGACCAAACTGACGGATGCTCTTTGGGCATTCCGAACTACATTTAAAACCGACCTAGAGATGTCTCCATATAGGATAGTGTTTGGGAAGGCATGTCATTTACCCGTCGAGATTGAGCATAAAGCATTGTGGGCTATTAAGGAAATCAACTTTGACCTAAACCAAGCCTGCAACTTTCGGAAGCTGCAAATAAATGAGCTAAGCGAATTCCGCGATGAAGCTTATGATAACGTTGTAATCGTAAAGAATAGGACTAAGGTTTTTCACGATAAAAACATTTTGAGGAAAACATTTTCACCTGGTCAGCATGTCCTTCTTTATGATTCACGACTACACCTTCATGCGGGTAAGCTTCGATCTCGGTGGAAGGGACCTTTTGTTGTGCGGTCTGTATACCCGCACGGGGCAGTAGAAGTAGAAAATGTTAAAAACGGCACATTTTTCAAAGTGAATGGACATAGACTAAACCCGTATTTTTCCACTGACCCCACGAATGAGCTCCTGTTCTTACAGGAGCCAGTTTATTTGGATTAAAATTCCTCCGTCTCACCTTCATGTCCAGTATTTCATTGCATCATCTTTTTGAATGGAGGTGAGTGAAAAAAGTAAGTTTGGGGGAAGTTCTTCACTTATATATTTTGCCCCCACTAATAATTCCTCCCCAGGCTTACAGTTTTTGTAGGTATAGCGGTTGGCAACAGTGAGGACACTGTTGAAAACAAGTTTGGGGGAGGTTTGTGCTTATTTTTGCATCATTTGCATAAGCACAAAACATTTCTTTCAAAAACCTATAAAAATTTAAAATTTTCAAAACCCATAAAAATTTAAAATTTTTCAAAATATAAAAATATTTTAATATTTACACTTTTTGTATATAAATAAGATAATAAAAGTTTAGATAGTGAAAAATTACATCCATGAGATTAGAAAAATTTAAGAAAACTAAGAAAATTAGAAGTTTTATATACAAACTAGTAATAAGTAGTTATGAGCCGTTGTCCCAAGGGTTAGTAAGATGAAGGACGTCACTAATCTGAGGATAAAACTAACTCTGAAAAATAGTTTCTATTCTGGAAACCAAACATTTTGAACGTTGCTACCCTGCTATTCGCACTTACACACATCTTGAAGCCTGGGATAGTAGAGGATACCTTGAAATGCTCTTGTCTTAAAGCCGATGTATGAAGGAAATAAAAAGAATAAAAAGTGAATAAAAATATATAAAGTGGTGGGAAAAATGGACACTGATTTTGTTATCACCGAGGACAATAAAAAAATGTATAGCGAGGGTGCCTCTTCACCCAGTACCCTAAGGCCAACTGGTCTGGGAGTCACTGATATGCCTTAGGTGGTGCAAGACGAGAAAAATACATCAAGTAAGCAAGCACAGGAGTAATCGGTCGGTTAGTACCTCAAGAAGTATTAACGGTCGCATGAAAGTGTGTGAGCAATCTCATCTAAATATTCATTAATTAAAAAGTACTGAGACTGATGGGCAGGAGTATGATAGCTTGAATTGAATTCTCCGGGTGTAGGGATGTCTTTACACACACGCAGGGTTATTTGATCGATGTTTGGAAGAAAGATAGGAATGAAGAATAAGACGATGTTTTATTGAGGGAGGACGTGATTTCTAACATTTTTTTTATGACTATTAAAATAGGGCTCATGACAACCGAAAAGCTAGCTTAGTTGGAAACCCTAATTTTCAAGGCTTTTCTTTTACAATTCTTTTCTTTAAATGTAATATTCATGATCTTCCTTTTATTATTGGATTTTGTGGGTGCAATCCGCTGAAAACCCTCAGGAGACAACACTCCTCCTACTAGGGACACTTAGAGGTTTAAAGGCTTGTTGCAAGTGCTCAGTGCAATCGTGTTGCCTACGAAAGTGTGCTATTAGTTTTTCTCTTTCTTTATTTTCTCCTTCTTTTTAATAAAAAGTTCGCTTAAGACGATCGAAAATAAGTTTGGGGGAATTTGATCAGTCGAAAATACTGCATCATTTAACCGGCAATTTCCCTATCATTTGCATTCATATAGAAGTGTTCGGCATTTATATCGCACATATTAGCAAATCAGTCGTAAAATATCAGATTACATGCGTTAGACCTTAAAACCGGCATTTCTAGGGGAATTGACTGCATTTCATAGAATGGCATCATTTCTATATTGCGCAACTTGTGTTTCGAAGTCCGTGCAGGGAAATCCAGAAGATCGGTCAAAAATTACAAAACAAAGACGGCTAAAAGATACACCAACTCAAGGATTTGGAATCTGGTAGTGATCTAGAAGGAAGTTTGGGATTCAACATATCAGAAAATACAAAAGAAGACATCAGAAGCCAACACCTGAAAGATGAAGCCCTAAGGCCACCACATGGCCGCGGTTCCGCGGCCTAAGCCTCCTTGTGCCGCGGAACCGCGGCGGCCCTGCCACGTCAGCACTTCATCTTTGCAGCATAACTCCTACCTCTGGTCCTACACCTCAGAAAGACACTACATTCTCCAGATTACTCCAGAAGCTTCTGCCAGTTCAGCAAACCTTGAGTTCCTAAACTAAAACCTTCTCCCTAAACCCTAGCTTAAAGCCTAAGCTAAGCTCCTAACTAACTACTTCTAGAAGCCTTTCCTACAACAAACTTTTGGAGGGAATTGCTATTTCAATCCAAGACCTAGGGTTTGGGAAACCTATAAATAGACCCCTAGGCTCACTTGTATCCAATCTTGGATCTTAGATATCATCTCATATCATTAGATCAATTCTTCATCTCTCCCAAATTCCACCCACAAGTCTAGTGACAAGGCTTGTGTCAAAACCCTAACCCTAATCCAATCTAGAAATACCCAATTCAAGATCCATGGAGTTCAAGCAAAGCAAGTCTTCAAAGATCCTTTAGAAGCAGAGCCGGTATTCAACGGAGCACGAGATCGAAGCGATCCAACACTCAAGAAGCCGAGCGATGCAAGATTCGACGAGCGAAGTTCCTACCTCTTGTAATTCTTAAGAGTTGTAACTACTTGTTGATGTAATAAAGGTGAAGATTCTTTAAACTTGTTTACATTTCAATTCAAGCATCATGATTTCATTTTGATTCTTGAATATATTATTTGTGATGATGTGTGAATAAACTCCGCTCGTGGAGGAATCGAGATGATTGTAGAATGATGATGTTGATGAATCTTTAAACGTTTTCTTAAGTCCTATAGCAATTGTAAATTCTTGAAAATAGAATGATCGATGATCTAGATCGATACGAAATGTGTTCTAGATTCTTTTCACACGATCTAGAAAATCAACGATCGATCATTGGATTTTCAAAAAGCTATCTAGTGAATGTGATTCATCGAAAGGACAAAGGATAGGACGAAGAACCCTAATTCTTCGCAAGATCCTTAAACCTCGATCAATTGACATCGAGTTAGCATCAATTCGTTAATAGATAAGAAACGTTAATCTTTAGTCTTCGTCACATCTATAATCTAATCGATTCCTACGAGCTTTACATCAAATCTTGAAACCCAAATCGATTGGAATTATATCGAAACTCGATTCTCGATGTTTATCATTTTCTTGATTCTTGATTAGAATAGTGATACTTGAAACCATCGATAAAAATCTTGAATCATGTTTTCTTTTCTTTTCTATTAACTTTTCAATTCAAACAAATCAAAATACGAACGAATCGCGCAATCCCTGTGGACGATCTGCATTCACTAATGAGCTACAATCCGACACCGTTATTGATTGCGGTCAAATAATTCTTTGATTGTAAATTCTATTCATTTTCTAAACCGACACATAAAGATAAAGATCAATCAAATGACACCGTTACCGGGGATCATTTGATTGACACACACAATCGGAATTCCAATCCAATCAGGCGCGCTCGAGCGCCTGGCTGGGGCGGCCTCCGGTAGAGCCGGGGCCGACGACGGACGAGAAAGACCGGCCCCTCCGACTTTCTTCCGCTTCTTCTGCTCAACCAGGGCCGCCCGAAATTTACCTATATCCATGGGTTCTGCATAAGACGAAAACACAAAGAAGGAGTTAGCAATGCCTTAAAAAGTGGAGGAATACACAAGTCTAAACAGGTCGCCTGAAAACTCCTAACTTACCCGCGAACTGGGCGAGGCTGAGTTCAGCCCAACTGAAGGCCTGCTCAGAAAGCAACACATCAGCCCGGGGGAGGGGCTCCCACTCCGACACCGCCACCGCGTCGGGATCATTCAACCACCTCACCCGCGGGCAGTTGGCCCTATGCCACTGAATGGGCATAGGCCAATCCTCACCCTCGGGCAGCCCAACAAACAGAAACTTCTTCTTCCATTCGTGAATGGAAGAAGGTACTACGACGACCCCTGACCCGGCAGCACCTCCCCGGTGTTTTCTAAAAGAGATGTACACCCAGTTCGGCTCATCCATGCGAGTGCCGGGGTGGTTTTTGTAGCAGAGAGAAGAAATGAGAAGGCTCCGGCTGAAAGGGGTCTGACGTAATTTCAACCGGACCAGGAACCCAAGGAGAATCCTCCAAGAGTTCGGCACTAACTGGCCCAGGGCTAACTCAAAACAATTCAACGCCGCACTCACCTCGGGGGAGAAGGGAAGGTGCATCCAGGCCCAAAAGGTTTCCAGGTACAAGGCAATCTCCTTACCCCATACCTGGTCTGCTCTCTCCCCCTCCTCGGCTAAATAAGCGAGTAGCCGGGAGGGGTGTGGAAACGAGTCCGGATGGTGGCGAGCTCATCCGCATGCCTCAGCATGGATGACGCGCCAAGAGCATCCCTAACCTGCGCTCTGAGGACCGCCCCCGTCGCGCGACCCCGGGAAGCATGACTAACCCTAACTTCCCGGGGGGACTCCGACTCAGATGAGGAAGAGGAAGAAGCAGAAGAGGAAGCTACAGAAGACCCCCTAGACTCTTCCTGGACTATTTCTACAGAATTCTCGGTTGAAGACATCTAACCTGATCAAAAGGATGAAGTCCTCGGAAGAGAAAACGCAGAGATCCCGACTTAAAGAAAAGAACGCCGAGCTAACACCAAAAGGACGAGAAAATTATGATGAGGTATGGACCCTGAAGAGGATCCCACCTCTATTTATAGCAACCGGTATTCGCATCCTACGGCACCGATCGTCTCCTGCCAAAACAACACTTCACATTCGACGGCCATCAGCGCTCCACCTGTCGCGCATGCATTGGTTACATCCCATCGGGCGCGGGAATACCTGTGGCCCGTCTCGTCAGCCAACCAGCGCCAGACACGTGGGCCGGCGCTTCGACGAACGTACGCACAAACCGGTGCTTTCTCTTTAATGCGAGATCTCTCTCCTGATCCACTGACGTCATCAAGAAAATACGACTAATTGCCTGGGAATATGCACCGACGATATCTTCAAATAAGAGCTTACCCCGGATGACCAGTCAGACCACTCTCGACCCGACCCATGAATGGGTCGGGACGAGAGTGGAGGGCTAATGATGAGGTTCGATATCGGTGTTTTCCCAGATCATGACACGTGGCAGATGACGTGTCCCAGAACTTATGAGAAAGGATCAAGATCGGTACGTTGAAGTATACCCCGGGCCTTCGACCCGAGAATGTTCCCGACCTTCGGTGGCCTTCCAGACCACCCCTACGATCACCTTACAAACGACCATCGGCTCACCTCAGAGCCCTCCCGCACGCTGAGTTCCCTCGGCCCTCCAGCTTGCTTCCGAGCTATCGCATATCCAAGATACCTCGGCCTCCGGCTCGTTCCCGAGCCTCCCGCCGAGCGTAGCTTCCTCAGTCTCACCGACCGACCCACAGCACCGATCACAGGCCCTCCGCCACGGCTCCACGAATTTCGCCAGATGCGAGATATCCGCCGCCCATGATCCTGCGTTCCACGCCATCACGATCCCCCATTAACGAGCATATATCATCATTAATAGGAAATCCCGCCTATCACGCGAGCGTAACGCCAGGGGCGTAACGGCCGGCATGAATCCCGCGCCCGCCTGCCCATAGCTGCCACTATATAAACCACTCTCTCAAACGACTCAGGTAAGCCAATTTGACCCCAATAGGCCGTCACTCTGCCAAAATATCCCGTCTAACTTGATCGTAGGAGGGTCCTCGGTGGCACAACCACCCCGGAACTTCCTTGTAGGTAGCTCGGTGTTCAGTTGATAAAACTGCACATTTGTTATTACATTTTTCCTACTATTTCTATATTAGAAAAGATCTTTATTATAATATATCATACATATGAGGGTTTATCTGTAAAAATACTATTTTTCATGTGTTGATATATTATAATTAACATTTGGTAGGAAAATGTATGCAAAGATACCATTGACCAAATCTTAAATGGTAAAATTAATATCTCAATAAAACAAAACTCCACTAATATTATTTGTTGAGATTGTGCAGAATTTTTCAAGACTAAAAATCAAGGGAATCAAAGTTGTTAAGAACAAACCTGCCTAATTAAGAAAGCAAACTAAGAAATCAATTCTAGCAGAAACAAAAAAAAAGATTTCCAATTTCCAAAGGTTCCTGAGATCGCCACGTGTCATAAGAAGAATATCCCAGAAGACCAAAACCACCGTTCCATATACAAGACCGCGGATCCGCGGTCAAACCTACCCATTGACCGCAGATCCGCCGCGGTTTGGAAGATTTGTGCGCTGCGATTTGGGTGGGAAAATCTTAACTGTTGAAAGTAGAGTTCTGGCTTTTGGAGTATAAATATGGACCGAGAGCCTCTTGGAAAAATTATCAAGCCGGCGAGATCACGAAGTCCAAGACGACTCACGCATCCAGGCTGATCATCAACGGTTCATCTATCTCCTTAGAAGAGATCGAGAAGCAAACTAGGTTTTTGTAATCATTTTCTAAGGATCAAAGTGTACTTGATTTTGTTGATTAATAAAGGTAGTTCTTTTCTTATTCTATTTTTTCGTAGTTTAATTATGCATTTTCTCTCCATTTCTTTTTCTCCCAACATGCGCGAGTAATTCTCCGCTTGTTAAGGTTCGTAGGATTAGGGTAGGTTAATAGATGATGAAAATAGCTAAACTCTTTTTACGTTCTATAAAGTTTATAAATTTTACCAAAAGAATCATTAGCATCCTAATCGAACGCGCTACCAATTCATTGTTAGTCTCGACCGCGATTAGAGATTAGATTAATGATTGTTTTGGTAAAGGCTAGATATGAACGGAGTTCCGTGTCGAGATAGGGGTTAAGAGTGGGATTCTTTTTCCCTCCAGAAACCCTAATCTACATGCATCACTGTCATTCTAGTTTAAATCTATTAAAGGATAGAAAGAGTAATCTTTAATTAATCATCCATAACTACTAAATCCTAATGAACCCTACAAACCCTCTTCTTATATAATTTTACATCCTTAGTTAATCTAGATCTATATTTTGCATCCTTATTTAACGTAGATCTAGATCCTACAACCATTCTTCAATATTCTTTATCTCTCCTCTCTTTTTCAATACATCTAAAATAAGAGTAAAATATTCAACGTTTCCCAGAGGACGACCCGTACTCATCTCGGTCTAGCTACACGCGACACCGTTATTGATTGCGGTTAACTACTACACATAAAATACTCAGATCAATCACTCGGCCTCAACCACATAAAGCCCATTGAGATCCACACGATTCAGGAGGCAACCTCCAACTCAATCTCAGCCATCCATCACCGTTCGCTACTGATCAACGGAAGGTAACATGTGAAGGAGATCCAGAGATCCATCACAAACCATGTTGGCTATCATCTATCCATTTATGTATAACCTTGTCAACTTATTTAGATTTTATTTAGGTTGTTTCCGGTTTAGTTTTGTTCTATGAAATATAAATGTAGTTTTTTTGTAAATAAAAAACAAATAACCGTTGCTTGTTTCCGGTGATACAGATTCAAATTTAAGTTTTATGTTTTGTTGAAATTTGAAAAAGGTGAAATCCCACCGTTTGTTGTAAATTTAAAATGAGATCGAGTGAGCTGATGTGACACTTTTAGCTGTTGTTATGATTATATGTTTCATAATGCAACAATTGAACCCAAAACTCACGTATTAGTTGGTCACGCCACGGGTGAGGGGGTGTCGGGTGGGGGTCTTGTGTTCGAGTCCCGACAAGTCGGTATTTCCTCCTCCTCCTCCTTCTTTAATTAAATGTGCATTTGATCAATGAGGAATTCTAGATCCATTTGATCAATGAGGAATTCTAGATCCGCCGCAGGAAATATTACTATTATTATTATTATTATATTTTGATAGCCATCGGTGGTGTTCGTCCATTAGTAAATCAATTATGGATTGCAAATGTCCTAGTACAGGTTTCAGGCAACCAAAAATAACGAGGACTCCACGTTGGTAGCAGCGGCAACAAAACACATTTGTCGCAGCAACACCAACATCGATTCGCAGTAGCAACATCAATTCAAGGTATCGGCATCAACAAATCACGCTCAAAGTATCGATATCAACAACCTTCTTGACACAGCTTCTATACCATCTGGCAAAAACAGCAGCATCGACGCCACAAACGAAACAACCCTCTCGATGGTCTTCACCACAAAATGGAACACCCCATACCCGAGCAGCCCGTTGCAACAAATATTGCAAAAGTTTATTATATGCATGCCTTTGCCCGCGTCAAAATTTCCATAATCCCTATTATTTAATGTAAAATGAGGAAATAAGAGAGAAAAGAAAAGAAAAGAAAAGCACAAGATTCATTGGAAACTATTGACAACCCTGCAAGCTATACGAGCAATCATGCATCATGAGACTTATATTTAGTATTAGTTTTTTGGCACTTGGCACGCAGGTGGAAAATTGAAGGAAAAAATAGGATAGTAAATATTGTTTAAATCCAACGCGTAATTGGAAAGTTTTGTGGCGAGGTGTTGAATCAATTCATGTGCTAATTTAAGATTTGCGTACTTAGTTAAGTTGATAGATTTAGTGCTAATTTAGGATAGTTTAATAGTTGGTAATAATTTAGAAATCATAGATTTAAAAGCTAACATGACATGAGCTGATACAAAAAATTTAATTTTGTTATAAAAAAACCCTATGCCCTTAATATTTTAATTTGCTAACATGAAGATACAAAAAGATTCCATTTTGTGAAAAAAAAAGCCGGGTGACTTCTTATTTTAATTTACTATTAATTTATTATTTTAGAATATTTGATATGATTTAACTGATTAGACATGATATGGTATATGATTTTTTCTTTAGAAAGTTAGAATATTTTAATATGATACTTGATTAATTATGTGATGGAGAAACTGGATTTTAAGGTATTTGTTTTCAAAATTTGATTGTATGAAGGGTGTTAGATTTCGTATGCCTAAAAACAAAACAAGAAGAAGAAAAAGAAGAAGAAGAAGAAGAAGAAGAAGAAGAGCAATTTTTTTTAAAAAGTATATCGATAAGACAACATGCATGCATATGGTTCTCAAAACATATTCCATTTCACACATAAAATCAAGGGCAACAACAAAGAAATTTAAGTGCTCACAAAATCACCAGAGATATTCCTCCATGTGTTCATACACTACCACAACACCCCATGTGAGGAAATTATATATATGAACACACATAAAGCCATTAATTAGCATCTGCTTCTCCTTGGACTATCTGATTTCACATATATAAGATGTGTACAGATTATAATGCTATTTACTTATGGAAATAATGCAGATATTGAACCTTGGCCATCTAAATATTCATATCATAAAGATTAGTTGTCTTTTATGTTGGAGCCAAGTTAACTTGATCGTAAGAGTAATTCTATCAATACCACTCTACAAGTTGCATCTCCTAACCAGTCATTTTCGTGGTTATGCGCCGCTTCATGTTTTTTCGTTTGATGAAAATGTATTTTGAACGTAACACATATTCATATTAAACATAAAGAAAAAGGACGCTTTCGACCTAAACACGAGAGTGTTTTGATCGGGTTGGATGACTTTGTCGATCGTCAAAAACGAGATTGCTTTCTCAAAGAGTGGGTCAACTAGTGAGTCAAAATATATCTTGAAATGGAAGTTTGACTCAACTCTCCGCTTAAAGTTATTTTTCAATGGTTTTTAAAGTCTTCTCTTGATAAAACAAGGCTAAAGTGAGCATCAAAGGACCTTTGATAAGAAAACTTGATGCTAATGTTGATCTAGATCTAAAAGCAAAAGAATTTACAATTTCACCTGATCAAAAAAGAAGAAATATATGCACCAGCATGGACAAAAGTTTCTGACATGCCCCATAAATTTTACAGGTCAATTCACTTGCGGTCCTTGGTCCTAACCACTGTGTCATTTTGCCCAAATCTAAGATTCCATGAGCCTTTTTTTTTATTACCTTATTCCAACCAACAAGAAGGTTTAAATATTAAAATATAAAAGGGAAGAACGATTCTGACTCCCTAAACTTGAAAATCAAAAGAAAAAACTCCATAGACCCAAAAAATTATTGGTTTAAGTTTTAGTACAACCAACCATTTTTTTACTTTTTAATTTTCCTGTATTATCATTATCAACTACTGGCAGATAACTGCTATATTTAGTAGATAATCCGCTGCAGTTAGCAAATAATTGTTGCATTTATCAGATATAAGAGTTTACATAATTGCTATATTTAGCAGATAATCAGATATAGCAGTGTACATGTTTTACTTCTTGCAACATCTCTACCCTCACATGCTCACAAGAATCCTAGTCATTTTCTTTTGTTTCTCTGTTGTGTGCAAAAACACCCCTGCATGATTCTGTTATACATTTTGCCATTAAATAATTGCCGTTATATACCTTATGGAAGGAATCTTATAACTCCTTTCATGCTTTGCTCTTGCCCTTTTTGGACCGGAATAGAAAGATAAATTGTTCATTCCAAAACAAAATAGAATATTTTTTGTTGGGCTGTAATAGAAACATACTCAGCGTCATATAAAAGCATCAACATGCATCACACAAGCAAGCAAGGACATCCATTACATTCATCTCGACAAAAAAATCCTATTCATGCCGAACGTACTTCCTTCAACCGGATCGCTTAAGCCTGAAAGCGATATAAATATTTCATAGGACCATCCTATCCTATCCTACTAAAATTCTAGAATCTTGAAAACTTACATGCAAAATCTTACCAAGACAACCCATATTCCCAAGGGGTTTAATGCAAAACTCCCTCTGTGTCCTCTTCCTCCTCTCGATCGATTTGGTAAACAACTCCTCCTGCTGCTCCTCCTTCAAAACACAACAAAAGCTCTGCTCTGCTCTCTCTCTCTCTCTCTCTCTCTCTCTCGTATAGAAAAATAAACCCCCCACAAAAATGAAATGACCCATCACTCAAAAATCACAGCCATGAGCCCCATCCTCTCTCTCCTCCTCTTTCTCTCCACCCCTCGGTTAGCTTCATCCCTGAGCCCCGACGGCATCCTTCTCCTCGCCTTCAGGTACTCAATCCTCAACGACCCACTCAATGTCCTCTCCTCATGGAACTACGACGACGCAACCCCCTGCTCATGGAACGGCGTCGTCTGCAACGGCTTCTCAACCTCATCAAACGCCTCATCCTCATCAATCGACCCATTCCTCAATTTCACCACCACAACCTCGAGGGTCATCAGCTTGGTCCTCCCAAGCTCGCAGCTTCTGGGCTCAATCCCTGCTGATTTAGGCTTCATCGAGCACCTCCAGCATCTCGACCTCTCCAACAATTTCCTCAATGGAACTTTACCCAGCTCCCTCTTCAACGCATCCGAGCTCAAGGTCGTCTCCTTTGCCAACAACGAGATCTCAGGTGAGCTCCCTGAGCTCATCGGCAGGCTCAACAATCTCCAACTATTGAATCTCTCCGATAACGCTTTGGCCGGAACCCTGCCGAAAAACCTCACATTGCTCCCGAATCTCACCGCGGTGAGCCTCAGCAACAACTATTTGTCTGGGTCTCTCCCCAATGGCGGATTCGAGCAGCTGAAGTTTTTAGATCTCAGCTCCAATCTCATCAATGGGTCTGTCCCTGATGATCTTGGGGTCGACAGCATCCGTTTCTTGAATCTCTCCTACAACAAGATCTCTGGCGAAATCCCAAGGAGGGTTGGGTTGAGGATCCCACCGGATGCGGTTGTGGATCTTTCCTACAACAATCTCACTGGTGCCATACCGCAGTCCGCAGCGTTTCTTGCTCAAAAGCCCATGGCTTTTGCAGGAAACGCTGATCTCTGTGGGAAGCCATTGAGAAACCTGTGCACCATACCGTCGACTCTGTCGAATCCCCAGCCGAATGTTTCGGTCTCGAATCCGAATGAGTCTCCTCCAGCTTTCGCGGCCATTCCGAAAACCACTGCTGCTAGTAATGCGAGTGGCACTGGACAGAATTCGTCGAGCAATGGGCAAGGAGGATTCAAGCCCGCCACGATTGCCGCCATTGTGATAGGAGATTTGGGTGGCATTGGATTGTTAGTCGTCGTGTTTTTGTATGCATATCATGTTAAGAAGAAGAAGAAGAAGACGACGATGATGATGATGAACGGGGATCGGAATCAAGAACTGAAGCGTCATTCGCCGTATCCGTCTCCTCCTGAATCGAAAGGCGATCGCGCCTTAGCTTGTTGCATGAGAAAGAAGAACAATCAAGACGAGACTTCGGGGACTAGTGGTTGCTCGTCCGAGACGGAAACGGAGGAAGAGGAGCAGCATGAGAGCAGAGAGAAAGAAGAGCAGAAGAGAATGCAGAACCAGCAGGAAGATACGCTTGTTGTAATCGACGGCGACGTTGAATTGGAGATGGAGACTTTGCTCAAGGCGTCGGCTTATATACTTGGAGCTACGGGATTGACGATTGTGTACAAGGCTGTTCTCGCGGACGGCACCGCATTGGCTGTGAGAAGAATTGGAGAGAGCAGTGTCATTGATAAGTTGAAGGATTTCGAAGCGCAAGTTCGGAGCATCGCCAAGTTTAAGCACCCGAATTTGTTGAGGATTTGGGGTTTTTATTGGGGTCCTGATGAGAAATTGCTCATCCATGACTATGCCCCTAATGGAAGTCTTGCTAACATCTCTTTCAGCAGTAAGTGTTTCTCTCTGTTATCCTTTTTAGGTGCAACATGATATTTTCACTAGCTAGATGCGTCAGTTTTGAATTTTCTTATAACCAAACATGTTGCGTCACATTTTGCAGAAAAGCTTGGTTCGATGCCGTTTCACCTAAACTTTGAAACACGACTAAGAATCGCCCGAGGCCTCGCAAGAGGCCTCGCTTACATCCACGAGAAAAGATCGATCCATGGGAATCTCAAACCAAGCAACGTTTTACTAAACCACAACTTCGAAGCAACGATAGGCGATTTCGGCCTCGACCGCCTCTTATCCAACAACTCGGCCACCAAGCCAGGTTCCTCAGCTCGACTCTTCGGTAGCAAGAGATCAATGCAATCACAAGCTAGCCTTAGTAATAATCAAGATCTCTCCCCAGTCCCTAACACTAGCCCATTGAGCTCGAGTTCAGTACCATATCAAGCACCGGAGTCATCGAAAAATTTGAGGCCTAACGCTAAATGGGACGTTTACTCGTTCGGGATGATTCTTCTGGAGTTGATGTCGGGGAGGGTTTTCTCGGAAGAGGAGCTTTGTCAATGGAACGCGGGGTTCGTGGTCGAAGAGAGGAGTAGGGTTATCAGAATGTCCGATTCGAGTTTGAGAGGGGAGGTCGAAGGGAAAGAGGAGGCGCTTTTGAGTTGTTTTAAGTTAGGGTTTGCTTGTGCTTCGACGGCGGCTCAAAGGAGGCCAACAATGAAGGATGTTGTCATGTTGTTAGATAGAATACCTGCTTCTTCTTCCTCCTCCTCCTCCTCGTCTACTGCTATGTTGATTTGATGATTGTAATTTGTTGTTGTTTGTTTGTTGTTGTTGTTTGTTTGTTGTAGATTAGACTAATTGATTGTTGTTGTTGATACATCTCAATGAATGTTTCTGCTTTATATTAACTGAGTTTTTGTTAAGCGTATTGGTTGTGTTTCAGCTTTCAAGAGTTTTGTTCATGTCTTGTGGTAGCATTAACCTTGTATGACACCGAAAATGTTAAACGCCTCCTTGCATGTGTGATCCAACTTAAGAATAGTGAATGCAAAATCAACATTTCATCGATAATATATTTATTGAAAAATTATCTGTTTTCTGGGAATATAACTTTTTTCGATGCTTACAGGTAAAAAGAAAATATTAAAACTACATAAAAAATTAGTTTACTTATGTTTTGGACCAGCCACAGGTGAAATTTTGCTTTTGTACTGCATTATTTTCTCTGGTGAAAATGCAAAAACACATGATGAGTTTTGTTAAATAAAACCTAAACAAAAGCATAATCGACCATTTGGAAAAGAGAGTAAAACGCGAGATAGAAAGAAATCAGAGGATCTCAAAATCAAAATACAAGAAGGAAGGCCCCACCTTATCAACCTCCCATTGATGCAGTAATATTTCCAACAACCACCGTTGTCAAAATCAATTACAAAACATCAAGAACAAAGCTCTCATGGCAGGACCATTTTATTTTAGTTAAAAAACGAAGAGCTTTATCAGGCCACCCACTCACAAATTGTCCAAATCTTATCATAGAATAATAATAGGCTACAAACAGAAACTTGTGAAGATTCAAAGTAAAAATAGAGACTTGTTCAGGAAAAATAAATGGATGTTAAAAGTATTGGCCTTTTTTGCATATATTGTTAGGCCTGTGTCCGTAATTTTTGAGTTGCCAAAACAAAACGATCTTCCAACAAAATAAGGCAGACTTGAGTTGGTGCCATGTCGAATATCGTAATAGATGGACAACCAGCTAAACAAGTTTCTAACGCTCATTAAACCAATACGTCGTGGAGGTAATGTTTATAACATGACAGATGGATGCACAAATTGTTGCCTATAATAAGTTTGAAGAAAAGGAATTGAGTTATCCAAATTGTTTGGTGTGTGTTTTCAAATCTCAAATGTATGTGTTTACAAATACAAATCAGTGACAAAAGTAGAGGTATGTATATTTTTTAAAATCAAACCCCATGACCCCAGCGGGGATCGAACTTGCGACCTCTCACGTTAGAGAGGAAATTGACACCAGCTAGACCAAGCCCAGCTGGTAAAGTAAAGGTATGCAGGCTTTATTGACTTTTGTTAAAGGGTTGTGCATCTTTCCTTCCTGCTTTATCTTTTTTCTTTATATTTTTTTTCAACTTTAAATGTTTTTCTTAGCTACAAAGGAGAGAAAAAGCTACCTTATACCTGGATATTGAAGCTTTGTATTCTTGAGAAAGTACGTAAGCGTTATAAAAAAACCCTATCCTAATAAACAAGATTATTACTATTTAGATTAACCTTGCTGCGCTCACAAAAGAAATAAAAAAAAAATAGAGAAAAGGAGAGAGAGAAAAGGAACAATTGCATCCATCAACTTTACAAATTTATTTATAGTTTTTATTTGGAGAGGATTAAGGCAAATCTTCTGTTTGCACCTGACGGTACCATGACCATGAGCACAATACTGCTAGATTTGGGAAGTGAGAATTTTTTGCACAGAGCAATGGGAAAATGGTGGATCACAAAATGTACCAAAAAGAAAGGGAACGAAAGAGAAGGTCTTGTGCTAATGACATTTGAAGAAAAGGCACAGCATTGTTACGTCTCCTCTCTTACTTGTCTTTTTTTTAACCTCTCCAAATTACCGATTTACTAACTCTCTTGCTTTGTTTTTAACCCTTTACAAATTACCCATTTACCCCAAGAAATTACTGTACATATTTAGCGTTTTTTCTTTGAAAATATTGGTAGAACTACTTATACGAATTCTATATTGATAATGAGAAAAACATGTCATGAGTCTTCGTTATCGTGAAATTGCCATCGTTCTTGACATAATTTCTAACATTTAGCTTGTTGTTATCGTTTGTCTTGAATACAGCTTCGGTGATGGGCTGAAACCGGACCGGCACCGAACACAAACAACCAAACATGCCCATAGCCGTCTCGAAGATTCAACAACTGGGCATTATACTCGTATATATGTATGTATAGCATATTATAGATGTGCTACAAACTTTCAAAGCAGCTAAAAATACCTAATCAAACCTAATATGAAGAAAGTGGGGGTAGATTCTTGGTGGAAGAATTTTTGCCAACTCCATGAAATTGGTATATAGAAACAATATTTAAGTCCATAATATAGCATTAGCGAAACCGTTTAGGGGCATTTTTTGTTGCTTGATGACATAAGCTCAAATCATTATAAGTATTTTAAGACTCATATTTATCATTTGGCAGCGTCATGAAATGCTTGGATGGCTAGGGTTCAACCGCCTAATAATATTGTTGGATTTGGACCACCTTATCAGCAAATCGTATTGGACAAACTCAATATGTTATAACTAAGATGCTGTACGACTAAAGCACGATTAATGATTGGGCTGTGTCACCGACTATATACAACGCCATAATCATGATAGATACATAAATATAAATAAGAGCTACATGTAACTACTGTCGACTGCAATCCTATATATAGCTGCAACCATAGCATAGGGTTGTGGTCCAACCAAACAAATTTCTATATATAAGTTATCATGAAAATTCTTCTTGTTTATTTTCTTTCATGCACTTTCTTTGTCCCCTAAAAAATCTAGCCTTTTGAGCAACGATATTTTTATTTTTCTTCCAACTCATATCTGTCCAATATCTGTCCAGGTGACTAAATATTATCATCCTAAGGTCCCTAACGAGTTGCACCCAAATTCCAAAGTTATGGACTATAAGGGGTGAAAATAAAGAAAAAACTTATATTCCATGAGCACTTTCATAATACTTATGATGATGAAGGCATTTCTTCATATGCTTCAAATAATTCTATATCGATTGTCAAACAAATAAGCACTTACTCTATACCTACAAAAAAAATGTTCAGAAGAATTGAAAATCAATAAATAAAGAAAAATATATAGCCCAACAACCAAAGCATTTAGTATCACAAAAATGTTGTAAAGAAAGTCTAGACAAAGAAAACCCAATTGTAACTATTTCCCCCTATATTTGAACCTTTTATTATTGTTATATAAATACTATATGGTTAAGAGTTAGGTTTGGGTCATTAAGTTGGGTGTGAAAGAGTAGCCAGCCGAAGACCTTAAATGTCATTTGTTAGCGGTCTGTATTTTGCTTATGTTTGCTATTTGCAGATCAACCAAAAAAACATGCCAAGGCCACAATTAAGAAGACGACATCATTGTTTCTTCATTTACTGCCAGTCCATCTCTCCTCCATTTATCCATTATTAGATTAATATAAGGATTTTACTTTTAGGGTTATTTTCCAACACGAACCGTTACATAAAATATCTAAGTTCAAAATGAACAGTTACAAATGCTCATGAATATAAAATACTAGTAGTAACAAAAACCGTTTCGGAGCTAGCCAAACTTAGAAAAGAAAAGGTAATTTTCTATGAGGGCTCCGAGTAAAAACTACTTTGGAGACGGACAAAGTAACTAATTGTCATTCATACAAATGACAATTTGTCAAAAGCCGACAAAAATGCAGAAACAATGGGGCACATGTGGAAAATGTTCGTATATGTTGTTCCATTAGGAAAAAAAGAAAGAAGAAAAGGCCATAAATATAAGAACAAAATAATAAAATAAAATAGAAAAAGAGAAGAATACAAATAAGCAGAAGGGCTAGGCGGCAGCCCCTTCACATGTTTCACCTCAGTTTCCACCCCAAAATCCATTGGGAACTATAATCAACATGTCCCCTTGGCTTAACGATTAAGCTAAGCTAAGCTAAGCAAAATGCCTAATTGTCGAACTAATTAATTGGGTCGAGGTCAAGTACTTATTCATCACAGTGGGTTAAATGTCAAGCTATGTATTGGCTTGTTTATTTAAAAGCCAAATCCAACTCCCAGGGGCACGGCTGTAATTATTTAATGAAGAAGACCACTAAATGGCCTAGGTTTGTGAATAAGTCCCTTCCTTACCCACTGCTATATCGACGGCAAAAGAGAAGAATAAGAATAAAAATAAAAACCCTAACTGTTTTCGTTTCGACTCGATACCAGTTGTTTATGTTGTTTCAAACATCACCACTCATACCGATTTCCTCTCCAACGTGAGGTTGCCAGTTCGATCTCAAAAGTGGGTTGATTCGGGAGGAAAAATCCTCATAACAATGACGCACCACTAAACATTTGGCAGTTTTACCACCGGTTGTGATAGTTAAGGTGAAAAGGGCTCGACCACATGGGGTCTCTAAATTTTCATAGACCAATACATAAATATTGGGAATCCATATTCAACTTCGTCAAAAGCAAAATATAAGGCATGACAGAAAACAGGTCCCAACAAGTACAGCACATACATAAAAATCATTTATGAACCTCGAAGCCCTAGGCCTTTTTTTCATTAGAGAACAGAATGTAGCTAATAATAGCATGGTAGTCAAAGCTTTGCTAAAAGATAAAAATATTATAAACACAAAGTTTCAAATTTATCTTATCTATAATATAAGTTAAAGATACTACTTTTTCACCCCAATGCAGTGGCATTGATATATACAAAAAACTGGGCCTGTTCCGGTGAAAGAGATTATTTACAGCATCCAACAGCAACCAACACCAAGAACAAAAAAGTACGTACTAACTAGGTTTGCAAGCCTAAAAGATCCAAGATTATTACTTTTACATGATAAGAATGCACCTGATTGGAGACCCCTCGGCCCCCCTTAGCCTCAGGGGCAAGCAATGCAGAGAGTAAATCCCAGGCTTCACATTTTCTAGCTTCAAGGCTTCTACAAGGATGATTTCCTATATTTAAAAAAGGGAAAAAAAGTATACATAAATGAGTAGAACTATAAATGGCAAGTTGAGATTATCACATGTTTCAAATTGATTCAATAAATTCCACCTACATTTGAACAGCTAATCTTTGCATTTATTTTGCTTTTCCACCAAAACTACATTAAACACACCATTTTGTTTACCTCCCCCCCACCCCACCCCGCACCCCCCCCCAAAAAAAACAGAAAAAACACAATATGGTTATAACAGACCCACAACTGATCCTTAAGAGTTCATTCCTCTATCAAGGTAAGTATCATTGCTGGAGTTTTGCAATTGTCCTTGAAATTTCGAGCAACTATAGAAATCAAAGTAATCTCCCCATTGTAGTGTGAGGAGCCAAGCACATATGCTTAATTGTATGTTCAGCTCTAATTCGGAGATATCAGCGGTTACCAGCAAACATTTGGAGTCTTGGGTGTAACAAGGACACATCCTAATACCAAAGTAATAAAGTACATTATGCTTTCTCAGCTCTTTGCCAGTGTGGCAACAGGTAAGGGAGTGGACGCAGAGGAAGGGGTCAATGTCATTAATATACTCTGGAAAAGGGCCAAGAGAAGGGTTGCACTGTCATAATTAACACCAAATAAATACTCTACCTTCTGACACGTCGGCTGATTTTCAGTCGCACCGATTTATTTTTTATTCGACGCAGCACTTATCTTTGTTAGCAGATAAACAGATCAAACAATTGGGTGCTGAAAATTTTCGACTCTCTCTAACTATGACGAGAACAAACATGTTCGTTATTGGAGCCAGTCGGGTTCGCGACATGTTAATCTTACCAATTATTGAACAGGTTGACTTCAGGACAAAAATAATCGGGTCGGAAAAATTTGGCATGTCCTGACCAATTGTCATCCCTTAAGCAATCAAGTGTCGGTTTTGCAGAGTTCACTACATAGGCACCGAGTTAAGTAAGTCAGACTGCAGATGCTCCCAGATTGTTAGCCAAGCTTAGAGTAACCAAACACCGTTGCTTCTTTTCCACTCTACATAAGTTTATTTCTTCTGCTCCTCCAATGACATTTTCTTATCGTCGACATCAATGTGCATATGTTAACTAATTCTAGTAGTGTATCTCTTTGTTTCTGTCATCCAAAAAGGATATTCTAATTCGTCGATATTCTGCAGAACCATATTAATTATGTGGTTGGGTTTAGAACCTCTTATTGTTTATTGTATGGATAATTCAGGTCTTCTACATTCTAAAAAGGCGGAGGATGCAAGGGTTTTCATATTATCAGAAGTAATATCAGAAGGATATGACCTGCAGGATCATGATCGTATGAGATATATTAAAGCATGGAAGACAAGTCAATTAGAACTATATAATTTCCAGATATAGTAGATGTAAGATGTTAAAATAAGGGCGGCAGGTATATCGAAGGGTTGTTAAGATGTTAAAGCCTACGATACTATTATATGGTCCATTAAAATGTAAGCCATAGATACAACACTCCTCAGAACCAAATTCTCATAAGCATAACGATGTATAGTGGAAATTGCCATACCCTGCCTTCGAGAAAAACCAGATGAGGAGGGATCAAATCATCAAATGCGGCCACTGATAAATAGTCAATCCCTACACGATATAATGATAGAGAAAGAAAGGCGCATAATTAGCCAAGAGATAGAAGTAGCATCTATAAATAACATAATACTTGCATTTGTATGTCACGTCAGAGGCTTGAAAAGGCACTACAAATATAATATCCAAGCAATAACATGCACACATCCATATGGAGACACAGGTGCCAACTTATTTCAGTTTCCCCTTAATCTTTTCTTGTGTGTGGGTGCTCATATAGGCGTGGGAGCGGTGCATTCCCAGTGTATGTGCTAGTGTGGGCCTATGTTAGGGACTTGGGGGTGGGGGAGGGAGGGGTGTGGGTGGGTGCTTGTGTTTGTTGTGGTTGAGCAGTTAATTCATACATTGCCCATGGATGAAAATGATATAACATATTAAAAGTTAAAGCTTTAATAATCTTGTAATAACATCTCTATATCATATGAGCTTCGTCCTGATTGTGTCCATGATAAAGCCATGAAACCCAACCAAACAAAAGCACTCGGCATAATGACCTCAAGAAATCAGCATAACCCTTGATATAAAAGGTTAAGGTTTCACCCTTAAATCGCTTAACTTGCTCCATATTTGCCTTTTAACGTCTTTTCATCCCACGATTAAATTGTTATTATGTTAAGCCAGGTTAATAATTTTTTATTACCTTTTTTTTAATGAAAAGCCAGGTTATTAATCCCGAGCATAGCATTATTACTATTACTTGCCCATATACCCTCATGTACTTAGCTTTCGTTGTCTTGTAAAATTCCTACAGAAAATTATTGAAGCCAGCATATCCCTTGTGATCTTGCAAAATTATATAAAAAGTACAGAAACTCTAAGCCTTGGCTATTATTTTACATGTCATAATCAGCTGATAAATATGCCCACAAAAAGCAATGACTCCTAGAAAAATAAGAATAATGGAACTTTCCTGTATAATAGTTCTCTCCATTTTTTGCCAAATCCATGCAAGGATATGATTTGTGCCAAAAGTCTCTCGAGAGTTAATGAGATAGGAAGAGATCAACCAATGCAGACTATTTAACATTGTTAGGAGGATATGCTGGATAAATTAACTAGATGGGTAAATTTGAAGTGATCAACATATTTAAGGGTGACATATAAAATACGAAAATTAGAGGTGCATTATTTGTTTAACGGAGAATGAAAAAGAATTTGGTGTGGGATATTAGAAGAATCCATTATAAATGATAGGATTTTATGGATTACTGTGCTAATATAAGCTAAGTAACAATACATACTCGTTTTAACTTACCGACAAGTTTGATGTCTGTATTATCCACAAGCCACTGTGCACCATCCTTCATAAATCCAACATAACTGGTATCAAACTCTTTCTTCCACATAAGTTTCCTGCAAAGTTATATGGTAGACGAGTTATACTGTCTTCATCATAGCAGATACAAAACATATGACAAAATCTAAATGTCAAAACTGCTGGCAACTACCCATATTAACTTGAAAAGTAAAAGTAGAAATACAAAACAAACTTAGATGAAAACCCAAAAAAACATCAGCAATGAAAGACAACATGGGGGGAAAATCATGTAATCAATTGATAAATATTATACTTTACAATATAAAGTAATATTGATCCTTTACAATCATTAGTCTAACAAAATCCTATATTAGCTCATTAAATAGCTAAGATTTAATTCTTTGGCACAAAGACCAGCGCCAGGATCGCTAACCAGATCTAACATATCAATAGGAGCAACATTTTTTTAAAAAGTTCTAGTTATGAACCTTTTGCATTCCGTGAAATTTTAATTCCATTATACAGCTGAACAAAGAAATGAAAACAAAACTCAATATACAAATATAGGTCCATAGCCTATAAGGCCAAATGGTCAACTAACTTTAAGCTCCAGGACCTCCCTAGGTGAAATTTAAATTCAAAATTAGATGCAGTTGGCTAGTGTGATGGAAGGAGGCATGGTTTAGATATAGCACTCTTTTATATGGATATTTCTATTGTTGCCTCATCGCTGACTGCATACATGTTTCTAACTAATCAAAGATGCACCAATTTACCAATGTACCAAGTTCATAGCTTAATTAATTATCCAAATAGTGATTCACAAACACAGATTGTATTTTGACAGATGCAAGACCAATAGCAAAGTTATTATCTCAGATATTAATGACAGACTATGTAAATCCTTTTTCCTGGTTCAGCTATTATAAAGGCCATCTCCTTTATTACATTATCAACTAGCGTTATTTCCTAAATCCATGTTGTTTGAATTTTTTTTTAAATGGATATTTTGGAAATCTCAATTGTACACTGTAACCCTTGGCTGAGTTTGTGATAGTGCATGTAACAAAAGCTCCACTAGGACATCGACTTTACTACAATTTGGAAACATAACAGCATATATTAAACAACAATCAATTCAGACAAACCAATATGGTAAGATCTATAACATATTTCAGGAGCATGTAACTAATAGAAACATACACTACCTATCAGTGTTTAATGTTCTGAAAAGCACGCGACGAACTCCTCTTGGAATATGTAGAGACTCCATCACATCAGCTGTAAAAAAGCCAAAATTGTCACTGCCTATATTATTATATAGTAGAAGTTGTGCGTAGAACATTGAATAGAAGCAAAACAAATTTGATGAGAATAGTTGTAATAAAAATGAGATCCATGATTCTGCTTTCAATCTAAAACGGTTCAGAAATAGAAGTGCTCAGATGGAAGAAAGATCCCCTTTTCCCTGTCCATCAGCACAATGGCAGTTCACAACTTCAATTGTCCTTGACGGTTGTGCCTCTATTTTCAATGGGAAATTAGATTTGTTATATTGATCCCATTACCCCCACCCAACCTAGAAGCCTTGTTTAAGGGTGTAAAAACTATGTAGCGAGTTAGAGCCCGTTGGAGACTTAAGAGTCCATGTTTTCAGGCTAAAACCGAATTTCAGGTTCAGAATCTACCTTCAAAATGAACCAAATTAAGGAAAACAAAGGTCCAAGGCATAAGAATTTTTAACTCGTCTAAATACTTAGAAACCTACCCTAAAATTGGCCCACTTTACTTAAAATTTCTTATATAAGAATTTGAAGATTGTTTGTCAAGCATATGAAGAAATAAGTATCCAATTTGAAGTCTTCGATGTCTGCTTCAAGACTGACTGTATAGAGATGTAGTGGCTAGCTTGAGATCTGGAGCCCAATTAGAGTCAACATCAATGTTTAGTTCTAAAGGCCGTTAGAATGCAGAATCCACCTCTGATTATTCCCATGTAGAAATATAAACAACATAAGCTTTCAGATATAAACTTTGAAGCGTATAGGTTTAATATGAGAATTTACTGTGGTTTGATGACATAAGTATAGACTAGATATTTAAAGCCGCTTTAAAGAAATGAAGGTCTATCAGAAATTTGGACCAAGTGTGGGGAGGGAGAGAGGGGGGGAGAGAGAGAGAGCGCTAGTTGAATATATAATTGTAGTTACCCAACTTCAAGAAACAAAAATCAATCTTGAATTTTAAAACTGATCCTATTTTAAGACAATGTGGAATATTAATTTGAGCCAAGTATGCAGGCACGGTAAGAAGTAAACACAATTTAAAATTTGAGGAGTTCATCTTAACAAGAGACCAGTTTAGAGGTGTATAGGTCTATCTTGGAAATCAAGTCAAGTTTGATAATATGATTTAGGTTAGAACCGAGTCAACCAACTTGATATTTGCATTAAACTCTCAAGCAGTAGTGGAGCTAGATTTTTTTGCAAGTGAGGGTGAATCCTAAGTATCAAATGCACATTTGCAAAAATAAATTATCATAAAAGAGTAGGTTAGGAGATAATTGTAAATCTTAAATTACAGTTTACGGGCATCTTTTTTATTCTTTATATTGTTTTTCATATTGTAACGCAAAACTATTAAAATAGTAAGAAGTAAGAACTTAAAAGAGAATGAGAGACGATATATATGCATGTATATGTATATGTGTGTGTAGGCTTTAATGGCACTTAGCATGTCTCAGGGCACGGTGCCCTGAGAACATGACTCAGGGATGGGCGGGCAGGTCCCACCCACATGGGTGGCACCCATCCCCGAGTGATGTTCTCGGGGAACCGTGCCCCGAGAACATCCTCAAGGCCATATACCTTATTTTTTAATCAGGAGATAAAACTTGTATAGTTATTTGTCTTATTATTTTGGAATAGAAGAACCACAATTACATGTAGTTATTAATCATAGATTTAAACTAATTACATAAAAAAATAGATTAAAACTAAAACAACGACTAAAGATTTGACTGGTTTGTTGTATATAGGGGTGAAAGCGGGCCAAATTGGGCAGGATTTGACTATTTTTGTACCCGGCCTGAAATTTAAAACCGAAACCCGTCTGAACCCAACGGGTTTGCAATCCATTATACCCAAACATGAAACTTCGGGTCTCGGGCGTGTTTGGGCGGGTTTATGCAGGCAGGTCGGGTTTTGCGGTTTTTGGGCTTGGCCTGTCATAAACTATTGAAATAATCGAAGAGGTAAAACTTCTGGCTTGTTTTATAAAAAAAAATTATGCAAAATATATCCGGTGAGAAAACTATTGTTAAATTATATGTTATAAATAATAAATCAAATATAATACAATAAATTAAAATGGTCAACATTTTGCCTGTAGTGTACAATTAGATTCGAGTCGGATTGAATTTAGGAAGCGGGATTGGTTTGGGTTGCATTTAGGGTTCGGGCGGGTTTTGTGCTAAACCCATACCCAACCCAAAAAAATTGTAGCTAACTTTAAACCCGTCCGATCGGGTTCGGATGGGTATAGTATGCCAAAATACCACGGAAATATTGGGTCGGGTTCGGGTTAAACCTAACCCGACTTTCACCACCAGTTGTATATGCAATACAAATTTAGTAAATAGAGGAGTCAAGATCACAGTGGTATGACACTGGATGGGCACGAGATACCACCGAGCAATCAATTTAGATATCTATTTAACATCATCCAAAATGACAGAGAGATCAATAGCGATATCAACCAGAGGATTCAGGCTGATTGATTGAAATGGAGGAGCGCAACGGGGATTTTGTATCGTAACCTTCCGTTAAGATTGAGGGGGAAGTTTTATCGAAATGCTATCAGGCATGTCTTATTATATGATATGGAATGTTGAGCTCCTAAGAAACATCATGCAAAGAAGATGAATGTTGCGGAGATACGCATGTTTCGTTGGATGTGCGGTAACACTAGAAAAGATAAGAGTGAAATGAGAATTCATGCAAAGATTGATGTAACACATGTGGAGCAGAAGATGCGAGAAAACCGTCGAAGTGTGTATAGTCATGTGCGACGTAGACCTACAGAAGCACCGGTTAGACAAATGGATATTCTCGATTTAAACTAAGTCAAAAGGACAAAGGGAGACCGAAGAAAACGTGGATGGATGATTCGAAAAGATTTGGATGCCAAAAGCCTTAATAAGAGTATATTGTTCGATAGGAGTGAGTGGAGGTGGAGGATCCACGTGCTCGACCTGGCGTGATTCTCATGTTGGTTCATGTAGCCTACCCCATATGCTTGGGATAAAGGCTCAGTTCATTTGTTGCTATATAGATTGATGTGTTATTTATAAATAACTATAATTAAGTGAATAAACAATTTTAACAAATTAACTATAAAGCCGCTAGATAAATATACCGACTGATAAAATTTATAAAAACAAGATGAGTTGATAAATTTGTTTCTCTAAATCTAAAAATCTATGCGGCAGAAAATAACAATCATTTTCTCATGTTTTTTTGGGAACGCGGATTTTTCCAGGGTAAGCTATTTTCCTTGGAGATTTTTTTGGGCCTATCGCAACTTTTTGCGGGAGCTAAGTGTGCATAATTGCCCATGCACTTAGCTCCACCCCTGTTCCCAATCTAATATCTGTGTTTAGTTTGTAGGTGCAGTTATAATGTATCCTAGCCTTTCTAAATGCTATTCTGCTGATGCTGCTGTGTAATTGGTAGGGTTATGGTGGCAAAGACGTTGGTAAAGATGATGGTGATGGCAACCGCACACCTCAAACAACATCTGGGAATGTTGGGCTAAAGTGACTAGTCATGATTATGATGCCTCCATAATTGCAATAACTACTAGTAAGCGATTAAATGAATATCGTATAACCATTTCATTAGAATCTATAAACCAAAGAGAAGACCACCATTCTTTCTCCTCTTTCTATTTAATTGTCTTTTTCAAACATGAGTCAAGCCTTAACCTTCTTCTTCAAGTTTTATACTCTAACATCCTGCCCAAAAAAAGGCCATGTCGCCAACCCTTTGTCAATCCAAAAGAGGCAATACAAGCGGTTAAATAGATGAAAACCAATCAAACACCTTAAAAAAGTGTGGAAAGGATATGTTTATGCAAATTATGCTGTCCTCAAACACAAGAATCAAATTAATTCCTAGACATAAGTGGATATCATACAACTACAAGTGCACAAAGGTATGATTTTTTCTTCAGAAATTTGCTAGCACAAGTGATGATGATATTTTAACTTCTAAGAACTACGATCAGAATGGTTACCAGTTAAATTCTTGTCCCTTGGTACATCCACCAACAATGCAGGACCTGTTAATTTCAAATTTTTAACAGATGATCAGTAGCTACATAAAAAAAAACAATTATCAAACAACGCAATCATCTCACACTATCGATCATTAAAATCTAACAAATAATCAATGTACACCATTAAGGACTTCGAGATCGAGCGTATCGACATCGAACCCGGCGTCGAAATAGTGATCGAACACGTGGCCAGGGGCGTCGACATGAGTCCCCGTGTGCGCCGGCAGCTTCATCTCGGAATTGTTGGCGAGCGATCCATTCTTCATGGATTTCGGCAGCCAAAGGAACTGACCGATCCCGTCGCTCGATTCCCAGGACGGCATGTCCTCTCTGTAGAAGTGGGTGATGTCGATGATCTTCCTGCCATCGTACTCCTCTCTCCTCGGCGGCTTCGGATCGCTGCCGGCCACGGAGGCGAGGCCGCAGGCGGAGGCGTCGTCGTCGTAGGCGGGGTGAGCGGGGCAGGAGGCGGCGGCGGCGATGATTGGGAGAGCGAGAGCGTAGAGGATGAAGAGAGATTTGTCCATGGGTTAGGGATAGGGTTTTGGGAGTGGCGTTGAATTGAGGATGGAGGTGAGAGAGAGAACTATAAGGAAGCGAAAAGATTGCGACCCACGCGTGGCGAGGGGCAGTTAAGATTGACTAATAAATGGATTAATTAAAGGATAAGTTTGTTTTAAGCGAATCCAAGAATGTAGAGATCAACAAGCAGAGTCGTAATGCATCTAGACACTCCTGGGCTTATTTATGGGCCCGGAAAGGGCCTAACTTAGCAGGTTATTGGGTAAATTGTCAAAAAGCCCCTGGCCCGCTTTAAACTTGTGGGTTTTTTGCCCTTGTTAAAAAAACCCGGGCCCAATCGAAATCCATGTATACTAGTTGCATGTAATATCTAAACAGCAGCTGCATATATAATCAGTTGCTTGTGATATCCAATCAGTTGAGGGAATATAAGGCATAAATGATATAGACCCAAGGGATTTTCCACAAAGATTTTGAACATGCCCTTCCCAACAATTTCAAAAATTACAAGGGTTTTTAGACAACTCCCGAAAGGGCCGGAGGCTTTTTGACAATTTGCCCAAAAATAAAGGAACTCGGATCAGAAATATACGGCCCATTTACTCCGTAAACAAAAAGTTATGATACCTGTTTTTTCTGCAAATTTAGTGCTAAATGTAAAAAAAGAAAAAGAAAAAGAAAATTAGTTATAATGATTTACATTTCGTTGGAATATATTGGGAGGTGCTAATAATGTTTGGTTATTCATACCTAACGGCAAAATTAAGAGATGAAAGTGTAGTGTTATGAGAGAGAGAGAGAGAGAGATGGTTATTCATACGGTACAAACAACTACGAGTCAACTATACAGCAGCCACACAAACCTTATCCCATCAGTTAATTCTCCGTAACTAGTCGTTACCTGAAGATTCCACATACTGTTTCAATTTTTGAAATGTATAATATAAAGGTTTAATAGCACAAACACCTGAGCAATGAACTTGTGACCCTATTTGCTTGTGCATGAAAATTTATTATTACATTCTTCGGGGAAGTGGTAACATACCCTGGCTTCAAGCAAAACCTCACGAGATAAGGATATTCTCTTCATAAGCAGCCACTGATAAATAGTCTGTTCCTGTAATGAGATAAATATTTTCTTCATGTGATTTCTACCAAAAGAGAGAGGCGCAGAGATACAAGTAAAAGCATTTTACTTTGATTGCATCAGACTTAAGATTGCCTGCACAGATGTATGATATTTTGGTGCTATGTTAATCATCATTGGACACGGATATTCATTTTAGTTCAAATCAAGGAAATATAATTTTACATATCATCAAGGCACAAATTACTAAAAGGGTTTATGATGTGTCCCCATATGCAGATTTAACACCTTCTGGCTTGATGATTGCTTGACATGTTAGCTTTTTTTATATTGATTAAAAAAATGTTATTTTCATCTTCGCGTCTCAGTTAATTTTAAGGATCGCTGTTTATATTGAACACTTTTAAGATCAAGACGCGTGGCAGATGACGTGTCCCAGAACTCAGAAAATAGGGCCCACAGAGGCCGGCCAAGTCACCCATGTACCCGACCTGCAAGCACGAGCTAGCTCACCTCGCAGCCCCTGAAAATTGGCTTCCTCTGCCTCTCAGCTCACCCTGAGCTGCCACAGGACCAAGACTCCTCGGCCCTCTCGCTCATCCCGAGCTCCTCAGCCGAGGCCATCTTCCTCGGTCCTCCGACCGACCAACTCCACCACTCACAGGTGTAACCGCCGCTCCGCAGATCCCGCCACGCGCAGATTCTCTGCCGGCAACGTCCTACGTTCCACGCCATCACGATCCCCATTAATGGGCGATCCGCTCTTTACGCGTGCGTGACGTCGGGAGCATAACTGCCGACGAGATTCTCACGCTTGCTGCTGCGTGCTGCCGCCACTATATAAACCCCCATCGCAGAGGGGTCAAGTAAGCCATTTTTTTACTCCACTTAGCCGTTACTCTGCTCGGATCTCGTACTAACTTGATCGTCGGAGGGTCCTCGGTGGTACCAAACCACCCCGGGACTTCTTTGCAGATACTCGGCGTTAAACTCCTCAAATCACCAATCTCCTCAAAACCCATTGAGACCCGCACGCAACAGGAGATCACCTTCCAAATCCACCGGGAGATCGACGGAAGACAACATCTGAGGGAGACCCGAAAAGAATCTCCATTAGTTGGTGCCGTTTGTGGGAAACAAAACTCCACAAAAACAAAAGTTGGCCTTCCGATCCACGTGGCGTGCGATCACCCTGAAGATCCAGGTAACAGCCGCTGCGTCCCCTTCATCGGAGGCGCGGATGAACCTCCTCCGGCGACCGTCATCAACGCCCTCGCCGGCCGAATAGACTGACTACAGTCCAAACGGCCAGGCCAGGGCCCCAGATCGCCGCTCCTCCGCCTCCAGAAGACGCTGCCCTCGTCGGCACGGCTGACCACCGGCAGGCTACGTCCCATGGCCACAGATCTCACGGGCTGATACTCATCCGTTGGGCGATCATTTAGCCTCCTATGGCGGAACGAAACGACGCGACTCTGGCGCTTCGCCTCCCCGCACAATCGATGCGCGTGCTACGCACACGTTCACCGCGACCGTTCCTGTTCCCCATACCTGCAACGGGATGGTCAGGCAAAACCTCATGAAGAATCAGCCGAGCAGCTACCCTGCTCGGTTATCCCTGGCCGGTAGCTTCCCAACTCGCAATGCCAGGGATCAAAGCCCTCGCCAAGAGGCAACCGCGCAGCTTCACTGCCCTGTTATCCTTAGCAGGCCTCCTAAGGCCCCTCCAACGCTAAGGATCAAAGTCCTCCGTAGAGGAAGCCGAGCAGCTTCTCTGCTCGGCTATCCCTGGCCGGTAGCTTCCCTACTCGCAATACCAGGGATCAAATCCCTCGCCAAGAGGCAACCCAGCAGCTACCCTGCTCGGTTATCCCTGGCGGGTAGCTTCCCTACCGCAACGCCAGGGATCGGAAAGTCCTCCCAGAGGCAGTCGAGCCCGACCCTCACTCGGCTATCCCTGGCGGGTAGCTTCCCTACCCCAACGCCAGGGATCAGAAAGTCCTTCCAGAGGCAGTCGAGCCCGACCCTCGCTCGGCTATCCCTGGCGGGTAGCTTCCCTACCGCAACGCCAGGGATCAGAAAGCCCTCTCAGAGGCAGTCGAGCCCGAGGATCTCTCGCTCGGCTATCCTTCAGGACAAAAGCCCTCGCCAAGAGGCACCGGGCGGTAACCCTGCCCGGCCAAAGGTCCTTGGTAGGCTTCTTACAGCCCCTCCCGCGCTACGGACCAAAGTTCTCCCAGAGGCAGTCGAGTCCTTGCTCGGCTATCCCCGGCTAGTAGCTTCCTACCACAACCGACAGGGATCAAAGTCCTCGCCAAGAGGCACTGGACAGTAACCCTGCTCGGTCCCCGTCCTGAAGGATCAAAGCCTACACAAGAGGCAACCGAGCAGCTACCCTGCTCGGTCATCTCCGGCTGGTAGCTCCCTACCCATGACGCCAGGGATCGAAGCCCTCGCAAGAGGCATCCGAGCGGCTACCCCGCTCGGTCATCCCAGGCCGGTAGTTGCCTACCCACGACGCCAAAAATCAAAGCCCTCACCAAGAGGTAACTGCGCAGCTTCACTGCCCGGTCATCCTTAGTGGGCTTCTTACAGTCCCCCAACGCTAAGGATCGAAGTCCTCCTTAGAGGCAGCTCAGCAGCTACCCTGCTCGGCTATCTCCAGCCGGTAGCTCCTTACCCATGACGCCAGGGATCGAAGCCCTCACAAGAGGCATCCGAATGGCTACCCCGCTCGGTCATCCCAGGCTGGTAGTTGCCTACCCACGACGCCATAGATCAAAGCCCTCGCCAAGAGGCAACCGCGCAGCTTCACTGCCCGGCCATCCTTAGTGGGCTTCTTACAGCTCCTCCAATGCTAAGGATCCAGAGTCCTCCCAAAGGTAGTCGAGCCCGACCCTCGCTCGACCATCCCCAGCTAGTGGTCGTTGCTCGCAACGCCAGAAGTCAAAAGCCTCGCCAAGGGGCTACCGAGCAGCTTCTCATTCATGCTCAGCACAAATACGGTGGAAGGCCCTCTGCCCATCACATGCAGAGGATCCGAGGCCCCAACAAGGGACATCAGGTTTATCCAAGTCTGGGTGAAACCCCCTCGACTTCGGGGCCGTATAGACACCTCCTTCTCAGCAGCGCTTGGCGCGCTTGGAAAGTGACCGAAATCAACTCGACGAACGATCGTTAGACAGATAGCCGACCTGAAATGGAAGCCCAATAGTGCAAGCAGAGACATTTCACGAGCATTCTTCACAAACAGAAGATAAAGTGCAAACCGATGAAACCAAAGAAAAAAGTTTTATTACCAAAGGCAAAGTCTTTACAAAGGGTATTTTGGGCTCCCCAGCCTTACAAACTGCCCGGAGGCTTACAAAAATTCCAAAAGCAACAAAATAAAAGGAGGAAGACGGGGGCTTTAGGCCTCGGGGATGGGCGCGACCTCGGGATTCTCGACATCCACCACGGGACGATCAGGGTCCTCGGCGACCTCCTCGTCAGGAATCTTTTCCCCCTGCTCATCAGTGTCCGTGAGGGGATATTCGGCCCGGAGCTCTTCGTCAATGAACTCCGGCATCCGGGCCTTAACGGCGTCGAGGGCCTCATGCCAGATGAGTGTTGTGGCCACGGCCAAGTCATCATAGAAGTCCTTCGACTTCTTGTAGCCCTCCACCACCTTCGCCGCCGAGAGGTCGGCCAACTTCACCGCTCTCAGGTCGGTCGACTTCGCCGCCTCAGCCGCCGCCCCCAGCTCCTTCCAAAGGGTCTTCACCGACTTCTTCAGGTTGCCGGTGAGCACCTGAGCGTCCTCAAGCTTGGCCTCGGCATCCGCGGCGGCCTCACGGTACCGGGCAACCTCCCGTTTCCCGGCCTCCACCTCGCCCTCCAGGGCGGCAACCCTCGCCATCATCGTCTCCAGCTCCCGCTTAGAGCTCTCTTCCAGTGAGGTAAGCTGGTCCGCGGCCTTCATCGCCGGGGCTATCACCTCGGCCTCCATGCGCAGGGCAAGGGCGACGTGCTGGAGAACCTGAAAAATGGGAAAGAGGTCAGGAAGACAAAGGAGGCATCGAATTTCACGAACAACCGAGCACTAACTTGCACGGACTCCTGGGCGATAAATGCCATCTGAGCCCTGAAGGTCCCCCCGGGGACCCTACTCCCTGCTGGCTTCTCTATGTCGTGCAGCAGGCTATCCGCGACTGATAACCCCGAGGGCACCGCGAACTGGAGGCCCCCCTCCTCCACCATGTTCGGCGAGGACAGGCCCCGAGAAGACCTCGGGAACCCCTCTCGAGTGGCTCAGATGGAGAGCCGATCTCCTCCTCCGAGGCCGGGTCTTCCAGAATCCGAGCCCGTTTCCAACCCGACGCTCTGCTAGGCCCCGGGACGGGATCCGCCCCCGAACGCTCACGGAACGCGACCACCGGAGGAGAAGGAGCCGGGTCAGGCTTCGCGCAAGAAGAGCTGGCGCCCCCAGCCTTCGTAACCTTCCTCGATTGGCGCATGGAAGATCGGAGCTTGTCCATATCCATGGGTCCTGCACAAAACCAAATGCAAAGAAGTCAGCAACACAAGCAATATACAAGCCAGAAAGCAAACCTAACTTACCGACGAACTCAGCGGGGCTATGCCCGGCCCAACTCAGGACCCTCTCAGACAGCAGCATGTCAAATCGGGGGATGGGCTCCCACGACGCCACTCTCACCGCGGTGGGGTCATTGGACTGGTTCCCCGGCAAGCATTTTTCCCTCGACCACTCGGTAGGCACAGGCCAGTCCTCGCTCTCGGGAGAGGAAACAAAGAAGAACTTCTTCTTCCAGCCGTGAGTGGAAGAAGGCAGGGCCACAACCCCTATCCCGGCGGCGCCCCCTGTCACTTTCTAAAAGAGAGGTAGACCCACCTCGGGTCGCCCGCTCGGCCCCCAGGATAATTTTTGAAAACGAAGGAAGAATCAAGGAGGGAGAGGCTGAAAGGAACCGCCTGTAACTTCAGGCGGATCAGGAACCCGAGGAGAATCCTCCATGAGTTCGGCACTAACTGGCCAGGGGCTAACCCGAAGAATTTCAGGGCTTCGACGACCTCGGGAGAGAAGGGCAGGCGCATTCCACCCCAAAAAGCTTCCAAGTACAGGGCGATCTCCCTATCCCATACTTGGTCTGCCCTCTCCCCCTCCTTGGCCAGACGAAGCGTATAACGCGAGGGGATGTGGAAGCGATCCCGAACATTGGCGAGCTCGTCCTCATGCCTCACCCAACACGGCGCGCCGGGGGCAGCGTCTACCACCTTCTCCCTAGGGGCTGCCCCCGCTGCATGATCCCGGGAAGAGGATCCGCCCCCTGCTTCCCAGGAAGACTCAAGATCAACTAGAAGGTCCCTAGAACCTACTCCCACGACATCTACAGATTCCCCGAAAGAAGACATCTAACCTGAAGAAGAGGGATCCTCGGGAAAACGAAAGCAGAAGAAAGAAGAAGAGCGCCGAGCAGCCAAGACTTAGAAGAAAGAAGATTTGAAAGAGTAGGGGCCCTGGAGTGAGCCCCACCCTTACTTATCACCGCAAACGACCTCATCCAAGGGCACCCTTCATCTCCCGCCAAACGCCTCCTTGCGTCCAACGGTTCCGATTGCTCCACTTGTCATTCCCACACTGGACCGCACCCCATCAAACGCCGCAGGTCTGCACACGTCGCGTCGGTCAACCGACGCTTAACACGTGGACCGTCGCTTCAGTGGCAGGATGCACGAACCGGCACACCTTCCTTAAATGCAGAGATCTCGCTCTGATTCGCTGGCAGAAAAGACAGCCGACATCCCGGGGACGCGTCCCGACGAAACCTTAGGAGGGAGCTCACCCCGGGCGGCCCGGCAGTCCACTCCTGACCCGACCCGCTAGCTGGTCGGGATAAGAGTGAGGGGCTAATGATGATGCTCAATATTGGCGATCTCCAAGATCAAGACGCGTGGCAGATGACGTATCCCAGAATTCAGAAGAAAGGGCCTACAGGGGCCGACCAGGCCATCCCTGTACCCGACCTGCAAGCACAAGCTGGCTCTCCTCAGAGCCTCCTGAAAATTGGCCTCCTCGGCCTCTCAGCTCGCCCCGGGCTGCCACAGGACCAAGACTCCTCGGCCCTCTCGCTCATCCCCGAGCTCCTCAGCCGAGGCCATCTTCCTCGGTCCTCCGACCGACCAACTCCACTACTCACAGGAGTAACCGCCGCTTCGCAGATCCCGCCATGCCCAGATTCTCCGCCAGCAACGTCTCACGTTCCACGCCATCACGATCCCCATTAATAGGCGATCCGCTCTTTACGCGGGCGTGACATCGGGAGCGTAACTGCTGGCGAGATTCTCGCGCCTGCTGCTGCGTGCTGCCGCCACTATATAAACCCCCGTCGCAGAGGGGTCAAGTAAGCCATTTTTTTACTCCACTTAGCCATTGCTCTGCTCGGATCTCGTACTAACTTGATCGTCGGAGGGTCCTCGGTGGTACCAAACCACCCCGAGACTTCTTTGCAGGTACTCGGCTTTAAACTCCTCAAATCACCAATCTCTTCAAAACCCATTGAGACCCGCACGCAACAGGAGATCGTCTTCCAAATCCACCGGAAGATCGACGGAAGACAACATCTGAGGGAGACCCGAAAAGAACCTCCATCAAGGTGTTTTTTAATCAGACTCATAAAACTGTATGATAAGAAAAAACAGTCGCATGAATAAAACTTACGGCCCAAAAAATAACTTGTGCATTACATGTAATGACTAATCAACAATTAATCAAAGGATGGTACCTTTCATTAAAATCGTAGGGAAGATCATAGTGCTTATTAACTATTAAAAACTGTATGCGGTAATTCCTCCGATAAATGGTAATACTTCATGCCTAAATTATACAGATCCCTAAACATGTGGGAAAAGAGGGGGTGAATATATCAATAATGATATCCAGGTATAAAGATCAACCACATAAACCCGCTTTTACATCGACTTGAATTGCACCTACCAAGATCTATTCTCTAGATAAGTGCACATCACCCAAATAAGATATCGCAGAATCATATTTCGCTATATGCCAAACTCTGAGGGAACCATACCATGCATTAGGGTTTAAATTGAAACCTGATTCGTAAACACCTGTTTACCCCAATCAGAGCAAAGCTCTGTTCAAATTCCAAGGCGGGAGATGAAGCAACGCTTCATCTTCCCCCAATCAGAGCAAAGCTCTACTTTGAAAATCTAAAATTTTAATAAATGAAGCAACGCTTCAGATTCTTCGCGCTGCGCGCAACGCGCCACGTGTCAAGTTGATGCGTCAGCACAGCGCCCGAAGCAGTGCGTCCAATCAGAGCAAGGCCCTTTTAAAACAAAAAAGTAAAGGAAGCAACGCTTCAGTTGCGCAAGAATGGCGCCGCGATACACGTGTCTGCGCAGCTGCGCAAGTACAGCGGCGCAAGCGCTGCGCTGCACGACGCGTGTCTGCGCAGTTACGCAAGCACAACTGCGCAGGCACAGCCGCGCAAGCATTGCGCTGCGCGACGCGTGTCTGCGCAGTTGCGCAAGCACAACTGCACAGGCACAGCCGCGCAAGCATTGCGCTGCGCGACACGTGTCTGCGCAGTTGCGCATGCACAACGGCGCAAGCGCTGCGCTGCGCGACACGTGTCACACGCTGAGGCGTTTGCGCAAAACAGAATTGAGATTTTAAAAAAAAAAATTCTGTTCTTGTTCAAACAAGAAGATTTTCTTCTGTAAAACAGAGGCCTTTGGATCAAAGATCCAACGGTGGGAAAAATTCCCCAAATCACTCAGAGAAAGATCTCTTTAACAAATTTAACTAATTTATGGGCACTATAAAAAGGACCCCAGACCTCAATTCAAAGAAATCAACATTTTGTGAAAAATTAAACAGAGAGAACTCTGAAGAATTGGAGAGGAATCCTCAAGAACAAAGAAAAAGGTAAAAACCTTTAGAAAAAGAGAAGATTCTCTCATGAACAGATCATTGATCTGAGAATAAGATCAAGGACCTCTAATGAAAAGGAAAATAAACAAATAAAAAAAACAGTGCCTTGCACTTCTTTTTATGAACCATTGGTTCTGAATCTAAAAAATTCTCAAGATAACAGTGCCTTGCACATTTTATGAACCACTGTTTCTTTAAAATAAAAAAAAACAAGAAAAAACCTGTTTTTCTTTGATCTAAAATTGATCCAAAGAATCAGAACAGTGCCCAGCACTTGCCAAAACTGCACTATTGCGCAGGCCGCCAGGAAGCGCCACGTGTCAGCAGTGCAACAGCGCAGCCCACTGACGCAGCGCACTGCGCTGTTGCGCTTGCGCTCACCACAGCGTGACATGTGTCACCTCTACGAGCACTCGCGCTTATTAATTGCGCAAAGCGCCTGACAAGCCACCGTCAAGTAATTAATGCGCTGCATTATTTACAGAAGGGCCAAGCCTAATTAAAGAAGGCTTAACAAGCCTAATAAAATGCAATGCATTATTTTAAAAAGGGGAGAGCCCAAACCAAAACAGATGCTCTGCATCATTTACAAAAGGACAGAGCCCAAATAAAAAAGGTCTAGCATGGGCAAAGCCCTAGCACAGGCCTATTAGGCCAAAGATAAATAAAAACGTTGAACATTTTTCAACTGGACTTAGCCTAATCATGGCCGTAAGTCCTCAAATTAAATTGACTGAGCAAGACTGCTTTCCTAAATCAATTTACGACCGGTTCAAGGGTACATCTCTGAACTCCTCTGACACCTATCGTTGTAATTCTTCAACGGCGTCAGAGAGGTGATGGGTCCCGACGACCACACATCAAGATGGACCGAAACGTCCTTAAACTAATGTTGGACCGAAACGTCCTTAAACTAATAGCTGACCACCATGTCCCTAAACTGGAACATAGACCACCACGTCCCTAAACTGGAATACAGACCATCACGTCCCTAAACTGGAACATAGAACACCACGTCCCTAAACTGGAACATAGAACACCACGTCCCTAAACTGGAACACGGACCACCACGTCCCTAAACTGGAACATAGGCCACCACGTCCTTAAACTGGCAATGGACCGCAACGTCCTTAAAATACCTATGGACCACTACGTCCCTAAACTAGAACAATAAAGCCCCCAAACGCTCTTTTGCCGGATCTAAACGATCCCGTTTAAGTCGATCTTAGCCCTAAACACGGCTAACGTATCCTTAAACATTCAACTGGACCATAAAACTCCAAATCAACTTTGGTTCAAAGGTACATCTCTGAACTCCTCTGGCACCTGTCGTTGTAATCCTTCAACGACGTCAGAGAGGTGACGAGTCCCGATGGCCATATATTAAATGGATCACCACGTTAAGTTGATCTTAGTCTCAAACATGGCTAACGTATCCTTAACGAACGTTTAAGTTGATCTTAGCCTCAACACGGCTAATGTATCCTTAAACTAAAAACACCAAACCCAAATCTAAGTAAATACGGATTTGGACTAATTCACGTCCTACGGCCGACGACATTACTCAGTCTCCGTATACAATCCACGGGCAACCACAAACAAAACAAACACACACGACACGAAGTGAAATTCTGGAGAAGGAGAAAGTTGTTACCGCGATGCGGTAGCGTAATTAACTGCAGGGGCTTGCGCCTGCAGGGAAGAGCGTCCCCACAATCAAAAACCCCTCAAGCAAGAGGGAATTTGATGAAGTCTGCTACATCGGCCGCATCCGTCTAAACCTCCGATACATGGTGTCATAAATCAACTTGGCATCTTCGGAGAGGTGGATGGATAAAACCAAATAGCATCTGCCCCGAATCTCAGGCTTAGACGTCCATCGCGTCTCCGCCGCGTCTTTCGGAGGGGAACAGATACTGGCACGCCCGGTGGGACCTTTTCCTCTTTCCACTCCACACTTCGTGTGTCGTCTTCGCGAACCAATCGTGGTTTGTTAATGGTTGCCTTTGGATTTTAAGTTACTAAGATTTGGTCTTTTGCCTGGCGCAAAACTCAAGCATCAATGGCCTCTAACTGCACCAACTGCTCGAAGTGCCACTGCAATGGACGCTCCACCTCCCCCGGAGGTGTAGCATATGGGCCCCAAGCGGCTTCCTTCCTCGCTATGCCAGTAAGCCAAGTGACCCAGGCCACCACCGGCCTGTTTTCCGGGACCATGATCCCGCCTACAAGCTTCTCTATGCCAATACCTGCACCGAAAGTGAACAAGAAGCCGGTCTTCGACCGGCTCATTGCCACGACGGCCCCTGTCAACGGGTCGCCAACTACCAAACCAACAGCTTCTGTTTTCGCCAGGATGGATCAGAACTCTAAATTGGCTGTCCCAGGGAAGGCAATAACTGCTGCTCCAGAAGTCGTTAAGGCGGCTTCCCCTGTCAAAGAATCAGTCTTTTCAAGACTGACTATTCCTGCTCCTGCACCTACTCGAGGATTTGTCTTCGACAGGTTGAATATCATCCCTCAAAGGACAACCTCAGTCTTTAAGAGGTTAACACCAGCGGCACCTCATTCAGACAGGAGGCAAAAAGAAGCTGTCTCTATCTCCGAGCCAGTCCCAACGGATCATCATGCTCGACGTCGCCATTGGCGACGAGTGAGGAAGGCAGGGGACAACTCCCCCTCAGGGCTAACTCCACCGGCTCCAGTGGTGGAAGTCAACGCTGCTGTTCCAACTGGGAACAGCTTTGAACTGCTGAGGAAGGTACATAAGAACTCTCCAACCGCTACACTGAAAAGATCTCCTCCACCTGCGGAGAGAGTTTCGGAAACAAAGCAAGAACAACCCCCTCAACGGCTGTCCTAAAAAATATACAAGGTTTGGCGAAGGGTTCAAGACTCCGTGATCGACCCAGATCACTCTCGTCAACAAAAGAAGACGAAAGTGCAAAAAGAAAAAGACCGTCCTATTAAACAGCAGGGGACAACAATCGCTAGGGTGCCCACTACAACGGCCCCTTCGACTTCAACAGTCCACAAAAGAAGAAGGCCGGAGAAAACCCTCGCGCCAACGACAAATATCAGAGGTGGTGCACCCAAACGCCCTAAGTCAGGGGGCATCGTAGTTCATACCGTCTATGTGGCGTCTGGTAAAGAGGACAGTCGCATATCTACGGATCATCGACCGCTTACGCGATCAGTGACCAAGGCGCAGGAGCAGCAGCAGAAGCTCCAAGAGATGATGAACGCTATGGCCGCACTTACAGGGCCAAAAGAAAATCCTGAAACGTCCTCGGATGAATGCCAGGAGGAAGAAACCGACGCCGAATTCCTTCGTCGAATATTGGAGAAGAAGGACAAAGAGGCTGCTGAACAAGCAACCAACATACAGCGTATGGGCCTCCTCTTCCAAGACATGGTAGGGATGATGATACAACAAGATCCCCCGGCCGAAGAGCCCCCGATCGTCCTTGGAGACGATAGGGGAGAGACATCAAATCCTCCGCCAGCTCTGTCAACGGCTAAAGAGGATACAATCTCTAAAGCTGATTTGGACGAGTACATAGCCCAGCAAATACGGGTTCATCATGCGATTGAAGCAGCCGGCCAGGTCGTAAAAACGGGGCGGCAATATCCAAGTTGGTACGACTAAATCAAGTTCCCGCCGGGTTACACAATTCCCAAGTTCCATGTCTACAAGGGGACAGGCAATCCTCACCAGCATGTCGCCCAGTTTAGGGCACTCTACGGCAACACCGGCGGTGATGACAAGCTTTTGCTTCGCCAGTTTGTCGGAAGTTTATCAGATACAGCGTTCGAGTGGTACTCTGAGCTCCCGAAAGACTCTATCAAGACCTTCGCGTAGATGGAGTTGTTGTTTACTCAGCGTTTTGCAAGCGCCAGTGAACGCACCCCGATGACGGCACTGATTAACGCCAGGGTAAAGCCAGGCAAGACATGGGTTCAATATGCTATACGGTGGCGGAACTTATGGTCGAAGTGCGAGCAGCGCATTGAAGAAGCTCCCGCGGTGGGTATGTTTGTGGGAACCCTTGATCCGCAAGCAACCATCTCGCAATTTCTGTAAATCCCCGTTTTCTTCAATAAGAATCATTCTATATTCCTAGTCCCCCGAATATCAACCCTATTTTTCTCCTATTATCTTGTGTGGAAAATTGTTGCTTAGGTTTTAATATTTAAAGTTCTTCCAAAATAAAATAAACACAAATATACTAAAACCTAAAACCCTTAAACCCAGCCCAAACAAAATCCTAAAACAAATTTAAAAAAATCCTTAATTTCCCTTCAGCCCAGCCCGTTTTCTTTTCCTCAGCCCACTCAGGATTTTCTTTAAATAAATTCCTTATAAAATTCCCCGGCCCGTTCCCTTTAAATTCCCTCAGCCCACTAAGTTTTTTTTAAAGGGATTATTTTTTAGCGAGCCCGGCCCATTTTCTCCAGCCCACTCCTTAAGACCCGACCCGACCCACTTCACACCTCTTCTCCTTCCCTCAACGGCTCCCTCTTTTCCCGCTTCCTCTTCAATTCGCGACACCCATCCCCCGCCGCAGCCCACGCCCTCGCAGTGACATTGCCCCGACGTTTCCTATCACACCCTCATTCATTCCTCATACCCTCACCTCTCTCTTCTCCCTCGTTTCTAAAATCTCTAACTCTATCCATCCTCCAAAAACCCACCGAACACCCAACTTCCCTCGAACCCATTGCCACCTCCACCGCCGGCGATCATCCCACCACTTCGCTCGACCCACGACGACGACAGCCACTCATTCACCCTCCTTCTCCCTCTACGACTTCACACCCCCATCAACTCGAGATCCCCTGCACAACCACTCCCCTGCACACCAACCCAGTGCACCCGAGCCGACCACCACCTTGCACCCCTCGACGCCGGCGAACTCCCCACCACATCGCCGATCTCCCTACGACCTCCTCAGCATCATCACCATCACAACAATCCCCTAGCCCACTGCTTAACCTCTCTTTCTCTTCAAAATCTCAAAAACCCATTTCCAAACATTTCACTGCGGCCATTGCCGGAGCGACGCCGTCGACCGTCGTCGACCCCAGTACACTCGCAGAGGATCATCAAGCACCCCTCAACGTCCAGTGACCGTGCAACGACTCCGGACAACTCCGATGCAAAATCCGTATCTCGATCCAAACTCGCGCGAATCGGTTTCACGGCGTACATCGCGCGTTCGTGACGCCGCTGCTGCCGGGTGACCCCGAAACGTTTCCAGGCAAGTGTTTACTTGCTTCATGCTAATATAGCTGTGTTACAAACCTAAAATCATATAGTTTATAAACTTACCGAATAACGATATATATTGTGACATATGTGTTCGATGCAAGTCTCCAATGGAAATAATTGTTTATTTTGACGGAAACTAATATTTTCTGTTGGCCCTCATGATGATAAATATCGTGTATGAATCTCGCTGGAAAATACGATTGTTAGAGACTAAAATTGATACCCCCAAATACGCCGATAAACTAGAAATTTTCTCGTATCTGAAAATGAATAAAATCACCGTAAATTATATACATATTGGAATGATACGTTCGAGGGCTTAAATCGAAACCGACTCGACGAACTTTAACCCCATGTAAAATTCTAATGATTTCTGTTCTGTAACTGTGATGATAATTAGATTGGAATGCGACTCTGGACTGCAGTCCAGAGCGATTCTGTCTATCGTGTACTGTACCAAAATGTGCGTCACTGTGTTTCCTGAAGTCGTAGGTTATGGAACTATGCAGTAGATTAAAGATAATTCTATTAGGTAAACAAAACAAGTGGTTCCATTCCGTTTCATCGCCATTTTCTATTTTAAACTGTAAATAAAAGGGCAGAACGTATATCTGTCCAGAACAGATCCAGAAGTGATATACTGATATTAAACTGTGTATAACTTTCAACGTATAGACGTGATTGAGAATTTGTCTGTTGCGTTGAATACTCTATTGAAAACCCTAGATTTCATTCAACTGTAATATTGCTAAATTCTGAGCCCAACTGGGTACAATTCGTGTCGCGAAACGGACGTTCAGTTCTGAAACTGAATTTCCAGCCGCGAGCGCTTAAAATGAAACAGCTATACCTTGAAAACCGGAATCCCGATTGAACTGAAACAAATTTTGATGAATTGCTGACTGAGTGTTCTATTCATCTTACTTGTATCATTTTGCTGATTTCTCAATATATTAATGTATGTAATTTATGTAAGTTAATGACATGCATGTTGATTCATAACATACAAAGCTTATTGGTAGCATACATACATATATCATACCCTTGCCATATACTCAGTGTTAGTGCGTGTGGACATTGCATTATCGTGTGTGATAGATGTTGGTTTAGGAGTGACGAGTACACCAATGGAAAGTGAATATTCGTGACAGTGATTGATACAGTGAACAGTGATAAAACCGTGCCATTGGTATACTCGTACACGACTAGACCAAGATCATAAATAGTGTAAACCTGGGGGAAAAGGGGAAATCAAAGTGGAAAGAGTATCGTATTTAGCGGGACCGTGTTTTAGAGGATGATCATTCGAACAGTGATACTGATACATGTAGGGTAGGATCTAGCGATCCGGCTGACAGGGTTATGTCCCGGGCATGTGGGCCGTTGTCTCGGGTATGTACGAGACTCCTGTTAAACATGATCCTCCTTCCACTATGTGATTTCAAACATGACCTAGAGACCGATAAGGACACAAAACATATTCTGCATCATATAGTGACATAGTGATTACTTGCATTGTTTTTACACTAGTATTACCTCATATACCTGTTTCATCTTATTATAATAATATTGTTATTGTGTCGCTCTGACGACCTGAGTATGCATGCTCAGATTCTGCGGAAGGACCAGTACAGGAGACGGATCTATCCTTCGAGTTCACGGAGATATAGCTTGGTATACCTTTTTCATTTACTGCTTTCCATAAAAGTGATCGTGAGATTGAACTTGGTTAGTAATTGTCCTTATTATCTGTAATTTGTGAACAATGAAATTTTAATGTAATAAATTAGTGATGTGATTCCTTTACTACTGTGCTTTATTTACTGATTACCATGTAATGCTAGAAGCCGAAGTATGACTACAGCGGGATGATTCCTTGACCGTAGGAGCATGGCTGGCCTAGTCATCCCTCGTTTTCCGTATTTTGGGAAGAGAGGCGTGACAATTTATGATGTTTTTCAAGCCGACTACCTTCCAGGCCTTGATTGACAAGCTAGCGCAAATGGACCAGATGGGCCATAAACCCCCTCTTCCAAAGCCAGACTCCCGAAATGACAAAGGGAAGGGAAAAGCGATCGTTGTCGCTAATGCTCAACAACAACCGAGCGACTCGAAGCCAGTTGTTCGTCAAAATAACATGCGCCCGTACATGGCCCTTGAGGAGAGGATGGGACGTTCTTACTCGTTTCCCCGAGATAAAACGAAAAGGTTATTCGAGCTGGCGTTGCGCAACCGACTCATAAATCTGCCGGATCCAAAACGTCCGTCGCAACCAAGTGATGTCAATGAGCCCAACTACTGTCCTTATCATCGAGTATTGGGTCATCCGATCGAGAATTGCTACGTTTTCAAAAATTGGCTTGGAAACCAGTACCGACAGGGCAAATTTGCGTTATCTGACAAATGGAAGGTGAATCCCCCGCAGCCTCACACCTCTAAGGGGACGAATACACCGGGGGCAACATGCTCCGTCGTTGAAGAAGCTCCTTGGGAGGTTGTATTATCAGCCAAGACAAAGAGGATGCTAAACGATCTTCAGGCATGTTCAGCGATTAGGTGGAAGAACCCGTTGGAACCGCAGATCATTGAGGGGATGCTGAAGCCACGTATAACTCCAAAGACCGATGGTGGTGGTTCAAGCACTCGCAACCAGCCGTCAAAATCTTCGAAAAAGAAGAAGAAGAAATCAAAGAAGCCCATGAAGCCTGGCGACAAGCGCACGGACTTTAAAAAACAAATTAACGCGCTGGAGGAATACAACCAGAAGGCACGGACTCCCATTACATTCCAAGAGTTCCTCAATCACGTCTTTCAAGAGGAAGATGAGGGAGAAAGTTCATCTGATGAATCTGAACAATGCGTGGCGAGCTGTCATGTGATTTTCCATTCGTTCATGGACGATGAGGAAACTCCTTGTACTGAAACGCTGGGACAGATCCTGAACCAAAAATTCTGGGGCCATCAGATGAAGTAATTGACGCATTCCTTAATGAAGCTCGGTTGAAAAGTAAAGCTGATCGAGAACGTGAGGCGTTCATATTTGAAAGGGCCAAACGCCAGCGACTTGATGAAAGAGCTGAGACGATCCCGCTGGAGCAAAATACCTCCACTATCGACAAAAGCCAATTCAAGATGAGGAAAAGATTTGCTAAAGCCATATCAATGGGCATGAAGCTACCATCCTCCGAAGAAAAAATTACTGGTGAAATAGAAATGCACCCCTCCTATTGCTTATATCATCAGAAGGTTTCGCAAGTGCAAAGCTTTCGATAGATAGTGGCAAGGATACGTTGCTCATCGACAACGCTTTAAGCGGGAGAAACGCAAAACCCGTCGGGAGCGAAGAAATACGACCGAAGGGCTTAAAAGAACTATTGGCGATTGTCGCATGGTTAACACCGGCGGGTCACAAGTGCCTACATTCGGGAGCGATTCTGATGAAGAGCTGGAACTTGCCCCTCTCTTTAAAGAGTCCACTTCGGGAAAAGAGGAAGAGCCGAAGGTTTGCGAAAATATTCGGCTATGTAATCGGACGCTGTCTGAAAAGAATCTCGGACCGTCAAACAGAAAAGATAAAGGAAAAGAAAAGGTCTCTGAAGATATCGTCTTAGATGACCAAGTTCTGGAGGAGCTAAGTACCAAAGACCCGCCGAAGAGAAATAAGGTGGATTACAACATTTTAGCGCATCTGAGGAAGCTACCCTCGCAGCTCAGCATTCTTGACGCCCTTTTGCTATCAAAGGATGCGAGAGATTCATTAATCAAGGCATTACAGGATCCGGAGCAATTCCAAGCTTTCCTGACCGAAGAAAAGATGAAAGATGAATTGGAGGAAGTGCACACGGCCGACGTCACTTTTGGTGATGAAGACCTTCTCCTTGGGACGCGCGAACACAATCGCCTCCTCTATGTCTCAGGATACTGCCACGATATAAAGATAGGCAAAATCCTGATCGACAGTGGATCCTCAGTTAACCTCCTCAATGTTCAGGTGTTAAAAGAAATCTGCATGAGCGTCCAGCACCTTGCTCGTGATAAGATCACCATCTCCGGGTTCGACTCCCGGTCATCAAGAACTCTTGGGTCTGTAATACTGACGCTACGCTTCGGGCTACTCGTCACGGACATTAAGTTCCACGTCATAGATGCCAAGACATGCTACAACGCTTTGCTCGTCCGACCATGGTTACACGAGTACAACATCATCCCTTCTACGCAACATCAGTGTATGAAGTATTTTAAGGATGGTTTCGAGTATACCGTGACGGGAGAACTGAATCCATTTTCCGTGAACGAAGTTCGCTAATATGAAAATGCCAAATATTTCTTACCGGATTTCGAAGACACGGAAAGGTGTCACAAGCCGGAGAACAAAGCTAATGCCACCATCCCTGTCTTCGGCAGTGATACCGAGGAGGAAAAGGAGATAGTGTATTCGGGTCCGCCCCAACACAACAAGCCAGGACCGTCCACTCCTACGTTGATCTTTGGTAGCGACTCGGAAGATGAGATCCATGCTGTATTCTCTGCTCGACCTTCAATACCAACGTCCGCTGACGAAGAACAAAGTCTACAAGTCGCCATGGTGCCGCTTAAACACCGTAAAGAACTGGATGCACTTGATATTTACAATGTAGAAGAGCTGCAAACGTTCTATATCCCTCGCAGGCGAGAAAGCGAAAAAGCGATTCTATTCTACCGCTCTGAAGAAACCAAAATGGAGAAAGAGATCTGGCATGGCGCGGATCCTACGCTCGACAGGCTTCAGCCTATCCGTCTTCCCAGATATTATACGGAAGGTTTGAAAAAGCTGCTTAGACGCCAGGGGATATCCTTCAAGCAGACCGTTCGAAAAACCAAGTTCTATGACAAAGTCTGGAACGTTCTCGGGACTCAACGCAAACTGCCTAATGGGAGAATGGAGACAAAAGGGCTTGGATACATCCGGTCAAAGAAACGAGAGCCACTAAACAGCTGCTATGTCACGTATGACTTCGATGAAGAAGCGGATGCTCCATGGGAGGACGCTAATCCTAAGACAGTAAAAGTTCCAGATGCAAAAATGTCCAGTCCGCCGTTCGAAGAACAAATGGACAAGCTTATAAGGGAAGCGGGTCAAAAAGTCCGGGACGATCATAACCGCAAAATGGTCATCTACGAGAAAGCCAAAACGCAACGCCTTCTCCAATAGGCCGTGAAAGATGAAAATGCCGCTCCTTGTCAATCTGTTATAAAGAAGGGTCGACGCAAAAGCAGCAATACGTCGAAAGGCCAAAAAGGCGCTCAACAACAACAAAGCAGGGCTAGGAAGCCACGCAAACGGGAGTCGAGCGTTATTGATCTATCCCTCATGAAGAAAATGGGTCGAGCATACTCGTTTCCTCGGGACAAGATGAAGAAGATACTTGATCTTGCTCTAAAACATCAAATGCTTACACTGCCGGAGTCTAAACACCCCGAACAAGCAGGCGAAGTCTCTGACCCAAACTATTGCTCTTACCATCGAGTAATAGGGCATCCTCTTGAAGATTGCTTCACCTTCAAAAATTGGGTTGAAGATCAGTACCAGCTTGGCAAGTTTGCTCTGTCTGACAACTGGAGGGTAGCGCCGCCACAGAAGCACGAACCCAAGGCCACGAAAGAAGAACCAGTTCCGCATTGGGATTGGAAGTGAATCCGTACTTGTCACGTGATAATGATATCAAAAGAAGAGCCCCAGAACATGGATGACCTTCCCTGGTGCTTCGAAAACAACAACGACGAGATAATCTCAGAATTCCCACCAGCGCCAAAAGAGCTGGAAGATGGAATCCATACCACCGCAGATAACCTTAAGAAAATTGAGTTGGGAACGGCAAACGATCCGCGACCGACATTTGTTAGTGAGCTACTGTATGAAGAGAATGTGGCTTCATTAAAAGACCTGCTTATGCAGCACAAAGATTGCTTCGCGTGGAACTATTCCGAGATGCCGGGACTAGATCCAGAAATTGCCGTGCACAGATTGGCAATATCTCCGGAAGTCAAGCCAGTCAAACAGGCGCCGAGAAGAATGTGGCTCGAGCTTGAGATGAGTATCAACGCCGAGGTCAAGAAGCTGATCGACTCTGGCTTCATCCAGGAAGTTCAATACCCTGAATGGATCGCCAACATCGTCCCGGTGATGAAGAAAAATGGGACAGTGCGCATATGCGTAGACTTCCGGGACCTTAATAAAACTTGCCCGAAGGACGATTTCCCAGTGCCAGTCACCGAATTGATGATAGAAAATACGTCCACTCACGAGGTTTTCTCCTTCATGGACGGTTCGTCAGGATATAATCAGATAAAAATGCATCCAGAAGACCAGAAGCACACCGCCTTCAGGACTCCTCTGGATATATTCTGCTACAAGGTAATGCCCTTCGGTTTAAAGAATGCCGGTGCCACCTACCAAAGGGCCATGACAAAGATCTTTGATGACCTTATACACGAAATCGTCGAATGCTATATCGACGACCTCGTGGTTAAAAGCAAATCATACGAGGAACATCTCAAGCATCTGAAGACCGTATTTCAACGCCTTCGGCAATAAAACTTGAGGATGAACCCTCTCAAGTGTGCATTCGGAGTTTCTTCGGGCAAATTCTTGGGATTCATCATCCGACACCAGGGTATCGAAATAGATCCGTCAAAAAATCAAGGCGATCATGGAAATGCCTCCGCCAAGGACTCTCAAACATTTGCGGTCTCTCCAAGGGAAGCTCGCGTATATACGGCGATTTATAGCCAACCTTTCAGGAAAGTGTCGTCCTTACGGCTACCTGATGAAGAAGGGAACCCCGTTCGTCTGGGACCAAAAATGCCAAAGCGCGCTGGACGAGATCAAACAATACCTGCAAAACCCGCCAGTGCTGGCTGCTCCGGTCAAGGGAAAATCCCTCATTCTTTATACAACCGCCCTCGTAGGTTCCTTAGGCGCATTATGGGCACAAGAGAACGATCAAGGGAAGGAAAGAGCACTCTACTACTTAAGTCGAGTTCTACTGGGGGCAGAAAGCAACTACTCCTCCATTGAAAAACACTGCCTGGCGTTGATCTTCGCGATAACAAAGCTCAGACACTATGCGTTGGCGCATGAGGTCCGTCTCATTTCAAAGGTGGACTGTTTCCTGATTTAAAATCAGGAAAGCTTCTGGGAAAAGCTTCAAAAAGGGGTCACGTGTTGGCACGTGACACCTAAAAGGCATCATCAAGTCAAGTTCAGTTTCCTGATTACGCTGAAGAAAATGGGCTTCAGAAAGAGTCACGTGCTCCCACGTGACCAGGGTCACGTGGCGACACGTGACATTTAAATGCAAGCGTCAAAGGCACACAAGTTCTCTGATCAAGTCAAGAAAAGGCTTCAGAAGAGGTCACGTGTTCCCACGTGACCAGGGTCACGTGTTGGCACGTGACGTTCAAGACAGCAGACTCGTTCTCCAGACGAACCAAGGAAAGAGAGTTCAAACAAGGGTCACGTGCTCACACGTGACCAGGAGTCACTTGGTGGCACGTGACGCTTAAGCAACGATCAGAAGACAGAGCGCAAAAGAAAGGAAAAGGCTCATTCCAAAGGGGGTCACGTGCCCACACGTGACCATGGGTCACGTGGTCACACGTGACCGGCTTTCAAAGCCCATTGTGTTAACAGAATTAAATTCTGAAGGAAATTCAAATCTTTCCAAAAGAAAGCAACTATCTGGAACCAATCAAATTAAAGATTCAGAGGTGATGAAATATCATCTATCTATGGGAAAATCTCGGGTTTGGAAAGAATTCCCCTTTAAATCTAACCAAAATAATAAGGGAGAATCTCTGGATTTAAAATCCAATGGTGAATAAAATTCACCTAATAATCCAAAGGTCCAAAACGAATGATGGATGCAAATCAAATCTCTTAATGAAGATTCGTCAAAAAACTGATTGATTCGGCTGCTTCTCCTATAAATAGGAGCCAAGAGACACAGAGAAAAGGATACATGCGCAGAGAAGAAAAAAGAAAAAAGGAGAAGAGCTTTGATACTTTGAAAAGACTCGGATCTTCTGCAAAAAACCCTAGGTAAGAAAGAGAAGGCCTTTTTGAAAGAAAGAGAATTTAATTCTCAACAGAGTTTAACTCTGATAATGTAAAAACAGAAGAACATATTTCTTCTCTCTTTGATAGAGGATCTGCAAAGTGCACATCTCCCCTTAAGGTTGAGAATTTAATTCTCAATGGGTTGAGATCCTGCCATGCAGATCCAAAACATAGAGAAGGAATGCAAGCACGAGAATTTAATTCTCACAGAATTATAGGAATTTAATTCCTTTAAAATAAAAGTAGGGCTTGACCCTATATCATGGGAATTTAATTCCTTCAGAACAAAAAAAGAAACAGGGTTTAACCCTAATTAAAAAAACCCAGTTCTGTTGAAACATCGGGAATTTAATTCCTTTAATCATAATTTAACAGAGGATGGAAGTTTAAACTCCTTAAAAACTTTTATTAGGGTTTAACCCAATTCAGCCCTTCACATATATGAGGAATTTAATTCTTACAGAAAATTCAGAGTTAAACTCTATTCCAGAAAAACAAAGTTTTCGAAAGGAAGTAGGAATTTAATTCCTCTGAAATTTACAGTTCGAGGAATTTAATTCCTGAAAAAAGACTAACAAAGCCTCTAAACAAAATACATAGAGGCAGGGTCACGTGTCATCACGTGACCCCCCAAGAGATCTACAGAAAGTCCCTTTGAGGCAGCACCCCACGTGATCCACGTGACCCTTGGCAGAAGCTCTAATACATAGGCATTTGAATGCCCGTCACGTGATGGCACGTGATGCTCTGAAAGAGGCGATAATCTCAGCAGAATAAATGAAGAGAGGGCGCTCTCACGTGCTGCCACGTGACCCCTCTTGCCTTAGTGTTTAACACTAAATTAAAACTCTCGAACCCAGTGTTAAAACACTGTTGGGCCTTAGTGTTCAACACCAAATAAAAAGCTTTATCTGCAGTGTTCAACACTGATCTGTTTTAGTGTTTAACACTAATTTGAAAAGCCTTGTTGCTGGTGTTTAACACCAATTATCTCTTAGTGTTAAACACTAACCTGTCAACCTCATTCCCAGTGTTCAACACTGACTGCTCTGTGGTGTTTAACACTAGGCCTTGGCCCAATTGGCTTAAATGGATGGAGGCAAAGCCTCTCCTGATTGGACTTAGCCCAAGATGGCCATAAGTCCTCAATTTGTGATTAACTGGTCCAATGGACTCATAACATAATTAATTCGTCTTGACCCCAAATTGGGCCAAGGGCTATTTAATCCACTCCGGTTCTAGGGTACATCTCTTCACTCCTTTGATACTTGGCATTGTAATCCCTCAATGTCTTCAAAGAGGTGACGGGTCCCGACGACCACACATTGATATGGACTGTGGGGTCCTTAAACTCATGTCTAATGCAAATTCCTGGTTACGTGGAACGCGGATAATGTCACTCTTTGACCCCGTGGAGAACGTCCAGAGCGGAGCCTGGTCCTCGCCGAGCACGGCAGTGAACCCGTGTGAAGCATCCAGAGCACATACCGGACTGTGGAGTCCTTAAACCCATGGACTACGACGTCCTTAAGCTTGACCGAGATGTCTTAAAACTAACAACGGACTGTGGAGTCCTTAAACCCATGGACTACGATGTCCTTAACCTTGACCGAGATGTCTTAAAACTAACAACGGACTGTGGAGTCCTTAAACCCATGGACTACGACGTCCTTAACCTTGACCGAGATGTCTTAAAACTAACAACGGACTGTGGAGTCCTTAAACCCATGGACTACGACGTCCTTAACCTTGACCGAGATGTCTTAAAACTAACAACGGACTGTGGAGTCCTTAAACCCATGGACTACGACGTCCTTAACCTTGACCGAGATGTTTTAAAACTAACAACGGACTGTGGGGTCCTTAAACCCATGGACTACGACGTCCTTAACCTTGACCGAGATGTCTTAAAACTAACAATAGACCGCAATGTCCTTAAACTACCCATGGACCGCAATGTCCATAAACTACCCATGGACCGCAACGTCCTTAAACTAGAATAATAGAGCCCCGTATGCTCTTTTGTCGGATCTAAACGGTCCCGTTTAAGCTGATCTTAGCTTCAAAGATGGCTAACGTATCCTTAAACCTTCAAACAGAGTGGACTATGAATCCCCCAATTAACTCTGGCTCGAGGGTACATCTCTGAACTCCTCTGACATCCGTCGTTGTAATCCCTCAACGTCGTCAGAGAGGTGACGGGTCCCGACAGCCATACATACGATGGACCACTCCGTTGGATCTAAACGATCCCGTTAAGTTGATCTTAGTCACAAAGTTAGACTAACGTATCCTTAACAAACGTTTGAGTTGATCTTAGCCTCACGTATGGCTGACGTATCCTCAAACCAAACCCCCCCAAACCCAAATCTAAGATAATACGGATTTAGACTAGTCCACGCCCTACGGGCGACGACATAACTCAGTCTCCGTAAACAATCCACGGGCAACAAAATACAAAACAAACACCCACGACACGAAGTGATCATCTGGAGAAGGAGAAAGTTGTTACCGCAATGCGGTAGCGTAATTAACTGCAGGGGCTTGCGCCTGCAGGGAAGAGCGTCCCCACAATCAAAAACCCCTCAAACGAGGGGGAATCTGACGAAGTCTGCTACATCGGACGCATCCGTCTAAACCTTCGATACATGGTGCCATAAATCAATTCGGCATCTTCGGAGAGGTGGACGGATAGCACCAATTAGCATCTGCCCCGAATCTCAGGCAAGACGCAGTGTCGCGCCGTCTTTCGGAGGGGAACAGATTCTGGCACGCCCGGTGGGACCTTTTCCTCTTTCCACTCCACACTTCGTGTGTCGTAACTCGCGAACCAATCGCGGTTCGCTAATGGTTGCCCTTGGGTTTCAAGATACTAAGAATTGGCGTCTCGCTTATTGCAGAAAGCAAAGGATCGATGGCTTCTACTTCCATGAAATTCTCCAACTGCTCAGACTGCAATTGCAACCAACGCTCTGCCTCGCCAGGAGGTATAGCTTACGGACCCCAAGCTGCTTCGCTATTCACAATGCCCGTGGAACAGGTCACTCGTGCCACCACAGGATTGTTCTTTGGGACCATGCTCCCACCGACAAACTTCACCGCTCCAGCGCTGACAACGGAAGCTCTCAAGAAGTCGGTCTTTGATCGTCTCACCCCTGCCGCGGCTCCTCTCAACGAGTCGCCCAACGTCAACGCCTCGGTCTTCTCTAGATTGGGCCAGAAATCCTTCGAACCCATCATAGGACCTACGATCTCAGAGAAGGTTGCTTCTAAGAAAGTGGCCGCTCCTGTCCCAGAAGTCGTTAAGGCAGCTCCTCCGGCCAAAAGGTCGGTCTTTACAAGATTAACGGCTTCAGCTCCCGCTCCTACTGCCCAAAGGACATCAGTCTTTGACAGGCTAATACCAACTGCGACCCCCCACCCAGACAGGGGGCAAGACGAAACCATTCTTACCGCTGACCCTACACCGTCCGCTCGACACGCTCGACGTCGCCATTGGCGCCGAGTGAGGAAGGCTGGGGGCAACTCCCCCTCCGGGTTGACTCCCTCGGCCCCGGTGGCAGAGGTTAATGCTGCTGTTCCAACTGGGAACAGCTTTGAAATGCTAAATAAGGTGCGAAGGAATTCGGCTACTACAGTACTGAAGAGGTCTCCTCCCCCATCAAAAAAGGTTGTGGAAATAAAACCCGAACAGCCCCGATCTCCTCAACGGCTGTCTTCCAAAATCTATAAGGTTTGGCGGCAGGCCCGAGACTCGATCATCGATCCAAACTTCTCCCGCCAGCACAAGAAGCTGAAAATCCAACCGGAAGCTGGTCACCAGGCTAAACCCCAAAAGGCTGTTGATCAACTTACTCATAAAAGAAGGAGGCCAGAGAAGACCCCACAGCATGCAACGACGGCTAAAACCACTGAGCCCAGACGCCCTAAGTCTGGGGGCATGGCGGTGCACACTGTTTACATGGCCTCTGGAAAAGAGGAAAGCCGCACGTCTACGGGCCACCGACCGCTAACCCGATCCATGACGAAGGCTCAAGAGCAGCAACAAAAGCTTCAAGAAATGATGAATGCTATGGCCGCGCTCACCGGGCCAAAAGAAAACCCAGAAACGTCCTCAGACGCACGCCGGGAGGAAGAAACCGATGTTGAATTCCTTCGCCGGACACTGGAGAAAAGGGACAAAGAGGCTGCTGAACAAGCGGCCAACATACAACGGATGGGCCTTCTCTTCCAAGATGTGATTGGAATGATGATCCAGCAAGACTTACCCGCCGAGGATCCCCCGATCGTTCTTGAAGACGACCGAGGAGAAACGTCAAATCCACCACCAGCCCTCTCAACGGCCAAGGAGGAGGCAATCTCTAAGGCTGACTTGGCTGACTACATAGCCCAGCAAATCCGGGTTCATCACGCTACTGAGGCGGCTGGTCAAGTCGTGAAAACGGGGCGGCCGTATCCGAGCTGGTACGACCAAATCAAATACCCGCAAGGCTATACGATACCAAAATTCCACGTGTATAAGGGGACCGGCAATCCCCATCAACATGTCGCCCAGTTTCGGGCCCTCTGCGGTAACACCGGCGGTGATGATAAATTGTTGCTCCGCCAGTTCGTGGGCAGCTTATCAGAAACAGCGTTCGAATGGTACTCGGAACTCCCGAACGATTCTATCAAAACGTTCGCTGAAATGGAGTTGTTGTTCACTCAGCGATTCGCAAGTGCCAGCGAACGCACTCCAATAACTGCACTTATTAACGCCAGGGTAAAACCGGGCGAAACCTGGGTCCAGTACGCTATACGCTGGCGGAACTTGTGGTCGAGATGTGAGCAACGCATTGAGGAAGCACCTGCGGTGGGCATGTTCGTGGGAACTCTAGACCCTCACGCAACTATCTCCCAGTTTATGATGTTCTTTAAGCTAACCACATTCCAGGCTCTGATCGACAAGTTAGCTCAGATGGACCAGATGGGTCATAGACCACCTACCCCAAAGTCGGAACCTCGGAATGACAAGGGTAAAGGAAGGGCAACCTTTGTTGCGAATGCCCAACAGCAACCTAACGCCCCGAAACCGGCAGATCAACTGGAGGAAAGGCGTCGGTATTATAATGAGAAGATGAAGCGTCCCTACTCGTTCCCACGAGACAAGACGAAACGGTTATTCGAGCTGGCAATACGCAACAGACTTATAAGCCTACCAAATCCAAGGCGACCGCCGCAACCCACCGAGGTGAATAACCTTAACTATTGCCCTTACCATCAGACGGTAGGCCATCCGATTGAAGATTGCTTCGTCTTCAAAGGATGGATTGAAGACCAGTACCTCCAGGGGAAATTTGTACTGTCCGAAAAGTGGAAGGTGAACCCACCACAGCCGCATGCTCCTAGGAAAGCGGATACACCGGGGGCAACATGTTCTTTTATTGAAGAAGCTCCGTGGGAGGTCGTGCTATCAACTAGAACCAAAAGAATGCTGAGAGACTTTCATGCGTGCCCTGCGATCGAATGGAAGGACCCTCTTGAACCTCAAATTATCAAAGGAATGTTGAAGCCCCGCCCAATTACGAAGACTCGCGATAAGAGCCCAAATACTCACGCCCAACCGTCGAAATCCTCGAAGAAAAAGAAGAGGAAATCCAAGAAGCCCGTGAAGCTTGGAAACGAGCATACGAACTTGCAGAAGCAAATCGACGCGCTGGAAGAATACAATCAAAAGGCGCGAACTCCTGTCACACTGCAAGAGTTCCTCAACCGCATCTTTCAAGAGGAAGATGATGGAGAGAGCTCGTCAGATGAATCCGAAGGATATGTGGCGAGCTGTAACGTAATCTCCCACTCGTTTACCGATGATGGGAAAACTCCCGGCAATAAGAAACTGGAGGCAGAGCCTGTACCAGAGCGTGCATGGCCAACAGACGAAATGATCGACGCTTTTCTAGACGAGATTCGTCTAAAATGTAAAGCGGACCAGGAGCGTGAGATGGCAGCGTCAGAAGGAACCAAATGCAGGCGACTGAACGGAAGAGTTGAACTACCTCCGCCAGAGCGAAAGGTATCCGAAGTAGACAAGAAGATATTCAAGACGAGAAAAAGGTTTGCCAAAACCATGTCAATAGGGATGAAGCTACCGCCCTCGGAAGGAAACACACACGATGGGGTGGAGAGGCACCCTGACTATTGCGCATATCACCGGAAAGTCTCACACCCCACGGAGGAGTGCGACGTCTTTAAGATATGGTGGCAAGGATATGTTGCTCGTCGGCAACATGTTAAGCGCGTGAAACGCAAGATCCGCCGAGAGCGAAGAAGTACCGTCGATGGGCACGACAGAACTACTGGCAACTGTTACATGGTTAACGCCAGGGGGTCACAAGTTCTCACCTTTGGGAGCGACTCTGATGAAGAAATGGCTCTGGGCCCTCTCTTTAAAGAATCCGTTTTGGGGAAAGAAGAAGAATCGGAGGCCTGCGAGAACATTCAGCTGCGCAATCGCACACTCCCAGAAAAGAATCTCGGGCCCGGGAAAAGAAAGGATAAGGGAAAGGAAAAGGTCACTGAAGATATCACTCTAGATGACCAAGTCATGAGGGAGCTGGCTGCCAAAGACCCTCCCAGAAAGAGTAAGGTGGACTATAACATCCTCGCGCACCTAAGGAAGCTACCTTCACAGCTTAGCATTTTTGATGCCCTCCTATTATCGAAAGAAGCGCGAGACTCACTAATTAAGGCGTTACAAGAACCCAAGCAATTCCAAGCCTTCCTCGCCACTGAAAAGATGAAGGATGAACTGGAGGAAGTGCATACGGCCGACGTCACTTTCGGTGATGAAGACCTCCTTCTCGGGACGTGCGACCACAACCGTCCCCTATATGTCTCCGGATACTGCCATGATATCAAGATAGGCAAGATCCTGGTGGATAATGGATCCTCCGTCAACCTCCTTAATGTTCGGGTGTTGAAGGAAATCTGCATGAGCGTGCAACACCTCGCTCGTGACAAGATTACTATCTCCGGTTTCGATTCACAATCGTCACGGACTCTCGGATCTGTGATACTAACATTACGCTTTGGACTTCTCATCACAGACATCAAATTCCATGTCATTGACGCCAAAACCTGCTACAACGCCTTGCTCGGTCGTCCTTGGCTACACGAGTACAACATCATCCCTTCTACACAACATCAGTGTATGAAGTACTTCAAGGATGGTTTCGAGTATACCGTAACAGGTGAGTTAAACCCATTTTCCGTGAACGAAGTCCGTAAATACGAAGATGCGAAGTACTTTTTGCCAGATTTCGAGGATACAGAAAGGTGCCGCAAGCCGGAGAACAAAGCCGCCGCCACCATCCCTGTTTTCGGGAGCGACACCGAAGAAGAGGAAGAGATAGTTTATGAAGGGCCATCTCAACGTAACAACCTGGGGACACCCGCCCCCGTATTAGTCTTCGGAAGTGATTCAGAAGATGAAGTTAATGCTGTGTTCTCCAATCGGCTGTCAACACAAGCACCCCTTGGCGATGACCATAGTTTGCAAATCATCATGGTACCGCGAGAACACTACAAGGATCTCGACACGCTTCAAGCTCACAGTGTGCAGGACCTGGAAACATTTTACATCCCTCCCAGGCGAAGGGGTGAGAAAGTGATCCTATTTTACCGATCATCAGAGTCGAAAATAGAGAAAGAGATCTGGCATGGCGCAGATACTACACTCGACAGGCTCCAACCCATCCGTCTGCCCAGATACTATACGGATGGATTAAAGAAGCTATTGAAGCGCCAAGGAGTACCTTTAAAACAGGCTGTTCGGCAGGCTCGGTTCTACAACAAGATTTGGGATGTCCCCGGGACTCAACGCAAGTTGCCCAACGGGAAGATGGAAACACTCGGGCTTGGATACGCAAGAGCTGGAAAACGGGAACGGACTCACAGCAGCTACCCTATATATACCTTTGATGAAGAAGAGGACGCCCTGTCAGGAGATGCCAACCCTTCATTAAAACTAGACCCTGCGATTGAAGCACCGAGTCCGTCGTTTGAAGAACGAACGAACAAGCCTATCAGGAAAACGGGTCAGAGAGCTCAGGAAGACCACAACAGCGAGATGGCCATCTACAAGAAGGCCAGGACGCAACGTCTATCTCAGCGTACCGAAAAAGACAAAGACGCATATCCTCGTCAATCCGTTGTACGAAAGGCCCGTACATCATAGACAAGGTCTACCAGGGTGGAGCTTACCTACTCATAGACATGCACGGTGAAAGGCCTTTCAGGCCAATAAACGGCCGCTTCTTAAAGAAATACTACGCTTAATAAGCCACAGCCTAAGTCAATGATAGATGACGACGACTATGTCCGCTCACTATCTTTCTAAGCTCAGACTTTACGAGCAGCAGCCGGCCTTCCTATAACGACGGACCGAAACGTCCTTAAACTAACGGCGGACCGAAACGTCCTTAAACTATCGACGGACCGAAACGTCCTTAAACTAACGACGGACCGAAACGTCCTTAAACTATCGACGGACCGAAACGTCCCTAAACTACCACCGCAACGTCCTTAGGTTGACGAGATGGATAAATAAAAAAAAAAAAGAAGAAGAAGAAGATAAAAAAAATATGATAAAAAAAACCGGTATGTCCATAAGCAAAATGGGTACGGATGAAAACCCGAAAGGGCTCCGTGAGTAAAAACAGCAGGACTACCGGCGAGTGTTTGTGAAAACCCGAAAGGGCGCAACCTCGTTAAAAGACACTTGTAGGGTCCTCTCGACCTTGTAAGGAGAAACCACCTGCGTGAGATCCTTACGACTCACAAAGGAGCAACACACTTAGGGATCCTCACGATTCCTAAGGAGAAAATACACTTACGAGATCCTCACGACTCGTAAGGAGAATTCTCTTATGGGACACTCACGGCTCATGAGATTTGAAAGTCTTAAGTTACAGAAACCTGAACCTGTTCTTAAGCAAATCCTCCACAACCTCCGATATTGCCCTACAAGAGGCTCAATACTGACCCTTGTATACAATCCACGGGCGCGAATAAACATTTTCCCAGCAAAGTCCAACCCTTGTAGGTCCTCTCGACCCATAAGGAGAAAACCCTCTTGTAGGATCCTTACGACTTACAGAGGAACATACACTTAGGAATCTTCACGATCCCTAAGGAGAAAATACACCTGCAAGATCCTCACGACTTGTAGGGAGAAATACCTTTGTGAGACCCTTACGGCTCATGAAGTCAAAAGCCTTAGTCGACAGGACCTTAACCCTGTTTGCTAAGCCACCTTTGTTCAACATCGACAGAGGCAAATGATGATTCGCTCCTGGCAATATTCCAGTTGCAGCGATGCTGATGCCGAAATCGGTGTCCAAAATCCGAGCTTGCGGCGAAAAAAGCTAGCAGGCCACACATGCCTACGAAATAGCCGAAATGATGGGGCAACTCGCAATAAAAAGCAGCGAGTAAAAATAAAGCAAATAGCCGAAATGATTGGGCACCGCGAGAAATAGCCGAAATGATTGGGCAATCGCGACCTTCGCGATATAAAAAGCTGAAATGATAGAGCATCGCGGAAAAAGAAATAAAATAAAAATAAAATGTATGCCCTACAGGTGATGCTACATCAGTCCCTGTATACGATCCAGGGGCGCAAACAAAGAAGGAGTCGTACTCCTCCCCCAGGTTTCATCATGAGAGGAAGCCAAATCTCGACGGTTCCCAAATAACCTGGAGATCATCTCGACGCAGCAGACACAACATCAAGCGAAATGGAACAGCGGCAACCCCCAGTTCCATGGATCGGTGATATACGTATCACCAAGAGTCAAACCTCCATTCCGTGAAATGCGGATACAATCGATAAAATTCCTGGTTACGTGGAACGCGGATAATGTCACCCTTTGACCCCGTGGAAAACGTCCAGAGCGGATCCTGGTCCTCGCAGAGCATGGCAGTGAACCCGTGCGAAGCATCCAGAGCGGAGCCTAGTCCTCGCCTAACGCGGCAGTGAACCCGTGTGAAGCATCTAGTGCAAAAATTCCTGGTCATGTGGAACACGGATAATGTCACTCTTTGACCCCGTGGAAAACGTCCAGAGCGGATCCTGGTCCTCGCAGAGCATGGCAGTGAACCCGTGCAAAGCATCCAGAGCGGAGCCTAGTCCTCGCCTAACGCGGCAGTGAACCCGTGTGAAGCATCTAGTGCAAAATTCCTGGTTACGTGGAACGCGGATAATGTCACTCTTTGACCCCGTGGAAAACGTCCAGAGCGGATCCTGGTCCTCGCAGAGCATGGCAGTGAACCCGTGCGAAGCATCCAGAGCGGAGCCTAGTCCTCGCCTAACGCGGCAGTGAACCCGTGTGAAGCATCTAGTGCAAAATTCCTGGTTATGTGGAAAGCGGATAATGTCACTCTTTGACCCCGTGGAAAACGTCCAGAGCGGATCCTGGTCCTCGCAGAGCATGGCAGTGAACCCGTGCGAAGCATCCAGAGCGGAGCCTAGTCCTCGCCTAACGCGGCAGTGAACCCGTGTGAAGCATCTAGTGCAAAATTCCTGGTCACGTGGAACACGGATAATGTCACTCTTTGACCCCGTGGAAAACGTCCAGAGCGGATCCTGGTCCTCGCAGAGCATGGCAGTGAACCCGTGCGAAGCATCCAGAGCGGAGCCTAGTTCTCGCCTAACGCGGCAGTGAACCCGTGTGAAGCATCTAGTGCAAAATTCCTGGTTACGTGGAACGCGGATGATGTCACTCTTTGACCCCGTGGAAAACGTCCAGAGCGGAGCCTGGTCCTCGCCGAGCACGGCAGTGAACCCGTGTAAAGCATCCAGAGCAAATACCGGACTGTGGAGTCCTTAAAATCCACGGACTATGACGTCCTTAACCTCGACCGTGATGTCTTAAAACTAACGATCAACCACCCCGATTCCCTACAGACTTTGCCTTGGTTTAAGGGTACATCTCTTCACTCCTTTGATGCCCGGCGTTGTAATTCCTCATCGTCTTCAAAGAGGTGACGGGTCCCTGCAACCAAACACCGGACTGTGGAGTCCCTAAATCCACGGACTATGAGGTCCTTAACCTTGACCGTGATGTCTTAAAACTAACACCGGACTGTGGAGTCCCTAAATCCATGGACTATGAGATCCTTAACCTTGACCGTGATGTCTTAAAACTAACATCGGACTGTGGAGTCCCTAAATCCACGGACTATGAGGTCCTTAACCTTGACCGTGACGTCTCTAAACTACGGTACCTTGAGAAAATCCCGACTCCGTAAAACACGGACAAGGGTGACCGCATCCAACACTTGCAGGCCCTCACGACCTGTAAGGAAGAAAAACTCTCTTGTGGGATCCTTACGACTCTCAAGGGAAAACCCTTTTAAGAACCCTCATGATTCTTAAGAAGAACTCACACCTATGGGATCCTCTCGACCTGTAGGGAGAAAAACTCTTTATGAGACCCTCGTGGCTCGTAAAAAGCAAAAGTCTTAGGGAGCAGATCTTAACCCTGAGTCCCGAGCCACTGCTGTCCTGCAAGAAGATCAAGATAGAATATCCACAGAATACATTCAATGAAAAAGAGACACACCATTTAGAAGAGAAAATGTATCTTTTATTCATAAACCAAAATGGGTACAAAGTACAATTCATGAAAGAAACAAAAAGAAAATACTCTCATCCATGAGTATGTACAAAAAGGAAGAAAAAGATACAAATGTTTCAGGCCGGCGGGCGATTCAGCAGCTTGGTCAGCTCATCCTGCTTTTGCTGAGCCACGGCTTCATGACGCAAAATCTCCAGAAGACGAGCCTCCGCTTGAGCTTGCTGAGCCTGATACGAAGCGAGCCGGGCTTCAAGCTCTTTCTCAGTGGCCTTATGAGCCTCAACCCTCTCACGAGTGAACGTGGCAGCTTTGTCGAGAGCCACCACCTCTTTGTTGGATTCCTGAAGCACCCGCCAGAGTTCATACACTTGGTTGGCCCTGGTAATAAGGGTAGCGCGAAACTCGCTCAGCGCCTTGGAAACTAGCTCCCTCTCCGAAAATTTATGGCCGAGCCTTTTTCTCGCATAACGATATGCTCGCTACGTGGCCACATAAGCTCGCTTTCGTGACCGCGGCCTTGCAAACATGACACTTACAAGACCGTATAAATGGGCTTCCAGCCGACGGGAATAGTCGATCTGAAACGCGCTCATGTCACCTGACGTGAAAGGCAACAAGAAGGATTTCCGACATATTTCAAGCATGCGTTCGCAATCATATGAGTATTCAAAAAAAATATAGTAACAGCATTTGCAATTGCATGAACATTCATAATGCCAAAAAAAGAAGGGGTCTGATGTGCAGGAAGGTGATGATAGCATTTGCAATTAAAGAAAGTTCTCACGAGAAGAATCCAAAGTTTATTTATGCAAGCGGAAACATACATACGAATACCAAGCCTACATGGAAGTTCAACATAAAGCATACAAAAAGGAGGGACTAATTTAAAGAGGTTCTACACTAACGGAAAAGGTCACCAAACACAGGATCAACGGCACAAGGGTTAACGAAGCAAAGGACAAAATTCTCCATCTCCCTCTCTGCTTTCTCCAGCACATCAAAGCGACGGTTCTCACGAGGAGTCGCTCCCCATCGATTGGCGCCGTGTTCGTCCGCGAAAGCAAACATAATAGCTCGCCGGGCCTTGATCTGGCCCAGCAGATGAATCGAGCAATCCTTCAAAGCCTGAGTAATCAGGCAGGCTTCATGAAAGCCCTCGAGCTTTTCTTCCGCCGCATCAAGCATTGCCAGGGTCATCTCTGCCGGGTGAGGAGGAATGTCGGCAAGCACGGCCATGAGGATCATCCGGAGCCAGAGGGAACCCATCGGGAGGGGAGACCCCCTACGGATCGAGAGTTCATGCATGGCTGAGTCGCATTCGTTGTCGGTAAGGAGGGGATCCACCAACCGAGCAGCAAAGTGGGGGACCATCTCTTCAATAGGAACTTCCCATGGCTGTCGGCGAGCATGAGGACGATCGCAGGCCATGGCGCTCGTTTGTTTTTCAAGACAAGTTACTCCAAGATAAAAAGAATAATAATATAAAGCTCTTTGTGAAAGGAAAAGAAGGCTATAGCCTCATATATAATGAAGTGCATTAAGTGCTGTGCGCGGAAGATCTTGCATGGTGAAATTATTTCCAAGGCCTAAAAAAGGAAAGGCACCGAAAATCAAGGAGATGGAACTATTTCCAAGGCCCTTTTTCTGCACCTAACATTGTGCACTGAAAATATGGCATGAGGAAAATCTTGTGAACAGCCACATCAAGGGATCCCACGTGTAGAACACGTGAGGCCTAAACCTGATGTTCAGTTAAAAGGAAAATATGGAGTGATACCCTGCATGTCAAAAAGCACAAACAACAATAGTAGCAAAATAATAAAGTCTCAGAGAAAAAGCATGCAAACATACAAGGACACAACAAAACTTATCATCCAGACTTCAAGAAGGCGATACAAAATAAAAAGGAAAACTTTTACAATGGTAAGGCTTCAGACGCGGGGCATGGGTTGAGAAACTCGAAATTAACTTTATTCAAGATCTTCCAAGCATTTCGAACCTCCCGAGTATGCTTTCTCTCACGGTCACAAGCATCGGGGTCCCCGCGGATGTCCTCTACCCTCCGGTAGGCGCCCAATATGGCTGATTGCTGAAAAATCTGATGAAGGAGATCAATGAGATTATCCCGCCTTCTCTTTGAGATCAAGCCCATAAGGTACACCGAATGCACCTTATCCTCGGCAGTGTCCAAGGCCCCGAGCGGTATGCCGGCGCAAAAGAGAGGAAGTGCCTCCCGGATCGCCAGCACGATCAACCTCAGAAGAGAAGAGCGACGGGGGAGTAGCCTATGGTTGTACTCGTCGAAGCGGCTCATGATCTCGGCACACTGAGCATCAGTGAACTCCTGGTTCTGACTGCGGCCCAGCGCACGAATATTCCCATAGGAAATGATCTCGTCAAGATTATACAGATGGGCATCCATGGTACCTAAAATAAAAGTCATGAGATTCATTACAAAGCCCCCATTGCATTAATTGCAGGAAGAACAACCTCGGGCCAAGAGACCCCAGGAAGCCTCTGTGTGAAGAAATCGAGTTCTTCGTTGGAATTAAATTCCTTATTGAGAAAAGGGAATTAAATTCCCAGAAACATTTCGGATGGAATTAAATTCCATGGATCTGAAACGCCATCTCCCCAAAGATCGTCTAAACCCTAAAAGACCTACAGTTTGAAGGTTAAACAGTTTCGTGTTCTTATGGAAAATATGAAGAAAAAAGGGTAAAAACCCTTGTTTTGGATTTAAAATCCAGAGAAATGTGAAGGTCCATCGTTGTCCAAGAACATTACCTGAGGAAAAAGGATTCCTTTTGAACAGAGTTAAACTCTGAAGATTGTTTCAAGACAGAGAACTAAGCTCTGAAAGTGAGAATTAAATTCTCAAAGAAAAAGTTCTCAGAAGAAGAAGATGAACAAAGTGAAGGCTCTTATGAAGAGACAGAGGTATTTATAGAAGACAATGAAAACGCTTCGTCTCCCCAGATCCCTAGAGGAATCCAACGGTCACAAGAGGTGACAGCGTTGCACTCACGTGCAGACACGTGAGAACAACGCTGTGGGGGCATTTGTTTCCTGATTTAAAATCAGGAAAGCTTCTGGGAAAAGCTTCAAAAAGGGGTCACGTGTTGGCACGTGACACCTAAAAGGCATCATCAAGTCAAGTTCAGTTTCCTGACTACGCTGAAGAAAATGGGCTTCAGAAAGAGTCACGTGCTCCCACGTGACCAGGGTCACGTGGCGACACGTGACATTTAAATGCAAGCGTCAAAGGCACACAAGTTCTCTGATCAAGTCAAGAAAAGGCTTCAGAAGAGGTCACGTGTTCCCACGTGACCAGGGTCACGTGTTGGCACGTGACGTTCAAGACAGCAGACTCGTTCTCCAGACGAACCAAGGAAAGAGAGTTCAAACAAGGGTCACGTGCTCACACGTGACCAGGAGTCACGTGGTGGCACGTGACGCTTAAGCAACGATCAGAAGACAGAGCGCAAAAGAAAGGAAAAGGCTCATTCCAAAGGGGGTCACGTGCCCACACGTGACCATGGGTCACGTGGTCACACGTGACCGGCTTTCAAAGCCCATTGTGTTAACAGAATTAAATTCTGAAGGAAATTCAAATCTTTCCAAAAGAAAGCAACTATCTGGAACCAATCAAATTAAAGATTCAGAGGTGATGAAATATCATCTATCTATGGGAAAATCTCGGGTTTGGAAAGAATTCCCCTTTAAATCTAACCAAAATAACAAGGGAGAATCTCTGGATTTAAAATCCAATGGTGAATAAAATTCACCTAATAATCCAAAGGTCCAAAACGAATGATGGATGCAAATCAAATCTCTTAATGAAGATTCGTCAAAAAACTGATTGATTCGGCTGCTTCTCCTATAAATAGGAGCCAAGAGACAAAGAGAAAAGGATACATGCGCAGAGAAGAAAAAAGAAAAAAGGAGAAGAGCTTTGATACTTTGAAAAGACTCGGATCTTCTGCAAAAAACCCTAGGTAAGAAAGAGAAGGCCTTTTTGAAAGAAAGAGAATTTAATTCTCAACAGAGTTTAACTCTGATAATGTAAAAACAGAAGAACATATTTCTTCTCTCTTTGATAGAGGATCTGCAAAGTGCACATCTCCCCTTAAGGTTGAGAATTTAATTCTCAATGGGTTGAGATCCTGCCATGCAGATCCAAAACATAGAGAAGGAATGCAAGCACGAGAATTTAATTCTCACAGAATTATAGGAATTTAATTCCTTTAAAATAAAAGTAGGGCTTGACCCTATATCATGGGAATTTAATTCCTTCAGAACAAAAAAAGAAACAGGGTTTAACCCTAATTAAAAAAACCCAGTTCTGTTGAAACATCGGGAATTTAATTCCTTTAATCATAATTTAACAGAGGATGGAAGTTTAAACTCCTTAAAAACTTTTATTAGGGTTTAACCCAATTCAGCCCTTCACATATATGAGGAATTTAATTCTTACAGAAAATTCAGAGTTAAACTCTATTCCAGAAAAACAAAGTTTTCGAAAGGAAGTAGGAATTTAATTCCTCTGAAATTTACAGTTCGAGGAATTTAATTCCTGAAAAAAGACTAACAAAGCCTCTAAACAAAATACATAGAGGCAGGGTCACGTGTCATCACGTGACCCCCCAAGAGATCTACAGAAAGTCCCTTTGAGGCAGCACCCCACGTGATCCACGTGACCCTTGGCAGAAGCTCTAATACATAGGCATTTGAATGCCCGTCACGTGATGGCACGTGATGCTCTGAAAGAGGCGATAATCTCAGCAGAATAAATGAAGAGAGGGCGCTCTCACGTGCTGCCACGTGACCCCTCTTGCCTTAGTGTTTAACACTAAATTAAAACTCTCGAACCCAGTGTTAAAACACTGTTGGGCCTTAGTGTTCAACACCAAATAAAAAGCTTTATCTGCAGTGTTCAACACTGATCTGTTTTAGTGTTTAACACTAATTTGAAAAGCCTTGTTGCTGGTGTTTAACACCAATTATCTCTTAGTGTTAAACACTAACCTGTCAACCTCATTCCCAGTGTTCAACACTGACTGCTCTGTGGTGTTTAACACTAGGCCTTGGCCCAATTGGCTTAAATGGAAGGAGGCAAAGCCTCTCCTGATTGGACTTAGCCCAAGATGGCCATAAGTCCTCAATTTGTGATTAACTGGTCCAATGGACTCATAACATAATTAATTCGTCTTGACCCCAAATTGGGCCAAGGGCTATTTAATCCACTCCGGTTCTAGGGTACATCTCTTCACTCCTTTGATACTTGGCATTGTAATCCCTCAATGTCTTCAAAGAGGTGACGGGTCCCGACGACCACACATTGATATGGACTGTGGGGTCCTTAAACTCATGTCTAATGCAAATTCCTGGTTACGTGGAACGCGGATAATGTCACTCTTTGACCCCGTGGAGAACGTCCAGAGCGGAGCCTGGTCCTCGCCGAGCACGGCAGTGAACCCGTGTGAAGCATCCAGAGCACATACCGGACTGTGGAGTCCTTAAACCCATGGACTACGACGTCCTTAAGCTTGACCGAGATGTCTTAAAACTAACAACGGACTGTGGAGTCCTTAAACCCATGGACTACGATGTCCTTAACCTTGACCGAGATGTCTTAAAACTAACAACGGACTGTGGAGTCCTTAAACCCATGGACTACGACGTCCTTAACCTTGACCGAGATGTCTTAAAACTAACAACGGACTGTGGAGTCCTTAAACCCATGGACTACGACGTCCTTAACCTTGACCGAGATGTCTTAAAACTAACAACGGACTGTGGAGTCCTTAAACCCATGGACTACGACGTCCTTAACCTTGACCGAGATGTTTTAAAACTAACAACGGACTGTGGGGTCCTTAAACCCATGGACTACGACGTCCTTAACCTTGACCGAGATGTCTTAAAACTAACAATAGACCGCAATGTCCTTAAACTACCCATGGACCGCAATGTCCATAAACTACCCATGGACCGCAACGTCCTTAAACTAGAATAATAGAGCCCCGTATGCTCTTTTGTCGGATCTAAACGGTCCCGTTTAAGATGATCTTAGCTTCAAAGATGGCTAACGTATCCTTAAACCTTCAAACAGAGTGGACTATGAATCCCCCAATTAACTCTGGCTCGAGGGTACATCTCTGAACTCCTCTGACATCCGTCGTTGTAATCCCTCAACGTCGTCAGAGAGGTGACGGGTCCCGACAGCCATACATACGATGGACCACTCCGTTGGATCTAAACGATCCCGTTAAGTTGATCTTAGTCACAAAGTTAGACTAACGTATCCTTAACAAACGTTTGAGTTGATCTTAGCCTCACGAATGGCTGACGTATCCTCAAACCAAACCCCCCCAAACCCAAATCTAAGATAATACGGATTTGGACTAGTCCACGCCCTACGGGCGACGACATAACTCAGTCTCCGTAAACAATCCACGGGCAACAAAATACAAAACAAACACCCACGACACGAAGTGATCATCTGGAGAAGGAGAAAGTTGTTACCGCAATGCGGTAGCGTAATTAACTGCAGGGGCTTGCGCCTGCAGGGAAGAGCGTCCCCACAATCAAAAACCCCTCGAACGAGGGGGAATCTGACGAAGTCTGCTACATCGGACGCATCCGTCTAAACCTTCGATACATGGTGCCATAAATCAATTCGGCATCTTCGGAGAGGTGGACGGATAGCACCAATTAGCATCTGCCCCGAATCTCAGGCAAGACGCAGTGTCGCGCCGTCTTTCGGAGGGGAACATGGACCCCTTTAAATATTTGATGTCGAAGGCCATATTAACGGGACGACTCGCTAAATGGGACCTGCTCTTGATGGAGTTTTCGATAACGTATCAACCTCTCAAGGCAGTAAAAGGCCAGGCCATCGCCGACTTCCTCGCTGAGCATCCGATACCCGCCGATTCACCTCTGAATTGCGATCTTCCATACGAACATGCGGTTGATGCGATCGACGGTGGTGATACCCAATGGGAACTTTATTTCGATGGAGCATCTTCCATGAAAAAGCGCAAACAAAGTACCCCAATAATCAAATCGGGGGTAGGCCTCATCTTCGTGACTCCATAAGGAGGGATAATGCGCTTCGCTTTCTCCCTAACAGAGCCAAGGACAAACAATGAAGCCGAATATGAAGCTTTGATAGCAGGCCTCGAGATCGCCATCGACATGGGAATTGAAAACCTCCTCATATATGGAGACTCCCAACTAGTCGTTAGTCAAGTAAACGGCGACTACCAAACGTGCAAACCAGAGTTGGTGAAATACGGCGAAAAGGTGCAGCAACTGTTGACCCAAATTCCTTCCTATACTTTGGAGAACATACCGCGCGCGGAAAACAGCAAAGCGGACGCGTTGGCCAAGCTCGCCAAAGAACTGGCTGACGAGAACCTCGATGACGTTAGAATCGTGGTACAAAGCCGTCGGGTGCTTGCCCCAGCAGAAATATCTCCGGAATCATCCGAAGAGAAGGGAGCGACTGAACGGACGACCTTGCAAATAGAAGACCGGGAAAAGGCTGAAGATTGGAGGGAAGTCTTCATAGACTACTTTAAGTCCCACCGAATGCCTGAAGAAGCGTCCACAAGACATCAGCTCATGAAACGAGCTCTGTCTTTCGCCTTCGTCAACGATACTCTGTACAAGAGGTCGTTTGATTCTCTATGGCTGAGATGCCTAAGGCCTAAAGAAGCAAAAAGAGTCGTTCAGGAAGTTCATGACGGACTCTGTGGTTCTCATCAAGCGGGCCCAAAGATGAAGTTGAAGATTAAACGGATGAGCTACTACTGGCCCACGATGATTCAGGATTGCCTCGAATATGCGAAGCAATGCCACTCATGCCAAATTCATGGGGACTTCATCCACCAACATCCAAATCCACTACATCCAACGATGGCTAGCTGGCCGTTCGAGATGTGGGGAACTGACATAGTCGGCCCCATCGAACCAGCATCGTCTAGAGGACATCGTTTTATCCTGGCGACGACTGATTACTTCTCCAAATGGGTAGAGGCAGTACCGCTGAGGGAAGTTAAGACGGAGAATATCCTCCATTTCTTCAAGACGCACGTCATATATCGGTTTGGGACACCAAGACGGATCATCTCCGATAACGGGCCAGCCTACAAAAGCCACAAGATCAGTCGCTTCGCGCAACAGCACAATATAGACTGGAGATATTCCTCGGTTTATAATCCGCGAGCTAACGGTCTAGCTGAGGCCTTCAACAAGACCTTGACAAAGATCATGAAGAAAACGGTGTCCCGAAATAAGAAAGACTGGCACGAGAGACTGCAAGAAGCTCTCTGGGCATATCGAACTACGTTCAAGACGGCCACAATACCAACGCCGTACGCGTTGGTATTTGGGACGGAAGCAGTACTCCCTCTCGAGATAAAGTTACCCTCTCTACGAGTGGCAGTCTACTACGAGCTGACGGACGAAGAAAATGCTCACCTTCGGCTTGAGGAACTTGATGCCCTCGATGAAACCCGGCTCATAGCGCAACAAAATCTGGAAGCTTATAAAGCAAAAATGACGCGCTCATATGAAAGATTGACCCGACCGAGAACATTCCGCCAAGGCGAACTTGTGCTAGTGGTCATGTAATACCCAGTTTTTCTTATACGTCTAAATCCGTATTTCTTTTACCTATAAGATTTATTTATAATTATTTATTTATTTTCAAAAATCCTATTAAACCTAGATCTTATCTTTCTTTCCTCTGCCTCAGCCGTTTTCCTGTTATTGAATTTAAAACCCCAAAACCCAAACCCTATATTATCTCATTTTTTCCCTCAGCCCACTTTCCTTTTAATAAACAAATTTTCCTTTCCCTTTTATACACCTTCAGCCCATTCAAAATTCTTTTCAAAATAACTCTTTAATTAAAACCCTTATTTAAAAACCCAACCCAACAGTCAGGCCCGCTCCCATATTTTTCCCCAATATTTTGTTCAAAATTATTCTGGCCCGTTTCTATTTATTTTCCCTAGTTATTTTCATTAAGCCGGCCCTTCTGTTATTTATCCTTGATTAATCTTAAACCCTAGCCCAATTGGAAATACCCATTTAGAAATTTAGAATTTAAATTTATTTCCTCAGCCCGTTCCAATTACCAAGCCCACCCATTTTTTTCCTTCAAATAAATATCCTTATAAATCGTCTGGGCCGCCCCCTTTTATTTCCCCAGCCCACTTGGATTATATAAATCCTTTATAATTAAAATCCTTTTTCTTTTACCAGCCCACCTAGCCGGCCTGGCTCCTCACATTTAATTTTAGGGAATTCCTTTTAATTCACTGGCCCGGCCCACTCCTCTCCCCAGCAGCCCGCTCCCACGCTTCCTCACCCGACCCGACTCCATCACTGTTCATCTTCAATTTAAAACTCCAACGGCTCTTTTCCCTCAATCCCGCTCGCGACCGCGTTCCTCGCCGCTCCCCGCGCCCTTGCTCGCGCTGCCGTTACTCCCCACGACGCGCGACCACGTCTCCATATCCCTCACTCTCCCGTCTCCCTCTCTTCCCTTTCCCCTCTCCCGACGACTCTCTTCTCTCTCACCGCCCCTGCTACTACTCCTCCATCGAGCCCCACCGCGACCACCTTGCACCACCTCCATCAACGACACAGCCATCTCCTTCTCTTCCTCACACAATCACTCCTCCTCCCCCTCTTCCTTCACTGCCCCGAGCGCCTCGCCTGCACGATTTCCCGAGCTGCACCCCTCACCTGAACCCGTTGCCTCTCGTCGACCCCCGCCTCACCGCCGTTCAACCACGCCGTCACCCCATCATCATCGTCGTTGTCGTCATCGTCTCTCTCTCTTTCTCGAATTCTCTCTGCTCTCCTCTTCTCCCCCTCTCTGTGCTGCTCTCTCTCTCTCTCTCTCCCCTGTTCCTCTCTCTGCTCATCCCTCTATCTCTCTGTCTCTCTCACTCTCTACTTTCCCTCTCCTCTCTCTCACTGCATACACAATCTCCCCCTCTCTCTGTCTTTCTCTCTCTCACTCTCTAATTCTCTGTCCATTTCTCTAAATCTCTTTCTCTCTCTCTAACACTCTCTCTCTCTCTCTCAATAACTCACTTCATCGGCCCCGACAGCATCAGCGATCTCTAGCCACGACTTTGCCCGAGGCCGCAACAGCCAACTTCACCAAAACTGCGAGCCGTCGTTGCCGAGACTCGAATTCGAGCCAAGTCGAGTGCCGTGACGCGTGTGCATCGCTCGTTCGTGACGTTACGATCACCGTGCATCCCCGGGACTGATCCAGGCAAGTTCTTTACTTGCTTACATGCTATTTTATCTATGTTACAAACCAACATCGTATATAAATCGTGCTTTACCTTTCTGTTAGATTATTCGACACAACTGTTCGATACTTGTTCCCTTAGGAAATCATTATCAATTTTGGCGGAACTAAATAGTTTTGCTTGGCCCGTATGGCTGTGAACTTAGTGTATGAATTTCGTTGGATAATTTGATCGTTAACGACTAAAACAACTGCCCCCAAGTTTAACCGTAAAACTGTAATTCTGTTGCACCTGAAAAGCGTTAAATTTACCATAAATCATATACATATTAGAATGGTGCGTTCGAGGGCTCAAATCGAAGCTAACTCGACGAACTTTAACCCTATGCTAGTTTCCAGACATTCCTGTACTTAAATCATGATGATAATCGTATCGGGGTACGACTCTGGACTGCAGTCCAGAGCGACTCCAGTCGTGCTTTCTGTTCCGTATTGGATACCATAGGATTTCCTTAACTCGTAGGTTGCGGAACTCCACTGTTATTATAGATAAATCTGTTAGCTAGACAACACAATTGATTTCATTCTGTTTCGTTACCGTTTGATATTTAATCTGTAATTTAGAAGATTGGACACATAACAGTCCCAGCAGAATCAGAATTGACATGTTAATATTAAACAGATTATAACTCCTAACGTATAGACGCGATTGAAGATCCGTTTGTTGCGTTGAAAACCTTACTGAAAACCCTAGAATTCATCCAACTGTAGCGTCGCTAAAATCTGATCCCAACTGGGGTTAAAATGCGTTGCGAAACGGACATCTGATTCTGAAACCGGATTTCCAGCCGCGAGCGCTTAAAATGAAATGGTTATAACTATTGATCCTGGAACCCGATTGGCTTGAAACAAAATTCTATGGATCGCTAACTGAACATATTAATTACTACCGGTTTATCGTTTCGCTAAATTATATACAAATGTTTCATGATATATCGTGCAAGTGATAGACTGTTGTTTATGACACCTTAATTGTGCTTCTTATACTGTTCATGCATCACATCATACCCATATCATTGTAGTGACAACCTAGTGACATCGTGCATTTACCCAGTGTTAGATTTTTAGTGGTGATTATGGCAAGTACGTCAGTGTTCGTGTATCCGTGATTAAGTGAAAGTGATACGTACTGGTACACAATCAGCGATCCTATTATTTCATTGAATTGTCGACGTCTGTGAGATGCGTGCACGTGTGACTATAAGTGGAATGGGATATTTATGGAAGCGTTGCACGGGTGTCACAGATAAGACACCAGACACTGCCGTTTATCTTAGGTATTAGTCGGGACGTGCTTGATGGAGGTCCTGCCTCCAGTTCTCGCGCAGACTTGTCACGGATCGATTAGTATTTAGGTTGATGGTTAGCGTTTGATGTAGACCACGGGGTGTGGGGTAGTTTAAGTGTGAGTTCAACAGAATCTCGGGAGTCCCATGCCGGCTTATATATTTAGGGAGTTATATGGAGATTTACAGGGTACGTGATATATACACCGTGATATTCTTGTTACATGTTGGGCCCGTGGTCCCTTGCCCTTGGGTTCTACCCTTGGGTGGAGGACACTCGCGAGTGGTTGACTCTCACACTTGGACTGACGATAGGATTAGTGACCTGTACAGTGAGACTTAGAGACTGATAGGGATACTGGCATTTTATTCCTTATATACTGTGTGGCATACGTGACATATTGTTATACTGATTTACTGTTCCGCTGCATTTATTACTGCACATTCATATTCATGATGTCATTGATTTACTGCTTCACATATCTATTATTACTGTTAGAACTGTCACTTGATCATATATATATTATATTGCGATTGTGTCGCTCTGACGACCTGAGTATGCATGCTCAGTGTGAGGAGAAGATTTAGCTTGGATTAGAACTAGACGTGCATCACAGACTTCCTGACTTGCTACTCCGAGTTACTTTCGTTTGTTCCACTTCAGGTCAGTTTATATTATTGTATCTTTCAGTTACTGCATTTCTCATTACCTGTGCATCGTTTACTGTTTACCATGATAAACTAGAAGCCGAAGTGTGACTACGGCAGGACATTTTCCTGACCATAGGAGCATGGCTGGCCTTGTCTACCCCTCGTATTCCGTATTTTGGGAAGCGGGGCGTGACAGGTCAAAAGGCCCATGATTCCCAATCGCGCCAAGCGGGAAAAATTCGAGCCAAACTATGAAGGCCCGTACATCATAGATAAGGTCTACCAGGGTGGGGCCTATCTACTCATGGATCTGCACGGTGAAAGGCCTTTCAGGCCAATAAACGGTCGCTTCCTAAAGAAATACTATGCTTAATGAGCCACAGCCTAGGTCAATGGTAAATGACGACGACTATGTCCGCTCGCTATCTTCGTAAGCTCAAGCTTTATAAGCAGCAGCCGGCCTTCTCCATGACGGACTGAAACGTCCTTAAACTAATAGCGGACCGCAACGTCTTTAAACTACTGTCGCAGCATCCTTAGGCCGACGAGATGAATAAAAAAAATATAAAATATATATATATATATATATATATAAACGGTATGTCCATAAGCAAAAAGGGCACGGATGAAAACCCGAAAGGGCTCCGTGAGTAAAAACAGCAGGGCTACCGGCGAGTGTTCGTGAAAACCCGAAATGGCACGACCTCGTAAAAAAAAGGAAAAGAAAAAAAAAGAAAGAATAAAGAAAAACGGTATGTCCATAAGCAAAAAGGGCACGGATGAAAACCCGAAAGGGCTCCGTGAGTAAAAACACCAGGACTACCGGCGAGTGTTTGTGAAAACCTGAAAGGGCGCAACCTCGTTAAAAGATACTTACAGGGTTCCCTCGACCTTGTAAGGAGAAACCACCCGCGTGAGATCCTTACGACTCACAAAGGAGCAACACACTTAGGGATCCCCACGATTCCTAAGGAGGAAATACACTTGCGAGATCCTCACGACTCGTAAGGAGAATTTTCTTATGAGACCCCCACGGCTCATAAGATTTGAAAGTCTTAAGTTACAGAGACCTGAACCTGTGCTTAACCAACCCCACAACTTCGATATTGCCCTACAAGTGGCTCAACGCTGACTCTTGTATACAATCCACGGGCGCGAATAAACATTTCCCTAACCAAGTCCCATCCGAGACTGGGGATGTGTTCGCATGGTGAACAACCCTTGTAAATCTTCTCGATTTACAAAAAGAAAACCCTCTCGTAGGATCCTTACGACTTACAGAGGAATAAAGCACTTAGGAATCCTCACGATTCCTAAGGAGAAAATACACCTACAAGATCCTCACGACTTGTAGGGAGAAATACCTTTGTGAGACCCTTATGGCTCAAGAAGTTAAAAGCCTTAGTCAACAGGACCCTAACCCTGTTCGCTAAGCCACCTTTGTTCGACATCGACAGAGGCAAATGATGATTCGTTCCTGGCCATATCCCAGTTGTAGCGGTGCTGATACCGAAATCGGTGTCTAATTTCAAGTTTACGGCGAAAAGCCGGTAGGCCGCACATGCATACGAAATAGCCGAAATGATGGGGCAGCTTGCAATAAAAGGCAACAAGTAAAGAAAATGTATGCATGGAAAATAGCCGAAATGATTGGGCAACTCGCAATAAAAAACAGCAAGTAAAAATAAATAGCCGAAATGATTGGGCAACTCGCAATAAAAAGCAGCGAGTAAAAATAAAATAAATAGCCGAAATGATTGGGCACCGCGAAAAATAGCCGAAATGATTGGGCAACTCGCAATAAAAAGCAGCGAGTAAAAATAAAATAAATAGCCGAAATGATTGGGCACCGCGAAAAAATAACCGAAATGATTGGGCAATCGCGACCTACGCGATATAAAAGCTGAAATGATAGAGCATCGCGGAAATAAAACGAAAAAAATGATAAAACTTTGGCCCTACAGTTGAGATCACATCGATCCCTGTACATAATCCAAGGGCGCAAATAAAGAGGGAACCATACTTTCCCAACAGGCTCCGCCAGAAAACGAAGCCAAATCTCTACGGTTCATCTCAACTCCAAGAAAACAAATAATCCTTGGCAAATACCTCAACTCAGGGAAACAAACAATCCTTGACGAGAGCCTCCTGATTCGCATCGACTCGCAGAGCAACCAGTGTCTCCATGGGAAATTCTCGATTCGTTTCAACACCAGGGAAACAAATAATCCTTGGCAAATATCTCAACTCAGGGAAACAAACAATCCTTGATGAGAGCCTTCTGATCCGCGTCGACTCGCAGAGCAACCAGTGTCTCCGTGGGAAATTCTCGATCCGTTTCAACACCAAGGAAACAAATAATCCTTGGCACCAGGGAAACAAATAATCCTTGGCAAATTCCTCAACTCATGGAAACAAACAATCCTTGATGAGAGCCTCCTGATCCGTGTCGACTCGCAGAGCAACCAATGCCTCCGTGGGAAATTCTCGACTCGTTTCAACACCAAGGAAACAAATAATCCTTGGCGCTAGGGAAACAAATAATTCTTAGCAAATACCTCAACTCAGGGAAACAAACAATCCTTGACGAGAGCCTCCTGATTCGCGTCGACTCGCAGAGCAACCAATGCCTCCGTGGGAAATTCTCGACTCGTTTCAACACCAAGGAAACAAATAATCCTTGGCGCTAGGGAAACAAATAATCCTTAGCAAATAGCTCAACTCAAGGAAACAAACAATTCTTGACGAGAGCCTCCTGATCCGCGTCGACTCGCAGGGCAACCAGTGCCTCCATGGGAAATTCTCGATTCGTTTCAACACCAGGGAAACAAATAATCCTTGGCGCTAGGGAAACAAATAATCCTTAGCAAATACCTCGACTCAAGGAAACAAACAATCCTTGACGAGAGCCTCCTGATCCGCGTCGGCTCGCAGGGCAACCAGTGCCTCCGTGGGAAATTCTCGATTCGTTTCAACACCAGGGAAACAAATAATCCTTGGCGCTAGGGAAATAAATAATCCTTAGCAAATACCTCGACTCAGGGAAACAAATAATCCTTGATGAGAGCCTCCTGATTCGCGTCGGCTCGCAGAGAAACCAGTGTATCCGCGGAAAAATTTCCGATTCGTCTCAACTTGCAAGATGAAGCCTCAGGCAGCAGGAAAAAAAAAAGAAAAAAAAAGAAAACTTGCTTCCTGAACAATGTGACCCTGCAAGTCGATCTAAAACGGTCTCTTGCGTACTATCCACGGGTCTCACTCTCCGAAGTCGAGTTTCGACAAAGAGGGAAACAACCGCTTACGAGTCCTCTCGACTCGTAAGAGGGAAAAATTCTCTTACAGGATCCTTACGACCTATAAGAGAAATCACACTTAGGAATCCTCACGACTCCTAAGGAGAAAAACCCACCTACGAGATCCTCTCGATCCGTAGGGAGAAAAATCTTTACGAGACCCTCACGGCTCATAGAGTTGAAAAGTCTTAGGCAGCAGATCTAAACCTGCGGTCTAAGCCATCGCTATCTCTCGGAAGAATCTAGATGCTTACTCTATTATCGGTCAAATATGTTTATCAAGACAGCATGCTGATAATAAGAGAAAGAAGAAAGCAACAGAAAGAGTATCCGATTTACATTTGATCAAGCATTCAAGACACATTCATTCATGCATAGGCAAAGGACTCAGAACAAAAAAAATTTAATAAGACAGGCTAGGAAAATCAAAAATTTCCATTAATATTGGCAGAAGTTCTTACAATCATAAAAGCAATAAACGAAAAACATTATTACAAGGGAATAACCTCGAACCCAGAACATGGATTGAGGAACTCGAAAGCGACCCTATCTATGACTTTCCAAGCCTCACGGACCATCCTAGTGTGCTTTCTTTCGCGAGCACAAGCGTCAGGGTCCCCCCTGATGTCTTCCACCCTCCGATAAGCAGCGAGTATGGCAGACTGTTGAAAGACCTCGTGCAAGAGATCGATAAGACTGTCTCGCCGTCTCTTTGAGATAAAGTTCAACAGGTACACCGAGTGCACCTTATCCTCAGCGGCATCCAACGCCCTAAGCGGCACACCGGAACAGAACAGGGGAAGCGCTTTCCAGATGGCTCCCACGATAAGTTTAAGAAGGGAGGAACGCCGGGGAAGCAGGGGACCGTTGTATGTGTCGAAGCGGCTCATGATTTCAGCACACTCCGCGTTTGTGAACTCTCGATTTTGAGAGCGGCCAAGTCGGCGGATGTCCCCGTAAGAAATGATATCGTTAAGAGCATACATATGGGCGTCTATTGTTCCTGTGAAAGAAGATCAGCAAAATTAGCAGACCGACTGATTAGGCGAATTCTTGTTAAAAAATGAGCACAGAGAGTTAAACTCCTCGAGAGCAATGCTCTATGAATAGGGGTGACGCCTATCAAATTCCATAATAAGGGAAATTTAAAGAAGTCCCCCAAGAACTCTGAGATCATTATTATTAAAAGATGATATAATCCTTTAAATACAAAACTCCATTTTTAATTTTCATTATCCATACTCAAACTCTTAAGAGTTCATCTTTTTTTTCAGATCAAAGGGATCTATGTTTTGCCAAAAATGCAAGGATCTGTTCATGGGTTGGGAAACCCTGAAACAGATTCTTGAGAGCAAGGCTCTATTGGTGAGACCCCAGAAGGGTTTTCTTTAGATCAAGGATCTATGAGAGCAAAGCTCTATTAATTAAAATTGATTTAATTCAAGACTAATTCTTACCTAAATAGTCTCTTTTAAAGAAAATCTAAGAGTTCTTAAAAACAAGAGCAGGGCTCTGAGATTCAGAAAATAAAATTTTTGGAGATGATGATCATCTGTGAAGGACCAAAAGTCCTATTTATAGGCACCAAGTGCCCTTTCAACTTCCAAAAGTTACCGCAACGGTTGGAATTCTGCCACCGTTGCGCTTGCATTTGGGGCCACGTAAGCGCAACGGTGGGGGGCATTTGTTTACCCCAATCAGAGCAAAGCTCTGTTCAAATTCCAAGGCGGGAGATGAAGCAACGGTTCATCTTCCCCCAATCAGAGCAAAGCTCTACTTTAAAAATCTAAAATTTTAATAAATGAAGCAACGCTTCAGATTCTTCGCGCTGCGCGGAACGCGCCACGTGTCAAGTTGATGCGTCAGCACAGCGCCCGAAGCAGTGCGTCCAATCAGAGCAAGGCTCTTTTAAAACAAAAAAGTAAAGGAAGCAACGCTTCAGTTGCGCAAGAACGGCGCTGCGCGACGCGTGTCCGCGCAGTTGCGCAAGCACAGCCGCGCAAGCGCTGCGCTGCGCGACGCGTGTCCGCGCAGTTGCGCAAGCACAGCCGCGCAAGCGACGCGTGTCCGCGCAGTTGCGCAAGCACAGCCGCGCAAGCGCTGTGCGCAAGCATTTTGCTGCGCGACACGTGTCACACGCTGAGGCGTTTGCGCAAAACAGAATTGAGATTTTAAAAAAAAAAATTCTGTTCTTGTTCAAACAAGAAGATTTTCTTCTGTAAAACAGAGGCCTTTGGATCAAAGATCCAACGGTGGGGAAAATTCCCCAAATCACTCAGAGAAAGATCTCTTTAACAAATTTAACTAATTTATGGGCACTATAAAAAGGACCCCAGACCTCAATTCAAAGAAATCAACATTTTGTAAAAAATTAAACAGAGAGAACTCTGAAGAATTGGAGAGGAATTCTCAAGAACAAAGAAAAAGGTAAAAACCTTTAGAAAAAGAGAAGATTCTCTCATGAACAGATCATTGATCTGAGAATAAGATCAAGGACCTCTAATGAAAAGGAAAATAAACAAATAAAAAAAACAGTGCCTTGCACTTCTTTTTATGAACCATTGGTTCTGAATCTAAAAGATTCTCAAGATAACAGTGCCTTGCACATTTTATGAACCACTGTTTCTTTAAAATAAAAAAAAACAAGAAAAAACCTGTTTTTCTTTGATCTAAAATTGATCCAAAGAATAAGAACAGTGCCCAGCACTTGCCAAAACTGCACTATTGCGCAGGCCGCCAGGAAGCGCCACGTGTCAGCAGTGCAACAGCGCAGCCCACTGACGCAGCGCACTGCGCTGTTGCGCTTGCGCTCACCACAGCGTGACACGTGTCACCTCCACGAGCGCTCGCGCTTATTAATTGCGCAAAGCGCCTGACAAGCCACCGTCAAGTAATTAATGCACTGCATTATTTACAGAAGGGCCAAGCCCAATTAAAGAAGGCTTAACAGGTTTAATAAAATGCAATGCATTATTTTAAAAAGGGGAGAGCCCAAACCAAAACAAACGCTCTGCATCATTTACAAAGGGACATAGCCCAAATAAAAAAGGCCTAGCATGGGAAAAGCCCTAGCACAGGCCTAATAGGCCAAAGATAAATAAAAACGTTGAACAATTTTCAACTGGACTTAGCCTAATCATGGCCGTAAGTCCTCAAATTAAATTGACTGAGCAAGACTGCTTTCCTAAATCAATTTACGACCGGTTCAAGGGTACATCTCTGAACTCCTCTGACACCTATCGTTGTAATCCTTCAACGACGTCAGAGAGGTGATGGGTCCCGACGACCACACATCAAGATGGACTGCGGGGTTCTTAAACTCGTGGACCGAAACGTCCTTAAACTAATGTTGGACCGAAACGTCCTTAAACTAATAGCTGACCACCACGTCCCTAAACTGGAATACGGACCACCACGTCCCTAAATTGGCAATGGACCGCAACGTCCTTAAACTACCTATGGACCACTACGTCCCTAAACTGGAACAATAGAGCCCCCAAACGCTCTTTTGCCGGATCTAAACGATCCCGTTTAAGTCGATCTTAGCCCCAAACACGGCTAACGTATCCTTAAACATTCAAATGGACTATAAAACTCCAAATCAACTTTGGTTCAAGGGTACATCTCTGAACTCCTCTTGCACCTGTCGTTGTAATCCTTCAACGACGTCAGAGAGGTGACGAGTCCCGATGGCCATATATTAAATGGATCACCACGTTAAGTTGATCTTAGTCTCAAACATGACTAACGTATCCTTAACGAACGTTTAAGTTGATCTTAGCCTCAACACGGCTAATGTATCCTTAAACTAAAAACACCAAACCCAAATCTAAGTAAATACGGATTTGAACTAATCCACGTCTTACGGCCGACGGCATTACTCAGTCTCCGTATACAATCCACGGGCAACCGCAAACAAAATAAACACACACGACACGAAGTGAAATTCTGGAGAAGGAGAAAGTTGTTGCCGCGATGCGGTAGCGTAATTAACTGCAGGGGCTTGCGCCTGTAGGGAAGAGCGTCCCCACAATCAAAAACCCCTCAAGCGAGGGGGAATCTGACGAAGTCTGCTACATCGGCCGCATCTGTCTAAACCTCCGATACATGGTGCCATAAATCAACTTGGCATCTTCGGAGAGGTGGATGGATAAAACCAAATAGCATCTACCTCGAATCTCAGGCTTAGACGTCCACCGCGTCTCCGCCGCGTCTTTCGGAGGGGAACAACGCCAAACATTATCAGTCAATGTGAACATTAGAGTTACGACAACAACAAAGTGGAACGAAAAACGATAAAAGAGAAGATATCGTATTAGAAGGAATAGATCACACGGATTTAACGAGGTTCAGCCAATATGGCCTACGTCTTGGGGCGATGGACAAGCAGTGTACTATAATCAGATATTATGATGTTACCATGATGGTGGAGGAACTCTCAAAACCCTAATCCCAAATACACCCCAATCTCACAAAAAGACGGTTGCTTTAACTCTCTTAGAAATTCCATAAATTCCAAACCAAAACCCTAAACTATACGGGATCTATATTGTCTTGAGATATTTGCGCCTCGGTCCACGGCATCGGCTCGCCCTACAGGGCCGACATCAAGGAGGGATATAATAACTTTATAGACATAGAGCTCGGTAGGTGCTCGGCAAGTAGACCAGCAGAACTCGACTATAAATAATGCGGATACGTGATGGAGGTCCTTTTCGGGTCTCCGTCAGATGTTGTCTTCCGTTGATCTCCCGGTGGATTTTGGTGGTGGTCTTCTGTTGCGTGTGGATCTCAATGGGTTTTGATGAGATTGGTGATTTGAGGAGCTCAACGCCGAATACCTGCAAAGAAGTTCCGGGGTAGTTTGGTACCACCGAGGACCCTCCGATGATCAAGTTAGTGCTAGATCCGAGCAGAGTAACGGCTAAATGGAATAAAAAAATGGCTCCCTTGACCCCTCTGCGATGGGGGATTATATAGCGGCGGCGGCACGCAGCAGTAGGCGCGAGAATCTCGCCGGCCGTTACGCTCCCGACGTCACGCCCGCGTGAAGAGCGGATCACCCATTAATGGGGATCGTGATGGCGTGGAGCGTGGGACGTTGCTGGCAGAGAATCTGCGCGTAGCGAGATTTGCGGAGCGGCGGTTACGCCTGCGAGTGGTGGAGTTGGTTGGTCGGAGGGACCGAGGAAGACGGCCTCGGCTGGGGAGCTCGGAACCGAGCAAGAGGGCTGAGGAGTCTTAGTCCTGTGGCAGCTCGGGGCGAGTTGAGGGGCCGAGGAGGCAAATTTGCAGGGGGGCCGAGGAGGGCCAGCTTGTGCTTGCAAGTCGGGTACAAGGGTGGCCTGGTCGGCCTCTGTGGGCCCTTCCTTTCGGGTCTTAGGACATGTCATCCGCCACGTGTCCTGATCTCGCATTGCCAATATTGAGCATCATCATTAGCCCCGCACTCTTGTCCTGACCAGTTAGCGGGTCGGGTCAGGAGTGGACTGCCAGGCATCCCGAGGTGAGCTCCTTCCTAAGGCTTTGTCGGGACGAGTCCTCGGGCCGTCAGTTGTCTTTTCTGCTAGCGAACCAGGACGAGATCTCTGCATTTAAGGAAGGTGCGCCGGTTCATGCATTCTGCCACTGAAGCGACGGTCCACGTGTCAAGCGTCGGTCGACGCGACGTATGCAGGCCTGCGGCGTCTGATGGGATGCGGTCCAGCGCAGGATCGACACGTGGAGCGATCGGAACCGCTGGACGCGAGTAGTCATTTTGGCGGGAGATGACGGGCGTCGTTGGATAAGGCCGCTTGCAGCAATAAGTAGGGGCAGGGCCCGCTCCAGGGCCCTTATTCCTTCATATTTCCTTTCTCCTAAGTGGCGGCTGCTCGGCGTTCTTCTTCTTTTTGAATACATGGTTCGTTCCTACTCTTTAGGTTGCTCGCGCTAGAGGGAGGCTTGTGGCGTTGCCGAGCCCCTGGCTGGCTCATGCCCTGCGCCGGATGTTCTGCCGGCGATAGGGCCGTCTGCTTCATTGACGGCTCCTGGTGGTTGTTCCGGCGGTGGCCAGAGACGTCCACAGTTATCCGAGCCCCATATGGGGGCCAGAGGGGAGGGCGAGGATGGGGCCCCTCTGTTCCCGCCAAAAATTTCTGCGCAAAAGAGCCCAAGGTATCAAATGGCAGCGATACGCTTAAGGAAATGCGAACCAATATCTTCCGGCCTGTATTTTGATAAGTTCCCGAAGGAGGAACTATTAAATTCTGATGGTATTGGAAGCATCTCGAAAAACCCTTCGATTTGATATATTATGGGCCTCATAATTCATTCGAATCAAAAGTTATGAGGCATCACGTGTTCACACGTGATGGACCTTTAAGAACCCGCCGGAGGAGTTAAAAGATATAATAAAAACTCAGAAAAGACCCCAATGGGGCATCACGTGCTCACACGTGACCATGGGTCACGTGCAGACACGTGATGGGCCTTTAAGGCCTCTAAAATAATGAATAGAATTAAATTCTAAAATCTGTTCCCTGATTAAAAATCAGGAAGTAGCTCAACGAGGTATCACGTGCTCACACGTGACCAATGGTCACGTGTTGATACGTGATGGTTAAAACAACAACATAAACAAGCGGCTGTTAAAGGAACCAATTTGGGGGTCACGTGCTCACACGTGATCAAAGGTCACGTGCCAGCACGTGACAGGCTTTGAAAGCCTTACAGTTTAATAGAATTAAAATTATAAATTTCTCTAAAATCTTTCGAAATAGAATTAAAATTCTAAATTTCTCTAAATCTTTCCAAATGGAAGAGGATTATGGGGACCGTTGGATTAAAGATCCAAGGGTGATTAAATATCACCAATTTATGGAAAAATCTTAGACAAAGAAAGATTTCCTCTAAATCTCACCGAAAATAACAAACAGAATATCTTTGGATTTAAAATCCAACGGTGAATAAAATTCACTAATAATCTAAAGGCTCATATTAATTATGAAATCAAATCAAATCTTTCAATGAGAGATTTGATAAACAAATTGATTCTTTTCCTTCTCCTATAAATAGGAGCCAAAAAAAGAAGAAGAAGGGACCACTTTTGGAGAGAAAAACAAAGAGAGGAGAATTTAATTCTCAAGAGGGAAGAAAAGAAAGGAGAATTTAATTCTCAACAAAGAAAACCCTAGGTGAGAAAAGAAAGAGAATCAAAAATTCAAATAGAGAATTTAATTCTCAAAATCCAAGAGTTTAACTCTTATACAAAAAAGAACTTAGTTCTTCTTCTGGTTGAAGATCTGCACACAGCACATCTCCCCATAAGTTAAGAATTTAATTCTCATCGGGTTGAGATCTTGCAATGCAGATCCTAAATTTAGAAGGGGAATTGAGTTTTGAGAATTTAATTCTCCTAAAACAAAACTAGGGTTTAACCCTAATCAAGAATTTAATTCTTTTACATATCTGGGAATTTAATTCCTTTAAAAAGAAAGCAGGGTTTTATCCTAAATAAGAATTTAATTCTTTCACAATAGGAATTTAATTCCTCCAAAATCATAATTAGGGTTTAACCCTACAGAGAATTCAATTCTTAAAAGATCTCTGTTCATGAAAAGAACTAGGGTCACGTGCCCCCACGTGGCCCTTGAAAAGATCCCCAGAAACGAGAAGGAAAGAGTTTTGAGGCAATGCCTCACGTGCTCCCACGTGACTCCCAAAACGCAGAAAGAAAAAGCAAAGGAAATGAAAGCTTTGGGTGCTCTCACGTGTTATCACGTGACCCCTCAGCAAATGCTTTAACAATTGGCGCACAGATCCCCATCACGTGCCAACACGTGATGCTCTAAAATAAAAATAAAAGTGTTTAACACTTATTCGCAGATTTGAGGATAAAACAAAAGGAGATCTGGCTCCACATTTAGGGCGCCCTCACGTGTCCCCACATGACCCCTAACAAATCTCTTTAATATCCAATGGATGGATGCCTATCACGTGCCCGCACGTGATGGCCAGAGAGTCAAAAAGTGTTTAACACTTATTTGCAGAACAAAGTAAAAGGAAATCTGGCCCCATCTTCAGATGCCTCACGTGCTCACACGTGATGGCCTGAAAGCTAAGTGTTTAACACTTATTTGCAGCCTTAAGGGTAAAATAAAGGAGTTTCGGCCCAATCTCAGGCGCCTCACGTGACCCCACGTGACCACCGCATTTTTAGTGTTTAACACTATTTTTAAAGCGCATCACGTGGGAACACGTGATCGTCAAATACCTTCTAGTGTTAACACTATTTCAAAACCAACCTAGCCCAAAATGGCTAAGTTTTTCCAGAGGCAGGATTCCCCTTTGACTGAATTTCAAATATACCCTTGTTTTCCAAACTTGATCATTTCACATGACATTCAAAGTAAACTCTAGAGCCATGATGAATGGTCAGTGCCTAATAAAAGCCAAAATGTTGTTAGAGCCCCCCAAACCTCTGTTTAACACTGCTGAATGACGAGGGGCTGAACCCAGACAAATGTCTAATAGCCCAAAGGGCCAATATTTCAAACATAATTGGACTTAGCCCAAACTGGCCATAAATCCTCAAATCATCTTGAACTGAGCACATCTTCTCTTTTAACCAACCCATTGGTTCAAGGGTACATCTCTGAACTCCTCTGATATTTGTCGTTGTAATCCTTCAACGTTTTCAGAGAGGTGACGGGTCCCGACAACCACACATTAATACGGACTGTAGGGTCCTTAAACTCATGGACTAGTGCGTCCTTAAACTAACATTTGTCCCCAAAACGGCAATGATGGACCACTATGTCCTTAAACTGGTGTTGGACCACCATGTCCCTAAACTGGCAATGGACCACCATGTCCCTAAACTGGAGCAATAGAGCCCAAACGCTCTTTTGTCGGATCTAAACGATCCCATTAAGTTGATCTTAGTCTCAAATTAGACTAACGTATCCTTAACAAATGTTTAAGTTGATCTTAGCCTCAAATAGGGCTAACGTATCTTTAAACCCTCAAACAGACTCTAGTCCCAAATTGGACTACAGGTCTCCCAACCAACTCTGGTTCAAGGGTACATCTCTGAACTCCTCTGATATCTGTCGTTGTAATCCTTCAACGTCGTCAGAGAGGTGACGGGCCCTGACGGCCATACATTCAATGGACCACTATGTCCCTAAACTAGAACAACAGAGTCCAAATGCTCTTTTGTCGGATTTAAACGATCCCGTTAAGTTGATCTTAGTCTCAAATTAGACTAACGTATCCTTAACAAACGTTTAAGTTGATCTTAGGCTCAAATGAGACTAACGTATCCTTAAACCCAACCCCAAACCCAAATCTAAGAAAATACGGATTTGGACTAATCCACGTCATACGGACGACGACATAAATTAGTCTCCGTATACAATCCACGGGCAACCAAAAACAAAACAAACACCCACGACACGAAGTGACCATCCGGAGAAGGAGAAAGTTGTTACCGCGATGCGGTAGCGTAATTAGCTGCAGGGGCTTGCGCCTGCAGGGAAGAGCGTCCCCACAATCAAAAACCCCTCAAGCGAGGGGGAATCTGACGAAGTCTGCTACATCGGCCGCATCCGTCTAAACCTCCGATACACGGTGCCATAAATCAACTTGGCAACTTCGGAGAGGTGGACTGATAAAACCAAATAGCATCTGCCCCGAATCTCAGGCTAGACAGTCCGTCTTGGCCGTCTTTTGGAGGGGAACACCCTCTTAAGAGAAAGAGGACAATTTCTCGCGCGTCGTCGTCCAGGGTCCCTGAGGGGATTTCCATGCAGGAGGGGGGCGCCGTCTTCACGATTCTGTCTGGGCTTTCCGTTGCTGTTGGCCTGCTCGCCGGGATGGAGGAGTCGGCTGGAGGAAAGCTTCCGCATGGCTCTATGAGGGCCCAACTGGGGGCTATGGCCTAGGGGGCGGTCCAGGTACGAACTCCTCTACGTGTAGTTCTTCTGGTATTCCTTTCTTTGGCTCGAGGGCCTCCTGGTTTCTCATCCACTTTCCGTCAGGTCCTTCAACACTGCGCCTTTGCCGCTCGTATAGAGGCCGAGGGGGCGTTCCACGCACCGAGGCCAGTAGAAGCGTTTCCCTCGGAGGTCGAGATTTTGCGGCGTGACCTGCGCCTGGAGAGGCAAGGGCCGACGTCCTGGCAGCCCGAGCGGAGGCTGCGGAACTTGCCAATTCAGCGAATCGGGGTGTTCATCGTCGTCTGAGTGCGTCCCTCCGAGTCGCTGATAGGAAGCTAGCAGATATGGCCGAACGCTTCGCGACCATGGAGAAGGAGAGGGACGCCGGCAAGGGAGATGCTGAGGCGGCGCTTCTGGAGGCCCAACTTGCCGAGGCTTGGGCTAAGAAAGCTGTGGCCGATTATAAGGCGACAGAGCAGTTTTACGTTGAGCTCAGGGAGTATTCTGCAGTCGCGTGGAACAAGGCCCTGGACGCCGTGAAGGAGCAGCTTCCCGAGTTCGCCGATGGCGAGCTCCGCGCTCGGGTTCCGCTCCCGGTGGCGAGGCCTTCGGTGGAAGGTGGCGAGGGGAGCAGGGCGCACCCCTGGTGGCGAAATCTTCGGTGGTAAAGCCCCCGGCAGGCCGTGATGCCAGCGATGAGGGGACCGAAGTAAGCCTCCGGGCAGTTTGTAGGGCTGGGGAGCCCCAGAATACCCTTTGTAAAAACTTTGCCTTTAGTAATAAAAGAAAATTCTTGTTTCATCGGTCTGCATTTCATCTTCTGTGTGTGAAGAATGTTTGTAAAATATCTCTGCTTGCACTGTTGGGTCAGCTATCTGTCTAGCGATCGTTCGTCGGGTTGATTTCGATCACTTGCCAAGCGCTGCCGACCTCGTATCTCCATCACTTGCCAAGCGCTGCCGAGGAGGCATCTCCATGGCCCCGGAGTCGAGGGGGGATCGCTTAGACTTCGATGGGCTTGTTGCCCCTTTTTGGGGCCTCGGGTCCTCTGCGTTGGTGGGGCTGTAACAAACCCGCCAAGGATAACCGGGCGGTGAAGCTGCGCGGTCTCCTCTTTTGCGAGGGCTTTGATCTCTGGCGTCGAGGGTAGGCAACTACCAGCCTGGGATGACCGAGCGGGGCAGCCGCTCGGATGCCTCTTGTGAGGGCTTCGATCCCTGGTGTCATGGGTAGGGAGCTACCAGCCGGAGATGACTGAGCAGGGTAGCTGCTCGGTCGCCTCTTGTGAGGGCTTGGATCCTTAGTGTTGGAGGGGCTGTAGGAAGCCCACTAAGGATGACCGGGCAGTGAAGCTGCGCGGTTGCCTCTTGGTGAGGGCTTTGATCTCTGGCGTAGCGGGTAGGCAACCACCAGCCTGGGATGACCGAGCAGGGCAGCCGCTCGGATGCCTCTTGCGAGGGCTTCGATCCCTGGCGTCATGGGTGGGGAGCTACCAGCCGGAGATGACCGAGTAGGGTAGCTGCTCGGTTGCCTCTTGCGAGGGCTTTGATCCTTCAGGGTTACTGCCCAGTGCCTCTTGGCGAGGACTTTGATCCCTGTTGGTTAAGGTAGGAATCTACCAGCCGGGGATAGCCGAGCAAGGACTCGACTGCCTCTGGGAGGACTTTGGTCCTTAGTGCGGGAGGGGCTGTAGAAGCCTACCAAGGACCCTTGGTCGGGCAAGGTTACTGCCCGGTGCCTCTTGGCGAGGGCTTTTGTCCTGAAGGATAGCCGAGCGAGGGATCCTTGGGCTCGACTGCCTCTGGAAGGGTTTTTTGATCCCCAGCGTTGCGGCAGGGAAGCTGCCCGCTGGGGATAGCCGAGCGAGGGATCCTCGGGCTCGACTGCCTCTGGGAGGGCTTTTTGGTCCTTAGCGTCAGGGGGCTGCAGGAAGCCTACTAAGGATAGCCGGGCAGTGGGTTGTACGGCCGCCTCTTGGCGAGGGCCTTGAATTGTAAAGATGGAATTCTACTCGGAATGAGTCGACGTTTCTTTATTTGTATGGACAGGAATTTTTAGAGAACACTTTACACCATCTTTGTGAAAGGGAAAAAGAGGGGGTGTCATACACTCGCTGGCTTTGACCTCACTGGTATAGCTTGAGCTTCTCGGCGTTGTAAGGCCGCGGAAGCTTTCGTCCGTCTGCGTCTTGTAGGCGGTAGGCTCCGCCGGGGAACGCCTCAGAGACGAGAAAGGGACCTCCCACTTTAAGGAGAACTTGTGAAGCCTGCCTTGGTCGGTGAACTCGTTCCGCCGCAGGACCAGGTCCCCGGTCTTGAAGGAGCGGTGTTTGACCCGAGCGTTGTAGTATCGGGCCGTTTGTTGTTGATAGGCGGCAGCTCTGATCTGAGCCCGATCCCTCTTTTCCAACAAGATGTCGAGGTTGGTCCGTAGCGCTGAGGTGTTTGCGTCATCGTCGAAGTTCTCGACCCGGTGACTGGGTAGACCGATCTCCGCTAGGACCATCGCTTTGGTCCCGTAGCAGAGGCTGAAGGGGGTCTTCCCGGTAGGAGTCTTTTTTGACGTGCGCAGGGCCCATAAGACCCGGGGCAGTTCTTCGACCCAACTGCCTTGTCGCCCTTCTAGACGGGTCCAGAGACCTCAGAGGATGTCTTGGTTAGCGACCTCGGCCTGTCCGTTGCATTGGGGATGCGCGCCCGCGGCGAACTTCATGAGGATATGGTACTCTTTGGAGAAGTCCTTCACTTTCTCGTTCTCGAAGTTCGTCCCGTGGTCGGTGATGATGCACCTCGGGATGCCAAACCGGAGTATCAGGTTGTTTTGCAGGAACTTGATGGTTGTGGCGGCGTCCGGTTTCCTGATGGGGACGGCCTCGATCCACTTGGTGAAGTAGTCCACCGCGACGAGGACGTATTTATGCCCGCCTGTTCCGGTAGGGAACTGGCCGATCATATCCAACCCCCACTTGGCCAACAGCCATGGGGATGTCCGGACGGTCAGCTCGGTAGCCGGGAGGCGGGGAATGCTGCCGTGGAGCTGGCAGCTCTTGCACCTCCTGACCATCTTCAGGGCGTCCTCGTACATGGTGGGCCAGTAGTACCCTTGGAGTAACGCTTTTTGGATCAAGGTTCGAGCCCCCTGGTGCGCACCGCCCACCCCTTCATGGATTTCCCGAAGGACGTAGTCGGCTTCGTGGGGGTCAACGCACCGGAGCAGGGGTTGAGTGAAAGCCTTCTTGTAGAGGTTCCCGTTGCTCCAGAAGAAGTGGCGGCCTTTGGACCGGAGACGGCGGGCGGCTTCCCGGTCCTCCGGGAGCGCGTCGTCTTTCAGGAATGTTCCCCTCCGAATGGCGGCCGAGACGCTGGGGCGTCTAAGCCTGAGATTCGGGACAGATGCTATTTGGTGCTATCCGTCCACCTCTCCGAAGATGCCAAGTTGATTTATGGCACCGTGTATCGGAGGTTTAGACGGATGCGACCGATGTAGCAGACTTCGTCAGATTCCCCCTCAGGGCGAGGGTTTTTTGATTGTGGGGACGCTCTTCCCTGCAGGCGTAAGCCCGTGCAGTTAATTACGCTACCGCATCGCGGTAACAACTTTCTCCTTCTCCAGAATTTCATTTCGTGTCGTGTGTGTTTGTTTTGTTTGTGGTTGCCCGTGGATTGTATATGGAGACTGAGTATTGCCGTCGCCCGTAGGACGTGGATTAGTCCAAATCCGTATTTACTTAGATTTGGGTTTGGTGTTTTTAGTTTAAGGATGCATTAGTCGCGTTGCGGCTAAGATCAACTTAAACGTTCGTTAAAGATACGTTAGTCCTGTTTGAGACTAAGATCAACTTAACGTGATAATCCATTTAATATCTGGCCATCGGGACTCGTCACTTCTCTAACATCGTTGAAGGATTACAACGACAGATGTCAGAGGAGTTCAGAGATGTACCCTTGAACCAAGGTTGATTTGGAGTTTTATAATTCGTTTAAATGTTTAAGGATACGTTAGCCGTGTTTGGGGCTAAGATCAACTTAAACGGGATCGTTTAGATCCGGCAAAAGAGCATTTGGAGGCTCTATTGTTCCAGTTTTAGGGACGTAGTGGTCCATGTTCCAGTTTAGGGACATGATGGTCCGTATTCCAGTTTAGGGATGTGGTGGTCTATATTCCAGTTTAGGGACGTGGTGGTCTATGTTCCAGTTTAGGGACGTAGTGATCCGACATTAGTTTAAGGACGTTTCTGTCCATCATTAGTTTAGGGACGTTTCGGTCCACGAGTTTAAGGACCCCGCAGTCCATATTGATGTGTGTGGTCGTCGGGACCCGTCACCTCTCTGACGACGTTGAATGATTACAACGACATGTGTCAGAGGAGTTCGGAGATGTACCCTCGAACCGGATATAAATTGATTTAAGAGAGCAATCTTGCTCAGTCAATTTAATTTAAGGGCTTACGGCCAAAATTGGGCTAAGTCCAGTTGAAAATGTTCAACATTTTATTTGCTTTTGCATTGCATTTCTTTTTATTTTTATTTGGGCTCTGCCCAGAAAGGATGCAGAGCATCAATTTGTTTTGGGCTTCGCTCATTTATAAATGATGCAGAGCATCTATTTTACTTGGGCTCTGCCCTTTATAAATGATGCAGAGCATCAATTTTATTTGGGCTCTGCCCTTTATAAATGATGCAGAGTATCAATTTTATTTGGGCTTTGCCCTTTTATTGCTTTGCAATTTATTTTGGCCTGCTAGGTCTTTTGATTTGGGCTTGGCCCTTTAGGAAATGCATTGCATTTATCAGGCGCTTTGCGCCAATTAGAGAGCGCAAGCACTTGTAGTGTTGACACGTGTCGCACAAGCGCAGTGCGCTGCGCTGATACACTGCGCCTGCGCTGCTGACACGTGGCACGCTCCGGTAGCTTGCGCCAATCCAGGAGCGCAATAGCGCAGTTTGCAAGTGCAAGGCACTATGATTTGAGAATCTTTTAGATTCAAGAACCAATGGTTCATAAAAGAAGTGCAAAGCACTATTCGTTTTCTTGATCTAATTTAGATCAAAGAAAAACAAGTTTTTTCTTATTTCAGGAACCAAAGGTTCATAAAAAAGTGCAAAGCACTGTTCTTTATTATTATTTTTTTTGTTTTTTAAAGAACCAGTGGTTCATAAGAAGTGCAAAGCACTTTTTATTATGTGAAGATCATTGATCTTATTCTTAGATCAATGATCTATTAGAAGAAATTTCTTCTATTTAAAAGGTCTTTTACCTTTTTCTTGAAAACTTTCTCAGAGTTCTCTCTGTTTGAAGCTCTTGATTTTTCAAGAATGTTCATCCCTTTGAATTGAGGTATGAGGTCCTTTTTATAGTGCCCATAAATTAGTTAAAGAGATTTTTCTCTGAGTGATTTGGGGAATTTTCCCCACCGTTGGATTTTTGATCCAAAGGCTTCTGTTTTACAGAAGAAAATCTTCTTGTTTTAATAAGAACAGAAAAGATTTCTTTAAAATTTCAATTCTGTTTTGCGCAAACGCCCCAGTGCATGACACGTGTCGTGCAGCGCAGCGCTTGCACAGCTGTGCTTGCGCAACTGCGCAGACACGTGTCCCGCAGCGCAGCGCTTGCGCAGCTGTGCTTGCGCAACCGGCAGACACGTGTCGCACAGCGTAGCGCTTGCGCACCTGAAGCGTTGCTTCCTTTCCTTTTATTTTTAAAGAGCCTTGCTCTGATTGGACGCACTGCCTTGGACGCTGTGTTGACGCATCAACTTCTGGCGCGTGGCGCTTTGCGCGCAGTGCAGAGGATCTGAAGCGTTGCTTCATTTATTAAAAACTAGATTTTCAGAGCTTTGCTCTGATTGGGGGAATCGGAAGCGTTGCTTCACTTGAGATATCTTTTCATCTCCTCTATTCAAGTCAACTTGTATTTCCCCGAAATTTCGATTTCCCGGGTCTTGGAAATAATTCCACTGCGCACAGAATTTACTGTGTTTGTGTCTATATATAACTCAAGGCCGAGCCTTTTCTTTTCTCACCTTCAGAGAACTTCTTCGATCATGGCTTGCAACCGTCCTCACGCTCGCCGACAACCGTGGGAAGTGCCGATCCGGGACATCGTTCCCCGTTTTGCTGCGCGCTTGGTGGACTCCTCTTTTTCGGACGAGCAGTGTGATGCTGCAATGTACGAGCTTTCGACTCGTGTGGGGTCTCCTCTTCCCCCGGACTCCATTTGGCTTCGGATGATCCTTGCCTCGTTGCTCGCCGACATTCCCCCTCCTCCGGCGGAGATATCCTCGGCAATGCTTGATGTGGCCGAGGATAAGATCGAGAGCTTTTTCGAAGCGCTCTTGATCACTAAAGCCCTGAGGGACTGCTCTTTCCACTTGCTGAGCCAGATACGGGCTCGCCGGGTTGTCATTGCCATCTTTTCCAAAGAATGTGGCGACGATCGTTGGATGTCTTCTTCTCGGGAGGATCGCCGCTTTGACGTGGTGGAGAAGGCAGAAAGGGAGTTGGGGAATCTCTTTTTTATTTTTGCGAACCCTTGTTTTTCCGATCCCACATTTGGTGATCTTTTTTAAATGTAATAATGAATAAATGTTTTAATTAAGTATTTTATTATCTGTTAAGTGTTCTTTTTATTTTAGCTCTCTGTTGTGCTTGTGCATCTCATGATTTAATTTGCTATTATTAAATGCATGTGATTCTTGCTAGGATAAATTGCCTTTGGTGTTCAGACTCTTTTATGAAGCAGTGCTTTACTTTTCAGTTTTAGAAATAGGGTTTTGTTCTGATTGAGGGGAAACAAGGAACTCCACGAGGGGCTTCCTCCAATCCTGGTTGCTCTCCTGCGCCGCGTACACGTGGAGTGTCGTCGCTCCGTCTCCCACGCTAGGTCGAGGCAAGGTTTCGGAGAGAATAGACCGCTTATTGTTGGCCAAGTATGACGAAGCCAGCTTGCTCAGGGCGTCTGCTTGGGCATTCAGTTGCCTGGGTATTTGTTCTACCTGGACTTCGTCGAAGTTTCTTCGGAGTTTCCTCACTTCGTCTAGATACTTCATCATCAGAGGCTCTCGAGCTTCGAAGCGGTTGGTCACTTGACCGACAACAAAGGCCGAGTCGCTGCGGATTCGAATTATCTTCAGCCCCAGCCCAACGGCCATGCGCAGTCCGGCCAGGAGGGCCTCGTTTCCTGCCGCGTTGTTCGATACTTTGAAACCGAGCCTCAAAGAATACTCCATCTCTGCTTCGTTTGGGCCCCGGATAATGAGGCCGGCACCGCAGCCTTCCTCGGTAGAAGACCCGTCGACGTAGATGACCCACTCCGAAATCGAGCCAGGGCCTTCCGGGACGGGACACTGGGTTGCGAGGGGCGGCGCGGACTCCGGCTTTTTGCTAGGGATGGTGCATTCAACGATGAAATCGGCCAGAGCCTGCGCCTTGATGGCTTGCCTCGGGCGATACCTTATATCGAACTGAGATAGCTCCCACTTCCATTTTTCTAGGCGGCCTGAGGATTCCGGTGATGCCAGGATAGCTCCCAACGGGAGCTCGATGAGGACGATGATGGTGTGTGCTTGGAAGTAGTGCCGCAGCTTTCGCGAGGTTACCACGAGGGCTAAGACAATCTTCTCTATGGCGGGGTATCTCGTTTCCGTGTCCTTAAACACGTGGCTCACATAGTACAACGGCTTCTGCGCCCCCTCGGCCTCCCGGACGAGCACCGAGCCTGCTGCTTGGTCGGATACTGCCAGATACAGCGACAGCTCGTCCCCTTCCACTGGCCGGGTGAGCAGCGGCGGGGTTGCGAGGTGCTTCTTCAATTGGTCGAAGGCGGCTTGGCATTCCTCCGACCACTCGAACCTCGGAATTTTCCTCGGCGCCTTAAAGAACGGTAGGCACTTTTCCCTCGACCTGGACATCTCAGAGCGGCGACCCGCCCCGTGAGCCGCATGATCTCGACGTTGGTCTTGGGCGCGGCCATGTTCATGATAGCGTCGATCTTCTCTGGGTTAGCTTCAATTCCGCGGTGAGTGACCATGAACCCGAGGAACTTTCCCCCGGTGACTCCGAATGCGCACTTGGCGGGGTTTAGCTTCATGTTGAATTTGCGGAACACTTCGAAAGCCTCGCCCAGGTCCTTGGCATGGTCGGCCGACGAGATGGACTTGACGAGCATGTCGTCAACGTAAACTTCCATATTCCTGCCAATCTGTGGATTGAACATGCGGTTGACCAGCCCTTGGTACGTGGCCTCGGCATTCTTGAGGCCGAAGGGCATCACCTTGTAGCAGTACGCTCCCCGGTCCGTTGTGAATGCGGTCAGATCTTCGTCTTCAGGATTCATACGGATTTGGTTGTAGCCGGAAAAAGCGTCCATGAAGCTCAACAGCTCGTGGCCGGCCGAGCTGTCGACGAGCTGGTCTATGCGGGGGAGCGGAAAGTTGTCCTTGGGGCAGGCCTTATTGAGGTCGATGAAGTCGACGCACATACGCCACTTCCCGCTTAACTTCTTGACCAGAACTACGTTTGCCAGCCATTCCGAGTAGGGCACATTTCTGATGAAGTTGGCGGCGAGGAGCCGATCAACCTCCTCTTCGATAACCTTCTATTTGACCGGAGCGAAGCTTCTTTTCTTCTGTTTGACGGGCCGGGCCGCAAGATCAACTCCGAGCTTGTGGGAGATGATTTTGGGGTCGATCCCAGGCATGTCAGCAGGCTCCCAGGCGAAGACGTCGGAGTTGCTTCTGAGGAATCTGATCAGGTTATCCCGCTGAGTCCCCGTCAGGAGCGACCCGACCTGGACGGTCTTTCCCTGGTCTCCTTTTGTTAGGGGAACCTCGGTCAGAGGTTCGACCGGTGCTCCACGGACCTCCTTCCGCTCGTCTCGGGTGTCCAGGGAACCTTTGATGTCGTTACACGCCTCGGCGCCGTCGGCATGCTGCTCGGGCGAAGACGTTTCGGTAAGGCCTATCTTCGCGACCCGCTGGCTCCCGTATGCCCGACCTATCCCGTCCCGATCGAGATGGAATTTTATCGCCAGGTGGTAGGTCGAGATCTGGGCCTGGAGGGAGTTCAGCGTCGGGCGGCCGAGGAGGACGTTGTAAGCCGACGGAACTTTCGCTACGATGAAGTCCACAGGCAGTGTGCGCGTGTGGCCGGGCTCCCCGATCGTGAACTGCAGGGTGACCATCCCTTGCGCCAGGATGGAGTGGTTGGTGAACCCCGAGAGGACGTAAGAGGTCGGTTTCAGGTCTGCTGGGGCGAGCCACATATGCAGGAAGCAATCGTGGAAGATGATGTCCGCCGAACTGCCCGAATCGATGAGTATCCGGTGGACCTCGTACCGGTGGATTTGGGCTGTGATCACCAGCGGGTCGTTGTGGGGCACGGATATGCCGTGGAGATCCTCGCCGCCAAAGGTGATGGGCTTTCGGCCTCTAGTCCTTTTGCTCGGGTGGTCGCCGGAGCCTGTGAAACGGCGGCCAGCGGGGGAGCCGATGACATTCGGTGAGGGCTCGCCCGCGCCTCCGTTGTGAGGGAGGCGACAGCGGGTGTTTGGATCTTCAGGGGGATCGGTTGCCATGTGGGCGGAGATCGGAAGGTCAACTTTGTGTTTTGTGGAGTTAGATTCCCACAGACGGCGCTAACTGATGGAGGTCCTTTTCGGGTCTCCGTCAGATATTGTCTTCCGTTGATCTCCCGATAGATTTTGGTGGTGATCTTCTGTTGCGTGTGGATCTCAATGGGTTTTGATGAGATTGGTGATTTGAGGAGCTTAGCACCGAATACCTGCAAAGAATTCCCGGGGTGGTTTGGTACCAACGAGGACCCTCCGACGATCAAGTTAGTGCTAGATCCGAGCAGAGTAACGGCTAAGTGGAATAAAAAAATGGCTCCCTTGACCCCTCTGCGATGGGGGATTATATAGCGGCGGCAGCACGCAGCAGTAGGCGCTAGAATCTCGCCGGCCGTTACGCTCCCGACGTCACGCCCGCGTGAAGAGCGGATCACCCATTAATGGGGATCGTGATGGCGTGGAGCGTGGGACGTTGCTGGTGGAGAATCTGCGCGCGGCGAGATTTGCGGAGCGGCGATTACGCCTGCGAGTGGTGGAGTTGGTTAGTCGGAGGGGCCGAGGAAGACGGCCTCGGCTGGGGAGCTCGGAACCGAGAATGAGGGCTGAGAAGTCTTGCTCTTGTGGCAGCTCGGGACGAGCTGAGTGGCCGAGGAGGCAAATTTGCAGGGGGCCCCGAGGAGGGCCAGCTTGTGCTTGCAAGTCGGGTACAATGGTGGTCTGGTCGGCCTCTGTGGGCCCTTCCTTTCGGGTCTTGGGACATGCCATCCGCCACGTGTCCTGATCTCGCATCGCCAATATTGAGCATCATCAATACGGGTCACATAATTTAAGACACGCATAACAGTTTGAATACAAGCTTGATGATATTCATGTGTTTCCTTCTATAAGATTCAAAATCATAACTTGCTTCATGTATGTCAAACACAAACATAAACATTTGAATGTAAGATTAATGATGATCGCTTGTTTCCTTCATGTATAGTATATCGAACATTAACAATCACTGTAAACATCTGAATACAAGCTTGATAATAAATGAAATTACCAGTTATGTTCTGGTCACTGGGAACATCCACCAAAATTGCAGACCCTGTTTCATACAGCCAAAATAATTTAGTGAAAATTAAGCAATCAAAATTTTCTTCTCAACAAAAAAAGAGACATCTTTATAGATAAATACCATTTACGACTTCAAGATCGAGGGAGGGAGGAGGAGGAGGAGGAGGAGGAGGAGATGAGGATGATGATGATGATGATGGTTGAGAATTAATGGAGCCATTGCAGATGATTAAAAGGGTTAATTAAGGTTTAGTGGTGGATGATGAGTGAGTGAGGGATTATGTTATCGACTTGTTTTGTCTTTTTCCCTGATCAAGACAAGATGGTCTATTTATCATATTACATTTATATATACCTACAGGTTTGTTTCCAAAAAAATGTAAATAAAGAAGATATGAACTTAATTAATGCCAAGTCTGTCATATCTATCTTATAATTTTTTATTCAAAATTTTCACTTTAGTTGTTGCTGGATCTTGTCATGCATGTTTAAGCAAACTTAAATTTCAAATTCACAACCCCGTCCTTCAAAATTAGGGTTTTATTTAAACAAAATAAATACGATGCCTATGTTAGAATGGGTATAGAATGGGTAATAAAATTAATGATGAATTACGGTAAATGAGACACTTTAATGATCATCTGAAAAATATATTTCTGATATGTAATTACTGAAAATAATTAAGAAACAATAAGAAAATGGAAGTAATATTCATATTCCTGATTTTGTAATGGATAAACAAAGAACAGTTTATTATTGCAGCTAGAAACATTAAAGTTTTGACTTTTGAGCAAATATGAATGAAAAAAATGTTTTCAATAATAATTTAAAAGACCGTAGGAGTAAAGATTAGAGGGGTAATATAAATTTATGCTGTAAAAAACACTCAAGTATTGTACTTTTAATTTTATTTTTTGATAAATTTCAGTGGGAAAACTAGAAAAAAACCGATTCAGCCGTAGAAAACCGAAACCCGTCCTAATTGTCCAAAACCCGAAGATGCGGGTTCGGTTTAGCCCTAATCGTTCGAAACCCGAAGATGCGGATTTGGTTTAGCGCATTATAAACTCGTCGGGTTCGGACGGATTTTGAATTTAGATTTTAATTTTCGGACCAGATAAAAATTGTCAAAAACGCGTCCAACCGGCCTGGTTTCACCCGTGGAGGTATATATAAATTTTAAAGGTTTTAGGATGACATATACAAAACCGGTATTACCATGACCACGCAACAAAACCAAGCTCGATTTTCTTGGGCCTGTAGCAGAACGGGCCTATATACCAAAACGCCATCAAAACCCTTCGCTAACAAGATTCAAAGAAACAAAACCCTAGAAACGAGAAAAGGGGCAAAAAAATAGCTCGAGTTTGGGGAGGGGATGGCGGCGGGGGGATGGCGGCGGCGGGTGGGGGGATAAGTTCGATCTTGAAAGCTCAGAGCTCCGATCAAAATGAAGGCGGTGCCGTACCAGCGGTTCCCTAAGGTCCGCATCAGAGAGGTGAAGGACGATTACTGCAAGTTCGAGCTGCATGACACCGACGCCAGCATGGCCAACGTCCTCCGCCGCGTGATAATCGCCGAGGTCCCCACCATCGCCATCGACCTCGTCGAGATCGAGGTCAACTCCTCCGTCCTCAATGACAAGTTCCTCGCCCGCCGCCTCGGCGTCATCCCCCTCACCAGCGACGACGCCATGGGCATGCGCTTCTCCCGCGACTGCGACTCCCGCGACGGCGACGGCCAGTGCATGTTCTGCTCCGTCGAGTTCCACCTCAACGTCTGCTGCGAGGGCGACCAGACCCTCGACGTCACCAGCGCCGACCTCAGGAGCACCGACCCCAAGGTTACTCCCGTCGATGTCGCCGTCAAGGACCAGGCCATGAGGGCCGATTCCACCAGCTACGAGGCCGCCGCCGAGCACAAGTAAGACATCCTTCCCCTCAAACCCTCACCCCAACCCTGACCGTAGAATGTGATATCTTATTGAGAGCAAGTTGAAAGCTTTCACTTTTATGAAGGCCTGGGTATATATTAGCAAAATCCTAAACCCTAACCCTAGATTGGACAAAGATTTCAGTTTATATCGACCCTAGTTTGTACGATTTTAGGGGGAAGTTGAAAGATTTTGATCGAGGAATGGGGTCATGGGTTGTGCACACTTTTTCTCAAGGCCAAAAGTTACCCCTCTGATTAGATTTTTGGCGCTTTCTCCCTGTTTTATCAACAGCTCTTATTACATTTGGCATAACCCTTCAGATACAACAAACAAGAGGTTGGAATGTGAGATCACGTTGTATATTGTAGACTTGTTTAAACCGGTTATATCATGCAATAGCTAATGCCTCCGTCGAAGTTTTACCGAGCCTGGTCATTACTCACTGTCAGTACTAGCTTATAATGGAGTTCCTGTATCTACTACTAGGCTTATATGGAACCCAATTTCATTTTGTCTTCCTGTCATTCACTATCATATTCAGGCCTGCTTGAGTCTTGAGCCGTTTTCTTCCTTGTAATGGTGTGTGCGTGCCTTGGAAAAGGGACTATAAAAACTGAGACAGTTTGGATTGCTTTTGAAATGTATTGCCCTTGTATTACTTAGTGAGTGAGCATTAAAATCCAGTATCTTCTTCCCTATTAGGACTATTAAATTATGAGATTCCGATTCTTGTGTTTTTCTTATATTAAGATTTAGGTTTTGCGTTTTTCTGATATTAGAATTAGTCTGCTATTTGTATTGCCCAACAATTGAACCAGCAAATAAGACTGCATGTAGTGAAAGAGGGAACCATAAAAGATTAATTTGTAATTAAAGTTGGCTCTCATTTTACCAGTTCTTTCCATGAAAAAACTAAATAAAAAAAATTATGCACTGCACAATGACGATTATATTGCACATGGGTCACTACCAACCCACAATATGCAATACTTTTGTTTCCAGCGAGTGAAGTTTGCATTGCTCATTTTGTGATGAACTAACTATTTGGCCCTTTACATTATCCTTTATAAATAGCCCTTGCTAAAAAGGCAAATTAAGCCGATACAACAATATGTTTATACATTTAAACCTCATTTTGTTTACTAGACAATGTGTAAATTTTGATTATTTAACTTAAATATGGGATCTATGCTGCAATTAATAAGAGGGTTGTGATATAAAAATTTATTTTCGAATTGTCTGAACTAACTTCATGTTTACCATTGTGTATTATATATGATTGAGCCTGCTCAAGTTTATTTGAATGTTACCAACAACTTTGTATGATAGACACATGTTTTGATACAGGGGCATAATAATTGTAAAGTTGTGCCGTGGACAAGAATTGAGATTAAGAGCTATAGCTAGGAAAGGGATTGGCAAGGATCATGCAAAATGGTCTCCTGCTGCTACTGTAACATTCATGTATGAACCTGACATTCATATCAATGAAGATATGATGGAAATTTTAACTCTTGAAGAGACAATGGCCTGGATCGAAAGCAGCCCTACAAAAGTTTTCGACATTGATCCAAATACCGGACAGGTTAGCTTTATCACTTATCAAGTTCTTATACTCTGGTTTTTTTGGTTTCTACTTTTCCTCCATTCCCGCTTTAATGAATTTGCTTTATATTTACTTTAATCATGATTTGTTGCCGTGCGCATAATCGATATGCACTCATGTTACTAACAACATTCTGGGATATGTGTGCCCGTGCGTGTGCATGTGCTTGTACATGAGTATGTGTGCGCATGCATGTGTGTTTTCATAGATCAGTCTTTAAAAAATTTGGTAGCCAAGTGATGGAGGACTATAGAACCTGGACCATGAAATTCTTCACACTCTCTGTTACAATATACCTACCTTATAGAATAAGCATACGTTGAATGTGTCTCATGTGTTTGTTTCTTAAGTGCTTAGAGTTCAAAACGCGACGCAACAACTATTCTGGAAGATGTGTGCACGTGCTTGTACACGAATGTGTTTGTGTGTGTGTTTCATAGATTGGTCTTTACAGAATTTGGTACCCAAGTGATGGAGGACCATAAAGCCTAGATTATAAAAATCTTCACCATCTCTTATAATGCACCTACCTTCTACAATAAGCATATGTTGAGTTTGTTTCATGCATTTGTTTGTTAAGTGCTTAGAGTTCAAAATGTGTGATTGTCGGAATAATGTACAGCCTATAGAAAGTCAGGATGGAGAATTGGAGAAGTTTGAATGAATAAAAGTATTTGCTTAACTGAATCTCTGTCGGGTGTTTTAGATGCTATCGATTGCGGTCGAGAGGTTTGATCACTGTGGTGACTTCATAAATCTCCCCAACTTATTTTCTTCATCCTTCCATCATCATCTCCATTTATCCATCACCTGCATCAGATTATATTCACCAGCCAATCAAAACCTCAATGTCCATCAAGTTTACAACCTCAATATGCAATTCATTGCAGAACAGTGATCTGAGCCCTCTCAGCTGACAGACCTCTGCTTCAGCACCAGGAAACTGAAAACCTGGTCTAAAACAGCCGCTATTTGGATATTACATTTATACAGAAAAAATGTTTAGCCCAGTTATGTTCAGATGAACCACGTGCAACCAGCTTCCAAAATCCTGTATTTCAGCCAATAACTCGAAGAGCTTGCTGTTGGAGTTGTTTCTTTTCTTTATGAGCCATATAGCTACTGGAGAGCAAACATTTAAACCAAAACTAAGGTAAAAGTCTTGACTTGTTCTTGGGTTAATTTAATAAGAACATTAATCGGTAAATTGATTTGGAGGGTATAATTGATTACTCATGTGAATTTTTAGACATAGAATTACTTGGCTTGATTTTTTGAAAATATAATTTCCGGATTCTCTACATAGATAGATAGTTGATTAGTTGATTGACACTCCTGGGCTAATCGATTATCATCATGAAACCAACTATGTTAACTTCTGACAATCAATTGTGGTTATTAGATGGTTGCTTATATAAGTTAGCGATCACAATATCAAATATTGGATCCTTTCGAGTGTTGATTGCATATAGATCAGAGCTTACATTTATTTATGTATTGCATCATCTGGCTTTCCTTGTCTAGGACTTGCATACATCATAATATGCTTGCCTTATCATATACACACACACATAGCTTGCCTAACACTCTGAGGCTTAGCGATTATTAAACAGTCAATTGCATTAAACTCTGATGGTCAATTGTAATTATTAGATGGTAGCGTATGTTATTTATTAATTACAGTATCAAATATTGGATCTGTTCATGTGTTGACTGTATATAGATTAGAGCCTGTTGATTGTGTATAGATTAGAGCCTGGCAGATTGCATCTATATTTTTGTCGCATCATCTAGCTTCCTCGCCGCGTACGTCATAGCATGCTTGCTTTGTCTTGTGCATATGCACATATAGCTAGCTCTTCGACGTCCTGCGTCACCAAGCCTCTTTTCCTTGAAGGGAATCATATTAGTGGATCCAATTTGTCTCCTTTCTATGGTTTCATTCTCCACTTGTATTTACGTGAAATTCATTACAGTATTAGATAGTTCATACATGCAACCATCACGTCTTGGTATTGCTTTCAAAGATTGCATATAGTCTGTCAACTGCTGATTGCTGATTGAGACAATGATTTATGGAATCCGCGTCAGAGTGCATCGAATAAAATCCATCATCTTTGTACCTTTTTCCGTTGATAGGTTTGCAACACACCCTGGTCTTGTTGCATTGGCAAACATATTATCTTTAGCGAACACATGTTTGGTGAACATGTCCTTTTTGAACTTGTAAATGACTTCAATATGTAATCTGCTGTTATCATAACATCATGCTTGATACATGATGGTTTTGGCAAAACATATCTGGATGCATCCTTTCTCATGCATAGCTCCATACTTGGGAGAATAGTGGCGTTCTTGGTTCACCAGCGCACATTCAATGGTTGCAAATATGACAGTTGTATGAGGGCTCCTCCACCCTTTATGCCCTTTAGATAGGATATAGGATCTACTGGTTGTCATCACTGATGCATTTACTATTTAGTATTTATATATGCAGCTTGGTGATACCAGGATGTCCATTCAGAACCTTAAATAAATGCTTTCCAAAAGGGTCACACCCAAAAATAATGCTTGATTGAACATTAGCGTCAACTGTTATGTCTTGCGTATTTGCAGTGAACAGTCCAATTGATATTGTGAAGATAACAACTTGATCAGTCACCTCCCTGAGTCTTGGTTTTTCCATACTTTTAATGTAAATTACTAATTTATAATTTCCAAATGCATATATGACCTTAGTCATAGAATCCCATGAAAATGTTCTTTCACGACATTACAGTTTCTCAACTTGATGCGAAGCTAGTCTAAAATAGAAGAAAGTGAAAGAGAAATTCCTAGTATTTAACATAATATAATAGAATTAAGGTGAGAAGGTGTGGAAAGGATACCTGGGAATAGGAAGTGGTTGAGATTTTGTTCAGATAGGAATAAGGGAAGTTTTATAGGGAATGGTAAATTCATGAGAAATCGGATCTCGGAAGTTTTGGATGAGAATAGTTACATATTAACTTTAGTTTGTGTTGGATATTTGGGCAATCCGGTTCTGATCATAGTTGTCATGGCGTCGCCATGGGGACGACATGGCGTTGCGGCACTACCGCCGTGGTTCACTACCCGCCGTGATCCATCTTTCTTATTTTAAGTTTCGCCTTATCTCTCTCTCTATATATATGAGACCAACTGAGAATCGAGTTTGAAATTTAATAAACAACATTATATAAGTATTTATTCTTTCCCCTAAATTTTTTTCATTACGTTCCCTCCAAATACCCCAAATGATTTCCATTGTAATAAACTAATAAAATCCCAATTTGATAAAATGTTTTATGTTTGATGGTTAACTGATGATATGATTATGTGCTTGATGGTATTTTATAGTTTTTGTAATTATATATTGGGTATAGAACTATAGATATATATTAAATTAATGTAGCACATTGTGAACGATTTGTCACCGTATGGACGCCATGGCGGACGCCGTGGCATCATGGCGGTTCACTACCACCGTGATTCGCCATGGCACCGTAACAGCCATGGTTCCGATTATTGCCATCAGTATCAAAATAAGTCAAGGCCAGCAAGTAATTTGTGTGGAAATGAACTAGTGAATTGGGTGAATTTTTGCCAAAATTGCTAGGAGTGAAGTGTGCGAACAATCTTGTGTATATAGAAGGAAAGAAAGAGATGGGTGTAAATCTATTATACCTAGAGCTTATTGGAAATAGAGTTTGTCTCTAGATGTTAAAATACAAGTAGTTTTTTTGTCCAGCTGTAGTAGAAACTCCAGCAAATATTGAGCTGCAGAGAATAGAGGTTGATGAGGGAAGAAAAAGAGGAGATATATGGAGTAAAGGGGAGGAAAGGAGAACATCTTAGCTAACTAACCCTTCTCCTTCGGCCGACTTGATGAGGTATAAGGATTAAAAGCGAAGGAAGAATATCTTAGCTTTCTCAAGAAAACGAACTCTTTTCTTATGGTAATGAACTTTTTTAGGTTCATTTTTTTTCCAGCCAGAATTATTGTAGGAGCTGCAGTTTGGTTTCAGGTGAAGGCATAATCACGCGGAGATAGTTTCTGCTTTTGCTGCTAGTAAACAAGAGTAGAATAGTTGTTGCTATTACAGCATCAAGCGGACATGGGAAAGCCTGGGCAGCTTTATGCAGAGAATATATTGATAATAATGGTAAATTCATACTTGAGTAGGACACACCCCTGACTATATGGAGGAGGAGGATTATTGAGTGAGATAATTGGTAGCCATATTGAGCAGATCTGAAAACGATCTCATAGGCTAATTTTTGCCCCATGTTTGCCTAAAACATGGCGGTTTGAATCGTTGGTATTTCCGAATACAAGGACGGTGACAGTAATGATTTCAAGGGGCTCACGATCTTTCTTGCGTTGCTTATCTGTGGCAGAACAGTTCTTGATTATGAAATGAACCTAAAAGCTCAATTAGAACAAAACTGGACTTTACGGACCATTAGTTCGACAGTTTGAGGTACATATTCTTGCATAATTCAAGACTAATTATGGACCATTCGTTTTTTTTGGGTAGAACGCCAAATTTGTATGTCCACAATATGATACTGCTGCATCTTCAATAATAGTATAGTCAATACATCTATTTGATGCTTTTCTTATTTTTAGAAGATAATCGAGTATTCATTTCCCAAATTTGAGGTTTTGAAAAATTGATTATTATTATCGTTGATCTCTATCAAGTTCCAGTTTTGGTGGTTCCCGGCGATTTCCATTCTTTAAGCTTGAGTTTTTATTTCGATATCTTAGAATAGAAATAAAATGTAAACAATTTTTAATTATGTTAAACATAATATATTTCACATGGTCAGCACCCTCTCTTCCTCTTTTGCCTCCACATACATGCTTCGTGTACTCATACACTGCAAGTCATGAGATCATACCAATGCTCATGCCTCCCCTCAAAGCCATTTGTTCTTGCACATTTATCTTCGTGTCCCCCCTTTCTTTGTTAACTGTCTAGGCACCAAGTCTATCAGCCATAACTAATATTTTCTACCAATTTGAATTGGTCCCCTTCAGAAGTAATTTAATGAATGCTACATGCCAGCTTTGCCTGAAACTCAACTCATCTTCTCTATTTTCTTCACAGTTGGGGGCTTACTGCTCAGTCTGCCATTTAGTGCAACTTTCTCTTAGAAAGAAGTCTTGTGGAAAGATGACTATTTTTTATGAGATCAACTTGACCTCTTCAGATTTGGAGGATGCTATTTATTTAACCAGAGGGCCCTGCCTCTAAAACTCGTCATAAGCAAAAGAGATTCCTAATTCATGAAAGCTACATTAACCATATCAGCAATTCTAGGTGGATCTTGAGCATGCTAGACTGGCATAAATCCTTCAGTCAATTGATTCATGCTCTACAACCTTGTTCTGTGAAAGATGCATTCAACTTTTTCGATTTCTTTTAATCTGACGCAGGATGGGAATCAAAGGGCTAAAAGAGCATGCATATGCAGACAAGCACACAAGATCCGATACTAAAATAGTAGTGAGATAAATTAATTTAAGTCGATGTCTTGTCCACAATTGAGTAGAATTTTAATGTAGAAAATTAAAAATACAGTGTTTGTGATCCCAGGATACAAAGAATGTAAATATTGCTAACGGTGTTGTTTTGATCTCAATTTCGCAAGGAAGTAGTAATTAAATCAAATAACTAAAGTATCATAACCGAGAATTATTCAGAGATTGAAAATTAAACACACGGACAATTTTACCTTTTCAGTACTTTACAAATCGATCCAGGAGTTCATGCGAAATGGCAATTTTATGTGCAAAATCTGATCAAGTCGAGTTGGACAGCAACGAAGAATTTTTGGGTCCGTCACAAGCAATGCGATTTGAATGAAGGCAAACACATTACTTTCGCATGAGATCTGAAGTGCCATGTTTGAAATGGAGATGATGAGGAGGTTACAATAATTTTATTGGGTAAAGTTGAAACTTTATGGCTATGGTATAAAAGGATGTTCAAGTTGATGAAAGTGTTCTTGGGGGAGGGGGGATAGGAATAAGCAACTACTATGCCCAAATTAAAAATTCTATACTATACTTGCTAATACAAAACACAATTGCAAGGCTTAGACATAAGATATGTCAAGAAATATAATACTATCCAAGATTACAATTGTGAACGGTGATAACAAGCAAGCAACAATAATAAGTGATGAACATATAGAGGATATAGGGAACAAGCATGCAATTGCTAATCTAAGCAAATAAACAAGTGTAAGAAAGAGATAAAAATTGCAAACGCAAACACGGAGGATTTTAGAGCGGTTCGGGAGATCCCCAGTCCTCTTTCTTTAAGCGCATAAGCCCGTTCCACTAAACACGTCTCCACCGAGACAACACATTACGCATCCGCAACTTTCCAACACGTCACTCGACGCATGGGTGACTCTTTTCTCAATACAAGCTTCTCCCTTACAAAGGCATCCTTGCACTCAAGGATTCTCACACAAAAAAAAAGAAAAACTTCTCTTAACTTCCTTACAAAAACATTCTAGCACTTTATAGTTCTCACACAAAGGAAGAAGGGGTTACAATTGAAGCATAAATACTCTCAAAAGAGTCTTTCAAGCCCACTTCTAATACTCTACAAAGTATGGATAATCAATTTGAGCTCTTAAATGTGTGAGTGAAAAATGGATTAGCAAATCAAAACTCAACCAAACTCTCACAAGAGATGAGATTTTTATTTTTCAAATCACTCAAGAATAAGCAAGTGAAAATCTGTGAGTGAATGGTGCCAAAAATTCGAAGCAAAAGTCTATTTATAGCCCCAAAGAAAAACTAGCCATTATGGGTCAAAATCAATATCGACCAGTATCGACAGACGTCTGAAGAAGGTTTGGACAGACATCCGTCCTTTTATAAAAATCAACCCAACGGCTATATAACGACTGTATTTTTTAAAAACATTTTATATCCAAACGTCTGAAGTAAAAAGAGTCCGACGTCTAAAGAAGAATTTTTTTGGTTAAAACAATACATCAGATGTCTGTCCCGATTAATTGGAGACGTCTGTGTTCCTCATTGAAAAGCACAAAGCGAAAACCAGACGTCTGAAGTTCAAATAGGCAGACGTCTAAAGTTTTAATATGCCATTTTGAAACCCTTCATCAGACGTTTGGTCCATTAACCTTCAGATGTTTGTCTTATCTAAATTTTGAAAACATATCTGATATTTCAGATATCAACCGCACCCAGACGTTTGTAGGTCAAAAAGTCGTATGGTGAAGCACAAAACTGGAAGTTTGGGGTTTTAACAAATAGAAAATTTCGAAATCCGAAAAACCTAAGTTTATGTGTATGCAAGTGTGAGTGTTCAAAAGCTCTAATTGATATAAACCATATTTTATAGAGTATTTGCATAGAATCCTATGTCGATGTCGCATTTCTTTGAAATCTTGAATCTTCGATATTTCAACACGAGCTCTTGAACTTTGGCGAATCGCTTGAACTTCAATTTATTTTCAATTTGACTTCCATTGATCTTCGCCACTCAACCCACAAACGTCTTGGAATCGATATTTGATTTTCAAATGAACTTCGCTTCGACTTCGATCTTTGACGCTTCAAAACTCAGACTTTGGCTCGTTAGCTTTATGGCTATTCGTAGCTTGAACTCTTGAATTCTTTGATCCTTGGCTACCTAGCATCATGAAACTTGAATATGTAAATTGTGAAGCTCTTGTTCATATCCTCCAACCTCTATTAGATATTCCGTTTAGACTCAATTTTCTCCATCCTCCATTGTATACTTGTGCCGTGAGATATCCTGAAAAGCAATATCAAAACGACCAAGCACATCATATACAGTGTTATGAAATAAACAAGTTATGAATAAACACAAGTATATGAACATTCATTGTTTGATATTACACTCATGAATAGTATATTAATATCAAGATATAAATCAAACTCAATATATATATATATATATATATATATATATATATATGAAAACCAAGATAGATGAGCAAACGTGTGCGTATTGTGAATTACCGAAATAATGAATGAGTAATATATCAATATCAAAAAATATAACACAAGTAAAGCAACAACTGAGCCTTTTATCCCAAGCATATGGGGTAGGCTACATGAATCAACATGAGAGTCACGCCAGATCCAGCACATGAATCCTCTGCCTCCACTCCTATCGAACAATATACTTTCATTGAAACCTTTGGCAACCATATATTTTTGTATCATCTTCATCCATGTTTTCTTCGGTCTCCCTTTTGCCCTTTTGACATTGCCTATATCGATATTATCCATTCGTTGGGCCGGTACTTCCACAGGTCTGCGTCACACATGACCAAACCATCTTAGCCAGTTTTCCCACATCTTTTCCTCCATGGGTGTTACACCAACTTTTGCATGAATGTTCTCATTTCGCATTTTATCTTATCTAGTGTTACCACACATCCAACGAAGCATGCGTATCTTCGCTATGTGTATTTTCTGTGTTTGATGCTTCTTAGGCATTCTGTACCATATAATAAGGCATGTCGAATAGCGCTCCGATAAAACCTCCCTTTCAACTTTAATGGAAAGTTACGATCGGACAAAATTCCTCTTGCACTCCTCCATTTCAATCAACCAGCCTGAATCCTTTGATTAATATCGCTATTAATCTTCCCATCTTTTTGGATGATGGAACCTAGATATCGAAATTGATCGTTTGGTGATATCTCTTGCATTTCCATTGTTATATCAATATGGTCTCGACTTCTTTATTTGCTAAATTTGCAACCAACCCACCATTGTCGGTCCCAGTCCGTATGAGAAAGGGTGAGTTGTGGTAGGCTTGTGACAGCCAACGTAAAATTTTGTCACATTCTATGACATGAACAATAATAATATAACATAAGTAAAACATGTCGATATAATATATTACTCGGTATACACAAGATTTAGGAAAAGCAAATATAAGTTTAGTGTCAACGAGGTAAAGCAAGATAAGAAAGTGACATTAAACATCTATTCATATTTTGAATCACATCATCAAAACCATAAGTCATCAGTTGATGTGGCAATGGACTTTGGGTGAAAGAATATGGATTAGGTGTTGGAAACTTGAGGGGTTAATTAAAGACAATAGCCCTAATTCAATGGAGTTTGTGATGAGAAAAGAAAGGCTTCGGCTAATGATGGATGGATCTTTGTGAGTATGAGATGAAAGTTTATGATCGTGGATTTGCGGATGACGAAACAGCATGGAGAATCAACACAGAGAATCGCTTTTCGGGGCCTCACTCCTAAAGGACTCGCTCCCTACACCGAATCACACGGTGGCAACACTTTTCATAAAAAGAACGACGGCACAAGTTTTCTCAAAATATAATCAATCATCCGATAATTAAAATCCTAGATGCCTCTCTCTTTATACAAGAGACACCTATTACAATTATTCAAATAGATCCGAGATAAAAAAACGTCATCTAATTAGACTTCACAAAAAAGCCCAAAACAAATTGAACTACATGAAAACATCTACCAAATGAATAAATAAAAGTCCTAAATAAATAAATAAATATGATCCTCATCATAATCTGCAAACAAGTCGAATTCTTAGACATGTCCGATGCTAAACTTTACATGAGAAGTAACAATATCTGGCTAAGCTATAGATATTCTATGCCAAAGATGGAAACTTAAGTATGTTCAGGAAAATTTATCTGATCGAGATGATATTGAAGAAGAGCATGTGGTTTAAATTCTTGACGAAGAAAAAAGAATCATACAGAAATTGTTAATTATTCATTATTGCCGCAAACGAAAACACACTCCCACATCTTGCAGAGAGTAATAAAATTTAAGTTTAATTCCATAAACTACATAGAGTTTTAGCATTCGGCAGATAACTACCAAATTCTATGTAAATTATATTTGCCAACCAACTCTGAAACTTTTTGTTAACCATTCATGTTGTGCCGACATCTCATTAATATTGACTTGCTCAATGATAGCGTGTTGATCAATCAGGTGGTGGTAGTTAACCCTGAAGCGTACACTTATGATGATGAGGTGCTGAAGGAAGCGGAGGCTATGGGAAAGCCAGGCCTTGTCAAGATCAACACGAAAGAAGACAGCTTTATCTTCACCGTGGAATCAACAGGCGCGATCAAAGCATATGATTTGGCGATCAACACAATCAATGTGCTGAGGCAGAAGCTCGATGCGGTTTGCCTTCAAGATTCTGAGGAGCATGAATTTAATGAACTGAGTGCACATCTTCGAGGTGGGGTGTAATGTTAATTTAATGGTGAACATTCCATGCATCTTGTTCTACTGATCTAATTGTGTGTGCTTGGTTGTACTGGAGTTGATAACATGTTTGGTGAAGTCTGTCCTAATTGACTGTTGTGCTTTCATATTTCTGTTTTGCTTTTGTTGGATCCCTCTTATCGCTACATTTCTTCTGCTTGCTAGTAAAATAGATGCCGAAATGGGATCAAACATGATGAACATTAAATCAGTTGTGATCTATTACTTAAATTGATGCGAGCTGTAAAATGAATCCATCAAGTATGATATATTTTCAGCGCAAGTGTTGTATACAGTGATACTATTGTTTATATATCTTATGCTTGAAAACTCGTGTTTATCGAATTATGATGTGTGGATCTCCATACGTTTCAACACTAATTTCTATATATTATAGTATGCTTGAATCATTTATGAATGTATTCTTGTAATGCTCTTTATTTTAATATGAGTATATTAAATATTATATATATATAATAATTTGAAAGTATGGATGGTTATCTTAATTAATTTAAATATATGGAAAGATTTTGAATAAAAATAAAAAGAAATATAGAAAGATCAAATCTGTTAACATAATTATGATTGATGTACAAATATCCAATATCTAGTTTATTTTATAAGAAAAGAAATATTTAAAATATAACAAAACTAAAATGATTTGTTTGTTGTGGCTATAAAATAATAATTTTGGTTTTGTTCCAATTAAATCTTTGATTTATTTGTTACAATGAACAAAATGTTAGGAAATAATATACATGAATAACAATAATAATAAAACAGTTAATAAAATAAAGAGTTGCCATATGCATCAAAGATATTTTATGTTTAACAATTTGAGATTTATGATCTCAACAAATCAGTTGAGTTTATATCTATTATTTCTCATCTAAACGTATATATAAGATGTTAAAGATTAAAAATTTCTTATCTGAATTTTACTAATAAAATTATAAAAGAAGAAGAAGAAAGAAGTAGAAGAACAAAAGAAGATTGAGTTCTTTTGAAGATCATGTCCAGAATATAGCGATATAAGTTTATTGTAAACATGAAAAAATTAAATTATTGTAAGAGTTAAAAAAAGAAAGATCTTTAATATAAATATCAGAATATAATAAATATTTTTAATTACAGTTGTATTATTAAATGAGACTATTTTTAATAGCATCATTATACTTCATCTACATATTTACCAGAGCTTTCATTTTGAGTTAGAAATAAATAAAAGAAGAATTTTTAATAATAATTAAGAATTTGGTTTAGAATAGAAGATTATGATAATAATTAATTTTGGAATAAAGGTAATATTTTTATATTATTCTTATAATTTTTTCCAATTAATTTTAAGGTATGATATTTGGATATTCTAGATATAATGGTTTGAAGAAAAGTTTAGGACATGTAAGCAAAAGATATAATTTTTATGTAATCGGACTGTTTTTATGATAAATCCAAATATCAAGTAAATAAAAAAAAATAGATTTTTAGTTTTACTTATATAGTAAGAATTTTTAAGTAGTGAATTTACTTCTTTAACCTTTAATTACATATATCAAGTCTTATTTTAATGTAAAGTGAATTAAATATGTAATGCACATACTGCACACTTTTTGATGAAACAAAATAGTAATTAGAAAATTAATTCTAGATCTCTAGAATTTTATTTAATTCGTTTCGATCACTTATATATTTGAAAAAGAAATGTTATAATGAACTCTACATAACTTCAGATATTTTAACACCTTAAATAAATGTTTGCCTTCTATATTTATGCACAGGAAAAATTATTTTGGGATCCATATAAAAATAAGTATTATGTTTTGAATCTCTTATGTAAATTTGGATTGTAAGTTTATAACATAAAATAATTGGTAATTGTTATTCTTTACGAATTTTAAAAATTTATTTCAGCCCTCGTTCAGATTTCAAGTGAGAATTTAAAACACGAGAAATTGTATTTAGAGCATCAATAATGTACATAATTCATTTTAGTATTTTATCACTTAAATTAAGTATAATAAATTTTAGAATAAACATAAATGATAAGAATATTCATTTTGAAATATCATAAAGGATTTTGAAATATTATAAGGTATTCCGAGTAGGCTTAGGATTTATGGTTGTATATTAATATTAATTGTATATCTTATTATAGGAGTGTGTAATGATTGAGGTTTATTTTTGGAGTTGCAATTAACTAGTAGGTTACTATTCAGTTAAGTATTAGACTTTATATTCTAACTTATGATATCCTTATTATTTTATCATACTTGTTATTTTCGGAAATATTTCATGATCACATAGATCTTTCGGACAACTCGTTTGTTTTTTATGATCTCATAACTGATACTTTCGGATATGTTTATGTTTCATTATTACATATATCCCTCGGATATCTCGTTTTATTTCGACATACTTGCAATCTTTAAAATTTATTTGATTCGATTTCTTATCTTTCTCTAAGGTGTACACACGAGTTGGATTAGTTTATAGGACGTACATGAGTAGGAGTTTAGCTGTGCGAGCATCCTGTGGATGTGCCGTTGTAGATCTTAGGATTTTGTCATTGTAGGCCAGACCGGTTGCGGGTACGTACGTGATAAGCCGGCCATTGATTCATAAGTGGAGTTTACCTATAAACATATTTAATCCACCCTCGTTATCGTTATTTCTTGTATACTTGATATTCATTTTTATTCCAACCGCGATTATTATGTTCATATGATTATATATGACGTTTCGATTATGATCCATGATTTGATCTCAAATATCATATTGTTATTCGATTTGACCTTGATTTGGTTTTGTTATACCACAAGCAACCAATTTGTTTTATTTTGTTGCTCGCTTGCATAAGTTGTAGTATGTGGGCTAATACTTGCTGAGTCGTGGTTTGCTCACCTGCTATATTTAACAATTTTACAGATTAGCAGAGTGAGTTAGCAGGTCTGTTCGTTGGGGTATTTAGAATTTTATATTTAGTTAATAATTTTAGAATTTGTAATTGTGATATAGTGATGCAATAATAAAATTATTTGAGAGTTTATATTTATGAGATTAGATGATATGTATTGGAATTTTTATCGACATTTTTATTTGGATGATATTTTTATTATGGAGATTATAAATGTGTTTTTTTAGACTTTGCAGTTTCTAAAGATAAGAATTGCGGCCGTATTACGCAACGATTTTATGCAAATTTAATAGCCGGATTTGGAGTGTGACAATTCTTCTCGTCAAGTTTGTGCATATAGCACGTGTGTGCTGGATCATGCATTCTCTGTTTGAATCTTTTCCGATTACTTCATATTCATTCGAACTCTTTGTGCCATGAAGAAACTTTGGTTTGCCAAAATGTGCTATATATGTTATCATCATGGCTTCTAGGTTAATGATGTTGTAAACTTTAGTTAATTTTCTGGCCTTATTTGTTGCATCATACATGTGGTAGATTGACATTGTCTTCAAATCATTATCACTTCACTTACTCCACCACACTCATCACAAAAATCATAAATTACCAGATAACTCTATCCTTCAACACAACCAGTGGTCCAAGCAAGAGAAAATCCAACACATTTTTCCATAATGCTACGAAAGATTTTCATGCATGTCTAAGTCCCCAACACATGCAAACCCCTGCAGCTGCTACGTGCTAAGCTAATAATAAATATGAAGGCCATAAAACAAAGAGATATATTCAATCTGTGGGTGTCCTTTTGAGATTCATGCAAGGCGTATGAGCCCCCAAGGTCCCTTCATTTATGACCATTTTTGAGGCGGGCAGGCAATGGAGTGGGGTCATATTGATTACACGAAAGATATTGGACCTCTTTAAAATCATATACCACAACAAAAATTTAATACAACGCCCCAGTTAGTAATCGAAACTAATAAAAAATATTTTTTAGCTGCTGGGTGTGCACGCGCGTTTTTTTTGGGCGTGGGGGCGGGTGGACAGGGTTGGGAAGGGGGTGCTTTGATTGGATATTTTGAGACATGGTGGTGTTTTATTTTAGCTACAACATACGCATTGTTGGCTATAGTGTCCTTAAGGCAATTATTGAAATTGCAGATAGTCGATTATGATAATTGAAAGAGAACTTATACAGATAGAACAATCTTATTTGAGATGATAATATTCTATCTGGTTTGTCTTTATCATTAATGTGTACACGTTTTACTTGATATTACGTGTCCTTAATATATAATGATAAAGCCCGTAAGATTCTTGCTTAACTACCAGAGTTATGATGGCGCTCGTACTTGTGAGAGCCGGGTACTCCATAAGCACATCCTTAAATGTCCCTAATCGTGCGAATATCGAGACTGGGTATCGATATTCCAGAGTAAACTAGTGTATACGTTTCTAGATCCCGACGAGAGGCGGTGTCAGTTCTCAAAGCCATTGGTGAGTTGCACCTAAGATTGTATACAAGTGCTCACTGGAGGTAAGTACACCGGACGGACTCGCCGAAAACTTCTACATGGTACTATACCTATCGTCAGATGGCAGTTCTCTGATGACATGAGTACATGTTGCCTGTAGATCTGAGATTGTCATTTTTCTCATGTGAGTTCTCGCTGTACTTAGATTACTACCATATCACGGCTCTGCTGAGTCGTGCAAATAGATTTTAGTGGGGTACAGTCCCGAGCCACATAGAAACAATGAGTGATCGGAAGGGATTCGTCTCTCTCGGTATAGGGAGTCGATATCGCGTAGTATTCGGTTGGCTATCATCATAAATCCCTGATCATAGTGGATGAGATTTACTTATATGAGATCAGTAGTTTTTCGGTGGGTGATGAGCTCGACACCAACATGACTTATCGAGTTATTAGGGTTTTGACGTTATCCACCTTCTAGACCCGGTATGCGACACTCTTAGACGAAGAGACCGGACTGTACGGTGAGTGTCACTCACAGGCTTGGTAGGAGTACGGACGAGCTTGCTTGTCGACCTTCTTTTCGTTCAATATCTGAATAGCTGTTACGTACAACTAGTGCCACTGACGTGCTTATACTTAAACCCGCTGCCAACGTATTATCAAGTCTTTAGAGCCCCACACAGAGGGTTTCACGGTTCAAGCGAAACGATATAGTGTACGTATTTTGATATGTACGCGGGGTTCAATTAAATACATGTACTTAATGCACGTATTTTAATCGGACGTTTTGTTAATACTAGCAGATTTGAAAGATAACCGGATTATTGTGAACTAGTATTAAATCTCTCATGTTCTTTCTTTTAGGTATTTGTATTTTGAACGAATACGATATCTATATAAATACGGGTATTTGTATGAATACGAGTATTTATGTCTTGATACGAATACAAGTATTTTTTTTATTTCGATACGACTACGGTACTCGTATTTTGATACAAATACGGTATTCGTATTTTGATACAAATACGGATGTATGTATTTTGATACATATTTATATTTATGTGTGTGCGTGCGTATATGTGTGTGTGTATTGATACACACATCTTTTCTACATGGAAGCTTAGAATATGAATGGAAGGGTTAGTTATCTAGGTGAGTCATGCTTGTGACTTACACGTACTTTCCACCTATTCATTTAGGATAAGAGCAAGAGATGAAGGGAGGAGAAGCTAAGAATTTATTCTACATCCTTTTGTTATCTTCTTCCTCTCTTAAGTAAGCTTCCATTTTGAGAAAAGAAAATTGGAAAAGAGAGAAAACATATTCACCACTATATCACTCACTCCATTCCTAGCAAGCTTGGTATGTGAGTTGCGTCACTTAGTATTTTGGATGTGAAACTAAAACTTGAATTGGATTCTTTCGGGTGGATCATTTTCGACGTGGAAGATTGGCGTGCAAGCATATTACCGACGACTACGGAGTCTTGCTAGAGTCTATGGAGCAGTGTAGGGGTCTTCCGCAATTGCGCGGACACGCTACAAAGATAGCTAGCCCTTAATCTTATATGTTATGATATCTAGCTTAGTGTTTAGAATCGATTAAAGAGTTTTGGTCGCTAGTGCTTACTTTAAAAATTTTGTTTTCGGTTCCGCCTCCGCCGCGAGTCTGCGACTCGAACATTAGGGACCTAACATGCCCACAGGTAGGGGTGTGACTGAGCCGAGCTTGAACGAGCCGACCCTTGTCCAAGCTCGACTCGGCTTTGTTTATGCTAGCTCAAGCTCGGCTCGAGTTCGTCTCGAGCTGAGCATGTCTGGCTCATGTTTAGCTCGTTAGCTTACCGAGTCTTAAATGCGCTAAAGTTGAGCTCAAATGTATCTTCTATTAAGCGATATTTGAAAGAAAAATGACAAAAAGGCGTTTGGTGGATACCGAGGATAGGTCAATGGCCATTACAAGTGTTTCAGAAGAAAACATGAAAGTATTTTGTAAAAGATTAGGCTGGGGATAACAATCATATAATCTAAGACCCAGGGCTTTAAGATATGGAAAGATAAAAAAAATTAACATCTAGAGTAAGGAATGGGTCTAAGTGCTGGGTTTTATATTCACCTCAGTTGTACTTTATATGCTGTTGCTTAATTGAATTAAGTATCCTGAGAATTGTATAGAATTTGCTCTATATTGTATATTACTGTGTTTTTTCAAACTATGTAATCGAGCCGAACTCGAGTCAATATCGAACGAGCCTAGCTAAGCTCGAGTTCGGCTAATTTAATAAATGAGCCAGGTTTTCTGGTTCATGTCCGGCTCATTAATAAATGAACCGAGTTTGAACGAGTTGATATCGAGCTGAACCTTAATCGAACCCGAGCTGGCTCGTTTAATTACCATCCCTACCCACAGGGAAAAATGGAGCTAAGATATGCCTTAGCTAATTTACCTAAGCAATGTGAGAGGAGGAATGGGGATGGGCCTCATTGTTTTTAAGTTATATCTTATTTTAGTTGGATGGGTCCATATTTCTTCTCTCACATACCTTAACTATAATATTGCTATATATATGGATGTTACTAGTACAAAGATGGCTTGCTCCTGCCGATAATAAAATCCGTAGGGACAATTTTATGTTGTCCGTACGGATTACTCCGTAGGGACAACTAATTCCCCTACGGATTAGACGGTGGGGCATATATAAATAAAAATTTGTTAAAATTTAACATATGCAGTTGCTCCTACGATACCGCAAGATAAGATCCTATAGTTATATCCGTAGGGACAAAGTCAAGGATTAAAAAAAAATAAAAACCAAAATTTTTCCCTCCCGGTTCCCACGGTACCCTGATTCCCCAATTAATTTCCCCCTAAAATTTCCCTGCCTTCGTCGTCTCCGACCTTGAGTCGCTTCCTCCCTCATCGCCTCTGAACTCGACATCGCCTCTTTCGACCTCTAGCGTCATCATCACCTCCTCCCTCGTCGTCTCTTTCGACCTCTTACGACCTCCAGTGCCGCCTCCATCACCTACAGCACCGCCTTGATCGACCGTCGTCTCGATCGCGCCCTCCTCGTCAACGTCGATCGCCGCCCTCTTCATTAACGTCGAGCTCCTTCCCGAATTTCTCGTCACCATCGAAATCCTCAACTGTTTAATTAATTTATTCAATTTAAAATTTTATTTTCCTAAATTGAATTTGTTGAATAGGGCTTTAATTTAGGGATTTTGGATCGTGGTGGTGGTGGGTGGTGGTGGCTGCTCTTCAAGTTGGGGTTGTTTGAGGATGTGGGTGGCGGTGGTGGGTGGTGGTAGGCGACGGCTGTGGTGGGTTTAGTTTGGTTTAGTTAGGGTTATGATTACGGTTAGGGATAATGGTTAGAGGTAGGTTTAGGATTAAGGTTTGGATCAGGGTTAGGTTTAGGGTTTAGTGAAAAAAATAACTAAGGGTAGTTCAGTGAAGAATTTATAGAGGGTTAGGTTTAATTAGGTCTAGGGTTAGGGTTAAGATAATTAGGATTAGAGTTAAGAGTGAGAGTTATGGTTAGGGTATTTTAGTGTTAATGTAAGTGTAAGTGCGTGTGTGTATGTGAGATATATATGATGATATGTGTGTGTGTGTTTGTGATAATGTTGATGATGATATATGTGTGTGTGTGAGAGAGAATGCCGATGATGATATGCATGTGTTTGTGTGTGTTTGTGATAATAATGATGATGATCTCTCATATCAAAACAAGGCTTAACACCAGAACTAAATCTAAAATCTTAAACTTAACATCAAAACCAAATCTAAAATCTTAAACTTGATTAAGAAAACCCTTAATTTTAAAAAACTTTACTATAAACTAAAAATTTCAAACCCTTGAAATTGAAACGTAAATATAAACCCAATTCAAGTTAAATCTTATAATAAGTGTATATATGATAATCGATAATAATATGAAATTTTCATATTCTCATCGATAGTCATATGTGAAAATTAAAACGCGCTTTAGTTGGTCTCCATTCTGGCGGTTACTTCCCTTACCCACGTGAGCGACGTCTGGAGCATGATATTGCCACATTAAAGACCATCGTCGAGAAGTTGAAGGAGATATTGGTATGTATATTACTTATTAGAAAAATATTATATCACATTATAGATAGTAGTATATGCAATATTAGTACCCTGAGTTTATTTCGTTTTATACTTAAGTTTGATTAATCAGACTTATATAAAATTATCTAAACTGAATCCTATAATCATAACCATGCCACATCTTTCTTCATTTTGGGTTTAAAAAGTTGTGATTATCCATACTCAAAACTTAAGAAGAAAACATTGCTTTGTAAATTAGATAACTCTAAAACCAAACATTCCATCAAAGCTAAACAATTAAGGAGAGATACAGGTTTTTAAGTTAGAGTAATTATTATTTCTAGCTCCACTTAAAATAAACTACGGTTTTCCAAACTAGATATAGAAACCAGGCCTAAGTCCCCAAGTATTCTTAGATACATAACATATGAATTTCAACAGAACGTATGGAATCTCAACAAAGCATATATAATTTCGCGGTTCCGTAATAATCCAATATTAATACGAATTCGACTAAAATCTAGTACTCCGTTCTTACTCGTTTATTACACAAACATAAAATTTTACAGATTCGGCAGACTATTTCGGCTGCGGCTCCATATGCCTCTCTTTCGACTGCGGCTCCGCAATCCACTATCTCGGCTGCGGCTCCATATGCCACTTCTATATCTCCACAGCCCACTCAGACTCCTGCAGAGACCACTCAGACTCAAGTACAAACCGCTTCTTCATTAGTCGAGTTTTTGCCGACCCAGGACTGCACTGAAGAGCAGATGCGCCAGATTTCAACGTTTATTAGAGGTGGAGGAGCTGGACTGAGCTAGAATAAGTTTATTTATATTTTTGAGAATGGATGTACTTATTTGATACATATTGTATGTTTTGGACGATATCGATGGTTGTTTCGATGTTTACGATGATTTTAGATTGATTTTCTATTCTGTTTGTTCATTTCTTTTATATATTATGCGTGCGGTGTTGTTTATGAATATTTCTGTATTTAGCTATATGATATATATATATTATTGTGCACAGGACGTGAAAAAAACAGAAAGCTCATTTTTAAAAAAAAAATCCTGATATAACGTCCATACAGATTAATCCGTATGGGCAACTGTTGCACCTACAGATTAATCCGTAGGGACAATTATTGCCTCTACACATTTATCTGTATGGACATAATATCTGATATTTTGTCCGTATGGACTCAGCAATATGAGCAAAACTTATCCCTGTGGATTAATCTGTAGGGGCATTTGTAAGTCCCTATATATAACTTTGTAGGTATAATTACTTTATTTCTTTAACAGAAAAATTAGAAAAAGATTATGTCCCTACGGAGTAGGGATAAATGCCTCTACCATTTAATCCGTAGGGCAATTTTTACTCCGTAGGGGCATGTTCAGGGCAAAAACTTGCACATGCGGCCTTTGGACCTACGAAGCTATTTTAGATCCCTACGGATAAAGCTATAAGGGCAAGTGGAGATGATGATGCTCAAGATTGGCGATCTCCAAGATTAGGACACGTAGCAGATGACGTGTCCCAGAACTCAGAAGAGAGGGCTCACAGGGGCCGACCGGGCCACCCATGTACCCGGCTAGCAAGCGCGAGCTGGCTCTCTTCAGAGCCCCTCACAAATCGGCCTCCTCGGCCTCTCAGCCCTCCCCGAGCTGCCACAAGACCAAGACTCCTCGGCCCTCGTGCTCACCTCCGGGCTCCCCAGCCGAAGCCGTCTCCCTTGGTCCCTCTGACCGACCAACTCCACCACTCACAAGCGTAACCGCCGCTCCGCAAATCTCGCCACGCGTAGATTCTCCGCCAGCAACGCCCCACGTTCCACGCCATCACGTTACCCATTAATGGGCGATCCGCTCTTTACGCGGGCGTGACGTCGGGAGCGTAACTGTCGGCGAGATTCTCGCGCCCGCTGCTGCGTGCTACCGCCGCTATATAAACCCCCATCAAAGAGGGGTCAAGTAAGCCATTTTTCCTCCACCTAGTTGTTACTCTGCTCGGATCTAGTACAAACTTGATCGTCGGAGGGTCCTCGGTGGTACCAAACCACCCCAGGACTTCTTTGCAGGTACTCGGCGCCAAACTCATGCAAACCACCTATCTTCTCAAAACCCATTGAGATCCACACGCAACAGGAGATCACCTCCAAAATCAACCAGAAGATCGACGGAAGACAACATCTGAAGGAGACCCGAAAAGGACCTCCATCAGTTGGCACCCACCGTGGGGCCCGCAAACTCCACAAAAACAAAGTTGGCATTCCGATCTTCGTCCGCATGGCAAGCAACCATCCTGAAGATCCAGGTACCAGCCGCCGCCTTCCCTTCACCGGATGCGGTGATGAACCTCCTCCGGCGACCATCATCAACGCCCTCGCCAGCCTGATAGATCGGCTACAGTCCCTCGCGGAGGCGCTCGTCCGTGTCCAAACGGCCGGGCCTGGGCCCCAGATCGCTGCTCCACCGCCTCCAGAAGGTTCTGCCCCCGTCGGCACGGCTGACCACCGGTAGGCTATGACTCCTGGCCACAGATCTCTAGGGCCGATACTCCCTGAGACCCGCTGGGCGCCCCACGGCTCCACACAGAGGTCCACCGCCAGAACGCCTCGCTTCGAGCCTCCTCACGACCCTTACCCTCCTGAGGAGATGTCGGTCACCTCGCTTGTCCACAGGCATGATCGACACCCTTTCCCTCGGCGGGGTTGCACAGAAGGGGCTCGCCGCGATGGCTCGAGAGCTACTTCGCCCGGGGATTTGAGGAACCTCATTGAGAGGAACCGGGGTTGCGCCCAGACGCAGGTCTCCCGTAGCGGAGGCCAGGGGTCCCAAGGCTCCGAGTCCTCAGGGTACCACGGTCGACTCGACGCCGTCGAGAAGAAGATCGAGGGCATGCGCCGGGAAGGTCACCTCTCAGGTGACGGGGCTAAGTACGCCTCCGACTCCCTCACAAAGCCGTTCACCGAGGAACTGCTCATTGTCCACGTCTCCTCACGCAACAAGCCCCCGAAGGTCTCTCTGTTCGACAGGAAAACCGACCCGAAGGACCATTTAGATGCTTTCACCGCGGAGATGAGCTTCCAGAACCACTCCGCCGCCGCCCAGTGCAGGGCCTTCCCGGCCACCCTCATCCGTGCAGGTCGGGACTGGTTCCGAAGGCTCCAGCCCCGCTCAATCTCGACCTTCGACGAGCTGGTTACTCAGTTCCTCGACCACTTCGTTGGGAACCGTCGGTAGAAGCTCACGGTCGACTACCTCTTCATGATTAAGAGCAGGGACAAAGAGACGTTCAAGGCCTACATCACCCGCTTCTACAACACCCTCCTCGAGGTCCCCGAGCACCGGGACGAGATCGTCATCACGGCGCTCAGATCTGGTCTAAGGCACAAGGAGTGGTTGCACTCCTTTGCGTTGGCACAGCCTAAGACCATGGCCGAGGTCAAGGCGTGGACCGAACGCGAGGTTCAGCTGGAATCCGAGGTGAACATGAACCTCCGCGAGCAGAATGATCCGACCAGAAGAAGAGGGCTCGGGAGGAGAGGCCGGAGCGTCAGCAGCCCTATCACCCAAAGTTGCAGGAGTACACCCCGCTCAACGTCTCCCTTGCAGTGTTACTAGAGCAGGCCCAGGGCGAGGGGTTCTTCAAGTTCCCTCCGATCCCACGTCAGGCCTCGAAGCGAACCCGAGGCCCTTACTGCGCTTTCCACCGGACGCTGGGCCACGCCACGAAGGATTGTAAGCAGCTCCGGGACTATATCGAGGAGCTCATTCGATCGAGACACCTTGCCGCCTACTTGCGAGACAAGCAGCAAGCCGACCGCGAGCAGGAGCAGCATCCCCCTCCCGCCGAGCTGACCATCGGCCAGATCATGCTCATTTCGGCGGACGACCAGTTCGGCGCTCAGGGAAACCCGTACCCGATGCCGAGCACAGAGAATAACAAGCCTCCGGGGAGCTCGGGCCGCGCTACCAAGGTTATCTATTAGCATGTACTTTTCTTTTGGGGCAATGTAAACTCTTCCTAGGGTCTGGTGTTAATTAAATAAAGATTAATGGAACATTGCTAAAAAAGGGGAAAGATTTCATTTATTCGAAAAAGGTATTATGGGCTCCCCAGCCATACATACAAAAAAAGAAAAAAGAAAAAGAAAATTACAACAACGAGGGGAGGGGGTGCAGTGAGCACTGCTCATGGTACTCAGTAAAGATCTCCGCCAGCCGAGACCTCGCGAGATCCAACCTCTGCCCTCGGTTCCCCCCGCGTACGTTGACCCCGAGCCTCAGCTCGTAGCACTCGCGGACGAGCGCCTCTAAGCGAGCCAGCCGGTTCTCGGAGATCAGGCCGAAGCACCTCAGAGACCGCAGCTTGCCCACGGCTTCGTCATAAAGCTGCTCAGACAGGGGGTTGAAAAGCCCCAGCGACGCCCTCCAGATGGAGTACATCAGTAGCTGCAGTAGGGAGGAGCGTCGGGGGAGCAGCTGGCCGAAGTGGTCCTCGGTACTCCCATAGACCAGCTGCACCGTGTCCTCGGTATAGTTCTGGTCATAAAGGTATACGTCTTCGAAGTGGATGATGTCAGGGATGGTAAATGGGAAGTCTTGCATTCTCGATCTTCTGTTTATGAAGAAAGGAAGGACCAGTACTCCTTCAGCCTTATATAGCCTACTGCGCCCCAACGAAGCTCAACAGTCGCCCGCTTTCGCCCAAGAGGTCGCTGACATGCGGCGATCGTCAAGCCTTCTCTGGCGGAATCGAGGCGACACGACCCTGGCGCTTCGCTTCCCCCCACATTCGATGTGCATGCTACGCGCACGGTCACCGCGACCGTTCCTGTTCCCCATACCTGCAATTGGATGGTCGGGCGAAACCTCATGAAGAGCCATCCGAGCAGCTACCCTGCTCGGCTATCCCTGGCAGGTAGCTTCTCTACTCGCAACGCCAAGAGGCAGCCGCGCAGCTTCACTGTCCGGCTATCCTTAGCAGGCTTCCTACGACCCCTCCAACGCTAAGGATCAAAGTCCTCCTTAGAGGCAGCCCAGCAGCTACCATGCTCGGCTATCCCCGGCTGGTAGCTTACCTACTCGCAACACTGTGGATCGAAGCCCTCGCCAAGAGGCAACCGCGCAACTTCACTGCCCTGTCATCCTTAGTGGGCTTCTCACGGCCCTTCCAACGCTAAGGATCAAAGTCCTCCTTAGAGGCAGCCCAGCAGCTACCCTGCTCGGCTATCCCCGGCCGGTAGCTTACCTACCTGCAACATTGGGGATCGTAGCCCTCGCTAAGAGGCAACCGCGCAGCTTCACTGCCCGGTCATCCTTAGTGGGCTTCTTGCAGCACCTCCAGCGCTAAGGATCAAAGTCCTCCATAGAGGCAGCCGAGTAGCTTCCCTGCTCGGCTATCCCTGGCGGGCAGCTTCTCTGCCGCAATGCCAGGGATCCAAAAGCCCTCCCAGAGGCAGTCGAGCCCGAGGATCCCTCGCTCGGCTATCCTTCAGGACAAAAGCCCTCGCCAAGAGGCACCGGGCAGTAACCTTGCCCCGGCCAAGGGTTCTTGGTAGGCTTCTTACAGCCCCTTCCGCGCTAAGGACCAAAGTCCTCCCAGAGGCGGTCGAGTCCTCGCTCGGCTATCCCCGGTTGGTAGCTTCCTACCACAACCGATAGGGATCAAAGTCCTCGCTAATAGGCACCGGGCAGTAACCCTGCTTGTTCCACGTCCTGAAGGATCAAAAGCCCTCGCAAGAGGCAACCGGGCAGTTACCCTGCCCGGTCATCTCCGACTGGTAGCTCCCTACCCGTGATGCCAGGGGTCGAAGCCCTCGCAAGCGGCACCCGACCAACTACCCCTCTCGGTCACCCCAGGCTGGTAGTTGCCTACCCCCGACGCCAGAGATCAAAGCCCTCGCCAAGAGGCAACCGTGCAGCTTCACTGCCCGGTCGTCCTTAGTGGGCTCCTTACAGCCCCTCCAACGCTAAGGAACAAAACCTTCCATAGAGGCAGCCGAGTAGCTTTCTTGCTCGGCTATCCCGGGCGCAACGCCAGGGATCAAAAAGCCCTCACCAAGAAGCAACCGTGCAGCTTCACTGCCCGGTTATCCTTAATGGGCTTCTTACAGTTTCAATGCCCGATCATCCTTAGCGGGCTTCTCACAGCGGCTGTGGCCGGAATCGAAGGTCCCCGCCAAGGACGACCTAGCAGCTCCCCATTCACGCTCGGCACGAATACGGCGGACAGCCCCACTGGGGACATCGAGTCTATCCGAGTCTGAGCGATCCCTCCTCGACTTCGGGGCCATGGAGACGCCTCCTTCTCGGCAACGCTTGGCATGCTCGATAAGTGATCGAAACCAACTCGATGGACGATCGCTAGACAGATAACCGACCTGACAGGGAAGCTCAACAGTACAAGCAGAGATATTTTACAAACACACTTCACAAACAGAAGGCAAAGTGCAAACCAAAGAAAAAGTTTTTATTACTAAAAAGCAAAGTCTTTAGAAAGGGTATTTTGGGCTCCCCAGCCTTACAAAATGCCCGGAGGCTTACAAAATTCAGGAAGCAACAAAATAAAAGGAGGGGGGAGACGGGGGCTTCAGGCCTCGAGGCCAGGTGCGACCTCAGGGCCCTCGACATCACCACGAGACGAGCTGGGTCCTCGGCGACTTCCTCGTAAGGGATCTCCTTCCTCTGCTCATCGGCATACGCGAGGGGCTATTCGGCTCGGAGATCCTCGTCGGCGAACCCCGGCACCCGGGCCTTAACGGCGTCGAGGGCCTCGTGCCAGATGAGAGTCGTGGCAACGGCCAGGTCATCATAGAAGTCCCTCGACTTCTTGTATCCCTCCACCGCTTTTGCCGCCGAAAGGTCGGCCAACTTCGCCGCTCTCAGGTCGGCTGACTTCGCCGACTCGGCCGCCACCCCCAGCTCCTTCCGGAGGGTTTTCACCGTCCTCTTCAGGTTGCCGGCAAGCACCTGAGCATCCTTGAGCTTGGCCTCGGCGGCCACGGCGGCCTCGCGATACCGGACGACCTCCCGCTTCCCGGCCTCCACCTCGCCCTCCAAGGCGGCGACCCTCGCCATCACCGCCTCCAGCTCCTACTTGGAGCTCTCTTCCAGCGAGGCGAGCTGGCCCGCAGCCTTCAACGCTGGGGCTACCACCTCGGCCTCCATACGTAAGGCGAGGGCAACGTGCTGGAGAACCTGAAAGACAGGGAAGGGATCAGAAAAACGAAGGGGGCACCGAATCTCACAAAAGACCGAACACTTGCCTACACGGACTCCTGGGAGATAGACGCCAGCTGAGCCCTAAAGGTCCCCCCGGGGACTCTACTCCCGGCCGACGCCTTTATCTTATGCAGCAGGCTGTCCGCGACGGATAGCCCCGAAGGCACTGCGAACTGGAGGCCCCCTTCCTCCACCATGATCGGCGAGGCCGGGCCCCGGGAGGATCTCCGGCCAGAACTCCTCTTGAGCCGCTCCGAGGGAGAACCGATCTCCCCCTCCAAGGCCGGGTCCTTCAGAATCCGAGCCCGCTTCCGGCTCGACACTCTGCTGGGCCTCGGGGCGGGATCTGCGGCCATCGGGGGAGAAGGAGCCAGGGTAGGCTTTGAGTGGGAAGAGCTGGTGCCCTCAGCCTTCGCGGCCTTCCTCGGCTGGAGCATGGAAAGTCGGAGCGAGTCCATGTCCATGGGTCCTACACAAAACCAAATATAAAGAAGTCAGCGACGCAAGCAATATACAAACCAAAAAGCAAGTCTAAACTTACCGACGAACTCAACGAGGCTGAGCCCGGCCCAACTCAGGACCCTCTCAGACGGCAGCACGTCGTAACGGAGGATGGGCTCCCACGACGCCACTCTCACCGCGACGGGGTCACTAGACTAGTTCCCCGGCAAGCATTTCTCCCTCGACCACTTCGTAGGCACGGGCCAGTCCTCGCCCTCGGGAGGGGAAACAAAGAAGAATTTTTTCTTCCAGTCATGAATGGAAGAAGGCAGAGCCATGACCCCTGTCCCGGCGGCACCCCCTGTCGCTTCCTGAAAGAGAGGTAGACCCACCTCGGGTCACCCGCTCGACCGCCAGGGTGATTTTTGAAGACGAGGGAAGAATCAAGGAGGGAAAGGCTGAAGGGAACCGCCTGTAACTTCAGGCGGATCAGGAACCTGAGGAGAATCCTCCACGAGTTAGACACTAACTGACCAGGGGCTAACCCGAAAAAGTTCAGCGCTTCGACGACCTCGGGAGAGAAGGGCAGACGCATTCCACCCCAAAAAGCTTCCAAATACAGGACGATCTCCCTGCCCCGTACTAGGTCTGCCCTCTCTCCCTCCTTGGCCAGACGAAGCATGTAACGTGAAGGGATGTGGAAGCAAGTCCGAGCATTGGCGAGCTTGTCCTCATGCCTCACTCAACACGAGGCACTAGGGGCGGCATCTACCACCTCCTCCCTGGGGGCTACGCCCGCCGCACGATCCCAGGAAGAGTATCCAACCCCTGCTCTCCGGGAGGACTCAGGCTCAACTAAAGGGTCCCTGGAACCTACCGCTACGACACCTATTGACTCTACAAAAGAAGATATCTAACCTTGAGAAGAGAGATACTCGGGAAACGAAAGAAAGGAGAAGAGCGCCGAGCAATCAGGACTTAGAACGGGAAATATGAAGGAGTAGGGGCCCTGGAGCAGGCCCCACCCCTATTTATCATCGCGAGCGGCCTCATCCAACGACGCCCTTCATCTCCCGCCAAAACGCTCCCTCACGTCCAACGGCTCCGATCGCTCCACATGTCATGCCCATACTGGATCGCGCCCCGCCAGACGCCACAGGTCTGCACACGTCGCGTCGGCCAACCGGCGCTCGACACGTGGACCATCGCTTCAGTGGCAAGAGGCACGAACCGGCACATCTTCCTTAAATGCAGAGATCTCGTCCTGATTCACTGGCGGAAAAGACAGCCGAGGACGCGTCCCAACGAAAACTTAGAAGGAAGCTCGCCCCTGACGGCCCGGCAGTCCACTCTTGACCCGACCCGCTAGCTGGTCGGGACAAGAGTGGGGGGCTAATGATGATGCTCAAGATTGGCGATCTCCAAGATTAGGACACGTGGCAGATGACGTGTCCCAGAACTCAGAAGAGAGGGCCCACAGGGGCCGACCAGGCCACCCCTGTACCCGGCCTGCAAGCGCGAGCTAGCTCTCCTCAGAGCCCCTCGCAAATCGGCATCCTCGGCCTCTCAGCCCGCCTCGAGCTGCCATAAGACCAAGACTCCTCGGCCCTCGTGCTCACCTCCGGGGTCCCCAACCGAAGTCGTCTCCCACGGTCCCTCCGACCGACCAACTCCACCGCTCACAAGCGTAACCGCCGCTCCGCAAATCTCGCCACGCGCAGATTTTCCGCCAGCAACGCCCCACGTTCCACGCCATCACGATCCCTATTAATGGGCGATCCGCTCTTTACGCGGACGTGATGTCGGGAGCGTAACTGCCGGCGAGATTCTCGCGCCCGCTGCTGCGTGCTACCTCCGCTATATAAACCCCCATCACAGAGGGGTCAAGAAAGCCATTTTTCCTCCACTTAGCCGTTACTCTGATCGGATCTAGTACTAACTTGATCGTCGGAGGGTCTTCGGTGGTACCAAACCACCCCGGGACTTCTTTGCAGGTACTCGGCGCCAAACTCCTCTAAACCACCTATCTCCTCAAAACCCATTGAGATCCACACGCAACAGGAGATCACCTCCAAAATCCACCAGGAGATTGACGGAAGACAATATCTGAAGGAGACCTTGAAAAGGACCTCCATCAGGATATTATAGTAGTGTGTGCTGACTTGGCACGTAAATTAATCTGAGATTATTTATAGTTCGTGCATCTTCATCTTCAATCATCTAAGCCTTTTCCCTGTCAAAACGAAACGTAGCATTCATGAAAGACCTGACAAAATTTTAGGATTGGTCACCGATATGATTAATCCTGTTTTCATAAGTGCCGATTCTTGGTTTGGTAAACTATAGTTTAGATGAAGGGATAAAGATTTGTTATATGAAATTTCTTTGTTAAGATTTGACATTTAAATTAAAATTGGTTTAAGTTATTCATTTATTTGTGTATTTTGCAAGATTTAAAATTGAGTTACTCTGATACGGTAATACCATTTTAAAACCTTAATTTGATCTATATTTCGCCAAGACTTCAGATTTAATTCGGGGATGTTTGCTGCCGAAGATGATGATGAACATAACATAGAAGGTATATCAGGCGAGACTTATGCTCTCACAATCACATTCAATATAAGTACATGGGTTAGCTGCAAAATCGAAAAACTCTTCTATATACGTGTCCGTAAATACTTTACCTACCAGGTTTGGAATCCTACCACAATCCACCTAAGAGACAAAATGGTGGGACCCACAACACCTAGACCCTAGTGTCAAACAAGTGGGTTCGTGATTTTTTTCTCTTGGGTGGATTGTGATAGATTTCAAGCTCGATAGGTAAAGTATTTTTTCTCGGTCATACAAAAGAAAGAAATAGAAACGTTAATCCCACAAACTGTCCAAAGGATGCTTGAAAATTCCCGTCTCTTTCTCTCTTCCGTCCGGATGCATTGCATCCCGTATACCTTATAATAATTTCTCCAATCAGACAATAAACCATGTATATATACAGAAGTACTGGTGCACAAAACGGTGGTCCATTCTCATGAGAGCATGCCCATGATCTTTTGCCAGCCAATATTAATAGCAATGCCATCAAAGTTTTCCATCTCACCAGAGGTTTTTGGTTTTGCCTTTTGGCTCCATTCTCCCTCTCTCTCTCTCTCTCATGTCCAACTCATCAAAAACCCTAGCAACAAACTTTATAGAGCCCTACATAATGAATGATGATGTTGGAGTACTTGCAAAAGAAAACGATGTTTCTACTTTCTTGAAGCTGGAGTTTTGTCGACAAATGTTTTATATTTTTATGTCAAAAGGCATTGCATCCAAATATCAATCTTAATGTGTTGAGAGATATTCACACTTTGTTTATCCTTCTAGTGGCAATGGCCATGAGTTAATGAAAGAGGGGACTCTTGCAGCTTTGCAGGAAAAAATTCAGATGTGAGAGAGAGAGAGGGAGAGAGGGAGAGACTTTACAGCTACGCAATTTTTTGTATATAAGCTTTGAAAGGAAACATTTTAAAGGTTGGGAGTGAAAGATGAGGGAAACAGCTCCTATTTTTCTGTTTGCAATGTAATGATTCAAACAATTTTAATTTTTTTAAATTTTTCATGAATAGCTTTTCAAACAAATAGAAAGAGAGTTTGTTTATTCAACTTAATTGTTCAAAAAAGATTAAATGAATTAATCAAATAATTATAAATGTGTTGTTCTTTTTATATTCCAAGTTATTTATTTCAAACAAACACCATCTCATTCTCATGAGAGCATGCCCATGAACTATTAATATTTTTTTTTTTGATGCAATATTAATAATAAATATTTGCATAGATATCCCATTTGTTATTTACAAAAGATTTTTCACAACAATGAAGTAACCAATATCTATAAACTATTCCTTAGCAATTTCATAAAACTTCAATTTTTTATCTCTCATGATATAACCCAAGTTGTAAAATGTTCTATGATCAATATTCTTAAATGTTTTTGCTGGTGCACCGAAACTTTTCTGTGATCGATATTATGCTTTTGCTAGTGCACCGAAATCCTAAAGTTGTGATGAGAATCGAAGAGTTTATTTTTATATATGGTCGTTTGGGCCAAAGGTTGAAGTTTCATCGCGCGGCTTTTTTTATAAAAAAAATTCACAATTTAAGTAACCTGTTGGGTGTGAATCAAATTCGGGTTGCTCTGATACTCTCTTAAATATTTCCTGTTACATCAAAATCCTGAAGTAATGATGACTCGCATCATGCAGGTGCGATGCACGTGTTCAAATAAAAATTATTTTTAAAATTTTTAAATTGGAACTCAAAAAATTTATAGAAGATTAAAATTTAGATGGAAGGAGTTGTAATTTGTTTTCAAAATGATCCACAATGATTATGGTAGTTATTTAAGATCAATAGAGATGATCCGTTGATCATCATATTTATTAAATGTGTTATAAATCTTTTTTAAGGCTATCTTAGACCATCAAATTTTGAAATCAATTTGGAGACCCAAGTTTCGCTGTTATAATTGTATAGATGGTTGAAATATTTGTTTTTATATTACAATATGTATGATTTAAAAATTCTTATAATAATGTTGCTTTAACAAAACACCAAAAAAATTTTAGGGAAAATATGGCAATTATAAGGAAAAATAGAAAAATTATTTTTAGCTGAAATTAATTATAGTGTCGGTTTCCCTTGCAGGAGCAAGTCAAAAAAGAAAGTTTAGCCATCATATTATTCCCCAATAATTTGTGTGGGCCAGACAATAATAGTATATGATGAACATGGAAGCAAAAAAGAAAGCAAAAATCAAAAGCATAGAGCTCTCTGTTTCTCCCTCTAAAATTCAAAGGCATGAACCCAAATTTCAAACCCACGTTCGACTTTTGGTTGATGGGTTCCCTCTTAATTTGCTAAATTTCTTTTTCTTTTTCATTTTCTTTTTGAGAGTTCATTTTCTTCAAACTTTGACCATTGTCATCTATTTGTCGTTCATTGTCAACCTCGATGGTTTCGACTGAATTAAACTAATCACTCGTTGTCAAACTTATGAGATGAGTCCTATCTTGTTTCGATCGATCGATACATATAAAAGCCGAGAGAGATGATTCTAAATGTCTCGACACACAAGCTTAGGATTCATCAATCATGCATAGACGACTTTGTACTAATTAAGTACATGCATTTTGAATTTTTCATTAGTAGCAATTAATATTGTAACGTCGTATGCATCTTATGCAAATTATCACCTTTTGTGTATAAATGTTCCTACTTAAAAAAAGACAATATAGGGGCGTATACGAATCTAGAATGGTCAATTTGCATGGACTTTTAGTAGACTTGGTGCTGCCTTTTTCTTTTATGAGAATACTACTTTGTTTTTTTGAAGGCAAGAGAATATTTAAGATTTTCGGTATATATCTCTTATATTCTGTATAAAAGTACTTGAGCCCCTTCCATGGTCCTGCACTTAATTATTAATTAGGGAAAAGGTTTTATTAATTCAACAGCATGACTATTCTTGTAACTATTGGCAACATATCCTTTTAACCGCTTTTGGTTGATAACTACTCGACTTACTGGTTAGCCATTATTTTTATCAGATAACTCCTACACTCACTAGATAGCCACTGTATATAAATAGATGTTGTTTCGAAAAGACTTGGGATGGTAGTTAAGTAAATGTAGTTGTCATGATAGGCCAAAATACACGATATGCGGACAACAAAAACATATGGTATGCGGACAAAATGGTAATTGATGGAAGTCCTTTTCAGATCTCCTTCATATGTTGTCTTCCGTTGATTTCCCGGTGGATTCTGGAGGGGATCCCTTGTTGAATGTGGGTCTTAGTGGGTTTTGAGGAGATTTGGTAGTTGGAGGAGTTTGACGCCAGGTACCTGCAAAGAAATTCCGGGATGGTTTGTTGCCACTGAGGACCCTCCGACGATCAAGTTAGTACTAGATCCGAGTAGCGTAACGGCTAGGTGGAGTAAAAATGGCTTACTTGGCCCTTCTGTGATGGGGGTTTATATAGTGGTGGAGGTATGCAGCAGCAGACGCAAGAATCTCGCAAGCAGTTACGCTCCCGACGTCACGCCCGCGTAGAGAGCGGATCGCCCATAAATGGGAATCGTGGAGGCGTGGAATGTGGGATATTGCTGGCGGAGAATCCGCGCATGGCGAGATTCGCGGAGCTGCGGTTACCCCTGTGAGCGGCGGAACCGGTCGGAGGGCCGAGAAAGACAGCCTCGGCAAAGGGTCTCGGGGACGAGCGAGAAGGCCGACGAGACTTGGTCTGGCGGCAGCTCGGGGCGAGCTGAGGGGCCGAGGAGGCCAATATGCAGGGAGCCCTGAGGAGGGCTAGCTTGCGCTGGCCGGACGGGTGCAGGGGTGGCATGGCCTACCTTTGTGGGCCCTTTCTTCTGAGTTCTGGGATGTGTCGTCTGCCACGTGCCCTGATCTTGAGGGTCGCTAATATTTAGCATTATCATTAGCCCCCCACTCTTATCCCGATTAGCCATCGGGTCGGGTCGGGAGTGGACTGCCGGGCCGCCTGGGGTGAGCTCCCTCCTAAGGTTTTGTCGGGACGCGTTCCCGGGCCGTGAGCTGTCTTTTCTGCTAGCAAATCAGGGCGGGATCTCTGCATTTAAGGAGGGTGCGCCAGTTCGTGTATCTTGTTTTTGAAGTGGCGGTCCACGTGTCGAGCGTCGGTTGGCTGACACGACGTGCGCATACCTGTGACGCCTGAAAGGGTGCGGTCCAATGTGGGAACGACAGGTGGAGCAATCTGAGCCGATTGGACGCGAGGAGGCATTTCGGCGGGAGACGAAGGGCACCGTTGGATGAGGTTGCTCGTGGCGATAAATAGAGGCGGGGCCTGCTCCATGGCCCCTAATCCTTCATCTCACCTTTCTTCTAAGTTTTGGCTGCTCGGTGCTCTTCCTTTTTGGGGATACATGGTTCGTTCTCACTCTTTGGGTTGCTCGTCCCAGAGGGAGGCCCGCGATGTAGGCGTGCCCCTGGCTGGCCGAGGCTCTGCGTCGAATGTTCTGCCGGTGGCAGGGTCGTCCGCCCCGTTGGCGGTTCCTGGGGGTTTTTCCGGCGGCGGTCAGAGGCGCCTGCGGTCATCCGAGCTCCAGACGGGAGGTGGAGGAGGGGGCGAGGATAGGGTCCCCCTTAAGAGGAAAAGGACAATCTCTCGTGCATCGCCGTCAATGGTCCCTGAAGGGATCCCCGTGCAGGAGGGAGAGGCCGTCTTCATGGTTCCGTCTGGGCTTTCTGTCGCTACCGGCTTGCTCGCCGGGATAGAAGAGTTGGCAGGAGGGAGACTTCCGTGAGGCACCCTGAGGGCTCAAATGGAGGCCATAGCCCAAGGGGCGGTCCAGGTACGAACCTCTTCACGCGTTGCCTTTGGCCTTCCCTTTTTGGCCCGAGTGACTCCTGGTTTCTCACCCGCTTCCTGTCAGGTCCTTCAACACTGCGCCATCGCCGCTCATATGGAAGCCGAGGGAGCGTTCCACGCGCCGAGCCCGGTAGAGGCATTCCCTTCGGAGGTCGAGGCCCTGCAGCGTGACCTGCGCCTGGAGAGGGCCAGGGCTGATGTTCTGGCAGCCCGTACGGAGTCTGCTGAACTTGGCAATTTAGCGAATCAGGGCGTCCGCCGTCGCCTGAGTGCATCTCTCCGGGTTGCCGAGAGGAAGCTGGCGGATCTGGCTGATCGCTTCGCGGCCATGGAGAAGGAGAGAGATGCCAGCCGGAGGGATGCCGAGGCAGCGCTTCTGTCGTCTCAGGCCGCCGAGGCCCGGGCCAGGAAAACCGTGGCCGATTACAAGGTGTCAGAGCAGTTTTACGCCGAGATCAGTGAGTATTCTGCCGTCGCGTGGAACAAGGCTCTGGATGCCGTGAAGGAGCAGCTTCCCGATTTCGCCGATGGCGAGCTCCGTGCTCGGGTCCCGCTCCCGGTGGCAAGGCCTCCGGCCGACAACGATGGGGGGAATGAGGCGAGCCCCTGGTGGCAAAATCTCCGGTGGTGAAGCCCCCAGCGATGAGGGAAGCGAGGCACAGGGGAGGGGGTTTGCAACTTAGGTCTTTTTGATATATCCTTGCCCCCTTTGGTAAGCCTCCGGGCAGTTGTAAGGCTGGGGAGCCCGAAGTACCCTTTATAAAGACTGTGCGTTTGATAATAAAACTTTTTCTTTGGTTCCATCGGTCCGCACTTTATCTTCTGTTTGTGTTGTTGGGCTTTCATGTCAGGTCGGCCACCTGTTCAGCGACCGTTTGTCGAGTTGACTTCGATCACTTGCCAAGCGGCGCCGAGGATGGACGGAAGCTGCCCCGTTGCCCTTAGGTGAGGGCTTCCGATTTCTGGCGTTGTGGGTAAGCAACTACCAGCTTGGGAGTGCCACTTGCGAGGGCTTCGATACCTGGTGTCACGGGTAAGGAGCTACCAGCCGGGGATAGCCAAGCAGGGGCTCGACTGCCTCTGGGAGGAATTTCTGATCCTGGGCATTGCGGTAGGGAAGCTACCCGCCGGGATCGACGGGGCAGGAATGACCGGGCAGTGAAGCCGTGCGGTCGCCTCTTACGAGGGCTCTGATCCTTCAGGACGGGGACCGAGCAGGGTTACTGCCCAGTGCCTCTTGGCGAGGGCTTTGATCCCTGTCAGTCATGGTAGGATGCTACCAGCCAGGGATAGTCGAGCAAGGACTCGACTGCCTCTAGGAGGACATTGGTCCTTGGCGCGGGAGGGGCTGTAGAAGCCTACCAAGGACCCTTGGCCGAGCAGGGTTACCGCCCGGTGCCTCTTGGCGAGGGCTTTTGTCCCAAAGGATAGCCGAGCGAGGGATCCTCGGGTTCGACTGCCTCTGGGAGGGCTTTCTGAACCCCGGCGTTGCGGCAGGGAAGTTTCCCGCCGGGGATAGCCGAGCGACGGTCGGGCTCGACTGCCTCTGGGAGGGTTTTCCGGTCCCTGACGTTGCGGTAGGGAAGCTACCCACCAGGGATAACCGGGCAGGGTAGCTGTTGGGTTGCCTCTAAGGAGGACTTTGGTCCTTAGCATCGGGGGGCTGTAGGAAGCCCACTAAGGATAACCGGGCAGTGGGGCTGCGCGGCAGCCTCTTGGCGAGGGCTTTGGATTGTAAAGACGGAACTCTACTCGAGATGATTCGACGTTTCTTTATTCGTATGGACAGGATTTTTAGAGAACGTTTTACATCATCTTTGCGAAAGGAAAACAGAGGGGGGTACACACTTGCTGGTCTTGACCTCACTGGTATAGCTTGAGTTTCTCGGCGTTGTAAGGCCGCGGAAGGTTTCGTCCGTCTCCGTCTTGTAGGCGGTTGGCTCCGCCGGGGAGCGCCTCAGAGACGAGGAAGGGACCATCCCACTTTGGGGAGAACTTGTGAAGCCTGCCTTGGTCGATGAACTCATTTCGCCGTAGGACCAGATCCCCGATCTTGCAGGAGCGGTGTTTGACCCGAGCGTTGTAGTATCGGGCCGTTTGTTATTGATAAGCGGCAGCTCTGATCTGAGCCCGTCACCAACAAGATGTCCAGGTTGGTCCGTAGCGCCAAGGTGTTTGCGTCATCGTCGAAGTGCTCGACCCGGTGACTGGGTAGCCCGATCTCCGCTGGGACCATCACTTCGGTCCCGTAGTAGAGGCTGAAGGGGGTTTCCCCAGTGGGAGTCTTTTTTGACGTGCGCAGGGCCCATAAGACCCGGGGTAGTTCTTCGACCCAACTGCCTTGTCGCCCTTCTAGGTGGGTCCAGAGACCTCGGAAGACGTCTCGGTTAGCGACCTCGGCCTGCCCGTTGCATTGGGGATGCGCGACCGCGGCGAACTTCATGAGGATATGGTATTCTTTGCAGAAGTCCTTCACTTTTTCGTTCTCGAAATTCGTCCCGTGGTCGGTGATGATACACCTCGGGATGCCAAACCGGAGTATCAGGTTGTTTTGCAGGAACTTGATGGTTATGGCGGCGTCCGGTTTCTTGATGGGGACGGCCTCGATCCACTTGGTGAAGTAGTCCACCGCGACGAGGACGTATTTGTGCCCGCCTGTTCCGGTAGGGAACGGCCGATCATGTCCAATCCCCACTGGGCGAACGGCCATGGGGATGTTAAGGCAGTCAACTCGATAGCCGGGAGGCGGGGAATGCTGCCATGAAGTTGGTAGCTCTTGCACCTCCTGACTAGCTTCTAGGAGTCCTCGTGCATAGTGGGCCAGTAGTACCCTTAGAGCAACGCCTTTTGGATCAAGGTTCGGGCCCCCTGGTGTGCACCGTCCACCCCTTCATGGATTTCCAGAAGGACGTAGTCGGATTCGTGGGGGTCAACGCACCGGAGCAGGGGCTGAGTGAAGGCCTTCTTGTAGAGGTTCCCGTTGCTCCAGACGAAGTGGCGGGCTTTGGCCCGGAGACGGCGGGCGGCTGCCCGGTCCTCTGGGAGCGTGCCGTCCTTCAGGAATTCCACGAGGGGCTTCCTCCAATCCTGGTCGCTCTCCTGCGCCGCGTACACGTAGAGTGTCGTCGCCCCGTCTCCCACGCTGGGTTGAGGCAAGGTTTCAAAGAGGATAGACCGCTTATTGTTGGCCGAGTATGACGAAACCAGCTTGCTCAGGGCGTCTGCTTGGGCATTCAGCTGCCTGGGTATTTGTTCTACCTGGACTTCGTCAAAGTTCCTTCAGAGTTTCCTCACTTCATCTAGGTACTTCATCATCAGAGGCTCCCGAGTTTCGAAGCGGCCGGTCACATGACCGATAACAAGGGCATAGTCGCTGCGGATTCGAACTATCTTCAGTCCCAGTCCGGTGGCCATATGCAGTCCGGCCAGGAGGGCCCCATACTCTGCCGCGTTGTTCGAGGCTTTGAAACTGAGCCTCAAAGAATACTCCATCTCTGCTTCGTTCGGGCACCGGATAATGAGGCCGACGCCACAGCCTTCCTCGGTAGAAGACCCGTTGACGTAGATGACCCACTCCAGAACTGAGCCGGGCCCTTCCGCGACGTGGTACTGGGTTGCGAGGGGCGGCGTGGACTCCGGCTTCTTACTAGGGATGGTGCATTCAACGATGAAATCAGCAAGGGCTTGCGCCTTGATGGCCTGCCTCGGGCGATACCTTATGTCAAACTGAGATAGCTCCCACCTCCATTTTTCTAAGCGGCCCGAGGATTCCTGTGATGCTAGGATATCCCCCAACGGGGGCTCGGTAAGGACAATGATGGTGTGTGCTTGGAAGTAGTGCCGCAGCTTCTTCGAGGCTACCACGAGGGCTAAGACAATCTTCTCTATGGCGGGGTACCTCATTTCTGCGTCTTTAAACATGTTGCTCACGTAGTACACTGGCTTCTGCGCCCCCTCGGCCTCCCGGACGAGCACCGAGCCTGCTGGTTGGTCGGATACCGCCAGATACAGCGACAGCTTGTCACGCCCCGCTTCCCAGCATACGGCGAAGGGGACGCGACTGGTCCGCTACGTATATACTCAGAAGTACATACACTAAGCGTATCTAAGCAATATAAAAATAAATACATAAGAGACAAGATATAATAAATACAGTAACTTTTATTTATTAACATTTTTTTGTACAATGCATGAAAAGGAAATACAACAGAAATAAAACGATACCTAAACAATGGCATAACAGGAAATGAAAAGTACTGAATGGAAAATGTACAATGAAACTAGAGCTCTGGTTCTTCAGCAAACTGCTCCAAGTCTTCTGCAGATGGCTCGATCTCTGCCGGGTCCAAACCACCTAACGACATTCAAAGAGGAAGGAAATAGAATGTCGTCAGCGAACAGGTTGCTCGGTAAGTCCAAAAGATAGGAGGAAAGTATAATAGACAGAATAAGAAGGTATCTTTTAAAATTGTATTATCTTGTTGTAATGTTGTGTTACCACTGTTGTTTGTAGCTTGGTACAGAAAGATACCAGTGTATACGAGAGGGGTCTCTATATGCTAGAGACCAGGGCAAACAGAATGTACAAGGAACCGTTAAGCCACGGTACAACAGCAACGGAATATAGGTTAGGTGTCTTAATCTTACCACCTCGTGCCACTTTTAACACCTTCCGTACCAATCTACCCCTTAAACCCCGTAGTGTTTTATTTGTAGTGTTTTATACTGTAAATTGAATTTTGTGTATAATTGAAAGACTGACCGAAACCATGATATCAGTAAACGGATGTAACCGTAGAATCATATAAGTGGAATAACTGGAGAACCATGTAAATAGAATGTATATCCATGGTTCGGTTCAGTCAAGTTGTATATATTGATAATTGGACTTGTGGATTCATGTTGAAGAATGTAGATTATAGATTGACCTGAATCATGTTCAAGTCAGATTAATCATACTCAAACCTGAGTCAGACAATTAGAAATGTAAGTCGAAGTCTTGATTATTTCTTAAAACTATAATTGCTAGGGTCTTTAGGGTAATTTATAAAACTTGAGAGGGTTTTATGTAAAAATACTTATATATAGTTTTCAAAATACACCTCAAGTATTCGTTATTCGTCTTTAGAGTTGTAATGAAGGTGGATTTTATATTGTGATATTTCTAGTGAAAATATCCCAGTTTCAGAAAATAAAGGTATTTATTTGTAATATTGATTTATATGGAATTCGTGGTATTTTAGTGTAAAATTGATTCTTGTGATTTTTAGAAAAATATGGAATATTTATATCATAACAAAATAGATATTTTAATGATAAATATATATATTTTTATACAAAAATAATTTTAATAAATATTTTATATTCTAAAAATCTCATTTTCTTAAGATGTCGTATTTTAAATCTTTCGAGACCGAATGCTCCTTGCGGAGGTCTGAATCTCGCACTACTAAGCCTGAGGATGTGCGATAATTCGCACCATCCCGAACGGGTTCCCCAAAGTGAGTTGTAGCGGCGCTTTGCAAAGATTATAAAATACTAAATCTTTTAGCAAACGGTTTTATGAAGTAATTGATATTTATTTGTAAAGATGTATATTTTCCGTATTGTATGTTCTAGTTTCTCCTAAATTAACTAGTCTATTCCTAACTGGTCCAGACGACAAGTTGTGAGATAGCTCAAATCGCCTCTTCACCGCCAATTGTGGTCAGGTAAGTACAAGTGAAGAAAGGAGGGATCCGCTCACGAATCATCGTGAGACGGGCCTTTTAAAGTTACCTTTCTCACTTTCTTAGCCTAGACACCACAAAATCAGGTTTAGATAAACGACCGATATCCACAACTTATCATATTTTTATAATAAGTGGTACTTCTTTAAAAAGTGTATCAAAACTAAATCTTTTAGAATTGATTTTATTAAGTATGTGGTATTTAAATGAAAATATTTGTTTTCTCGTATTCTAGGTTCTCGGGGGTGTTGCATATGAGTGTGTGAGGAGGTAGGTCGTTATCTCGTGATCTACTTTAAATGTATAGTAAGTTTGATGGGGTTAAATGAAGGATTGAAACAATGTGGTATTTAAGTGAAAAATACGATAAATTGAAATAGCTATAATTTCATGTGACGAAACTTGATCAAATTGTTTGCTTAGTCTTTAATACTCAACATAAGGAAGTTTAAGTATAATTGTATTTGTAAGAAGTGGAATTTTATAGAAAACCGAATCGGAAATCGGATTTGTTCCGATTCCGTCGGGTTTTGTAATTTTGTATTTTGAGAATGAAAAAGAGAGATAGAAAAGGGACTTATGGGTTTTAGATTAAACAAGAGAGTGAGAGCGAACTAGAGAGATCGCCGATGTATTGCGTCGTCGCCGGTAGTTCCTTAAAACGGTCGTCGGAAGTTCCGCCGGGAATTCGTCGGAGCTTCGCCTCGAGCTTGTTTCCAAAGTACACGACTCTTGGAAAATTTTTGAGAGAGTGGGCTCAGGATTTTGGGGTGAGAGGGTAGAGGATAGGGGGTGTATTTATAGGGTAGGCTAGGGTTAGGGTAGATGAAAGGTTAAAATGAAAAATGTGATAAAATGTATTAAAAATGTATTAAAAGTGGAGTAATTGGGGTTTTAAAAGAGCTCTGAAAATGGTCTGAGGCTGAAATTTTGCAGGTGCATAGGAAATATGAAAAGACACAATTTTCTTGTTGGGACCGTCGCCGGAATCGGCCGTCGCTAGAATCGACCGTGACTCAGTCGGAGGACTGAGTCGGCCGAGTCAAGGCCGATTTGGCCGATTCCCGGCCGAGTCAGGTGGCCGGGATCCCCCCCGACGATTCATCTAACTCCTGGAAATGTTACATCTTCGGGTGTAGTGGGGTTTTTGTGAGATATGCACGTGTAAACTCTTGGTATTCTAAAGGTTTTAAAAAAATCAATATTAAAAATAATGTGGGGTATGGGATTTGAACTCTGGTGGCTTGGTTCTGTAGTGCAAGGTATTACCAATGAGCCACAAGCTCCTTCTTGTAATTATTGTGTAAAACAAATACTTAAAGTGGTAACAGCAACATTAAATACCCCAAGTGTACTTCAAATTTAAATCAAATTTATGTACACTAAAAATGGAGTTGTTACAGTGTACCCTCCTTACAAAAATTTCGTCATCGAAATTTACAACTTTTATTTGAGAACTAGTTTACAAAGAGGTGAGGATATTTTGCACGCATTTCATCTTCCCTTTCCCAAGTGGATTCTCCTGGAGTGTCTTTCCTCCACATTACTCGGACCAAATTAACTTCCTTGTTCCGAAGTGTCTTCACTTTCCTGTCCAGGATCTCCACAGACTGTTGCTCACAAGACAAGTCGGGCTGTATAGTGAGCTCGGAATGATCAAGAACATGGCTGGGGTCACTCACATACCTTCTGAGTTGGGATATGTGGAACACATTATGCACTCTTTCCAATGAGGGTGGAAGCGCTAAGCAGTATGCCACTTCACCGACTCGTTCGAGTATGTTGAACGGTCCAATATATCTCGGACTTAATTTACCCCATCTTCTAAATAGGATCACTCCGCGGTTCGGAGATATGTTCAAGAATACGTGATATCCTGGCTGGAACTCCAAGTGTCGTCTCTTCGCATCAGCCCAGTGTTTCTGTCGATCTTGGGCTATGCGCATTCTTTCCCTGATAGTACGAAACAGATCAACGGTCGCTACTATCATCTCTGGTCCAAGGAGTTCCCTATCCCCGATGTCGTCCCAACTTAATGGTGATTGGCACTTCCTTCCATACAATACTGCAAAAGGTGCCATTCCTATGCTTACTTGGTAGCTGTTATTTTACGCGAACTCCACAAGATGCAGGTGATCTTCCCACGATCCTTTGAAGTCTAGCATACACGCTCTGAGCATATCCTCCAAGATCTGAATAGTTCGTTCCGACTGACCATCTGTTTGTGGATGATAAGCCGTGCTGAAGTTCAGACTTGTTCCCAAGTTTGCTTGCAGACTCTGCCAAAATTGCGATCGGAACCTGGTGTCACGATCGGAAACAATACAGACCGGTACTCCATAAAGTCTCATAATTTCCTGTATGAGTTCATGGGTATTAGAGATAGTACATTATGAAGAGTTTAAATCTTAAATAGATTATTACCTCCATGTACTTCTTTGCTAGTGTCTCAGTTGATTGGCCAACTCGAAATGGGATGAATTGAGCCGACTTTGTGAGTCGATCCACAATGACCCATATGGCATCGTTACCCTTTGTGCTGCGAAGAAGAGCAGTCATAAAATCCATCGTGATGTGCTGCCACTTCCATTCTGGGATTGATAACGGTTGAAGTACTCCAACTGTCCTGTAATATTCGGCCTTTACTTGCTGACACACCAAGCATTTTGCGACGCTTCTGGCTACTTCACACTTCATTCCATGCCACCAATAATTCTGACGTAGATCTTTATACATTTTGGTACCTTCGGGGTGTACTGAGTAGGGAGAGCTGTGAGCTTCTTTCATTAACTCTTCCCGAACAGGACCTTTTGGCACACACAATCTGCTGCCGTATCTCAAAGATCCGTCTTCATGGATGATGAAGTCTGTTCTAAGTCCATTCTCCACTTGTTCTCTGATCCTTTGCAACTTAGCATCACTTGCTTGAGCTGCTTTGATCTGATTGACAATGGTTGATTGAACTTGTAAATTCATCAAACTTGAAGCGTTACCGGCATAACTACTTTAATCTCTATCTGATGCAAGTCTTGTTGAAGCTTCCACTGAGCGGTGAGATTCATTGCTAATGGTTGGCGATTAAGAGCATCAGGTACTACGTTCACCTTCCCTGAGTGATATTGCAAGTTGATGTCAAAATCCGCCATGAGTTCTAACCATCTTCTCCGCCGTATATTCAACTCCTTCTGAGTAAACACATACTTCAGACTTTTATGATCTGTGTAGATGTTCACTCGTTCACCAAGTAGATAATGGCGCCAAATCTTGAGAGCAAAGATGACGGCTGCCAACTCCAGATCATGCGTCGGATAATTGCGCTCGTGAGTCTTCAATTGTCTTGAAGCATAAGCCACAACCTTACCGTGCTAAATAAAACACATCCTAATCCCTTACCGGATGCATCACAATGCACTTCGAATCCTCCAGATTGATCCGATATTACGAGAATAGGTGCTGATGTCAACCTTAACTTGAGTTCTACAAAAGCTTGTTCTCATGCTTCTGACCACACAAATTCCTCATCTTTACGTATGAGCTTGGTCGGGGGTGTTGCTGTCTTTGAAAAGAATTCAATGAACCTTCTGTAATATCCAGCTAAACCCAAGAAACTTCGAATGTCCTTCACTGACTTTGGTGTAGGCCATTCGCTAACTGCTGCAACTTTCACTGGATTCACAGAGATTCCTTCTCCTGATACGATATGTCCAAGAAAACTAACTTGCTTTAGCCAAAACTCGCACTTGCTGTACTTGGCATATAGCTTATGTTGTCGAAGAGTTTCCAGGACAATTCGTAGGTGCTCTGCATGCTCTTTCCGACTCTTAGAATACACCAGGATGTCGTCGATGAAGATGACAACAAACCTGTCTAAGTACTCCCGGAAAACTTGATTCATTATGTTCATAAATATTGCTGGTGCATTGGTCACTCCAAATGGTATCACTAAAAATTCGTAATGTCCATAGCGAGTTCTGAAATCTGTTTTGTGAATATCAGCTTCCTTGACCTTCACTTGATGATAACCTGAACGAAAATCCAATTTATAGAAAACACAAGATCCACTTAGCTGATCGAATAAATCATCGATGCGCGGGAGTGGATACTTGTTCTTTATAGTGACTTCATTCAAGGCTCTATAATCGATGCACATTCTGTATGAACCTTCCTTCTTCTTCACAAGTAGTACAGGTGCTCCCCAACTTGAAGTGCTGGGATGAATCCATCCTTTCGCCAATAATTCATCCAACTGTGTTCGGACTTCCTTCAAACCTTCCGGACTTAATCTATAAGGTGCTTTGATCACCGGTTGTGCTCCTGGTACTAAATCAATATTGAATTCAAGAGCTCGATCGGGAGGCAAACCTGATATATCGTCAGGAAATACATCGTCGAACTCTCGAACTACCTCCGGTCTTGATTTTTCCTCCGCTTGAGCTGCTGCAACTAGTGCTTCTCTTGGCTTTGCTTTGTAGGTACTTGGCTCCAAGGTACGGTCTCCGCTCTTGAAATAGAAGACCGGATGGTCTGCAATCTCGAATACTACTCTCCTTTGACGACGGTCGATAGTAGCATAAAAAGTTCCAAGCCAATCCATTCCTAGAACCACATCGAACTTCGGTATGTCCAGTACCTTGAAGTCAGCATAAAACTCTCTGCTGCAGACGACGACTGGACACAAGCTGTATCCCATAGTTGCCTTTAGAACGCCATTTTCTGAACTGACATTCCAGCTGGATACAAGCGGTGAGACTGGAATCGCATGGGTTCAGACGAACCGTTGCGACATAAAGCAGTGCGATGCTCCAGTATCAAACAGTGCTAGTGCAGGTAGTGAGGCTACTAAGATTGTACCTAAGGTATGTGAGATATGTTTTAGGTATAGGGAAAGTGTGTAGATAAACAAGGCTAAAAGAAAAGTTTGAGAAGGGAAGTTTACCAGTGATGACTTGGCCAGTGGCCTCAGCTTCTTCCATGGACATCGTGAAAGCCTGGCGTCTTGGTACATTCCTCCTGGCCAGAGGAGCATTCATCGGAATGTTCCTTTGAGCTTGATGGAACTGACGAGGAGGTGGTGCAGCTTTTGGTCCTCTAGGTGGTGCAGCTAGTGCAGGTCTTAGAGTAGGGGCTTGGATGGCTGGGCGCTGTGGGTAATTGTTTGCTGGCCTGGGTGCAGCAACTGGGTTTTGCCTTTTAGGGCAAGACCCAATATCATGAGTAGCTGAGCCGTAGACTAAGCAAAGACGGTTGGCTCGCCGGCAGTCTTTCATCATATGTCCGGCTCTCTTGCAGTGGGTACAAAAAGCTGGGCTGGGACGAGGGTTCGGTACTCCGGGTCGTCTTGGCACAAAAAGTGGCCTGGACGAGGCTCCTCCTGCCATCTGGTTGGCAGGGCGCTTAACTCCTGCAGACCGAGGTCTGCCCCTTGCTTTTATCACTGCCTCATAACCGCGGACAGCTTCTAGAGCTTCCTCATGAGTCGGAAATTTGCCTGTGGCTAGTGCAGCCTGAATTTCCGTGTTCAAACCTTGTTGAAAGCGACGGGCTCTGATCTCGTCCGTCGGTATCAAGTGTGCCGCGAATCTATTTAAAGGATTGTGTTAGCTGTGTAGTATGTGATATTTTAGAAATTTGAAATACCGTGACATATCTTACCAACTTTGCATGGTGAATTCAGCGTCATATTCATCCACTGACTTGTCCCATATTGAATCTTATTGTAGATGAATGAACTGCTGCTCCATGGCAAACCTGGCAGTCACAGGGAAGTACTTCGTGTCGAACTTCTCGCAAAAAGTCTTCCATTCAATAGGCTGTACAAGACGGCTTTTTTCCGCCTTCCACCAGTTGCGAACATTGTCTGTGAGCTGCAGTTTCGCCACACGGACCCAAGCTATGTCTGGCACTTGAGCTGCCGCCAGATCATCTTCTATGCTTTGTGCCCATTCCACAGCTTCAAGAGGACTTCCCTTTCCGGAGAACTGCTTGGGATGTAAAGCCCTGAATTGCTTTACCCTAGGAGCGTCAGTCTCGGGACGGTTCAGGAGTTGTTGCTGTCCCTCAAGAAGGCTGCGGATCGTTTCAAGTAGTACTGTTTGCTCGGTGGGTGGCGCAAGAACAGCAGGAACGATTGGTAGTGGAGGTGGAGGTGTGTTATTGACGTTAGTGCTGGTGTTGTTCGGGGAATCCATAACCTTGAAGAAAATTTGGGTTAGGACAGATTCAAGTACATGAAATGATAAGATTCAAGGAATATGAAATTGTAAAATTCAAGAAACATAAATTGTAAATAATGTTTTAGTTGCTGGTTCTTGTGTTATATTGCTTAGCTTGTTCACGCAGAATAGAACTGTATGATAGTGTTTCATACAGCTCTGACCTGCATGGGCCACCAACAAAACCTGTCACGCCCCGCTTCCCAGCATACGGCGAAGGGGACGCGACTGGTCCGCTACGTATATACTCAGAAGTACATACGCTAAGCGTATCTAAACAATATAAAAATAAATACACAAGAAACAAGATATAATAAAAACAACAACTTTTATTTATTAACATTCTTTTGTACAATGCATGAAAAAGAAATACAGCTGAAATAAAACGATGCCTAAACAATGGCATAACAGGAAATGAAAAGTACTGAATGGAAAATGTACAATGAAACTAGAGCTCTGGTTCTTCAGCAAACTGCTCCAAGTCTTCTGCAGATGGCTCGATCTCTGCCGGGTCCAAACCACCTGACGACATTCACAGAAGAAGGAAATAGAATGTCGTCAGCGAACAGGTCGCTCGGTAAGTCCCAAAGATAGGAGGAAAGTATAATAGACAGAATAAGAAGGTATCTTTTAAAGTTGTATTATCTTGTTGTAATATTGTGTTACCACTGTTGTTTGTAGCTTAGTACAGAAGGATACCAGTGTATACGAGAGGGGTCTCTATATGCTAGAGACCAAGGCAAACGGAATGTACAAGAAACCATTAAACCACGGTACAACAGCAACGGAATATAGGTTAGGTGTCTTAGTCTTACCACCTAGTGCCACTTTTAACACCTTCTGTACCAATCTACCCTTTAAACCTCGTAGTGTTTTATTTGTATAGTTTTGTACTATAAATTGAATTTAGTGTATAATTGAAAGACTGACCGAAACCATGATATCAGTAAACGGATGTAACCGTAGAATCATGTAAGTGGAATAACTGGAGAACCATATAAATGGAATGTATATCCATGGTTCGGTTCAGTCAAGTTGTAGATTGATAATTGGACTTGTGGATTCATGTCGAAGATTGTAGATTGTAGATTGACCTGAATCATGTTCAAGTCAGATTAATCAGACTTAAATCCGAGTCAGACAATTAGAAATGTAAGTCGAAATCTTGATTATTTCTTAAACCTATAATTGCTAGGGTCCTTAGGGCAATTTATAAAACTTGAGCGGGTTTTATGTAAAAATACTTATATATAGTTTTCAAAATACACCTCAAGTATTCGTTATTCGTCTTTAGAGTTGTAATGAAGGTGGATTTATATTATGATATTTCTAGTGAAAATATTCTAGTTTCAGAAAATAAAGGTATTTATTTGTAATATTGATTTATATGGAATTCGTGGTATTTTAGTGTAAAATTGATTCTTGTGATTTTTAGAAAAAGGTGGAATATTTATATCATAACAAAATAGATATTTTAATGATAAATATACATATTTTTATACAAAAATAATTTTAATAAATATTTTATATTCTAAAAATCCCATTTTCTTAAGATGTCGTATTTTAAATCTTTCGAGACCGAATGCTCCTTGCGGAGGTCTGAATCTCGCACTACTAAACCCGAGGATGTGCGATAATCCGCACCGTCCCGAACGGGTTCCCCAAAGTGGGTTGTAGCGGCGCTTTGCAAAAATTGTAAAATACTAAATCTTTTAGAAAACGGTTTTATAAAGTAATTGGTATTTATTTGTAAAGATATATATTTTCCGTATTGTATGTTCTAGTTTCTCCTAAATTAACTAGTCTATTCCTAACTGGTCCAGACGACAAGTTGTGAGATGCCTCAAATCGCCTATTCACCGCCAATTGTGGCCAGGTAAGTACAAGTGAAGAAAGGAGGGATCCGCTCACAAATTATTGTGAGACGGGCCTTTTAAAATTACCTTTCTCACTTGCCTAGCCTAGACACCACAAAATCAGGTTTAGATAAACGACCGATGTCCACAACTTATCGTATTTTCATAATAAGTGGTACTTCTTTAAAAAGTATATCAAAACTAAATCTTTTAGAATTGGTTTTATTAAGTATGTAGTATTTAAATGAAAATGTTTGTTTTCTCGTATTCTAGGTTCTCGGGGGTGTTGCATATGAGTATTTGAGGAGCTAGGTCGTTATCCCGTGATCTACTTTAAATGTATAGCAAGTTTGATGGGGTTAAATGAAGGATTGAAATAATGTGGTATTTAAGTGAAAATACGATAAATTGAAATAGCTATCATTTCATGTGACGAAACTTGATCAAATTGTTTGCTTAGTGTTTAATAGTCAACATGAGGAAATTTAAGTATGTTGTATTAGTGAGAAGTGGAATTTTATAGAAAACCGAATCGGAAATCGGATTTATTCTTATTCCGTCGGGTTTTGTAATTTCATATTTTGAGAATGAAAAAGAGAGATAGAAAAGGGACTTACGGGTTTTAGATTAAATAAGAGAGTGAGAGGGAACTAGAGAGATCGCCGATGTATTGCGTCGTTGCCGGTAGTTCCTTAAAACGGTCGCCGGAAATTCCGCCTGGAATTCGTCGGAGTTTTGCCTCGAGCTTGTTTCCAAAGTACACGACTCTTGGAAAAATTTTGAGAGAGTGGGTTCAGGATTTTGGGGTGAGAGGATACAGGGTAGGGGGTGTATTTATAGGGTAGGCTAGGGTTAGGGTAGATGAAAGGTTAAAATGAATAATGTGATAAAATGTATTAAAAGTGGAGTAATTGGGGTTTTAAAAGAGCTCTGGAAATGGTCTGAGGCTGAAATTTTGCAGGTGTATAGGGAATATGAAAAGACACAACTTTCATATTGGGGCCGTCGCCGGAATCGGCCGAGCCGTGACTCGGTCAGAGGACGGAGTCGGCCGAATCAAGACCGATTTGGCCGAGTCAGGTGGCCGGGATCCCCCCCCAACGGTTCATCTAACTCCTGAAAATGTTACATCTTTAGGTATAGTGGGGTTTTTGTGAGATATGCACGTGTAAACTCTTGGTATTCTAAAGGTTTTAAAAAAATCAATATTAAAAATAATGTGGGGTATGGGATTTGAACTCTGGTGGCTTGGTTCAGTAGTGCAAGGTATTACCAATGAGCCACAAGCTCCTTCTTGTAATTATTGTGTGAAACAAATACTTAAAGTGGTAACAGCAACATTAAATACCCCAAGTACACTTCAAATTTAAATCAAATTTATGTACACTAAAAATAGTGTTGTTACACAGCTCGTCTCCTTCAATTGGTCGGGTGAGCAGTGGCAGCGTTGCGAGGTGCTTCTTCAATTGGTCGAAGGCGGCTTGGCATTCCCCCGACCACTTGAACCTCGGGATTTTCCTCAGTGCCTTAAAGAACGGAAGGCACTTCTCCCCCGACCTGGACATGAAACGGCTCAGAGCGGCGACTCGCCCCGTGAGCCACATGGTCTCGACGCTGGTCTTGGGCGCGGCCATGTTGAGGATAGCGTCGATCTTCTCTGGGTTAGCCTCAATTCCGTGGTGAGGTGACCATGAACCCGAGGAACTTTCCCCCGGTGACTCCGAATGCGCCCTTGGCGGGGTTTAGCTTCATGTCGAACTTGCGGAGCACTTCGAAAGCCTCGCCCAGGTCCTTGGCATGGTCGGCCGACGAGATGGATTTGACGAGCATGTCGTCAACGTAGACTTCTATATTCCTGCCGATCTGTGGCTTGAACATGCGGTTGACCAACCTTTGGTACGTGGCCCCGGCGTTCTTGAGGCCGAAGGACATCACCTTGTAGTAATACACTCCCCGATCCGTTGTGAATGCGGTCAGATCTTCATCTTCAGGATTCATACGGATTTGGTTGTAGCCGGAGAAAGCATCCATGAAGCTCAACAGCTCGTGGCCGGTCGAGCTGTCGACGAGCTGGTCTATCTGGGGGAGCGGAAAGTTGTCCTTGGGGCAGGTCTTATTTAGGTCGGTGAAGTCGACGCACATACGCCACATCCCGCTTGACTTCTTGATCAGAACTACGTTTTCCAGCCACTCCGAGTAGGGTACATTTCTGATGAAGTTGGCGGCGAGGAGCCGATCAATCTCCTCTTCGATAGCCTTCTGTTTGACAGGGGCGAAGCTTCTTTTCTTCTGTCTGACGGGTCGGGCCGCGGGATCAACCCCGAGCTTGTGGGAGATGATTTTGGGATCGATCCTGGGCATGTCAGCAGGCGCCCAGGCGAAGACGTCGGAGTTGCTTCTGAGGAATCTGATCAAGTCATCTCGCTGAGTCCCTGTCAGGTGCGATCCGACCTGGACGGTTTTTCCCTGGTCTCCTTCTGTTAGGGGTACCACGGTCAGAGATTCGACCGGTACCCCCACGGACCTCCTTCCGCTCGTCTTGGGTGTCCAGGGAACCTTTGATGTCGTCACATGCCTCGGCGTCGTCGGCCGGCAGCTCGGGCGAAGACGTTTCGGTAAGGCCTATCTTCGCGACCCGTTGGCTCCCGTAGGCCCGACCTATCCCGCCCCGATTGAGAGGGAACTTTATCGCCATGTGGTAGGTCGATATCTGGGCCTGGAGGGAGTTCAGCGTCGGGCGGCCGAGGAAGACGTTGTAGGCCGACGGGACTTTTGCTACGATGAAGTCTACAGGCAACATGCGCGTGCGGCCGGGCTCCCCGATCGTGAACTGCAGGGTGTCCACCCCTTGTGCTAGAATAGCGTGGTTGGTGAACCCCGAAAGGACGTGAGAGGTCGGTTTCAGGTCTGTTGGGGCGAGCCCCATACGTAGAAAGCAGTCGTGGAAGAGGATGTCCGCCGAGCTGCCCGAATCGACGAGTATCCGGTGGACCTCGTACCGGTGGATTTGGGCCGTGATCACCAGTGGGTTGTTGTGGGGCATGGATATGCCGTGGAGATCTCCGTCGCCAAAGGTGATGGGCTCGCGGCCTCTAGCCCTTTTGCTCGGGCGGCCGCCCGCGTCTTCGTTGAGGGGAAAGTGGTGGCTGGGACCCGGATTTTCAGGGCGATTATTCGCCATGTGGATGGAGATTGGAAGGCCAACTTTGTTTTTGTGGAGTTTTTGTTCCCACAGACGGCGCCAACTGATGAAAGTCCTTTTCAGATCTCCTTCAGAAGTTGTCTTCCGTTGATGTCCCGGTGGATTCTGGAGGGGATCCCCTGTTGAATGTGGGTCTCAGTGGGTTTTGAGGAGATTTGGTAGTTGGAGGAGTTTGACGCCAGGTACCTGCAAAGAAGTCCCGGGGTGGTTTGTTACCACCGAGGACCCTCCGACAATCAAGTTAGTACTAGATCCGAGCAGCGTAACGGCTATTTGGAGTAAAAATGGCTTACTTGGCCCTTCTGTGATGGGGGTTTATATAGTGGTGGAGGCATGCAGCACCAAGCGCGAGAATCTCACCAGCAATTACGCTCCCAACGTCACGCCCGCGTAGAGAGCGGATCGCCCATAAATGGGGATCGTGGAGGCGTGGAACGTGGGATGTTGCTGGCGGAGAATCCGCGCATGGCGAGATTCGCGGAGCTGCGGTTACGACTGTGAGCGGCGAAACCGGTCGGAGGGCCGATGTCACGCCCCGCTTCCTAGAGTACACTAGATTGGGCACGTGACATAGCCAACCATGCTACCTGTGGGTAGGAAGTATCCATCCACAGTCACATTACGGCTGTAGAGATATCAAGAACAAGATAAAACTATCTAAAACATGTCCATAATCCAGAATAACAGGAGTGAATAATAAATAAATGCGGAAGCAAATGATCCAATACAAATAACTGAAAAGTGTGTCCCATAATGCGGGCTCACATCAGGAAATAAATGCAGGAAATAAAACTAACTACTACTGAACTCACAGCTCAGCCTGCTGGCTGAAGTACTCCTGCTCGGACTGCAACAGCGGTACGGAATCTGGGCCATGCAAAACCCAGACGTCAGCGCGTCATGTCATCAAGTAATATAATATGAACAGTGTAGCAGGCAATGTAATATAAACATGAATACAGCAAGAATAATAATAATATGAATCATACCAGTACAGGGTAGCGTGCAGTGGGTAAACTAAACTGTTCTATCAGGTTTTCTATTCTAAAGTCTTTGAAATCAATTGATGAATCATCGATGTAACTCAATAGTATCCCGTACATACCCGGGACCACAGCCACAATATTCTCGGCTGCAGCCGAGACATGCCGCTAGGCACAAAACAGGAATGTGTACACTCGATAGTATCCCGTACATACCCGGGACCACGGCCACAATATTCTCGGCCGAAACCGAGACATGCCGCTAAGCACAAAACAAGAATGTGTACACCCAGAACAGGTAGTGAACTGTCGAGTTACAAGTCAGGTTTCACCTTTGATTTCCCCATACCCCCAAGTTATGTATGTCAAGTCAGGTATTCAGTAGTCAAGAACTAATGCCAACACAGGATCGGGTAAAAGCAGATTTGTCTGGATAGACAACAGGAACGGTCCATGAGGACTACATGTTATGTTTGTTGGCATTAGATACAAGATCAGGTAACAGGTAAAGCCATGGTACATCAGGTCCAGCCAGGTAATGTATAAAGGTGTCATGTCATGTCAAGAGTGTACGGTACCATGTCATGTCAAGTAGGAAGTGTAACAGGTCATGTCAGGAAGCACAAGATGTCATGTGGGTGCTCATAATCAAACTAACATAAGCATGTGTATAAATAAACAAGCATGGGTACTATCAGAACAATAAACTGGAACATGTAATATGATATGCAAATAGATATAATTTCAAGGATATGGATGCACAATTATCGATTAAGGTTACATTTATAGTTCCAATATTAATTAGGATGCAATTTATTAAACATGGAGTGTTAATATCACATTATTATGTAGTAATGTGATATATGGATGCAATTATATGTATCTTAAATGCGATAGATGCAAACGGGTATCCGAAAAGTTATAAAACTATAAAAATGGTAATGTGGGATGTACAACTAAGCAATATGTGATATAAATATTGATATAATAATATTAATATGGATAGCATATTCAAAGCGATTAATAACTATAAAAGTGGTATTGATTAACCATGCACAAGAAGGTTCCGTTCAGAAATTCAGCGTCACCCTAATTTGTAAAATAGCTTAAAAATAACAAACGTTCTCCAAAAGAGATGTGTCTTATACCAAAACAAAGATAATTCAATAAGGTTTTCAGTTTTATAAGTATAAGCATCTCAGGTTGTCCCTACAAAAAGTTATGAATATTCAACGTTGAAAGTTTGCTGCTGGAATTTCCCTGGACAGCAGTTTGGAGACATTTTCATTTGCATTTTACGTTATTTAAACAATTTATTTTGCCAGTAAATATTTCATAGAGTTATAGTATTCTGAGTTAGCTTCGTAACGAATTAAAGAATGTATACTAATGATTTTTCTATGATTTATAATGAATTTTATAAGATAAGGTGTACAGTAAATTTCAGATTTGTCATATCCGATTTTTCAACGACGTTTCATGTGTAAACTATAAGATTTTCAAATGTATAACATTATAAAATGAAGATTATAAACTAATTAAAGATAATAATAATAAATATTACGACGATATATATTTTAAATGATATGGTTGCAGTATAATGTAATCTAGTATGTCACAAGATAAGTTTTCATGATCTAGATTTAATATGATATAAACGGATGCAAACGGAATATCGAAACGTTATAAAATTAAACATGGGGCACTAGATTTAAACTATAGGTAAGGTATTTATTTAAATAGGTATAAAATGAATTATATAGCATGTAGCAAAATTAACTTGCCTCGATAGGTCGCGAATCGGGAAAACGAAACGTTAACCGTCGGCGGGGAAAACTCGCGACGGGCGCACGGTTCACGGAATAAACCCAAACGATGAACAAAGGAACCACACGGGTCGGGGTACCTCGCTGGAACGTCGAGAAGCGTCACCGGCACGTCGGAATTCCGGCAACAAAAGAACAGTTAAAAAAATGAGAAACGAGACATGAAGCAAGAAGAGAAAGAATGATAAAGAGAAGTACGAGAGAATATATGAGAGAGAGAGAGAGAGAGAAAGTGGAGAGAGAGAGAGAGAGAGCTGCAGGTGGGGGCCTACGGAATTAAAAGGAACGCGATTGGCTAAAGGGGAATCGTTAGTTAGGGATAAATATTATTAAAGATTCAAAACATTTTAAGGAACAGTAGGATATATATATAGGTTAATTTAAAGATTTAAAAGATAGGTAATGAACAGTAAGATATCATGTTAGTTAGAAAAATATATGCAATGGTTTTAATAATATTAAAATTTGGGATTTTGGCGCCAAATAAAACATTTCCAAATCGCGCCCGGGTCGAGTCCAAAAATTTGAAATTGAAATAATAGGATTTTAAGCGGGATCCAAATTTTAAAATTAAGTGTTTTATGATTAAAAAGCATACCCCCAAAACGAACACATGTACACGCGCGTAGCCGTCCAAACTCGTCCGTTTCACTGAACGGGACGAGAACACAATGCACGGACGCTACCACGAGACTAGGGGTGTCAAGTAGGCCAAGATGAATATTTTCAATTTTATTTTAGATGCCAAAATTTGTTATATGTAGAAATGACTTTGCCGGGTAAATTTTACAGTAAGCAACAAACAAGCAAGTTAAATGAAATGAGTACCACATTATGCTCAAACAGTAACTGAAAATAGTAGCATTGGGCTCGGGTGTTACATTATACCCAACTACAAAAGAATTTCGTCCTCGAAATTCCAAGAATACAAAGATAGAAAACTACAGGAAAAGGTGAGGAAACTTCTGTCGGATTTCATCTTCTCGTTCCCAAGTGGACTCTCTATGCGATCGATTTCCCCAAGAAACAAGCACAAGGGGAATAACCTTGTTCTTGAGAACCTTTTCCTTTCGATCCACGATTTCAATCGGTCGCTCCTCAAAAGTCAAGTCTTCTCGTACTGTTAGCTCCGAATGATCCAAAACGTGTGTTTCATCTCGAACATACCTTCGTAGTTGAGATACGTGAAACACATCGTGCACACTTGCCAAGGTCTGCGGTAACGCCAAACGGTACGCTACCTCTCCAACACGCTCCAAGATCTCAAAGGGTCCAACGAATCGAGGACTAAGCTTTCCTCGACTCCCAAACGAATCACCCCTCTAGTCGGTGATATCTTCAAGAACACCAAATCACCTATGGCGAACTCTAGAGGTCTTCTTGACGTGTCAACCCAACTCTTCTGTCTGTCTTGTGCTGCCTTCATATGATTCCTGATAGTGTTAACCCTTTCAACTGTCTGCATAACCAAATCTGGTCTCAACAATCTTCGTTCACCGACATCATCCCAACAAACAGGTGAACGGCATTTACGACCATACAAAGCTTCAAACGGAACCATCTGGATAGTTGCTTGAAAACTGTTGTTATACGAAAACTCCACCAAGTGTAGATGATCCTCCCAAGAACCCTTGAAGTCCAACATGCATGCTCTCAACATATCTTCAAAAGTTTGGATCGTTCTCTCCGACTGACCATCAGTTTGAGGATGATAAGCTGTGCTAAATTTCAATCGAGTCCCCAAACTTTACTGTAAACTCCTCCAGAAGTGTGATAAGAACCGAGTGTCCCGATCGGACACGATGCTTACCGGTACTCCATGCAACCTTACAATCTCCTGCATGTACCGCTCTGCCAAAGTCTCTGTTGATTGACCAACCCGGAAAGGAATAAAGTGAGCTACCTTGGTCAATCGATCAACAATCACCCATACAGCATTGTTGCCTTTTGGACTCCGCGGTAAAGCCGTCACGAAATCCATGGTTATATGTTCCCACTTCCACTGAGGAATCGGAAGTGGTTGCAATAAACCAGCAACCCTTTGATGTTCAGCCTTAACTTGCTGACACACCAAGCACTTTGCCACAAAGCGAGCAATCTCCCGTTTCATGCCTTCCCACTAGAAATGCTGTCGAATATCTCGGTACATCTTTGTGCCTCCTGGATGTACAGAATAAGCTGAACTGTGTGCCTCCTTCATAAGTTCTTCGCGAACATCTTCCTTTGGCACACACAAACGGCTACCATACCTCAACGAACCATCTTTGTGGATTAGTAAATCTGTTCGTAGCCCGGCTTCAACTTGCTCTCGAAACTTTTGCAGTCTAGGATCCTGCGATTATGCTGCTTTAATATTCTCGATCAAAGACGAATGTACTTGCAGCTGCAACAACTGTCCCGTGGAACGCGGTAGCACAACCTCCAAGTTAAATCTTCGAAAATCTGCGACGATCTCCTTCTGCGTAGTTAACACCTGAATTACTGGTAACCGACTAAGCGCATCCGGCACAACATTAACCTTCCCCGGATGGTACTTAAGATCAAGAACGTAGTTAGCCATCAGCTCCAACCATCTACGCTGCCTCATGTTAAGCTCCTTCTGTGTGAACACATACTTCAAGCTCTTATGATCTGTAAAAACTTTGACTCTTTCGCCCAAAAGGTAGTGTCTCCAAATCTTCAAGCGAAAATCACAGCCGCAAGCTCCAAGTCATGAGTTGGATAATTCTTCTCATGGGTCTTCAACTGTCTCGATGCGTATGCTACAACCTTCCCATGCTGCATCAAAACACATCCCAATCCTTTCCCAGATGCATCGCTGTGAATCACCAATCCTCCGGAATTGTCTGGCACGGTCAAAATAGGGGCGGTTATCAACTTCTGTTTCAACGTCTTGAAAGCCAACGCACACTTATCCGCCCATACAAAAGGTACCTCCTTGCGCGTAAGCTTGGTCAACGGGTCTGCCAGACGAGCAAAGTTCTCCATAAATCTCCTGTAGTATCCGGCTAATCCAAGGAAACTTCTTATCTCAGCAACATTCTTTGGAATAGGCCAATCTCGAACTGCTGCAATCTTTTCTGGATCGACGGCATTGCCATCGCCAGACACAACATGCCCCAGAAACTTCACTTCCTCCAGCCAAAACTCGCACTTACTCATCTTCGCATACAATTTCTCCTGTCTCAACGTCTGCAGTGCGATCTTTAAATGCTCAGCATGCTCCTCAAAACTCTTCGAGTAAACCAGAATATCGTCAATGAAGACCACGATAAACTGGTCCAAGAACGGTGAAAAGATTCGGTTCATCAAGTCCATGAATACTGCCGGCGCATTCGTTACTCCGAAGGGCATCACTAACTATTCGTAATGTCCGTACCGAGTTCGAAACGCCGTCTTGCAAATATCTTCTGCTTTTACTCGAACCTGATGATATCCGGATCGCAAATCCAGCTTCGAGAATACCCTCGCGCCACTAAGCTGCTCAAAAAGTTCTCCAATGCGAGAGATCGGGTACTTGTTCTTAATAGTCACCCGGTTTAATTCTCGATAGTCGATGCACATCCTTCTCGTGCCATCCTTCTTCTTTACTATAAGAACTGGAGCTCCCCAAGACGAGTTACTGCTTCGAATTCAACCCTTTTCAAGCAATTCAGCAACCTGTTTCTTTACTTCTTCCAACTCTACTGGCGCCATTGGATAATACGCTTTAGATACTGGCGCTGCACCAGGAATAAGATCAATTGCGAACTCCACGTCTCTCCTCGGCGGTAAACCCGATATATCTTCAAACACGTCCATAGAATCACGAACAACAGCCGGCTCTTTACTTTCATCACTTCCATTGATGCAAGAATATTGTTTGTCGGCCTAGCCCTAAACTCGACCGGCCCGACCGAACTGCTTCCTTAACGCAACTGCTGTCTGCTGCAAACTCCCTTTCATCCCAGATAAACTCTGCTGCTCTTGGCTGCTGCAAGTATTTGTGAGAAAGTGGTCAAACCCAGGGAGAAAATCTGCCTCTGGATGTCCACGTCCAGTCTGCGCATGAACCTCCGTGCCCTGTCTGCATCGTTGGCAACTAAAGGTCCAGCGAAACTACTGAGTCTCGTCCATTCTGCTACATGCACATCTACGGGTGCTCCCTTCTGCTTTAGTCCGATGAACTTCTCTTCCATTTCCTCCCGTGCAGTCCGCGGGAAGAACTTCTCCAGGAAACTCTTAGAAAAATCCGCCCACTTGATCGGCTTGGGCAAGCGGGTCTCCTCAACAAGCCACCATTCTTGGGCGTAGTCCACTAGCTGAATGCGTACCACAACAACGTTTTTGTCATCTGGAATCTGTGCCACAAAAAGCAAGTTCTCTGTGTCAACTAGCCACTACTCCACTGGCAACGGCTCCTTTAAACCAGTAAATGTAGACGGACCCAACCGCCTGAAATCTACTACGGCCCCTACTCGGTCAACTGGTCTAGCTCCAACATTGTTCACAAACTGCTGAACGATCTGCAAACCTTCCCTAAACGAGTCCGCTTGCTGCTGGATCAGCTCGGTCTGTTTCTTTGATTCTCCAGCATTCCTCTTATCACTCCAAGCATGGCGGCTTCGTCCACACGCCTCTGGCATGTCTTCAATTTCTTACCGGCCATAATCCTGAACTCAAAATACCCAACATTAGCATGATGATAGATTTTGAATATAGATCAAGGCTAGAATTCCAAGATACTTAAATAGAGTACCGCATTGTAACTATGCCGCGGTATCATAGCCATAATTACATAACTCCATCCAAGTCGCCTAAGTCCTAGAAATAACAAGGAATCAGGTTTTCGAATTGATATGCAAAGGAAGTTTGCACATCGTAAAAGATATAATCAGGAAGAATGTGATTCAAGAATGGTAAAACGGTCAAGGTGGCAGGACATGTTTCCTAAACACGGGTATTCTGATTCGTGTATTGGGTACAATACCCAACTACAAAAGAATCAACCCGACTATCCTATGGCTCTGATACCAAAAGAACCATGTCACGCCCCGCTTCCCAGAGTACGCTAGATTGGGCACGTGACATAGCCAACCATGGTACCTGTGGGTGGGAAGTATCCATCCACAGTCACATTACGGCTGTAGAGATATCAAGAACAAGATAAAACTATCTAAAACATGTCCATAATCCAGAATAACAGGAGTGAATAATAAATAAATGCAGAAGCAAATGATCCAATACAAATAACTGAAAAGTGTGTCCCATAATGCGGGCTCACATCAGGAAATAAATGCAGGAAATAAAATTAACTACTACTGAACTCACAGCTCAGTCTGCTGGCTGAAGTACTCCTGCTCGGACTGCAACAGCGGTACGGAATCTGGGCCATGCAAAACCCAGACGTCAGCGCGTCATGTCATCAAGTAATATAATATGAACAGTGTAGCAGGCAATGTAATATAAACATGAATACAGCAAGAATAACAATAATATGAATCATACCAGTACAGGGTAGCGTGCAGTGGGTAAACTAAACTGTTCTATCAGGTTTTCTATTCTAAAGTCTTTGAAATCAATTGATGAATCATCGATGTAACTCAATAGTATCCCGTACATACCCGGGACCACGGCCACAATATTCTCGGCTGCAGCCGAGACATGCCGCTAGGCACAAAACAGGAATGTGTACACTCGATAGTATCCCGTACATACCCGGGACCACAGCCACAATATTCTCGGCCGAAACCGAGACATGCCGCTAAGCACAAAACAAGAATATGTACACCCAGAACAGGTAGTGAACTGTCGAGTTACAAGTCAGGTTTCACCTTTGATTTCCCCATACCCCCAAGTTATGTATGTCAAGTCAGGTATTCAGTAGTCAAGAACTAATGCCAACACAGGATCGGATAAAAGCAGGTTTGTCTGGATAGACAACAGGAACGGTCCATGAGGACTACATGTTATGTTTGTTGGCATTAGATACAAGATCAGGTAACAGGTAAAGCCATGGTACATCAGGTCCAGCCAGGTAATGTATAAAGGTGTCATGTCATGTCAAGAGTGTACGGTACCATATCATGTCAAGTAAGAAGTGTAACAGGTCATGTTAAGAAGCACAAGATGTCATGTGGGTGCTCATAATCAAACTAACATAAGCATGTGTATAAATAAATAAGCATGAGTACTATCAGAACAATAAACTGGAACATGTAATATGATATGCAAATATATATAATTTTAAGAATATGGATGCACAATTATCGATTAGGATTACATTTATAGTTCCAATATTAATTAGGATGCAATTTATTAAACATGGAGTGTTAATATCACATTATTATGTAGTAATGTGATCTATGGATGCAATTATATGTATCTTAAATGCGATGGATGCAAACGGGTATCCGAAAAGTTATAAAACTATAAAAATGGTAATGTGGGATGTACAACTAAGCAATATGTGATATAAATATCGATATAATAATATTAATATGGATAGCATATTCAAAGCGATTAATAACTATAAAAGAGGTATTGATTAACCATGCACAAGAAGGTTCCGTTCAGAAATTCAGCGTCACCCTAATTTGTAAAATAGCTTAAAAATAACAAACGTTCTCCAAAAGAGACGTGTCTTATACCAAAACAAAGATAATTCAATAAGGTTTTCAGTTTTATAAGTATAAGCATCTCAGGTTGTCCCTACAAAAAGTTATGAATATTCGAGGTTGAATGTTTGCTGCTGGAATTTCCCTGGACAGCAGTTTGGAGACATTTTCATTTGCATTTTACGTTATATAAACAATTTATTTTGCCGGTAAATATTTCATAGAGTTACAGTATTCTGAGTTAGTTTCGTAACGAACTAAAGAACGTATACTAATGATTTTTCTATGATTTATAATGCATTTTATAAGATAAGGTGTACAGTAAATTTCAGATTTGTCATATCCGATTTTTCAACGACGTTTCATGTGTAAACTATAAGATTTTCAAATGTATAACATTATAAAATGAAGATTATAAACTAATTAAAGATAATAATAATAAATATTACGACGATATATATTTTAAATGATATGGTTGCAGTATAATGTAATCTAATATGTCACAAGATAAGTTTACATGATCTAGATTTAATATGATATAAACGGATGCAAACGGAACATCGAAACGTTATAAAATTAAACATGGGGCACTAGATTTAAACTATAGGTAAGGTATTTATTTAAATAGGTATAAAATGAATTATATAGCATGTAGCAAAATTAACTTGCCTCGATAGGTCGCGAATCGGGAAAACGGAATGTTAACCGTCAGCGGGGAAAACTCGCGACGGGCGCACGGTTCACGGAATGAACCCAAACGATGAACAAAGGAACCACACGGGTCGGGATATCTCGCTGGAACGTCGAGAAGTGTCACCGGCACGACGGAATTCCGGCAACAAAAGAACAGTTAAAAAAATGAGAAACGAGACATGAAGTAAGAAGAGAAGAATGATAAAGAGAAGTACGAGAGAATATATGAGAGAGAGAGAGAGAAAAAGTGGAGGGAGAGAGAGAGAGAGCTGCAGGTGGGGGCCCACGGAATTAAAAGGAACGCGATTGGCTAAAGGGGAATCGTTAGTTAGGGATAAATATTATTAAAGATTCAAAACATTTTAAGGAACAGTAGAATATATATATAGGTTAATTTAAAGATTTAAAAGATAGGTAATGAACAGTAAGATATCAGGTTAGTTAGAAAAATATATGCGATGGTTTTAATAATATTAAAATTTGGGATTTTGGCGCCAAATAAAACATTTCCAAATCGCGTCCGGATCAAGTCCAAAAATTTGAAATTGAAATAATAAGATTTTAAGCGGGATCCAAATTTTAAAATTAAGTGTTTTATGATTAAAAAGCATACCCCCAAAACGGACACATGTACACGCGCGTAGCCGTCCAAACTCGCCCGTTTTACTGAACGGGACGAGAACACAATGCACGGACGCTACCACGAGGCTAGGGGTGTCAAGTAGGCCAAGATGAATATTTTCAATTTTATTTTAGATGCCAAAATTTGTTATATGTAGAAATAACTTTGCCGGGTAAATTTTACAGTAAGTAACAAATAAGCAAGTTAAATGAAATGAGTACCACATTATGCTCAAACAGTAACTGAAAATAGTAGCATTGGGCACTGGTGTTACAGCCGAGGAAGACATCCTCGGCAAAGGGGCTCGGGGACGAGCGAGAAGGCCGAGGAGACTTGGTCTGGCGGCAGCTCGGGGCGAGCTGAGGGGCCGATGAGGCCAATATGCGGGGAGCCCCAAGGAGGGCTAGCTTGCGCTGGGCGGACGGGTGCAGGGATGGCATGGCCTGTCTTTGTGGACCCTTTCTTCTGAGTTCTGGGATGTGCCGTCCGCCACGTGCCCTGGTCTTGAGGGTCGCCAATATTGAGCATTATCAGCAATGCTCTTATAAGTTAGGCAACAAAACCCGTGACCAAAAAGATCAAAATTAATTGAGGATATACCATATCGTCGGTCGAGAAACTTGTAGACCGATGCAGTTGTTTGAAATATGGCTTTCCATGGTTTTTCAATATATCGATGGTTTAAAATAGCATCAATATAAAATGAAGCACTGGATGCAGCATTTGCTACTGCGGCTCCATGTTTTCTTGACCAAACAAATAGTCTTTGATATTGCTTAAGGTCTTTCACGGACATGTGTTTAATTCCATGTCATGTCGATAGAGTTCAACTTTACACCATCATGGTTGTCCCTTAACAGAGAGACTCTTTGATCGGTGTGTTTCACCAAATCATTCGGAGACTTTCTTTATCGGCATCAAGGTTTACCCTAATCGTACATGTACTGAATCTAAAGGGTTGGGGGTTTAGACCACTGGATGAGTCAAATTTGAATTCCCCCCCCCCCCCCCCCCCGAGTCAAATTTGAATTCCCCCCCCCCCCCCCTAAATTTTATTCTTCTCGATTACAAAACTTGAATAAATAAAAGCCAAGATGACATTGCGTCAGGTTTCGATTGATTAGAATGGAATCCCCACAATTAACTAAGCATTACACCACAGCATCCCACAAAGAAACAAGAGTACATCAAATGTTTATAAAAGTGAAGCAGTAAAAATAGTGTAGTTAACAGAGATTGAGCCCCTTCACTTTTTTAACTGGTGGCTGGTCAAATCATGTTACCTTGCTCTTCAGAATTGACCCAGTGGCCAGAACAATTGAAACTCACCAAATATAAAATTTGATGTGCATTTTCTAAACTCACCAAATATAAAATTTCAAGCTTAGTTGTCAGCTTGATAAATAATGGCAATTTTCATATATATTGAAATACTCTTCTTTTTACTTGCTAGTTTTACGACCGGTTTCTAGTTTCGGATAAAACATCCGTCCCTTCTGAGAAACCCAATCAGGACTTTACGAAGCATCATCATTATTAAATTTTATTAAAATTCATTTACGTGCACATCCGACTTTATATGAATCCGTATAACTCCGATACATGCCGATATCCCAGCGGAATAAACACTTAAATTCTACAAAAATAAAGAACTTTTTCTATAATGTTGAAGAATAATCTCTCCAATGCATCTATCTACATAAGAGCAAATAAATAATTCAAAACAATATAATAGGAGAAAAAATTTATTTAAAAAAAAAGTGAAAAGGCAAGAAGCACATGAGAAGTGGACTAATGCTTGTCTCTTAGTGTATACATATCTATAGGAGCACTTGGATTTTTGTCAGCTTAAATCTGACCTTGAGAACACTCCCAACTCTCAAAAAGTCCAAGTGTAGTTGTTGGATTACACAACTCATACACAAGTTTTGAGCATCAAGAAGAAAGGGGCCTCTTCTCTCTTCTCTCTGTGTGATCAGAGGTCAAAACCCTACATGGCTCCAAAAATTCTTCATCTAATTTCTTTGAATTTGACAAACAAAACATTTATTATTATATCTCAAATGTCAAGACTCTTTTTAGTGGCCGACCGCCAATGACAATGCAAACAATGCATGCAAAATGTTGGTACTTGCAAAAATGATTTTCATTGATTGATTTAATTACTTGTTTGAATATCATCATATTAACATCTTGAATTCAAAATCTAATTACCATCCAGCTATAACATCGGCCAACTCGCCATGAAGAAATAAATTTGGGGCTTCTGAATAATGAATTTGCCTTGTTGGTAGAAGAAACAAAGCGTTCACTGTTGCATTGATCCACATTCCCCTGTCGAGCAATTCAATGAAGCTCAGCAACTGTAGCCATAATAAACTCACTAGCCAAAAAAGAGCGTTCCTTCATAAATACGGGCATTGAATAGTGAAAGACAGAGAGAAGAAAAATTTGAAACATTAATGCATTGATTGATATTAGGACCACAGCTATAGAGCCATAATATAAATATTTAAGAACAGTGGAACTAACTTCCTTCAATCTCCATTATTCCTCAACTTTTTTTTAAAGAAAAAGAAGGAGAAAAAGGAAAAGGCCATCCATCTCTGCTCTCTTTTTTTTCTTCTTTTGATTCTCTTCCTCATTGCAGAATTTGCTCACAAGAGCTCAGCTAGAGATGGAACCCAATTCTCTCTTGTTTTTCATTAGACATTAAAATGATGATGACTGAACTTAGGAGCAAAATTTTAGATAATGGAACAGTTGGGTCTTTTGAATGGAGGCAGCTCAGATGAAGGCCAAATCTCCCATGAATCTAAACCTGATGAGCTCTCATAGCTGAAGCATGAGTTAATCACATCACTTGGACTTTGAGGTTGTGGCTCAAAGCAGGACCAATATTTTCTCTTGTTGTTGTTTACATTAACACCACCAATTAATTCAACAATGAGCCTATGGCACTCTTCAACCCTTTCCTGCATCAAAGAGACAAATTGATGAGTTCACCATTCATTGCATAACAACAAATTTGATTAATTACAAACAAAACAACAGAACACAAACCTTGGAGACTTCAAGCAGGTGCAAAACATGGTGCATTTCATCAAAATGCAGCCCCATTGCATGCAGCATTGCAGCTGAAGCCCAAACAGAGGGAGGAAATTGAACCCATCTCCAATCTAAAGTGAAATTTACATACAAGTTAGAAATTTCTTCAAGTAGAGGAAAAAAGATTGCATTTTGAAGAGAACCCACCTGCTAAAACATTGAGCAGAAGAGCCTCACAGCTCTTCAAAAGCTCAGCTGCTTTGTTGCCATCAATCTCAAGCTTGGGTAAAATGCATTGAATGAAAGCAAGGCAAGTGACAGGATTCATTCTCCAGCCCAAAGTAGAAAGCACCAAGAGCTCCATTCTCCTTATAGTCTTGGACTCAAACACAAAACCAGAGGCTAAATCATCAGCTGAGACTTGAAGATCGAGGAGAAATGGGACAAGGGTCTCTTCAACCTTGGCAGCCAAGGAGAGGCAGGCCACAGCTGAGAGCTGTTTCATCCATGGCTTGTCCTGCTGCAGACAAAGTCCATTGGAGCACAGGAAGCAACGATCGAGGTAGTTTACTGCAAGGACCACAGTCAAGGCATTGAACCCAAATCGAGAGCTTGTGGCTTTGATCCATTGAACTGCTTCTTTTCTCGCTGAGTGAAAATATGGGTCGTTTTGGTTTGCAAAAAGATGGGATCTTTGCTCGTTTGTGATGAGAGAGGTGAGGAACTCAGATGAGTCTGAGTCATTGAAGCAGCTGTTGTTGTTGATGGCGGTGTTGTCATTGGATAGTTCTTCTTCTTCTTCTTCTTCTTCTTCTTCTTCTTCAATGAAGGGCTCTTCTTGGCAAAAGAGCGGGTCAAAGAGAGATGGGAGAGCCATTGATTGATTGTTATTGGGTTTTGGGTTTATGATTTGAAGGAGGTGAGGATGGAGGAGGATGAGAGAGAGCTTGTTGCTGCTCCTCTTCTTCTTCCTCCCCTCATTACTTTGGGACTTTGAATTTGTTTTTGAGGATTTTGTGTCAAATGCTTGGTGTTGATGTTGTTGTTGTGTCTTTTCTGCTTCTGTTGTGTCGTGGGGTGAGAGAGAGGGGTTTTAATTGGGTGGGATTCACCATGCCTTTGCTTCTTTTCACTGTCCTTTACTTTTAAGTTTTTTTTTTTTTTTTTTTTCAAATAATGTTTTTTTTATTTTTACTGTTTTGGCGAAAATTGTACTCCTGATAGCCCCTTGGTTTTGTGAGAATGGGATAAAATGATTTGAGGCACAGAGGAAATTGCATTTTGGTCCAAAGTATGATAATAATATCTCAAAATTGTTTGTAGCATGTTGGTATCTTAGCATGGAGTATAGATGTTTAAATCTTGTCTACGACATTTACCTATATCAGTTGATGGTTAGATAAGAAGCATTCAATAACGACGGTGTAATTCTTCTTAATCATAGCACAGTTTTCAACCTACGACACACAGAGTTTGAGTAATTAAACTCAGAGAACTTATACAAAGTATTATATGTTGTCCGATATTCATTAGGACAAAAAGGTTGGTACCCGTACTATATTCCGTTTACTTATGACTTCTCTGATTTTAGACAAGTATTTCGTTGATATATAAGGTCCAAATTTTGAGAAGTTATAGATATAAGAATAAAATACAGAACCGTATGTTGCAAGTATCAGAACTTTTCGAGGTGATCGAAAATGTAGATACTTATGCTTGGTATTCCGTTGTAAGTAATATATTTGAGAACTTGTTTCTCTCTCAGATTACTCATCTGTGAGTACACTTCTTGATGAGTAATGTTGCTTAGCCTTCTTCCATTTAGTCGATATGCACTGGAAACAGCTGCTTAATTTTTTAATCCGGTTCCAGTTAAATTAGTGTTTTTGTTTTTATATTGGATATTGAATGGATTCATATCTTAAAGATGTTAAGGTATATGGAGTTGTCCGGGTTATACTTAAAACCAAAATCCGGATAAACTCTAGGCACGTTTCAGTAATGGCAGTTTGTGGGTTTTTTCTGGGGTTTGACTAGGGTTAATATTCTACCATTTAGAAGATCAATAGTTATATTGTTCTTGACTCGCCGCCCGTTTTAGTAAAATGAATTCTTTTCAGAAAACATTGGTGAGAGTATGGTAGAACTGGATGTGATTCCAGAACCACAAACGATTACTGAAAATTTAGTAAAACCTAAATATTTAATTGGATTCGACAATCCATTAGCCACATCGCAGATTTAGTGGGTAATCTCAGCCACCCGAGAGATACTTCGGTCTCCTCAAAGACGGTGACAGAAAGATTTTTGATGACCCAAGCTTGCCACTACTGCTGTCCTAGACTATGAGATCTGGCAGTTGGATGAGTATAACGTTGTTCTAAATTAGCTTTAGAAGTGCACATGTATATGACTCTGCCAGAGAGTTGTTGTAGCCAGTGGGAGCAGCGGAAGTATGGTGGGCAAGTAGCTTATGTCTATTTATAAACTAAATCAAGTACAACGGAGATAAATTGTCTATTTTTGAACTGACGGTCATAGAGTTTGATTCCATCAGAATAATAGATGGACCTGACAAGAATGTAATAGGGGGTGATGTCCTGTGTCACGCCCCGCTTCCCAGTGTACGAACAAGGAGGCGCGACTAGGTCCTCTACATATTTACTCCAAAGTAAACACGCTAAGCATATCTAAGCAATATAATGAAAGTACACAAGAGAAATGACAGTAGATGTAACTGAACATCAACTTTTATTTATTAACATTTCTTTACAAGTACAACTGGAAATATAAATATATGAATAGAAAGCAATGCCTAAACAATGGCATAACTGAAAAGAAAATATGTTCAAGTAACTAGAGCTCTGGGTCGATGGCAAACTGCTCCAAGTCTTCGGTACTGGGCTCGATCTCCAGTGAGTCCGATCCACCTGATAACATTCCAAAGAAAGAAGAAAAGGAATGTCGTCAGCGAACAATCGCTCGATAAGTCCCAAAGATAGGTATAACAGAATGATTATATGAATAATAATGTTTGATTATAATGTTAACGCAATTGTTTGTAGTTTGGTACAGAATATGCCAGTGTATACGAGAGGAGTCCCACTATTCCGGAGACTAAGGCATACGGAGCACAAGGAACCGTTAAGCCACGGTACAACAGCAATGGATATTCAGATTAGGTGTATTAAAATGACCGTCTCGTGCCACTTCTAACACATTCTATACCAGTCTATCCCTTAAAAACCCCGTAATGTCTTTTGTATTGATTTGTATTATTTGTGTAATAGATTGTTCGAGTTGCCGAAACCATGATATCATGTAAATGAAATTGGTATAAATGGATAGACATGTAATCAAGGTATATCCATGATTCGGTTCGGTCGAGTCAGATTGATATAGATTGAATTTTGGTATAGACGGATTCATGTTGAATTGCGGCTATACTTGAATTATATTAAAGTCAGATTGATTGCATATTTGACCGTGACTCGAACTGAGTCAGACTTTTAAACAAAATTGAAGTCCTGATTTAAGTTTTGATGTTATCGGTAACTGCTGCACATGGACAGCAGGATTTGTGTCTTTTTCCAAGACAATTACCGTGTTGATAACACCGTTGTTAGATTGTCTGCCTTAGATAGACAAGCACCCATATTCTCCGGCTCTCTGAGGCTCAAGAGAACCGGTCCCGCTTAAACCTATATTTATTAGGGTCTTTATTGTAATTTAGTATAACTTGAGGGGGTTTTATGTAAAAATGGTTTTGATATATTTTCAAAACACACCTCAAACATTTAATTATCGTCTTTAGGGTTTTCATAGATATAGTTTTTATAAAAATAAAATTTTCTAGTGAGTAAAACCTAGTTTTCATTGTATATGGTATTTTAATGAATTATTGGAATTGTATTAAATTGAAATGGTAGTTTCATGAAATGAAATTGTGATTCTTTTACTTTAGAAAACATGAAATATTTATATAATATATTTAAAATAGATATTTTGATATTAGTTATATATATATATATATATAATAAAAATAAATTTTATTTATTTTGTAGAAATCTCATTTTCTTAAAAATTGCATCAAAAATTCCATCGAGATCGAATGCTCCGTGAGGAGGTCTGCATCTCACTGTACTACGCCCGAGAATGTGCGATAACCCGCACCATCCCGATCGGGGTCCCCAAAATGGGTTGTAGAGGCGCAATTGTAAGGAATTAAATAACACACTTTTTAAAGAAAACGGTTTTTTAATGTTTTAGGTATTTATTCGTAAACTCGTATTTTCCCACAAACTAATGTCCCAAAATTCATCGTGCTATGTCAAAAATGTGTGCTGTGATGTCATTACCTCGTGAGTTATCTAAAGGTAATACGGTTAAATTGAATAAACATATGTTGTATGTAACATGATGGTATTTTACTGTAAAAGTGAAATAGAAATTGCAATACAAATTATTTTGAGATGAAACTTTTTCTAATATATTTATTTATATTTGTTGATCATTATGAGGGAATATGGTATTTTATTATTTAAGAAAAATGGAGTTTTTAAAGAAAAACGAATCGGAAGTCGGAATAACTCCGCTTCCGACGAGTTTTAAAATAGATTATTTTATAATAGAGATGGAGGAGGGGAGTGGGGCCTTACTGATTTGAATCAAAGAGAAGAGGTAGGGAAAGACATTAGAATCGCCGGGAAGTCGTATCGTCGACGGATTCTTCTTGAAACGTCGTCGGAACTTCGCCTCTTACTAACTCCACTTGTACAACTCGGGACCTGAAAATTTTAGAGAGTTTTTTAATGAAATTCTGAATGAGGAGGGGTGAAATGTGGTGTGGTATTTATAGGGAAAATTAAGGTTTAAGGTAATGAAGGATAGAATTAAAATATGCATTAAAATGAAATAAAAAGAGAAATTATCACTCTCTGAATGTTTTCAGAGTAAACAAACAATATGAGTTAGTGGGGTAGACGAAGGGGTGCCAGGGGAAAAATCTTGGAGTATCCCCTGCGGGCATGACCGGTGGTGCCGGCCCCTATAGCACATCTCGCCGGTCCAATACCGGTGAGGGGTGTGTGGGATTTGGCCACGTGTCCCTGTCGCTTTGTATACCTTAGTGCACATATTTATTTTCTGTGTAACTTTTCATTTTACGTGCAGAGCACGTGCAAACTTTTGAACTTCTAAAAGTTTAAAAGAAAAATTAACAAAAAATAATGTGGCTGAGGTGATTCGAACACAGGGGCCACATCATAGCAGTGCAAGATTTCACCAATGAGCTATAAGTTGTTTCTTGCTGTTCAAAAGCAAATCAAATAGTTATTGCATACACAGGATTGTAAATACTCTATTTGTACATTAATTTTTAAACAATTTTCTGTACACTGAAAACAGAGATGTTACATTCCACCCTCCTTACAAAAATTTCGACCTTGAAATTTACATTTATTTTAAGGACTAATTTACAAACAATTGAGGGTGTCTTGCACGCATGTCGTCCTCACGTTCCTATGTCGATTCTCCTGGTGAGTCTTTTCTCCACATCACTCGAACCAAATTTACATCCTTGTTCCGAAGTGACTTCACCTTTCTATCCAGGATTTCAACAGGTTGTTGCTCACAGGATAAGTCTGGCTGTACAGTGAGTGTAGGGTTAGTATAGCACCTTATGAAGGTTTTGGCAAGCATCAATCATGCTAGTTTAAAATTTTTGGGGTGCTAAACAAACCCTAATCAAGATCTTAACTAGAGACTTAGAGTAAACAAGTATGTAAACAACTTTACATCTAGGAGTTAGGGATTACAACCTTTGTAGTCCGTTCCTTCACTTCAAAAGCTCCGTGTTGAGGTCCCTTCGCTGCGATCATCGAGTACCCGGACTCTAGAAAGGCTCCATGAAGAGAAAGATGCAAGCTTGCTTCCAATTTTCAACAATTAAGATGATCTACCTTGAAGAATCTCAAACCCAAGCCCATACTTCACTAATTAAGTATTAGCAAAGCAAACACCCTAATCTAAGTGGCTAGAATAGATGAGGATGATGAAGTAGGAATTTATCTCTCTTTTGTTTTCAATTTCTCACATTATTTCATCACAACACAAAAACCTAGAAAGCTTTTTTCAAGAGGAAGAAGAAAAAGAATTTCTTTTGTGATGAATAATGAATTAATTGTTATTGTTACAAATCAACCATGGGTCAATCATGAAGGCTTAACCATTGTAGAGAGTTAACTAGCGTAAAGGATTTGGGTTAGGTTAATAAATATCAACAAAAAATATCTAAGCAAAAAATAAAAGGAAGCTTCATGCAAAAGCTAACCCAAATGCTAACCCAAATCAAACCCTAACTTGTTTAAACTCCACAAATCATGTTGCATTTGTAACCCTAACTTATTACAATATTATATATCACATATATAATATATTTTTGTAACAAAATAAAATAATACAATTAACATATATCACATATATATCAATGTATTATCCAAGTGAGAAAAAGAATCTTTAAGTGAGCTTATATTAGTTAATGTAACTTAATATATCACATATATAATTATACATTAAATTATAGAATCAACAGTTGATCCGATAATCCGGCTATATCGCATATAGCCGACTAATATAATCTGTATCTATTCATCGAATCAACAGTTGATCCGATGACCCGGCTATATCACATATATCCGGCCGATATCATATATCGCGAGAATGAAATACGATATCTCATATCATAATATTCTCGGTCCCGCACATATCACATATGTACTTCTACTCCGTTTTGCCTGAGCTAGGAAACCTCTGTGTAGGACTCTAAAGAATCGTCAATACGCCGGCAGTAGGTGATGATCATATCAAACACCCACAAGCTACAAGCGGTCAACTAAACGTAACAGCCACCCAGGTATTGAGCGATCAGAAGATCAACAAGCAAGCATGTACATTCTCCTGTGAATCCAACCAGTAACACTCCCGTACAGTCCGGTCTCTTCGTCTGATATGTCGCATATCCAGTCTAGGGGTGGTAAACGTCAGACCCCAGTAACCGATAAGTCGTGTCGATATGAAGTCCATAACAGTTCGAGAAACTACTGATAACACTTACCAGTAAATCTCAGCAACCCTTGTTGGGGTAAAAATTTACACCCTGGGTGACCAAATCAAAATCAAAGTCAACCCCAAGCCAAGTGGGCCTAAGCCCAGATCCAGTGGGCCCATGCCCGGGTCGAGCCAGAACATGAAGCGGCCGGCCTTCCCCCATGCCGAGATAAAAATTTTGTAATAAATAATTTTGTTGCATTTCTTTTATTTTGTTTTATGGATAAATGTAAGAAAAATAGGCATAAAGCCAAATTTTTGTAAAGCCCATGGCTTATGTGCAAAAAGAAATGGCTCATGAGCCATGGGATAGGCAAAATGCCATTTTGTGAAGCCCAAGGGGCTATGTGTAAAGTGTATAGCCTATAAAGGCAAAAGATAATGAAAATATCTCATAACTTTTTTCTCTCTCCAAAAAAAAAAGGTTTCAGATCTGAGATCTTTCTCCTTCTTCAAGATTCCAAAACCTTCTTCTTTCTCTTGAATTAAATCAAGAGTTCTACTCTCCTTTTTATAAAACAAATTAGTTTTTCACCACAAAACCCATCAAGGGGAACTCAGATCTTCCATTAGATCTCAAAAAGGAGTGATTTTTAAAAATCCCATATCTCTTGATCTTCAAGATCCAGCTAACAGAGGAGGAGGAAGAAGAACATCGTTCACTAAACAAAAAAAAACCAAAAACACACACTCAGGAGTCCAACTCCTCTCTGATTTCTCTTCTGAGAAATTTTTTTAGGCTAAAAGCCTCTTTTTCTCGCCGGCGCTCAAGCGCAGAGCGCCCGCGTGCCGACACGTGGCGCGCTTGCGCTCCAGCGCAAGCCGCCCCGGTGCCGACAAGTGGCGCGCTTGCGCTCAAGCGCAAGCGCTCGAGCGCAAGCCGCCCCCGTGCCGACACGTGGCGCACTCGCACTTCAGCGCCCAGCGCTCAAGCGCAGAGCGCCCACGTGCCGACACGTGGCACTCTAGCATCTGAGCGCACAGCACCTAGGCGCACAGCGCCCAAGGTGCTGCCTTATGCATCCTTTGGATGTATTTTTCCCCTTTATTTATATATACATGTATATATATACATATGTATACATATGTACACATACACATACTCCACGACACTGTCCCTGTTAGAAAAAAATTTCTAACGGGGCGCTGCCCCGCCCCCGTAAGGGGGCTGCTAGTCCCCTTGACTCCCAGCCCGCTATCCGGGTAGCGGGACCCCCGTAAAAACTCTGCGTGGCTTCCGATATATCCAAACCCCCCCTCCAAAACAAAACACACGTACACTGCACATTGAGTTCGCATGACCAGTTTAACCCGTTAATCGGAGGTTCCCTCGCCTCAAAGGCGGGGGCTAATTAACGGCAGCTTAGTCCGCGGCTGTCGGAGATTCGGATCCCCATAATCATTAAACCCCGGCCTACCCTAGGCAAGGAGAATCTGTAGTACGCCTGACAAGCGCACGCGTATTCCCATCTCAATGGGGTGACGAAAAACACCCTACAGATTCTGGCACGCCCGGTGGGACCTGTCTCTCCTCCCATATTTCGGGTTAAACGTTCATGCGAACTCAATTAATATACATATCGATTGCCTATACTGAAATGATGTTTTTTTTCCGTGCAGCAATCAACTTTCGACGACAATGTCTCCCAAGATGAATTCAGCTTCCAACGCGACCCCGATCCCGTACGTGGTCAAGGTCAATGCTCGTGTGGTTCTCCCCCCAAGCCTCAGTCGACAGTGGGAGGAACCGCCCCGCCAGTTTGGCTCCGTCATCATCTACCCTGTCGGAAGCGCTCATCTGGCAGAAATCCCAGCAAAGCAGGCGGCCAAGCCGGTCCCAAGGGGAAAGAGGCCAAATGTTGTGATCGCCAAGGCACCACAAACAAAACTTAAAACGGTGTCTGAACGGCTCTCTGGAACTCCAGCTGGGGGCAAGACTTCCGGTACGAAGGGCAACATCAAATGTTGCGGACGAGCTCAGGCGATGACTCCAACAAGTGCACAATCGATCGTATCTCCAAAATCCTCCATCGCCCGGTCTACGGCGTCTTCCCAAAGAGCCGAAGTCTGCCAGGTGCTTAGAACAGAAAAGTTAAGGCAGAAGCGGCTCAGGTATCGAGCCAACAAGAGGGCCAGGACTTCGGCCAAATGGAATTTTGTGAAGTTCCAAGTGCAGGGTCGCCCCGCGACGACGGCTGAGTCGGACGTAAGAATCAGCAATTCCTTCGAGCCTCTGAAGTGGGTTCAGAAGAATGTCATGACCGCCAGAATCAAGAAGACGGCGGTCCGAACAGTGCCACAAAGAGACGTGTCCCGGCCCCAACAGAAAACGTATGACACTGTCTCTTCAAGAGTCTATCAAGCACTCTGTGCCGCACGAAAACAGCGGGGTAAACCCAGAAAAGAAGCGCCAACACCATTCAAGAACCTGGTTAGGCCAGCCACCTTCAATCGACCGCCCGCTACCGAAACAGGAGGGCCAAGACAGCGATCCGTGAAATCAGCCGCCGATAATAAAAAGACGGCTGGATATGTCGTCCATACGGTCTATATGGAGGGCGGGCGTCCCAGCGACAACCTTCGCAGCAAAAGCAAGGATGGGGCCACCACATCCCAAGCCCAATCTGGCTTGAATGTGGTTGCCGCTTCCCAAGAACAGTCGCCTCCGTTGGATGAAGAAAACCCTCTCGATGAGGATGATAGGCAGAAAGACCCCTCGGTCCATGCAGAGTCAAGTTCGGACAGCGAGGAAGAGCCAACTTTCCGCCCCAGGACTGCGGAGCAAGAGCTGCTTCAAGAGCTTCGAAAACAGCTCAGGAGCAAAGATAAAGAGATGGCCAAGCTCTATTCGAAGATTGACGACTTAACGAACGTGGTGATGCAGCTTACGGCTCAAATTGATCGAGCGCCTCCCAATCAGGCACAAGCCGCTACTAATCAGCCGGGTGATGACAATCCGAGGCAGCCAATGCCTGTTCCTTTGGGACCAAGACTGGTCGAGCCGCATGAAAGCCGGCCACATTCCGCTTCTGGGGACGCCTTGGCCCCAGATAGCACTATCCCGCTAACACAGGATCGGATAATGGATTTGGTCACCAGCAAGGTTAAAACATTGGTGGCCGAAGCTGAAGCTCAGAAAGAAATCGGTAGTAGTGGGCGGCCATATCCCGCGCAGTACGATCTGATTGAGTTCCCAAGCGGCTACGTTATTCCTAAGTTCGGAAGATTTGATGGAACGGGGAATGCAAATCAGCACGTCGCCCACTTCAAAGCATCGTGCGGAAATACAGGGGGCAATGACGCGCTCCTTTTTCGTCAGTTTGTCAACAGCCTGACCGGTGTCGCCTTCGACTGGTATGCGAGTATACCGGACGGGTCCATCATTACCTTTGCCCAAATGGAGTCCCTGTTTCGGCAAAGGTTCATGAGTGTCAGTGATAAAATCTCCATTGCCGACCTTGTGAGGACCAAGCCGGGGAAGAATGAAAGTAACACCGACTTTATCGCTCGATGGCGTAATCTCACAGTCAAGTGCGAACCGCCGCTGGAGCAGGACCAGTCCGTCAGCCTTCTCATTGGGAACCTCAGCAACTGGATGGTCCCATTCTTGTGTATGGCGGGCCTCAAGATATTTCAGGAGCTAACCAAGAAAGTCCAAATGCTTGAACGCTCAAAGCAAGAGTCCTCGCCGGATTCTCAGAGAGACAAAACTTGGAAAAGCAAGCGGGACGACAACCGTAGAAGCGGGAGTTCCAGCAGTACCAATGTCTTCAATGTGTCCGACAATGAAGAAAAGCGAAGGGCGGGCAAATCCAAAACCAACCGGTCTCGAAAGCCATTGCTGGGAGGAGATGGGCCTTCCCTAAAGGAGAAAAAGAACAAGGTTTACTCTTTCAGAAGGGACAAGGTCCGTAAGATATTTAAAGATGCCTTGAACAACGGCCTACAATTGCCAGAGTTGAAAAGACCCCAAGAAGCAAAAATGACCGACAATCCCCTGTATTGCCCGTACCACCGAGTGGTGAGACATGCGATCGAGGATTGCTATATCTTCAAAGACTGGGTCGAGAAGCAGTACAAGGCTGGAGAGATCGAGCTGTCCAAAAGTGTGTTGGTGAACAATCAAGTTGCAACCACCAACTTTATACAGACAGAAACTGAAGCCTTCTGGGAGCAGACAGCCGAACCCGCTGCCCTGAGAAATGAAACGGACTCATCGCGGCCTCCGTGGAGTACGCACATATCTAATAAGACGAAGAAGATGATAAAGCTACTTCGGAAAGAATCCAGGACGGAATGGGAAGGGCAGAAGAAGCCTACCAGTCCAGCTGCCAATGCGGCTCCATCAGGCTCAAAATCCAAGAAGCTCAAGAAGAAGAAAAGTGCAGCTCGACGCGAAAAAGAGTCTGCAGGGAGATCGACCATTCAAAAATATATCGATTCCCTCGAAGAATATGAACAAAAGGAAAGAACATTGATTCAATTGAAGGAGTTCTTCCCTGTACAAGCGGCTGAAATTCTGGAGGAGTTAGAAGAAGACTCCAATGAAGAGATCCCAGTAGTGACCTGCTACGCCATCCATCTTGGCAGCGACTCCGAGGATGAGCTCTGTTTTCCCGAAGAGGACGAGGAGCTCACCACAAAGGCCAATCAAATCCAGCTCAGAAGTGGCAGGGCTCTACCGCAAAATCAGGGCAACACCCCAAAAGGGAAGGAAAAACAGGTCGCTAATGAAGAAGATGGCAGAGAACCGGCTGATGAAAACATAAGTCCTTCCTCAGTGGATTATAGTGTCATGGCGCATCTCCGAAAGCTTCCGTCTCTCCTGAGCATCTACGACGCCTTGGTCCTATCTAAGGAGCTTAGAGATGTTCTTATTCACGCTCTACAAAACCCCGAGCGGTATCAGGTTCACTTTGCGGAAATTAATATGAAAGAAGCCCAGCACGCTTTGAATGCCGCCGCAGTCACATTTAAGGATGAAGACTTGCTACTGGTAACGGCTGAGCATAATCGGCCGCTTTACGTGACCGGGTACAGCGACGGAGATCGAATTAATCGCATATTGATTGATCCGGGGTCCTCAGTGAACATCATGAACTTGCGAATGCTGAAGAGTTTATCAATGGACGTCCGACACCTGTCAAGGGAAAGTATTGTCATTCAAGGCTTCAACCAAAATTGCCAGCAAGTTCTGGGGTCCATAGCTCTGCCAATTAAATTCGGGGATCTGCAAACTGAAGTTAAGATATACGTGATCGATGCCGACACGTCTTATAAGATTCTCTTAGGCGGCCGTGGCTCCACGATTACGGCATCATTCCGTCAACTCTCCATCAATGCATGAAGTATACTAAAAATGGCGAAGAAAGACGCATTGACGGAGACATCCAGCCGTTCGGTGTGCATGAAGTCCGATATGAAGATTCTCGGTACTTTATGAACCACCAAAATGCTAAGCCACAACTGACTGAGGATAGACCGGCCCCAAGACTCAAAAGCAAATCTGAGCCGGCTATCACTTTCAAAAGCAAAAATACCCAAGTGCGCCCGCGTTTCGGCAGTGACACTGATGAGTCCGACGCTGGAAGCCCGTCCTTCCGCAAAACTCGCCCTCATTTCGGTAGCGATACGGACGAATCTGTTACTGAAGGCCCATCTAGCAGTAAAGCCCGCCCTCATCTTGGCAGTGACACTGAAGAGTCAGAAGAAGAGGACCTGCCGTGCAACAGCTGTGCAGATTGGCCCCCCATGCAGCAAGAGAAACTACGAGAGACCTTCGAAGTCGCAGAAGGGTCCCTAGCCGTCACAAGGGCACCAGAGCAGATGTACAAAGAGCTTGATGCGTTGTCAGTCTCCACAGTAGACCAGCTGAAAACTTTCTACGTTCCCGGGAGGAAAAGTGGACAGAAGGGCATCCTGTTTTATGGGTCAAACCCCGTTGTGCATCCGGACGATTTGTCTGTCGCATGCCTTCCATACGAAAGAGGCATAAGGGCCGTCCTCAATCCCAGATACTATGCGCCCGAGATGTGGGAATACTTCAAAAAGTGTGGATGCCGGTTATATCAAACGGAGTCCGAAGCAAAGTTTTACGAAGGGCTATGGCATCCACCCCAGGTCCGAGCACTCATCGATGGACGAATTCCAGATAGACGGGGCATAGGCTACATTCAACCTGATTCCAAAGCGTGCTACATGATCCATGTTGGTGAAGCCAGCGAAAGATCAAATGATGATGACGAGATAGCCGAGCCAGAAGAAGCTCCTCAAGAGCTCGAAGATGGCGGACAAGCAACCTTTGATGAGCTAACCAAGATTGACTTAGGAACGCTCGATAATCCAAGGCCGACCTATATCAGCTCACTCTTGCCGGAGGAAATGAAAGAGCAGATAATTGCCCTGCTGCATGAGTTCGTCGACTGTTTCGCGTGGACGTGCAAAGAAATGCCTGGCCTTTTCCCTGAAGTGGCCGTACATAAGTTGGCTATATCTCCTGATGCTAAGCCAGTCAAACAAGCTCCTCGAAGAATGAGAAGGGAACTAGAAGAAAAGGTCATCGAGGAAACTAAGAAGCTCATCGGTGCCGGCTTCATCAGGGAAGAGAAATATGCAGACTGGATCGCATGCATAGTCCCAGTGAAGAAGAAAAATGGGCAGATCCGAGTTTGTGTCGATTTCAGGGACCTCAACAAGGCATGTCCTAAAGACGACTTCCCGCTACCGGTCATGGAAATGATGGTCGATGACACCTCAAATTACGAGCTGTTCACCTTTATGGATGGCTCGTCTGGATATAATCAGATCAAGATGTCGCCTGAGGATGAGAAACACACAGCATTTCGAACCCCGATCGGAATATATTGCTACAAGGTAATGCCGTTCGGACTGAAGAACGCAGGTGCTACATATCAAAGGGCAATGACTAATATCTTTGATGACCTAATCCATAAAGTCGTCGAATGCTATGTTGATGATCTGGTCGTCAAAACTAAAGCCAAGGCTGACCACATCCAAGATCTTAGGACCGTTCTCACCAGACTGCGGGAATACTATCTGAAGATGAATCCTCTGAAATGCGCTTTTGGAGTGTCATCAGGAAAATTCCTAGGATTTATAGTCCGGCATCGAGGGATCGAAGTTGACCCATCAAAGATAAAGGCCATCATGGAGATGCCCCCTCCGAAAAGTCTGACGCAGCTAAGATCTTTTCAAGGCAAGCTCGCTTATATAAGGAGGTTTATCTCAAATTTATCGGGGAGATGTAGGCCCTTCTCAAAGCTCATGAAGAAAGGAGCTCCTTTTATCTGGGTTGCCGAATGTCAAGCAGCGTTCGAAAGCATCAAACAATACTTGTTGCACCCTCCAGTGCTGGCCGCTCCCATTCCAAATAAACCGCTGATTCTCTACACTGCCGCGCTAGATGAGTCACTCGGTGCGCTCCTTGCCCAGAATAATGAGGAGGGAAAAGAAAATGCCCTCTACTACCTCAGTCGAACTCTAGTCGGGACGGAACACAACTATTCCCCAATCGAGAAGCAATGCCTGGCTCTGATATTTGCTGTGAAGAAGCTGAGGCACTATCTGCTTGCTCATCGGGTTATGCTGATCTCCAAGGTCGACCCGCTCAAACACTTGATTACCAGAGCGAGCCTAGCCGGCAGAATGGCAAGATGGGATGTTATGCTACTCGAGTTTGACATAGTTTATACTCCTCAGAAAGCAGTAAAAGGGCAAGCTCTTACAGACTTTCTCGCTGCTCATCCCACACCAGAAGGATCGCCGCTAAATTGTGAGTTACCCGACGAACGAGTGCTGCACCTAGAGGAAGACGAGCCATATTGGGAGCTCTACTTTGATGGGGCTTCATCAATAAGGAGCTCCGGCAGATCAAGCGTCCCGGAGATAAAAGCAGGGATAGGATTGGTGTTCATCACACCATCAATGGGAACCCTACGGCGTTCTTTCGCTCTCACCGAGCCTCGAACGAACAACGAAGCTGAGTATGAAGCCCTGATAGCTGGTTTGGAACTTGCCATAGAAATGGAAATCCTTCGGCTACGGGTTTACGATGACTCCCAGCTTGTTGTCAACCAAGTAAGCGGCGACTATAAGATATACAAACCCGAGTTAGCTCGGTACAGAGGCCGAGCGGTGGAACTCATGAAACGGTTCACTCACAATGAACTAATGAGAATCCCCAGAGCGTTGAACGGAAAAGCCGACATACTCGCTCGCCTAGCCAAGGAGCTGGCTGATCCTGACATGGACGAAATTCTGATCACAGTTAGGAGCCGACAAATTCTACACCCATTCTCTCTATGGGAAGAGGAAAGCGCGGAACAGAAGAGCAGTCCTGCCGAAGAAGCTTCGATCGTCCAAGACGAGCCCGATTGGAGAGAACCCTTTATAGAGTACCTCCGATACGACAAGCTGCCCGAAGAAAAATCTGCGAGGATTCAGCTGAAGAAGAGAGCTCTCCGATACGTGTTTGTAAATGACACGCTATACCGCAGGTCATATGACCAACTCTGGCTCAGGTGCCTGTCATCGGCCGAAGCCCAAAAAGTCATGAAAGAAGTTCACTCAGGCGTTTGCGGTGCTCACCAATCTGGCCCTAAGATGCGACTGCAAATTAAACGGCTTGGGTATTACTGGCCCACCATGTACGGGATTGCGGAGAGCATGCAAAGAAATGTTATATCTGCCAAATTCACGGTGATTTTATTCACAAGCATCCCAATCCATTGCATCCTACGGTGGCATCGTGGCCCTTCGAAGTCTGGGGCACCGACATCGTTGGCCCAATTGATCCTCCATCATCCAAAGGCCATCGGTTCATACTGGCCGCGACAGACTACTTCTCCAGATGGGCTGAAGCTGTCCCGCTGAAAGAAGTCAAGACAAAAGATATTCTGACATTCTTCCAGCATAATATTTTATATCGCTTCGGTACAACAAGGAGAATCATTTCTGACAACGGGCCTTCTTTCAAGAGCTTCAATGTCTCAAGGTTCGCTACTCAGCACAAGATAGACTGGAGGTATTCCTCCATCTATAATCCAAGAGCCAATGGGCTAGCCGAAGCCTTCAATAAGACTCTATGCAAGCTCCCGAGGAAAAATGCTTCAGCTAACAAGAGAGACTGGAATCTCAAGCTTCACGAGGCATTGTGGGCATATCGTACCACACACCGTACTCCAACACAGTCCACTCCATACTCATTGCTCTTCGGAGTGGAGGCGATCCTCCCCCTCGAAGTCGAAGTTCCAAGCTTAAGAATGGCCGTTCAGCACGAGTTGACGGAGGAGGAAAACGTGCTCCTTCGACTTGAAGAGCTCGATGCCCTCGAAGAAAAGAGGCTCGCGGTACAGCAAAATCTGGAGCTATACCGAGCCCAAATGTCACGGGCCTATGACAAGATAACCCGTCTCCGCGCTTTCAAGAAAGGTGAATTGGTGTTGGTCCTCAAAAGACCAATTATTCCCAATCGACATGCCAAGGGAAAATTCGAGCCAAACTGTGAAGGACCATATGTCATCGAGAAAGTGTTCGACGGAGGATCTTACCAACTAATAAGTGCCGAGGGAGAAAGGCCCATGCCACCCATCAATGGCCGATATCTCAAGAAATACTACACATGAATGCTCCAAGTCGCAGGCGAATTGAGCACATCAGCCCTACGGTCTGGATCAGACATCCTGCAAAACCGTATACAATCTACGGGCGTAAATGACCCCTATTTCTCCCAAATCTTGCCGGTGAGACTACTTTTAAAGTCCCACCAGCGGCAAAAAAAAAAGAAAAAGAAAGAAAAAGAAAAAAAAAGAAGAAGAAGAAATAAACGGTATGTCCACAAGCAAAACGGGCACGGATGAAAACCCGGAAGGGCTCCGTGAGTAAAAACAGCAGGACTACCGGCGAGTCTGTGAAAACCCGAAAGGGCGCAAACTCGTGAAAAGAGATGAAATACACTCGCAAAGTCCTCTCGACCTTGTGAGGAGAAAACCCCTGCGTGAGATCCTTACGACTCACAATGGAGCAACACACTTAGGAATCCTCACGATTCCTAAGGAGAAAATACACCTGCGGGATCCTTACGACTCGTAGGGAGAAAATGCTTTATGGGACCCTCACGGCCCATAAAATTGAAAAGCCTTAGGTGATAGGGACCCAAACCTGTCTCCTAAGCCATCGTTCCCCAACGGGCAACGGCAAATGATGAGTCGGTCCTGGCATTTCGCTTCAGTGTTAGCGGTGCTGATGCCGACCAAAAACCTAAATCCCAAGTCCTCCCAAGGCAAATGATGAGTTGCTCCTGGCATTATTCCAGTGCAGCAATGCTGATGCCAAACAAGATCCAAATTCCAAGTCCCCAACCCCAAAGTGGCGAATGATGAGTCGCTCCTGGCATTGTTCCAGTGTAGCGATGCAGACGCCAACCAAATTCCAAATCCCATACCCCAACGGCGAATGATGAGTCGCTCCTGGTACCACATTCCAGTCCGGCGATGCAGACGCCAACAAAGCCCTGAAATTTTTCCGGCCCTACGGTCTGGATCATACATCCTGCAAAACCGTATACAATCCACGGGCGTAAAACAATCCCAATCTCTCCCAAGTACTACCGGTGAGACCACATTCAAAGTCCCAAAAAAAAAAAAAAAAATCCTCCCGGGGCAAATGATGAGTTGCTTCTGGCATTATTCGAGTGCAGCAATGCAGATGCCAAACAAAAACCAAAATCCCAAAATTCTCTCAATGACAGATGATGATTCGCTCCTGATACCATATTCCAGTATAGCGAGCTGATGTCAACCCAAATCAAAATCAACAAGTCAACTTCCACTCCGACACCGCAGAAAGCGGAGCAAGTCAGAATCCAATCTCAACACCGCAAGAAGCGGAGCAAGTCAAGTCTACCCCTGACGCTGCAAGAAGCAGAGCAAGTCAAATCAAGAACCGACCGTCCAAGTCGTAAAAAGGGCAGCATCGACCGTCCAAGTCGCAAAAAGGGCAGAACCGACCGTCCAAGTCGCTAAAATGGCAGCACCGACCGTCCACGTCGCTAAAAGGGCAGAACCGACCGTCCAAGTCGCTAAAATGGCAGCACCGACCGTCCACGTCGCTAAAATGGCAGAACCGACCGTCCAAGTCGCAAAAAGGGCAGAACCGACCGTCCAAGTCACTGAAATGGCGGCACCGACCGTCCAAGTCGCAAAAAGGGCAGAACCGACCGTCCAAGTCGCTAAAATGGCAGCACCAACCGTCCACGTCGCTAAAATGACAGAACCGACCGTCCACGTCGCAAAACGGGCAGCACCGACCGTCCAAGTCGCAAAAAGGGCAGAACCGACCGTCCAAGTCGCTAAAATGGCAGCACCGACCGTCCACGTCGCTAAAAGGGCAGAACCGACCGTCCACGTCGCTAAAAGGGCAGCACCGACTGTCCACGTCGCAAAAAGTGCAGAACCGACCGTCCACGTCGCTAAAATGGCAGAACCGACCGTCCAAGTCGCTAAAATGGCAGCACCGACTGTCCAAGTAGCTAAAATGGCAGCACCGACCGTCCAAGTCGCTAAAATGGCAGCACCGACCGTCCAAGTCGCAAAAAGGGCAGCACCGACCGTCCAAGTCGCAAAAAGGGCAGCGCAGGATTCCTACAAAGCGGGAACCAGATCACTCCGGGCCAGGGAAAACGTCTATCACGGACACTCCGTCTCGGAGACATGTCAAGCAACGACCGTCCATGTCGTAAAAAGGGCAGTGCCAGCTTCCCAAAAAGTGGAAACCAAATCAAGTCGCTTCCACGTGAAAGAAGATCCATCAATTTCATGCACACGACCCACATATGTGGTGTGCATTTATTGATGGGGGGCAATTTGTTGGGGTAAAAATTTACACCCCGGGTGACCAAATCAAAATCAAAGTCAACCCCAAGCCAAGTGGGCCCAAGCCCAGATCCAGTGGGCCCATGCCCGGGTCGAGCCAGAACATGAAGCGGCCGGCCTTCCCCCATGCCGAGATAAAAATTTTGTAATAAATAATTTTGTTGCATTTCTTTTATTTTGTTTTATGGATAAATGTAAGAAAAATAGGCATAAAGCCAAATTTTTGTAAAGCCCATGGCTTATGTGCAAAAAGAAATGGCTCATGAGCCATGGGATAGGCAAAATGCCATTTTGTGAAGCCCAAGGGGCTATGTGTAAAGTGTATAGCCTATAAAGGCAAAAGATAATGAAAATATCTCATAACTTTTTTCTCTCTCCAAAAAAAAAGGTTTCAGATCTGAGATCTTTCTCCTTCTTCAAGGTTCCAAAACCTTCTTCTTTCTCTTGAATTAAATCAAGAGTTCTACTCTCCTTTTTATAAAACAAATTAGTTTTTCACCACAAAACCCATCAAGGGGAACTCAGATCTTCCATTAGATCTCAAAAAGGAGTGATTTTTAAAAATCCCATATCTCTTGATCTTCAAGATCCAGCTAACAGAGGAGGAGGAAGAAGAACATCGTTCACTAAACAAAAAAAAACCAAAAACACACACTCAGGAGTCCAACTCCTCTCTGATTTCTCTTCTGAGAAATTTTTTTAGGCTAAAAGCCTCTTTTTCTCGCCGGCGCTCAAGCGCAGAGCGCCCGCGTGCCGACACGTGGCGCGCTTGCGCTCCAGCGCAAGCGCTCGAGCGCAAGTCGCCCCGGTACCGACACGTGGCGCGCTTGCGCTCCAGCGTAAGCGCTCGAGCTCAAGTCGCCCCCGTGCCGACACGTGGAGCGCTTGCGCTCAAGCGCCCAGCGCTCCAGCGCAGAGCGCCCACGTGCCGACACGTGGCACTCTAGCGTCTGAGCGCACAGCACCTAGGCGCATAGCGCCCAAGGTGCTGCCCTATGCATCCTTTGGATGTATTTTTTCCCTTTATTTATATATACATGTATATATATACATATGTATACATATGTACACATACACATACTCCACGACACTGTCCCTGTTAGAAAAAAATTTCTAACGGGGCGCTGCCCCGCACCCCGCAAGGGGGCTGCTAGCCCCCTTGACCCCCAGCCCGCTATCCGGGTAGCGGGACCCCCGTAAAAACTCTGCGTGGCTCCCGATATATCCAAACCCCCCTCCAAAACAAAACACACGTACACTGTACATTGAGTTTGCATGACCAGTTTAACCCGTTAATCGGAGGTTCCCTCGCCCCAAAGGCGGGGGGTAATTAACGGCAGCTTAGTCCGCGGCTGTCGGAGATTCGGATCCCCATAATCATTAAACCCCGGCCTACCCTAGGCAAGGGGAATCTGTAGTACGCCTGACAAGCGCACGCGTATTCCCATCTCAATGGGGGGACGAAAAACACCCTACAACCCTGGCTAGGGATTTCCAGTTATAGCCAATCGAACACAGCGCAACATCAACTCCCTATACCGGGAGAGACGAAACCCCTCCTATCGCTCATTGCCTCTATGTGATTCGGGACTGTACCCAAAAGCCGCCGTTTTGCACGCCCTCTTGGACGTGGTATGATGGAAATCAAAGCACAGTGGGAATCACACAAGACTCTATGACGATCTCGGGTCTACAGACAAACCTGTACCAGTGTCACCAGAGAACTGCCATCTGACGTGCGGTATAATACCATCTGGGAGTTCTCGGCGAGTCCGTCCAGTGTACCCAGTCTCCACTGAGCACCCGTATACCTTCTCTGATGTCAAACACCAATGGATATGGGATCATCCATCACCCATCATATGGGTCAAGAAGCGCATACGCTAGTCTACTCTGGGGTATCGATGCCCTGTCTCGGTACTCCCACGACTAGGAACATTTGAAGGATGTACTTAGCGACTACACTGTCCCCACTAGTATGATCTGCATCATAGTCCTGGTAGTCAAGTACTCATCCTAAGGGTTTTATCAACAAGTAATATAGAGACAATCAGAGTACATGTTAAGATAAAGAGTTACCAGATAGCATACTATCATGTCGACCAAGAAAGTCCTCCCGATATATGCCCAAGAATCCACTACAATATACATCTGTATGTACAGTAATAGCCTCTAGGGCATACATATCACTAACAGTGAGCTCGGAGTGATCAAGAATATGGCTGGGGTCACTCACATACCTTCTAAGTTGGTGTAACACCCGAGCCCAATTCTACTATTTTCAGTTACTGTTTGAGCATAATGTGGTACTCATTTCATTTAACTTGCTTGTTTGTTGCTTACGGTAAAATTTACCCGGCAAAGTCATTTCTACATACAACAAATTTTGGCATCTAAAATAAAATTAAAAATATTCATCTTGGCCTACTTGACACCCCTAACCTCGTGGTAGCGTCCGTGCATTGTGTTCTCGTCCCGCTCAGTGAAACGGGCGAGTTTGGACGGCTACGCGCGCGTACATGTGTCCGTTTTGGGGGTATGCTTTTTAATCATAAAACACTTAATTTTAAAATTTGGATCCCGCTTAAAATCCTATTATTTCAATTTCAAATTTTTGGACCCGACCCGGGCGCAATTTGGAAATGTTTTATTTGGCGCCAAAATCCCAAATTTTAATATTATTAAAACCACCGCATATATTTTTCTAACTAACCTGATATCTTACTGTTCATTACCTATCTTTTAAATCTTTAAATTAACCTATATATATATCCTACTGTTCCTTAAAATGTTTTGAATCTTTAATTAATATTTATCCCTAACTAACGATTCCCCTTTAGCCAATCGCGTTCCTTTTAATTCCGTGGGCCCCCACCTGCAGCTCTCTCTCTCTCTCTCTCTCCACTTTTTCTCTCTCTCTCTCATATATTCTCTCGTACTTCTCTTTATCATTCTTTCTCTTCTTGCTTCATGTCTCGTTTCTCATTTTTTTAAACTGTTCTTTTGTTGCCGGAATTCCGTCGTGCCGGTGACGCTTCTCGACGTTCCAGCGAGGTACCCCGACCCGTGTGGTTCCTTTGTTCGTCGTTTGGGTTCATTCCGTGAACCGTGTGCCCGTCGCGAGTTTTCCCCGCCGACGGTTAACGTTCCGTTTTCCCGATTCGCGACCCATCGAGGCAAGTTAATCTTGCTACATGCTATATAATTCATTTTATATATATTTAAATAAATACCTTACCTATAGTTTAAATCTAGTGCCCCATGTTTAATTTTATAACGTTTCGATATTCCGTTTGCATCCGTCTATATCATATTAAATCCAGATCATGAAAACTTATCTTGTGACATACTAGATTACGTTATACTGCATCCATATCAATTAAAATATACATCGTCATAATATTTCTTATTATTATCTTTAATTAGTTTATAATCTGCATTTTATGATATTATATATTTAAAATATTATAGTTTACACATGAAACGTCGTTGAAAAATCGGATATGACAAATCTGAAATTTACTGTACACCTTATCTTATAAAATTCATTATAAATCATGGAAAAATCATTAGTATACGTTCTTTAGTTCGTTACGAAGCTAACTCAGAATACTATAACTCTATGAAATATTTACTTGCAAAATAAATTGTTTAAATAACGTAAAATACAAATGAAAATGTCTCCAAACTGCTGTCCAGGGAAATTCCAGCAGCAAATTTTCAACTTCGAATGTTCATAACTTTTTGTAGGGACAACCTGAGATGCTTATACTTATAAAACTGAAAACCTTATTGAATTATATTTGTTTTGGTATAAGACACGTCTCTTTTGGAGAACGTTTGTTATTTTTAAGTTATTTTACAAATCAGGGTGACGCTGAATTTCTGAACGGAACTTTCTTGTGCATGGTTAATCAATACCACTTTTATAGTTATTAATCGCTTGAATATGCTATCCATACTAATATTATGATATCAATATTTATATCACATATTGCTTAGTTGTACATCCCACATTACCATTTTATAGTTTTATATCTTTTCGGATACCCGTTTGCATCCATCGCATTTAAGATACATATAATTGCATCCATAGATCACATTACTACATAATACTGTGATATTAGCACTCCATATTTAATAAATTGCATCCTAATTAATATTCGAACTATAAATGTAACCCTAATCGATAACTGTGCATCCATATCCTTGAAATTATATCTATTTGCATATCATATCACATTATTCCATTTTGTTGTTATATTAGTACCCCATACTTGTTTTGTGTACCCATACTGATTATAGTTTGATTATGAGCACCCACGTGATACTTGTGCACCCTGACATGACTTGCTACACATATTACCTGACCCGACATGGTACCGTACACTACTTGACTCGACCTGATGTACCACGGCTTGACCCGTTACTTGATTTCGTGTCTAATGCCAACAAACCTGACATGTAGTCCTCACGGACCGTTCCTGTTGTCTATCCAGACAAACCTGCTCTTACCTGATCCTGTGTTGGCATTAGTTCTTGATTACTGAATACCTGACTTGAACACATAACCTTGGGGGTATGGGGAAATCAAAAGTGTAAACTAAAGTGTAACTTAAAAGGGTATTACTTGATCCGTGGTCCCGGGGGGTAACGGGACAGAGCCATTCGTGACTCTTACATCTTGATCCGTGGTCCCGGGAGGTAACGGGACAGAACCACTCTTGGTTCATATATTCCTGATCCGTGGTCCCGGGGGGTAACGGGACATATCCTTTGAGTTACATGGAGGATTACATTAATTGATTTCAAACAAACTTTAGAGTAGACAACTCAGTAGCACAGTTTAGATTGATCACTGCACGTCACATACACTGATACACTTCACTGTTATACATCCCTATTGACTTGTTACTATTTATGATTCATGCCTGCATATCTCGTGTATCCTGTTCATTTATTATTGCTTGATGTTATGACGCGCTGACGTCTGGGTTTTGCATGGCCCAGATCCTCTACCTTTGTTGCAGACTGATCAGGAGTTTTGCCGTTGTTAGATCGAGCGGTAGGGATCATGTCGGTATCCAGTCTTACTTTCCAGGTGTTTATTTGATCTTTTGCTTCAGCATACTATAGCATTTCTTGACTCTTTTACTCTGGCTTATGGATATGTACTAGATAGTTAGTTTACTTTCCTGTTCTTGATATCTCTACAGCCGTAATGTGACTGTGGAAGGATTTTTCCTAACCACAGATAGCATGGTTGGCTATGTCACGTGCCTATTTTAGCGTACTCTGGGAAGCGGGGCGTGACATGGTTCTTTTGGTATCAGAGACATAGGATAGTCGGGTTGATTCTTTTGTAGTTGGGTATTGTACCCAATATACGAATCAGAATACCCGTGTTTAGGAAACATGTCCTGCCACCTTGACCGTTTTACCATTCTTGAATCACATTCTTCCAGATTATATCTTTTATGATGTGCAAACTTCCTTTGCATATCGATTCGAAAACCTGATTTCTTGTTATCTCTAGGACTTAGGCGACTTGGATGGAGTTATGTAATTGTGGCTATGATACCGCGGCATAGTTACAATGCGGTACTCTATTTAAGTATCTTGGAGTTCTAGCCTTGATCTATATTCAAAATCTATCATCATGCTAATGTTGGATATTTTGAGTTCAGGATTATGGCCGGTAAGAAATTGAAGACATACCAGAGGCGTGTGGACGAAGCCGCCATGCTTGGAATGATAAGAGGAATGCTGGAGACTCAAAGAAACAGACCGAGCTGATCCAGCAGCAAGCGGACTCGTTTCGGGAAGGTTTGTAGATCGTTCAGCAGTCTGTGAACAATGTTGGAGCTAGACCAGTTGACAGAGTAGGGACCGTAGAAGATTTCAGGCGGTTGGGTCCGTCTACATTTACTGGTTTAAAGGAGCCGTTGCCAGTGGAGCAGTGGGTAGTTGACACAGAGAACTTGCTTTTTGCGGCACAGATTCCAGATGACAAAAAAGTTGTTGTGGTACGCATTCAGCTAGTGGACTACGCCCGAGAATGGTGGCTTGTTGAGGAGACCCGCTTGCCCAAGCCGATCAAGTGGGCGGATTTTTCTAAGAGTTTTCTGGAGAAGTTCTTCCCGCGGACTGCACGGGAGGAAATGGAAGAGAAGTTCATCGGACTAAAGCAGAAGGGAGGACCCGTAGATGTGCATGTAGCAGAATGGACGAGACTCAGTAGTTTCGCTGGACCTTTAGTTGCCAACGATGCAGACAGGGCACGGAGGTTCATCCGCTGACTGGACATGGACATCCAGAGGCAGATTGTCTTCCTGGGTTTGACCACTTTCTCACAAATACTTGCAGCAGCCAAGAGCAGCAGAGTTTATCTGGGATGAAAGGGAGTTTGCAGCAGACAGCAGTTGCGTTAAGGAAGCAGTTCGGTCGGGCCGGTCGAGTTTAGGGCTAGGCCGATAAACAATATTCTTGCATCAATGGAAGTGATGAAAGTAAAGAGCCGGCTGTTGTTCGTGATTCTATGGACGTGTTTGAAGATATATCGGGTTTACCGCCGAGGAGAGACGTGGAGTTCGCAATTGATCTTATTTCTGGTGCAGCGCCAGTATCTAAAGCGTATTATCCAATGGCGCCAGTAGAGTTGGAAGAAGTAAAGAAACAGGTTGCTGAATTGCTTGAAAAGGGTTGGATTCGAAGCAGTAACTCGCCTTGGGGAGCTCCAGTTCTTCTAGTAAAGAAGAAGGATGGCACAAGAAGGATGTGCATCGACTATCGAGAATTAAACCGGGTGGCTATCAAGAACAAGTACCCGATCCCTCGCATTGGAGAACTTTTTGAGCAGCTTAGTGGCGCGAGGGTATTCTCGAAGTTGGATTTACGATCCGGATATCATCAGGTCCGAGTGAAAACAGAAGATATTTGCAAGACGGCGTTCCGAACTCGGTATGGACATTACGAGTACTTAGTGATGCCCTTCGGAGTAACGAATGCCCCGGCAGTATTCATGGACTTGATGAACCGAATCTTTTCACCGTTTTTGGACCAGTTTATCGTGGTCTTCATTGACGATATTCTGGTTTACTTGAAGAGTTTTGAGAAGCATGCTGAGCATTTAAAGATTGCACTGCAGACGTTGAGACAGGAGAAATTGTATGCGAAGATGAGTAAGTGGGAGTTTTGGCTGGAGGAAGTGAAGTTTCTGGGGCATGTTGTGTCTGGCGATGGCAATGCCGTCGATCCAGAAAAGATTGCAGCAGTTTGAGATTGGCCTATTCCAAAGAATGTTGCTGAGATAAGAAGTTTCCTTGGATTAGCCGGATACTACAAGAGATTTGTGGAGAACTTTGCTCGTCTGGCAGAGCCGTTGACCAAGCTTACGCGCAAGGAGGTACCTTTTATATGGGCGGATAAGTGTGCGTTAGCTTTCGAGACGTTGAAGCAGAAGTTGATAACCGTCCCTATTCTGACCCGGCCAGACAATTCCGGAGGATTGGTGATTCACAGCGACGCATCTGGGAAAGGATTGGGATGTGTTTTGATGCAGCATGGGAAGGTTGTAGCATACGCATCGAGACAGTTGAAGACCCATCAGAAGAATTATCCAACTCATGACTTGGAGCTTGCGGCTGTGATTTTCGCTTGAAGATTAGGAGACACTACCTTTTGGGCGAAAGAGTCGAAGTTTTTACAGATCATAAGAGCTTGAAGTATGTGTTCACACAGAAGGAGCTTAACATGAGGCAGCATAGATGGTTGGAGCTGATGGCTGACTACGTTCTTGATCTTAAGTACCATCCGGAGAAGGTTAATGTTGTGCCGGATGCGCTTAGTCGGTTACCAGTAATTCTGGTGTTAACTACGCAGAAGGAGATCGTCGCAGATTTTCGAAGATTTGACTTGGAGGTTGTGCTACCGCGTTCTACGGGACAGTTGTTGCAGCTGCAAGTACATTCGTCTTTGATCGAGAATATTAAAGCAGCTCAATCGCAGGATCCTAGACTGCAAAAGTTTCGAGAGCAGGTTGAAGCCGGGCTACGAACAGATTTATTGATCCACGAAGATGGTTCGTTGAGGTATGGTAGCCGTTTGTGTGTGCCAAAGGGTAATGTTCGTGAAGAGCTTATGAAGGAGGCACACAGTTCAGCTTATTCTGTACATCCAGGAGGCACAAAGATGTACCGAGATAATCGACAGCATTTCTGGTGGGAGGGCATGAAGCGGGAGATTGCTCGCTTTGTGGCGACGTGCTTGGTGTGTCAGCAAGTTAAGGCTGAACATCAAAGGGTTGCTGGTTTATTGCAACCACTTCCAATTCCTCAGTGGAAGTGGGAATATATAACCATGGATTTCGTGACGGCTTTACCGCGGAGTCCAAAAGGCAACAATGCAGTATGGGTAATTGTTGACAGATTGATCAAGGCATCTCACTTTATTCCTTTTCGGGTTGGTCAATCAACAGAGACTTTGGCAGAGCGGTACATGCAGGAGATTGTAAGATTGCATGGAGTACCGGTGAGCATCGTGTCCGATCGGGACACTCGGTTCTTATCACACTTCTGGAGGAGTTTACAGGAAAGTTTGGGGACTCGATTGAAGTTTAGCACAGCTTATCATCCTCAAACTGATGGTCAGTCGGAGAGAACGATCCAAACTCTTGAGGATATGTTGAGAGCATGCATGTTGGACTTCAAGGGGTCTTGGGAGGATCATCTACTTTTGGTGGAGTTGTCTTACAACAACAGTTTTCAGGCAACTATTCAGATGGCTCCGTTTGAAGCTTTGTATGGTCGTAAATGCCGTTCACCTGTTTGTTTGGATGATGTCGGTGAACGAAGATTGTTGGGACCAGATTTGGTTATGCAGACAGTCGAAAAGGTTAACACTATCAGGAATCATATGAAGGCGGCATAAGACAAACAGAAGAGTTGGGCTGACACGTCAAGAAGACCTCTAGAGTTCGCCATAGGTGATTTGGTGTTCTTGAAGATATCACCGACTAGAGGGGTGATTCGTTTTGGAAGTCGAGGAAAGATTAGTCCTCGATTCGTTGGACCCTTTGAGATCTTGGAGCGTGTTGGAGAGGTAGCGTACCGTTTGGCGTTACCGCAGACCTTGGCAAGTGTGCACGATGTGTTCACGTATCTCAACTCCGTAAGTATGTTCGAGATGAAACACACGTTTTGGATCATTCGGAGCTAACAGTACGAGAAGACTTGACTTTTGAGGAGCGACCGATTGAAATCGTGGATCGAAGGGAAAAGGTTCTTAAGAACAAGGTTATCCCCCTTATGCTTGTTTCTTGGGGTAATCGCTCGCATGGAGAGTCCACTTGGGAACGAGAAGATGAAATCCGACAGAAGTTTCCTCACCTTTTCCTGTAGTTTTCTATCTTTGTATTCTTGGAATTTCGAGGACGAAATTCTTTTGTAGTTAGGTATAATGTAACACCCGAGCCCAATTCTACTATTTTCAGTTACTGTTTGAGCATAATGTGGTACTCATTTCATTTAACTTGCTTATTTGTTGCTTACGGTAAAATTTACCCGGCAAAGTCATTTCTACATATAACAAATTTTGGCATCTAAAATAAAATTGAAAATATTCATCTTGGCCTACTTGACACCCCTAGCCTCGTGGTAGCGTCCGTGCATTGTGTTCTCGTCCCGCTCAGTGAAACGGACGAGTTTGGACGGCTACGCGCGCGTACATGTGTCCGTTTTGGGGGTATGCTTTTTAATCATAAAACACTTAATTTTAAAATTTGGATCCCGCTTAAAATCCTATTATTTCAATTTCAAATTTTTGGACTCGACCCGGGCGCAATTTGGAAATGTTTTATTTGGCGCCAAAATCCCAAATTTTAATATTATTAAAACCATCGCATATATTTTTCTAACTAACCTGATATCTTACTGTTCATTACCTATCTTTTAAATCTTTAAATTAACCAATATATATATCCTACTGTTCCTTAAAATGTTTTGAATCTTTAATTAATATTTATCCCTAACTAACGATTCCCCTTTAGCCAATCGCGTTCCTTTTAATTCCGTGGGCCCCCACCTGCAGCTCTCTCTCTCTCTCTCTCCACTTTTTCTCTCTCTCTCATATATTCTCTCGTACTTCTCTTTATCATTCTTTCTCTTCTTGCTTCATGTCTCGTTTCTCATTTTTTTTAACTGTTCTTTTGTTGCCGGAATTCCGTCGTGCCGGTGACGCTTCTCGACGTTCCAGCGAGGTACCCCGACCCGTGTGGTTCCTTTGTTCGTCGTTTGGGTTCATTCCGTGAACCGTGTGCCCGTCGCGAGTTTTCCCCGCCGACGGTTAACGTTCCGTTTTCCCGATTCGCGACCCATCGAGGCAAGTTAATCTTGCTACATGCTATATAATTCATTTTATATATATTTAAATAAATACCTTACCTATAGTTTAAATCTAGTGCCCCATGTTTAATTTTATAACGTTTCGATGTTCCGTTTGCATCCGTCTATATCATATTAAATCCAGATCATGAAAACTTATCTTGTGACATACTAGATTACGTTATACTGCATCCATATCAATTAAAATATACATCGTCATAATATTTCTTATTATTATCTTTAATTAGTTTATAATCTGCATTTTATGATACTATATATTTAAAATATTATAGTTTACACATGAAACGTCGTTGAAAAATCGGATATGACAAATCTGAAATTTACTGTACACCTTATCTTATAAAATTCATTATAAATCATGGAAAAATCATTAGTATACGTTCTTTAGTTCGTTACGAAGCTAACTCAGAATACTATAACTCTATGAAATATTTACTTGCAAAATAAATTGTTTAAATAACGTAAAATACAAATGAAAATGTCTCCAAACTGCTGTCCAGGGAAATTCCAGCAGCAAATTTTCAATTTCGAATGTTCATAACTTTTTGTAGGGACAACCTGAGATGCTTATACTTATAAAACTGAAAACCTTATTGAATTATCTTTGTTTTGGTATAAGACACGTCCCTTTTGGAGAACGTTTGTTATTTTTAAGCTATTTTACAAATCAGGGTGACGCTGAATTTCTGAACGGAACTTTCTTGTGCATGGTTAATCAATACCACTTTTATAGTTATTAATCGCTTGAATATGCTATCCATACTAATATTATGATATCAATATTTATATCACATATTGCTTAGTTGTACATCCCACATTACCATTTTATAGTTTTATAACTTTTCGGATACCCGTTTGCATCCATCGCATTTAAGATACATATAATTGCATCCATAGATCACATTACTACATAATACTGTGATATTAACACTCCATGTTTAATAAATTGCATCCTAATTAATATTGGAACTATAAATGTAACCCTAATCGATAACTGTGCATCCATATCCTTGAAATTATATCTATTTGCATATCATATCACATTATTCCATTTTGTTGTTATATTAGTACCCCATACTTGTTTTGTGTATCCATACTGATTATAGTTTGATCATGAGCACCCACGTGATACTTGTGCACCCTGACATGACTTGCTACACATATTACCTGACCCGACATGGTACCGTACACTACTTGACTCGACCTGATGTACCACGGCTTGACCCGTTACTTGATTTCGTGTCTAATGCCAACAAACCTGACATGTAGTCCTCACGGACCGTTCCTGTTGTCTATCCAGACAAACCTGCTCTTACCTGATCCTGTGTTGGCATTAGTTCTTGATTACTGAATACCTGACTTGAACACATAACCTTGGGGGTATGGGGAAATCAAAAGTGTAAACTAAAGTGTAACTTAAAAGGGTATTACTTGATCCGTGGTCCCGGGGGGTAACGGGACAGAGCCATTCGTGACTCTTACATCTTGATCCGTGGTCCCGGGAGGTAACGGGACAGAACCACTCTTGGTTCATATATTCCTGATCCGTGGTCCCGGGGGGTAACGGGACATATCCTTTGAGTTACATGGAGGATTACATTAATTGATTTCAAACAAACTTTAGAGTAGACAACTCAGTAGCACAGTTTAGATTGATCACTGCACGTCACATACACTGATACACTTCACTGTTATACATCCCTATTGACTTGTTACTATTTATGATTCATGCCTGCATATCTCGTGTATCCTGTTCATTTATTATTGCTTGATGTTATGACGCGCTGACGTCTGGGTTTTGCATGGCCCAGATCCTCTACCTTTGTTGCAGACTGATCAGGAGTTTTGCCGTTGTTAGATCGAGCGGTAGGGATCATGTCGGTATCCAGTCTTACTTTCCAGGTGTTTATTTGATCTTTTGCTTCAGCATACTATAGCATTTCTTGACTCTTTTACTCTGGCTTATGGACATGTACTAGATAGTTAGTTTACTTTCCTGTTCTTGATATCTCTACAGCCGTAATGTGACTGTGGAAGGATTTTTCCTAACCACAGGTAGCATGGTTGGCTATGTCACGTGCCTATTTTAGCGTACTCTGGGAAGCGGGGCGTGACAGTTGGGATATGTGGAACACATTGTGCACTCCTTCCAACGAGGGCGGAAGTGCCAAGCGATAAGCCACTTCTCCGACTCGTTCGAGTTAGTCGAACGGTCCAATATACATCGAACTGAGCTTACCCCGTCTTCCAAAACGAATCACTCTACGGTTTGGAGATATCTCCAAAAATACATGATCTCCCAGTTGAAACTCCAAGTGACGGCGTTTTGTATCAACCCAGTGCTTCTGTCCATCTTGGGCTATGCGCATTCTTTCCCTGATAGTGTGAACTATATCGACAGTTGCTGCTATCATCTTAGGTCTAAGGAGTTATCTATCTCCGATATCGTCCCAACTTAATGGTGATCGACACTTCTTTCCATAGAGCGCTGCAAAGGGTGTCATTCCAATACTTGCTTGGTAGCTGTTGTACGAAAACTCCACAAGGTGTAAGTGATCTTCTCACGATCCTCCGAAGTCTAGCATACACGCTCTTAGCATATCTTCTAAGATCTGAATCGTTCGCTCAGACTGTCCATCTATTTGGGGATGGGAAGCTGTGCTGAAGTTCAGACTTGTTCCCAAGCTAGCTTGCAGACTCTGCCAAAATTATGATCGGAATCTGGTGTTACGATCGGAGACAATGCAATGCGGTATTCCATGTAATCTCACGATTTCCTGTATGAGTTCATGGGTATCAGAGATAGTGCATATTGAAGATTCAAATCTTACTTAGATTCTTACCTACATGTACTTCTTTGCTAGTGTGTCAGTAGATTGGCCAACCCGAAAAGGGATGAAGTTAGCCGACTTTGTGAGTTGATCCACGATAACCCATACCGCATCATTACCTTTCGTGCTGTGAGGAATTGCAGTCACGAAGTCCATAGTGATGTGTTGCCACTTCCATTCTGGGATAGGTAACAGCTGAAGTAAAGCAGCTGTTCTGTGATGTTTAGCCTTTACTTGCTGACACACCAAGCATTTAGCGACGTTTCTGGCTACTTCACGCTTCATTCCATACCACCGGTAATTTTGACGCAGATTTTTCTACATCTTTGTACCTCTAGGATGTACTGAACAAGGAGAGCTGTGGGCTTCTTTCATCAATTCTTCTCGCTCAGAACCTTTTGGTACACATAATCTACTGCCGTATCTCAAAAATTCGTCTTCATGGATGATAAAATCTGTTCGAAGTTCACTTTCTACTTGTTCTCTGATCTTTTGCAACTTAGCATCACTTGCCTGAGCGGCTTTGATCTGATTGACAATGGTAGATTGAACTTGTAAGTTCATCAAACTTGAAGTGTTACCTGGCATGACCACTTCAATTTCCATTTGATGTAAATCTTGTTGAAGATTCCACTGTGCGGTGAGATTCAATGCAAATGGTTGGCGACTAAGGGCATCGGGTACTACATTCACCTTCCCTGGATGATATTGTAGGTTGATGTCGAAGTCCGCCATGATTTCTAACCATCTTTTCTGCCGCATATTCAACTCTTTCTGAGTAAACGCATATTTCAAACTCTTGTGATCTTTGTATATGTCCACTCGTTCACCAAGAAGATAATGGCGCCAAATCTTGAGAGCAAAGATTATGGCTGCCAACTCCAGATCATGCGTCGGATAATTGCGCTCATGAATCTTCAGCTGTCTTGATGCATAAGCTACAACTTTACCGTGCTGATGTAGAACACATCCTAATCCCTTACCGGATGTATCGTAATGCACTTCGAAACCTCCAGATTGGTCCGGTATGACGAGAATAGGCGCTGATGTCAATCTTGACTTGAGTTCTACGAAAGCTTGTTCGCATATTTCTGACCACACGAATTCCTCATCTTTACGTGTAAGCTTGATCAGGGGTGTTGCAATCTTCGAAAATGCTTAAATAAACCTTCTGTAATATCCTGCTAATCCCAAGAAACTTCGAATGTCCTTCACTGACTTCGGTGTCGGCCATTCACTTACTGCTGATAATTTAGCCGGATCTACAGAGATTTCATCGCCTGATACAATATGTTCGAGAAAACTGACTTGATCTAGCCAAAACTCGCACTTGATGTACTTGGCGTAGAGTTGATGCTGTCATAAAGTCTCCAGAACAATTTGTAGGTGTTCAGCGTGTTATTTCCGACTCTTAGAATACTCTAGGATATCGTCGATGAAGATGAAAACAAACCTGTCTAAGTACTCTCGAAAAACTTGATTCATAAGGTTCATGAATATAGCCGGTGCTTTGGTCACTCCAAATGGCATCATAAGAAACTCGTAATGACCATAGTGAGTCCTGAATGCCGTCTTCGGAATATCAGACTCTTTGACATTCACCTGATGATAACCCAAACGAATATCTAATTTGGAGAAAGCGCAAGATCCACTTAACTGATCGAACAGATCGTCGATGCACGAAAGTGGATACTTGTTTCTTTATAGTTACATCGTTCAGAGCACTATAATCAATGCACATTCTATATGAACTTTTTTTCTTCTTCACAAGTAGAACTGGCGATCCCCAACTTGAAGTGCTGGGACGAATCCATCTTTTCTTCAATAATTCGGCCAACTGAGTTCGGACATCTTTCAATCCTTCGGGGTTTAACCGATATGGTGCTTTGATCACTGGTTGTGCTCCAGGTACTAAATCAATGCTGAATTCAAGAGCTCGATCGGGAGGCAAACCTGATATGTCTTCAGGAAATACATTTTTGAACCCTCGAACTACCTCTGGCTTCAATCCTTCCTCCTCTTGAAGTGTTGTGATCGCTGCCTTATTCGATTTTGCTTTGTATGTGCTTGGCTCCAGGGTTCGGTCTTCACTTTTGAAATAAAAGACCGGATGTTCTGGAATCTTGAACACTACCCTCTTTTGACGACAGTCAACGGTAGCATAGAAAGTTCCATGCCAATCCATACCCAAAACGACATCGAAATTCGGTATGTCCAGCACCTTGAAACCAGCATAGAATTCTCTGCTGCAAACAACTACTGGACACAGGTCGTATCCCATTGTTCCCTTTAGAACGCCATTCTCTAAACTGACATTCCAGCTATATACGAGAGGTTTGATTGGAATCGCATGAGTTCGAACGAACCGTTGCGACATAAAGATGCTCCAGCATCGAAGAGTGCTAGTGCAGAAAGTGAAGCTACTAAGATCGTACCTAGGTTATGTGGGATAGGTTTTAGGTATAAGGAAAAGATATATAGGTATGTATATAGATCGAAATAAAGCTTGAAAGGAAAGTATTACCAGTGATGACTTGGCCAATGGCTTCAGCTTCTTCCACAGTCATTGTGAAAGCCTGTCACGTCGGTACATTCCTCCTTACTGGAGGAGCATTCCTCTGCCCGTTCCTTTATTCTTGAGGTACGTTCCTTTGAGCTTGATGGAACTGACAAAGGAGGAGGTGCAGTCGGTCCACGAGGAGGTGGAGCAGGGAGAGCGAGTCGTGGAGCAGGTGCCTGGATGGCTGGGCGCTGCTGATAGGTAATTGCTGGTTTGGGTGCAGCATTTGGGTTGTGTTTACGAGGACAAGACCCAATATCATGTGTGGCTGAGCCGCAGACTAAGCAAAGGCGATTTGCACGCCGGCAATCCTTCGCCAGGTGTCCATCCCTCCTGCGGTAGGTACAAAAGGCTGGGCTGGACCGGTTGATTGGTACTCCCGGTCTCCTGGGCACAAAATGTGGCCTTGAAGAGGCTCCTCCTTCCATCTGAGTGGCAGGGCGCTTCACTCCGGCAGATTGGGGTCTGCCCTTCATCTTCACCACTGCCTCATATCGATGGGCAGCTTTTAGGGCCAGTTCTTGAGTTAGGAAATCCCCTGTAGCTAAAGCAGTTTGGATCTCCGGATCTAACCCTTACTGAAATCGTCTGGACCTGATCTCTGCGGTTGGTATCAAGTGTGCCGCGAACCTGTTAAGGTTTTGTGTTAGCTGTGTAGTATGTGATATTTGAAAATCGAATATTGAGACATATCTTACCTACTGAGCATGGTAAACTCAGCATCATACTCATCCACAGATTTAGTCCATATCGAACCCTGTTGTAGGTGGATGAATTGCTGCTCCATGTCAAATCGGGCAGTCGCTGGGAAGTACTTCGTGTCGAACATGTCGCGAAAATTCCTCCATTCGATAGGTTGGGCAAGATGGCTTTCTTCCGCCTTCCACCAAACTCGGGCGTTATCGGTGAGTTGCAGCTTCGCAACTCGTACCTGTTGGATGTAGTGCCCTCAAAGTCAATTATTGGATCGCAGGCACGTGATTGCAATGATTGAGGAGGACCTATACCGGTAGGACAGTCTTACTCGAGATAATAGTATGCTATCCGGTTTGTCTTTATCATCGTGTATAGTTTTAGGTGACATGATCACTATTACACATTGATAGAGCCCTTAGGATTCTTGCTTGACTACCAGCAGTATGATGGCGATCATATACGTGAGAGTTGGGTAGTCCATAAGCACATCCTTAAAAGTGGTCCCTAGTCGTGGGAGTTTCGAGACAGGGCATCGATACTCCGGAGTAGACTAGTGTATACAGTCGAGACCCCGACGAGGGGCGGTGGCCGGTCTCACAAGCCATTGGTGTTAGTTGGTTCACCTAAGATGTATACAAGTGCTCATTGGGTTATGAGTGCATCGGACAGGACTCGCCGGGAACCTGCTAGTTGGTATTATACCTAACGTCAGATAGCAGTTCCCTGGTGACATGTGTACAGGTTAGTTCATCGACCTGAGGTCGTCATTTGTCTCGTGTGAGTTCCCACTGTGCTTAGATTACTACCCTATCACGGCTCAAAGGAGTTGTGCAAACAGGTTTTAGTTGGGTACAGTCCCGAGCCATATAGAGGCAGTGAGCGGACCGGCAGGGGATTCGTCTCTCCCGGTATTGGGGGTGAGATCGCGCTGTGTCTAGGAGAGCCATTACACCAAGCTCTTGGCCAAGGCAGGTGAGAATTACTGGTAGGTATTCCAGTAGTTTCTCAGGGTGTTCAGAGCTACCCTCCGACACGACTTATACAGCTATTGGGGGTCTGACGTTACCAGCCCCCTAGGCCCGATATGCGATGCTCATAGATGAACGGACCGGACTGTATAGATATTGTCACTGATAGGCTCAGTAGGGTTCCAGGATGAGTTCGCTCATCGGCTTCCCTTTCAGTCAATACATGGGCAGCCGTTACGTACAGCTAGTACCACTGACGGCTTGTGGTTAAACCCATTGCCAGAGTATTGACGAGTCTGTAGAGCCCCCCACAGATAGTTTCCCAAGTTCGGGCGAAACGTTGTAGAGGCCGTATGGTTTTATGGCAGGGTTCGAACATGCACGTGCACTTGCGCATGTGTCATGGTTCGGACAGATAATACTGGTGGGCTTTGGTTTAAACCGGATCTGAGTACTATATTGTGTTGGAATAATTTTCTGTCTCATTGCATTTCGTATTCGGCCGGAATACGAATGCGGGTATGTTTATACAGTTGTGGGGTAATCCTGTAATTTGTTACGGGATTACTTTTGAAGTTGCCAGTTTTTTCTTCTCCCGATTAAACATTAGTTTTAATGTTTAATTATTGCTTCATGTGAGTGTTTCTTTTTTAGCCAAATTATCATTCTATATGTTGTGGCCGAAATGTGGGGTGAGTCATTGTTTTGGATTTGTGATGAGTCATTTGGATAAGCATGGTTTCTTGTGGCTCATCATTTGTGTTAAATGATTTGTCCATGCTTAAGATCTTTTGCATAATATTTTTGTGATGGTGTTGGATGTGGTCACCACTTGATTCCTTATGGTCACCCTCCATTCTATTCCCTTTTCCTATTTGGCCGAGCACTCATCATTTGCATATCATTTGCATAAGCACAAAATATTTCTTTAAAAACCATAAAAATTTAAAAATTTTCAAAACCCATAAAAATTATGTGTACATATTTTCGGCTCATCATTTTTTGTAAATAGTTTTTCAAAACCCATAAAAACCTATAAAAATTTAAAAAATTTCAAAATCCATAAAAAGTTCAAAATCTTTTTCAAAACTCATAAAAATTAAAAAATTTCAAAATTTCAAAATATTTAATATTTATGATAATAAAAGATTAGATAGTGAACAATTACATCCATGAGATTAGAAAAATTTTAGAAAACCAAGAAAATTAGAAATTTTCTTATACGAACTAGTAATAAGTTGTTATGAGCCGTTGTCCCAAGGGTTAGTAATATGAAGGAAGTCACTAATCTGAGGATAAAAATAAGTCTGAAAAATAGTTTCTATTCTGGAAAGCCAAACATTTTGAACGTTGATACCCTGCTATTCGCACTTACCACGTCTTAAAGCCCGGGATAGTAGAGGATACCTTGAAATGCTCTTGTCTTAAAACCAAAAGTATGAACGAAATAAAAAAAAATGAATAAAATATAAAGTGGTGAGAAAAAATGGACACTGGTTTTGTTATCACCGAGGGCAATAAAAAAAAATATATAGCGAGGGTGCCTCTTCACCTAGTGCCCTAAGACCAACTGGTCGGGGAGTCACTGCTATGCCTGAGGTGGTGCAAGACGAGGAAAATACACCAAATAAGCAAAGCACATGAGTAATCGGTCGGTTAGTACCTCAAGAAGTATTAACGGTCGCATGAAAGTGTGTGAGCAAATTCGTCTAAATATTCATTAATTAAAAAGTACTGAGGTTGATGGGCAAGAGTATGATAGCTTGAATTGAATTCTCCGGGTGTAGGGATGTCCTTTACACACACGCAGGGTGATATGATCAATGTTTGGAATAAAGATAGGAATGAAGAATAAGACGATGTTTTATTGAGGGAGGACGTGATTTCTGACATCTTTTCATGACCATTAAGATAGGGCTCATGACAACCGAAAAGCTAGCTTAGTTGGAAACCCTAATTTTCAAGGCTTTTCTTTTACAATTCTTGTCTTTAAATGTAATATTCATGATCTTCCTTTTATTATTGGATTTTGTGGGTGCAATCCGCTGAAAACCCTCACGAGACAACACTCCTCCTACTAGGGGCACCTAGAGATTTAAAGGCTTGTTGCACGTGCTCAGTACAATCGTGTTGCCTACGAAAGTGTGCTTTTCTCTTTCTTTATTTTCTCCTTCTCTTTTTAATAAAACTGTTCGATCGAGACGATCGAAAATAAGTTTGGGGGAATTTGATCAGTCGAAAATACTGCATTTTTAACACGGTAATTTCCCTACCATTTGAGCTCATATAGAAGTGTTCGGTATTCATAATTGCACATATTATCAATTCGTCTCTGACATACCAAATTGCATGTGTTAGACCTTTTAACCGGCACTTTAAGGGAAATTAACTGTGTTTCATGGCATCGCATCATCCTTGTATTGCGCAACTCTTGTCTTGGAGTCTATGCAGGAAATTCCGGAAGCAAAGCCCAAAATTGGAAAAAAAGGACTGATAAAAGATACGTCAACTCAAAGGCTAACGATCTGGTAGCAATACAGAAGGCCTAAGAGAAATTAAAATATCAGAACAAAGCCCATATGTCAGCAGAAGTCAGCAGAAGAAAGCACACATCCCAAGGCCTCTAAAGGACCGCGGATCCGCGGCCCAAACCCCCTTGGCGCCGCGGATCCGCGGCCATATAGTGAGATCATTGCATCAAATTTCATCACATGCTTAATTATAACGGCCAAAGCTTCCAGAAGACCCCAGAAGCTCCACGTGGCACATCTAGAAGGCTCGGCTTAACAAATTCTTGGAGGGAAATTCAAATTTTAGCCTTAACTAACTTTTTGGGGGGAAATTTAAATCATTTGGTTAACTAACTTATGGGGGGAATTCAAATTTCAATTCTAGATCTAAGATTTGGGAGGCCTATAAAAAGGAGCCTAGATCTAGGGTGCAAATTGTTCAAGAATCATCACCATCTTCAACCCACAATTTAGTGACAAAAACTTGTGCCTCAAATTCAACCCCAATTCAAAATCAAGATCAAATTCCCGAGATCAATTCAAGCAAGAGTGCCTTCAACCTTTAGAAGCAACGCCGGATTCCAACGGAGCAAGAGATCCACGCCGATCCGCGACTCAAGGAGCCGAGCGAAGCCGAAATCGACGATCTAGTTCCTTCCTTTTGTAAATTCAAGAGAGTTGTAACGAAATTTGTCGATAAATAAAGGTGAATTTTCTATATTCTTGCTTATCTTTTAATTCAAGCAAAATGATTAGATCTCAATTTGTGATTGTGTTTGTGATCATGATGTTTGAGTAATCTCCGCTCGTGTAGGAGTTGTGACGATCTTTAGATGATGATGATTTAGATATTCTTACAATTCTTAAATCCTATAATGCTTTGAAATTCTAGTGAATCAAATGATTAATGACCTAGTTTCGAGATGATGCTTTCTAGATCGTGTTCACTCGAAACTAGGGAACAACTATTAACCATTTGATTAACTAGAAGCTAGAATTTGAATGCGATCTATCGAAAGGACAAAGGATGAGTTGCGGAATCCCTAATTTTCCCGCACGATCCTTAAACCTCGATGAATTTGCATCGATCTAGTATCAATTCATTAATGGATAAGAATGAGTAATCATTAGATCTCATCACATCTATAGATCCGATCTACTCCTACGAGCTATCCTTATAATCTTGATTGTTGGTTGGAAATTATCTCTCATCTTAATTCTTGTTTTTAATATTTCTTTTAGATCTAGATTTTTCTTATTTCTTGATCTACAATTACAAATCATGAATTGTTTTCTTTTCTTTGCCTTAAATTTTCAACTCATCTAATTCGAAAATTGAACGGAACTCACTTTCCCTGTGGACGATCCGCACTCGCTATCGCGCTACATCCGACACCGTTGTTGATTGCGGTCAAATAATTTTTGATTGTGATTTCTTTACATAATTTATACTACACATCAAGAATATCAATAAAATCAAATGGCGCCGTTGCCGGGGATCGTGTGCTATTTGTTCATTTTTTGAAATTTGAGTTGAAAAGTTTATTCCATCAATATTTTTTTAGATCAAAACTCGCGCAAATTACTAATACGTATTGTTGTGGTTAATTGCAAGGAGATCTGGAGCTTGCTGTGAAATTGAAAAATTATTTGGAGAATTCCAGAGAGCTAGGGAAGTGATCAGGAGTGCTCTGGAAAAATTTGGTGCAGAGAGGAGCTCAAGGCGCGGCGGAATCGCGGTCTAAGGCGACAATTGCGGCGGAAGCGCGGCGGTTTGGGGGCTTCTCTGGAAAAGTTTTAGCAGGTAACCTCTAACTTTCTTATCTCCTTCCTAAAATCTGCTCCAATTAACAATTTATTGCAGGAATCTTTGCAAAAATCACAGCGCCGCAAAAAGCAAAATAAATTGTGCCTGTTTTTGATTTTGTGGTTGTTTGCATAATTAATACGGACATTAAGGGGCACGACCAAATCCAGATTAGGTGGGGAGTTCATTACCCTTCCTAGGACCCAAAAATCACAAACCTGCATCCGCATTACCCTCATTAATTAAAAAAATATCTAGAGATGACTCTAAGGACCGTCGCGCTCACTTAGGACAGAAGAAGGCCGTGGGTAATTCATTGCTATTCCGCGTTTCTTTTTGTGGTGTCTAAGGAAAGTGTGTCGAAGCCTAGTGGTTACTTAATTAGGCCCACTACTTACGTAGTGGAGAACCTTCCACTTACCTGGCCACAGGAGAAACAAAGAGGCAGTGGAGGATTTTATCCTGCGACTTGTCTTTTGGAAGTTAGGAGCGGTCTAGAGCTTTGACCTAGGTGACCATAAATTTTAGGGTATTGCTTGTTGCATTTGTTGTGATCGCATCATATTTTCAAAATCCGTATCATTTTTCAAAACAAACACCGCATTCACTTCATTTCCCCTAATTATAAATCACGCTACCACTTGTACTAACCCCTTTTAGTGCAAGATAGGCTGGACACGGGATTCTAGTGCCCGACTTGTCCACGTCCCCTCGATCGACTCCGAAGTCGGTATTTCTCCATTTACCTTTCTTTTACCCCCCACCACACCCACACCGATGGATCCATCTCCATCAAACCTCTTTACCGCTACTCTGCCGCCGTCCGTTGGTGCGCAGAATCCTCCCCGCGTCTCTCTCCAAGAGAGGTGCTACCCTTTGCGAGGTCCTCTCTCGACCTGCTTATCCATTCCACCAGCCAACGGGGATAACTTTGAGATTAAGCCCCAGTACATCAACCTCTTACCAAAATTCCACGGTCTCGAGACTGAAGACGCTTACGTTTTCATTACCAAATTTGAAAACGTATGCGCAATGATGGGTACATCACAACTTTCTGTGGATGCCATGCGTCTACGACTTCTTCCATTTACCTTGTGCGATACATCTGAGAAGTGGCTGTATAACACCACCGCACATTCCATCACGAATTGGGAAGAATTTGTTGCTGCATTCCTTAAGAAATTCTACCCTATGCAAAAGACAGCTCGAATCCGTAGCGAACTATATCAATTCTCCCAGCTTCCGGCTGAACCATTTTCAAAATGCTTTGAACGATTCAAGGATCTTTTGGTTCAATACCCACATCACGGCATCCCGAGATGGGACCTTTGCCGAATCATATATGAGGGCAGTAACCCTATCACTAAACAAAACCTTGAAAACATGTGTCAAGGCACCTTTATGACCAAGGATGATGGGGAAGCATGGAAATTTTTAGAAGAGTTCGCTGAAAAGTCATTACAGTGGGAGACTGGAACCCAGCTATCGAGTAGGGGTGGCATACACCAAATAGACGTGTCCATAGGTGTTCGAGCTGAGATGGCAGCAATGCAAAAGAAGCTCGACGCTATGGAACACAAATTTTTAGCAGCCTCCCTGAACCCAATGTCGCTCCCCAAAACTGTTTGTGGGTGCTGTTCTAACCCGTCTCACTTAACGGAAGAATGTCCATTAAACTCTCAGTTTCAAGGTCTCGAGCATACCAATGCCGCATTTCAAAGACCTGGAAACGACCCTTTTTCTTCCACATACAATCAGGGTTGGAGGAATCACCCGAATTTTGCTTGGAACCAGTCCAAAATCACGGTTCCAAACCCTAATCAATTCCAACGGGCCCTTCCTCCACAACAGCAACCACTTCATCTCACCCAGCACCCCTACCAGTCACAAAATTTCCAAAACCAGGTCAACACTCCTGCACCTTCTAATCCTATGCAGTCGACCTGTTCTGACGAGTTCTCTCAAGTCGCTCAAACCATGAAATCACTCTTGTCAAATTTCATGGAAGTGTCGGCCGAGGTTAGGTCTTCCGTCAGTGAGATAAAGAAAAACTCAGCGTCCCAAGCTGAGAGTATCAGAACGATGGAAGCTGAGATTGCACGACTTAAGGCCGAAATGAGTGCGAGAGAAAAAGGGAAACTCCCAGCTCAACCTTTACCCAATCCTGGCTATTCACATCATGTGAATGCAATCACCACGTTGAGATCTGGGAGAGTGCTGGATAACCATGTTGGGGAAGAAGTTGATGATATTGAAAATCCTATCAACACCCCGGCTGAGACCTTTCCTCACACACACACTTCTACGTCTGATTCTTGTTCTTCTACCCCACCGCCTTCTCGCGAGCCTATTCTCCATTTCCCTCTAGGCTCGACACCTCAGCCCACCTCTTCTAGTCTACCACCGACGATCCCCAATTCTATTTTGGGATCGGGGCCACACACACTTCCTTCTCCTATGATGGACCCAGCGCTCATTGCTAAAGCACCTTACCCTAATCGGTTAAGGGCTAACACATCGAGTCCACATATGGAGAAGATTTTGGACATGTTTAAGCAAGTTAACATCAACATCCCTCTCCTAGATACTATCCAACAAGTTCTGTCCTATGCGAAAACTCTTAAAAACTTGTGCACTAGGAAGAGGAAGACTTAAGTGCCCAAGAAGATTTTCATGGCAAAGACTGTAGACACGGCTTTCCCCCAACAATTACCGAGGAAACGTAAGGATCCTGGATATCTTACTATTTCCATTTCGATCGGGGAAAAACACATTAACCGTGCTCTACTAGACCTTGGCGCCAGTGTTAACCTGCTTCCTTTCTCAGTCTATGAGCAACTAGGGATCGGAGAGTTGAAACCAGCCCATTGCACTCTCTAGATGGCTGACCGATCAATCACCAAACCTAGGGGTGAACTGGAGGATATGTTAATAAAAATCGGGGAATTTGTATTCCCTGTGGATTTTATTATACTTGATACACAGCCTGTAGCGAACCCCCGGAATCAAATTCCGGTGATTTTAGGTCGCCCCTTTTGGCCACTTCCAACGCTATCATCAACTGTCATAATGGCTCTATGATCCTATCCTTCGGGAATAGGTCAATAGAGCTGAACATTTACAAGTTGGGAAGTGTACCCTCCGAACCTACTGCTCATGTCTGTTCTGTCGACTTAATGGATGTCGACAGTAGCGAATTTGATGATCCTCCTGATACCGATCTTGACTCTTTTCATACGTTGTTGTTTGACCCAACTATGTATCATACACATACGGACTCTTCCACCGAGATGTCCGGGTCAACAATTAACACTGATTATGAACTGCTTTTAGAGTCTGAAGATCACCCCGCACTTTGTGATGGCATTATTCTTCGGGGTATTGATGAGACTTTTGAGGAGATCTTCGCTGATGAACTCGCATTTCTGAACAACACTGGTGTTAAGATGATTCATCTCCCAATCACTGAAATTGAACCTCCACCTCTTCCTCTGAACTGTAAAAAGAATGCGAGTTATCCATCACATTCACTGCTCCGTCTCTCCAAAATGAGACGCACAAACACTCTCTCCCACCCCTCACCCTTTCCCCACTTCTTCTTCCACCAACCCGAGCACTGCATTGATAAAATTTTTGAATGGTTGGTGTTGACATTCGGTCTTTGCAAAGCTTGGCATCGACCAATGATTTTTGACCCCCTCAGGTGATTTTCAAAGCTTAACATTGCATAACTCAAGTTTGGGAGGGGCATTTTTTTCTGGCTCTTGAAAAGAAAATTTTTACAAAAATTTTGAGCCAAGAATAAGTTTGGGGGAGGGTCTTCACTTATATATTTTGCCCCCACTAATAAATTCCTCCCATGCTTACAGGTTTTGTAGATATAGCGGTTGGCAACAGTGAGGACACTGTTGAAAACAAGTTTGGGGAAGGTTTGTGCTTAGTTTTGCATCATTTGCATAAGCACAAAACATTTCTTTAAAAACCATAAAAATTTAAAATTTTTCAAAACCCATAAAAATTCTGTGTACATATTTTTGGCTCATCATTTTTTGTAAATAGTTTTTCAAAACCAATAAAAACCTATAAAAATTTAAAAAATTTCAAAATCCATAAAAAGTTCAAAATCTTTTTCAAAACTCATAAAAATTAAAAAATTTCAAAATTTCAAAATATTTAATATTTATGATAATAAAAGATTAGATAGTGAACAATTACATCCATGAGATTAGAAAAATTTTAGAAAACCAAGAAAATTAGAAGTTTTCTTATACGAACTAGTAATAAGTTGTTATGAGCCGTTGTCCCAAGGGTTAATAAGATGAAGGAAGTCACTAATCTGAGGATAAAAATAAGTCTGAAAAATAGTTTCTATTCTGGAAAGCCAAACATTTTGAACGTTGATACCCTGCTATTCGCACTTACCACGTCTTAAAGCCCGGGATAGTAGAGGATACCTTGAAATGCTCTTGTCTTAAAACCAAAAGTATGAAGGAAATAAAAAAAAATGAATAAAATATAAAGTGGTGAGAAAAAATGGACACTGGTTTTGTTATCACCGAGGGCAATAAAAAAAATATATAGCGAGGGTGCCTCTTCACCTAGTGCCCTAAGACCAACTGGTCTGGGAGTCACTGCTATGCCTGAGGTGGTGCAAGACGAGGAAAATACACCAAATAAGCAAAGCACATGAGTAATCGGTCGGTTAGTACCTCAAGAAGTATTAACGGTCGCATGAAAGTGTGTGAGCAAATTCGTCTAAATATTCATTAATTAAAAAGTACTGAGATTGATGGGCAAGAGTATGATAGCTTGAATTGAATTCTCCGGATGTAGGGATGTCCTTTACACACACGCAGGGTGATATGATCAATGTTTGGAATAAAGATAGGAATGAAGAATAAGACGATGTTTTATTGAGGGAGGACGTGATTTCTGACATCTTTTCATGACCATTAAGATAGGGCTCATGACAACCGAAAAGCTAGCTTAGTTGGAAACCCTAATTTTCAAGGCTTTTCTTTTACAATTCTTGTCTTTAAATGTAATATTCATGATCTTCCTTTTATTATTGGATTTTGTGGGTGCAATCCGCTGAAAACCCTCACGAGACAACACTCCTCCTACTAGGGGCACCTAGAGATTTAAAGGCTTGTTGCACGTGCTCAGTACAATCGTGTTGCCTACGAAAGTGTGCTTTTCTCTTTCTTTATTTTCTCCTTCTCTTTTTAATAAAACTGTTCGATCGAGACGATCGAAAATAAGTTTGGGGGAATTTGATCAGTCGAAAATACTGCATTTTTAACACGGTAATTTCCCTACCATTTGAGCTCATATAGAAGTGTTCGGTATTCATAATTGCACATATTATCAATTCGTCTCTGACATACCAAATTGCATGTGTTAGACCTTTTAACCGGCACTTTAAGGGAAATTAACTGTGTTTCATGGCATCGCATCATCCTTGTATTGCGCAACTCTTGTCTTGGAGTCTATGCAGGAAATTCCGGAAGCAAAGCCCAAAATTGGAAAAAAAGGACCGATAAAAGATACGTCAACTCAAAGGCTAACGATCTGGTAGCAATACAGAAGGCCTAAGAGAAATTAAAATATCAGAACAAAGCCCATATGTCAGCAGAAGTCAGCAGAAGAAAGCACACATCCCAAGGCCTCTAAAGGACCGCGGATCCGCGGCCCAAACCCCCTTGGCGCCGCGGATCCGCGGCCATATAGTGAGATCATTGCATCAAATTTCATCACATGCTTAATTATAACGGCCAAAGCTTCCAGAAGACCCCAGAAGCTCCACGTGGCACATCTAGAAAGCTCGGCTTAACAAATTCTTGGAGGGAAATTCAAATTTTAGCCTTAACTAACTTTTTGGGGGGAAATTTAAATCATTTGGTTAACTAACTTATGGGGGGAATTCAAATTTCAATTCTAGATCTAAGATTTGGGAGGCCTATAAAAAGGAGCCTAGATCTAGGGTGCAAATTGTTCAAGAATCATCACCATCTTCAACCCACAATTTAGTGACAAAAACTTGTGCCTCAAATTCAACCCCAATTCAAAATCAAGATCAAATTCCCGAGATCAATTCAAGCAAGAGTGCCTTCAAACTTTAGAAGCAACGCCGGATTCCAACGGAGCAAGAGATCCACGCCGATCCGCGACTCAAGGAGCCGAGCGAAGCCGAAATCGACGATCTAGTTCCTTCCTTTTGTAAATTCAAGAGAGTTGTAACGAAATTTGTCGATAAATAAAGGTGAATTTTCTATATTCTTGCTTATCTTTTAATTCAAGCAAAATGATTAGATCTCAATTTGTGATTGTGTTTGTGATCATAATTTTTGAGTAATCTCCGCTCGTGTAGGAGTTGTGACGATCTTTAGATGATGATGATTTAGATATTCTTACAATTCTTAAATCCTATAATGCTTTGAAATTCTAGTGAATCAAATGATTAATGACCTAGTTTCGAGATGATGCTTTCTAGATCGTGTTCACTCGAAACTAGGGAACAACTATTAACCATTTGATTAACTAGAAGCTAGAATTTGAATGCGATCTATCGAAAGGACAAAGGATGAGTTGCGGAATCCCTAATTTTCCCGCACGATCCTTAAACCTCGATGAATTTGCATCGATCTAGTATCAATTCATTAATGGATAAGAATGAGTAATCATTAGATCTCATCACATCTATAGATCCGATCTACTCCTACGAGCTATCCTTATAATCTTGATTGTTGGTTGGAAATTATCTCTCATCTTAATTCTTGTTTTTAATATTTCTTTTAGATCTAGATTTTTCTTATTTCTTGATCTACAATTACAAATCATGAATTGTTTTCTTTTCTTTGCCTTAAATTTTCAACTCATCTAATTCGAAAATTGAACGGAACTCACTTTCCCTGTGGACGATCCGCACTCGCTATCGCGCTACATCCGACACCGTTGTTGATTGCGGTCAAATAATTTTTGATTGTGATTTCTTTACATAATTTATACTACACATCAAGAATATCAATAAAATCAATGTACATGCATTATGTGGTATTACAGATCACCATTACATGTTGATAGAGCCTATAAGATTCTTGCTTGACTACCAGCATTATGATAGTGATCATATACGTGGGAGCTGGGTGGTCTATAAGCACATCCTTAAATGTCCCTAGTCGAGAGAGTATCGAGACTGGGCATCGATACTCCGGAGTAGACTAGTGTATATTTTTCGAGACCCCGACGAAAGACGGTGGCCGGTCTCACAAGCTATTGGTGTCAGTTAGTCACCTAAGATAGTATACAGGCGCCCATTGGGTTATGAGTTATACTGGATGGACTCACAGGAAACATGCTAGATGGTATTATATCTATTGTCATATAGCAGTTCTCAGGTGACATGAGTACAGGTTACTCTGTCGACCTGAGATTGTCATTTGCCTCGTGTGAGTTCCCACCGTGCTTTGATTACTACCCTACCACAGCTCAAAGGAGTCGTGCAAATATGTTTTAGTTGGGTACAGTCCCGAGCCACATAGAGGCAGTGAGCGGATCGTCGGGGATTCGTCTCTCCCGGTATTGGGGGTTAATGTCGCGCAGTGCACGGGTGGCCATCACCAGAAATCTTTGGCCAAGGTAGACAAGAATTACTGATTTGGATCAGCAGTTTCTGTTAGGAATATGCATGCCCTAAAGGCCATTATTGTATGATATAGTGGATGCTTGGACATATATATAGAGGACTTTCTTGCTCGACATGATAGTATGCTTTCTGATTGCTTTTTATCTTAACATGTACACTTGTATTATTATACCGTCTCTCTGATACATGTTGATAAAGCTCTTAGGATGTTTGCTTGGCTATCAGGACTATGATGCGAATCATACTACTGGGACTTGTGTAGTCCACAAGCACATTCTTTAATTGTTCCTGGTCGAGTGGATATCGAGACAGGGCATCGATATTCCAGAGTAGACTAGTGTGTACGTTTCTTGACCCTGTAAGGGGCGATGGTTGATCCCATAACTATTGGTGTTTGACATCAAAGATTGTACACATGTGCTCATTAGAGAATGGGTACACCGAACAAGACCCGCCAAGAACTCCTAGATGGTTCCATATCTATCATCAGATAGCGGTTCTCTGGTGACACTCGTACAGGTTAGTCTGTAGACTCAAGATCGTCATAGTGTCTTGTGTGGTTCCCACTGTGCTTTGATTTCCTCCATACCACGGCTAAAAGGAGTCGTGCAAACAGGTGGATTTTGGGTATAGTCCCGAGTCACATGGAGGCAGTGAGCAATAGGAGGGGTTTCGTCTCTCCCGGTATAGGGAGTTGATGTTGCGCTATACTCGATTGGCTATAACAGTAAGTCCCTGGTCAGGGCTGATGATATTTACTGGTAAGTGTTGTTAGTAGTTTCTCGAACCGTTATGAGCCACACATCGGCATGACTTATCAAGTTACTGGGGTCTGACGATTCCACCCCTAAACTCGATATGCGACATATCAGACGAAGAGACCGGACTGTACGGTAAGTGTTACTTATAGGCTTCATGGGAGTTTGTACATGCTTGCTTGTTGATCTTCTAATCGCTCAATACCTGGGTAGCCGTTACGTCCAGCTAGTACCGCTGACGACTTGTATATAACTGATGTGATCATTACCTACTGCTGGCGTATTGACGAGTCTTTAGAGTTCCACACAGAGGTTTCATAATTCAAGCGAAACGAAGTAGGGCACATATGCTGATACGTGCGGGGGCCTGATTAAATACGAGTATATGATACCGTATTCTAATCTGGCGATAATTTGATATCGATTAGGTTATATGTGATATAACCGGGTTATTGAATCAAGTGTTAATTTGATAATGTGATATACAGATAAATGATATTAGTCGGTTATATGTGATATAACCGGATTATTAAATCAAGTGTTGATTTAATAATTTGATATATATATATATATATATATTTATATTTGATATAATTATATATTAACTAATATTAAGCTCACTAATTATTTTCTTCTCTTTATATATATTAATATATATATGTGTGTGTGCGTGTGTGTGTGTGATATATATATATATATATATATATATATATATTGAAAATTGGAACCATGCTTCAATAGTGATTACAAATCAATAAAGAAATAATAAGAGTCATGCTTCACCCCATGCTTAAAATATATCTCCCCATTTTCCACCTCTTTTTCTATTTTCTCAAAATAGAAAATCCATATATATATATATATATATATATATATATATATATATATATATATATATGGATTTTCTATTTTGAGAAAATAGAAAAAGAGGTGGAAAATGGGGAGATATATTTTAAGCATGGGGTGAAGCATGACTCTTATTATTTCTTTATTGATTTGTAATCACTATTGAAGCATGGTTCCAATTTTCAATATGAAAATAATACATGCTTCAATAAGTGAGTGTGAGATGAGCCATTCTCTACACTTGCTTGATTTTCATGCTAGCTCATTCTCTCTAACTCTCTCCATTCTCTTCTTCTTCCTCATCCAAGCCTTAATCCTAATATGAGTTGTGAATCGTAGGACTTGAGAAAATTCCTAGTGAGCTAAACACCCTACCTTATCATCCTAGTTAAGATTAGCACTTTAGACTAGGTTGTTTACTTCACTCATACTAGATTAGTGAAGAGATAGCTTGACCTTGAGAAAGTTCGGGTGGATCATCTTCGACACAAAGGTCGCGAAGCAAGCTCGATCTTTATTCAAATGGAGCTACGAAGAGTCGTAGGGACCACTACCCGGAGCTTTAGAAGAGAAGGACTTGATCTACAAAGGTTGTAGTCTCCATCTCTTAGTATAGATCTTGTTTTATATCATGTTAAACCCTAATACTCTAGTTAGATTCTATGTTAGTGTAGCTCAGCACCAAGAAAATTTTAAAATTTCATTCTTGATGCAGGTTAAAACCTTATGACGGTGCTAGGATACACTTTCAGTTTCTCAGTGGATTATAGGCTTCATACCGACACGAAATATCGCGTTATTAGGGGTCTGATTTTATCCACTCCCTAAACCCGATATGCGATACTCTTAGACGAACAAACCGGACTGTATGGAGATTGTCACAGACATGCTCAGTAGGGTTTCAGATGAGTTTGCTCGTCGGCCTTCCTTTCGCTCAATACCTGGGTAGCCGTTACGTACAGCTAGTGCCGCTAACGTACTTGTGGTTAAACCCACTACCAGCATATCGACGAGTCTTTAGAGTCCCACATAGAGCGTTTTCCTGGTTCAGACGAAATGATGTAGTAGCCGTATTTTGATACGTGTAGGGTTTCGATTGAATGATTGTACTAGTTACCCGGACTTTCGATCGGACGATTAATAATACTAGCCGGTTCGGGATTGAGCCGGATTATTAAATCAGGTATTGATTTAATAATTTACGTATATGTATTTCGATATGTATATTCTAGTATTATATTCTTTGCGTTATTCTATCTCTTTGGATATTCGTATTTTGGTACGAATACAAGTATGTATATACAGTTGAGTGTAATCCGTATTTATACGAAAAACATTCTAGAATGTGGACACCTCATTTTGGTTTATCCATTTATTAAATTAAATGGAAATGAGGTGTAAAGGTAAAGAAGAGAGTATGATGAGAACCATACTTGAATATTGTTGACAAATGAATTGTTAATTCATTTGTGCTCACTATTCAAGTATGCTTGCAATATTATATTTGGAAAAGGTGTTTTACAAAACCATATTTGATGTTTTTCTCTCTCTGGAGTTTTTCCTCACTTGTTACTCACTTGAGAGTTTGGCATGGTTGGTTTTGAAACACTCTCACCATTGCTTCTTCTCTCTTCAGCCTTCCCTGAGCTCCTCCTCCTCCTTTTTCATCTTCTACCCTACCATATCATATGTTGAGAATTAAGGGTAGAAGAGAAATAGATACACACTTAGAGCAACTCACTACATTCCTAAGCACTATAGATTAGCATACTAGAGTCCATAATTACTTCACTAGATTTTTAGTGTGGAGATAGAGCCATGAGCTATATCTCTTGGGTAGATCATTTTCGACGGAGGAAGACCGACGGCCAAGCTCGATCGAGGACACTTCAAGGAGCCAAAGAAGAGGGTAGAAGACCGAAGGATATGAATCATTCGGTATAACACTTCTATCTTTTGTTGCTAGTTTTAGGTTTTTGGTTTGATTCTAGGACGGATTTTTTAGCGCCAAAAGTTTTTTAAATATCATTTTTGTTCCGCATCGGCCACGTAGATGATCAGGACGCTAGCAAACTCCAACAATTTTTACATATAAGTGTATACAGGCTTTTGATATAAATGAGCTCCATTAATAAGACTCAAGCCTTGTTTAGGTTTGTCTCATCTCATATCGGGACTATGTTTAGCCATATATTCTAACATCATGGCTTAAATAGCAAGAAATACATCTAACTTTTAAGCTAAATGTCCTTAACTTTTGGAAAAAATGCAGTTAATCCCCCTTTCTCAAAATGCGAAATTTCCTCACCCAAAAACCCGTATCCTTGTTCACGCCACCCCTTCATGTCCACTGTCACCTTCTCTTAGGGGTGTAAATCGGGTTGGATTTGACCGAACCCGATTCTAAGGCATCAGATATTTCTGGTTTTTTAGACATCCTACATCCGTCCGAACCCGATCGGACGTGTAGAATATTAGATCCGGAACTTTTCAGGTTGTGAATGGGTTTACGATAAAACATATAATTCGAGATGTATTGTATTTTTCAAAGTTCAACTGGGTTACATAGATAAACTAAGAAATATTGATATCGTTTTAATGTAATTTACCTTATCTTTTTATCTTAAAAGAAAATTACTTTTAGACAAAGCATTTAGGCCCCTTTGGCAATTGAGAAGTAAAATGAAAGTAGGAAAGTAAGAAAGCCGTCGGAAAATGAAATGGAAAGAAAACGGAAAAAGTATTAATTCTTATTTGTTTTGTTAAAAAGAAAGTAAAAAAAATCAGAGTTGACGCTTATACGGTAATGAAAAGTGAACCTGAATTGTTTGTTTGGAGCGATAAAAAAAAGTAAGGAAGCGTGAAAGAAAAATATAAATTAGAATATAATGGAATAAAATAATCAACCTTTTTTTTTAACTTTCTTTCACTTTCTAAGGTACTGCGGTGAAAGTGAAAGAACCAAAAAAAGATGATGCAGTAAGAAAGTGCAATTCAATTTCTATCTAATTTCCAGCATACCCAATTGAGAAAAGTGAGAGAGGAATATTGAGAGAATTGAAACCAATATTTAAAAAGAAAAATAAAAGAAAATAAATGCAAATGTTATGAAGGGCTTGGGCTAAAGAAAATAAATGATTTTGGGCCTACGCCTCACCCCCTTATTTTAGTTTCCATATCCTTGTCATAATCGTGTTGATTGGGATATTATTTTTCTTGTATAGGGTTTGTCCTTCAATTTTGGTTTTGGCATTTGTAGGGATTGTTTCTCAAGCTTGTATTTTGGCCTGCATTTATACCTTTCTGGTTTTGCAGTTGTTTCGTTAAAACATCTGTAATATAACGCGGGGTCCCGAGCTCTCGTCTTGCTCAAAAAATACAAGGGCTTGGGCTAAGGTTTTGGGTGTGTTTAAGGATAGGTCTCCTTGTATATGTTTTTAAATTGAATCGGCGTTACCTGTACGGGCACAGGCATCGAGCCGGAGTAGAAGGCATGGGGAGCAGGAATGCTGTTATGCAAACAAGGCCCCAACAAAACCCACCTTTTTGCTCACATGTTATTTATTTTTGCATAATTATAATTAGGGTAGACCGTCAGCAGAAAAAGAAAAACCGGCAAAGATGTCGGCTTTCAAAAAAACCCGGCCCAAAGAATCTCGTCAAAAACCGCCGGAAATGTTTCCCTCTGTCAAAAATACCCTGCCTGTAATACCTGTATAGTCGCAGAAGTCACTATCAAATTGTCTTGCTGATGTTCCAAGGATCGCCTGATTACTCTTAAGAAGATGTTTGCTACTGAAAGAAGTAGGGTTCCTATTGAAACGCTTCCCCTCCCTCTCCCTTCCTCAAAGCCCTAGTTTCGACGACGATTTTAATAAGTGGTTACGCTGCCATTTTTCCAATATCATGGAACAGCATCGCCCGGGTTAAGGTAAGTCTAGCAGGAGAGAGTCGTGTTATGGATGAACTTATTGCAAGTGTTTAGAAAGCACCTCTGCGTGTGATGCAAGTGAACGTGTAGGAAAAGATTATCGTAAAGTTTCATTGTTTGTTCCATCGTTGACCATATCTATGCTTCCACGATGGTCCAAGAACACACTCATTCTTCAGCCGTACAGAGACTGTAATATCTAGTCATCGCATACAAACTGCAGGGGAAAAAAACACACACACGGAGAGAGAGTGTGCATGCATGGGGTTTTTTACAAAGAAAACCTTTTTTAGGAGGGGTTTTACGGGATTATTTGGGACAAGGGTTTTTGGACAGGCAACAAATTTGCCCCGGATCTGTTGACAATTTTCCCTTATAATTATAATAATTTTCTAACTGCCCCAGTACTAGTAATATAGGAGCATATAATTAGTTACATAGGTTGATGAAAGCTATCCATGAGCTAGGTATGAATAATTGTTGAGATATTAAAAAGTATGGTGATTGTGAAAGTTACTCATTGGGAGGTCATTAATGGAGCATCATGCACATTGCCATGTCCGTACGCAGTAAGATATGACAGCATGCACGTTAATAAAAAAGATTAGTTTCTGTTGGGGCTTTAATTACCCAAAAATACCTTAGGGATGTGTTTTCCTTTTCTAGTTTGGGTATTGGTGTTTTATCATCGCAACAAAATAATTAAAATCCGTGTTTGTTTCTTGTGCTTACCTGACTGTATCGAAACTCCAAAACGTCGTTTGGAAATATGTTTAATTCGGATTTGCAGACGGCCAAACTCAAGATCAACATGAATTCATTTTTTTATATATAGATAAATGTCTCCCCGTTTTGGATTTAATTATACCCCAGATCTAAAAATATGACCATTATTATTTATAGATAAATGTATAATTATGAGTTCTTTTTGCCATTTAAAAAGATAAGTAGGAATCTGCTATAAAGATAAATATTTTATGTAAATCTCTCTCTCTCTCTCTCTCTCTAACTGCGAAAGAAATAATGCGAAAACGAATTTAAATATATTCCTAAGCATATAAATATCCAGCTTTAGTTCTCAAAAAATTATTTAGCATATCGAATCCAATGTAGTATATTCTAGCAAGGAAAAAAGAGGTGAAAGTTTTTAGACAAGCTCCCAACATACTTATGCACTCACACTCCTTGTTTTTCTCGGGTAAGTTGTCAAAAAGCCCCGAGCAGTTTTTCTCGTTGACAAACCTCCTGGCCTCAGCTGTCAAAAACCCCTGAAATTTTTTTCAACTGTCAAAAAAAAAAACCCTGCTTGCTGTATTTGTATAATTGCCTACTATATCTAGTTATTATACGATATCTATACAGAATGTATGCGATATGTATGACATATTTAGATATATCAGGCAACTGTGCATAAAAAAAATTCAGGAGGTTTTTTGACAACCACTTCAAGACGAGTGTGTTTTCCTCGGTGAGGAAAAATGAAAGTTTTTTTTTTTGATAATTCACTCATTTATTTTTCAAGTGGACACGTGTATATGATCCTTACATAACATATTTTTTCCCCTCCTCTCCTCTCCCTCTCTCTCTCTCTCTATATATACATTGTACATAGTGAGGGAAATTCCAAAAGGCCTTGGGCTTGGCAAAGGGCAGCAAAAATTGACAGCCTTACCTTTGGTCAAGGTGGTCCTTGACCTTCTACCCTGTGATAACTCACCCCCTTGTCACCTTGTGGTTTAATATCTCTGCCCTTCGTTGTTGCAAAATATGAATCGTTGTTACCAATCCCTCTCTATCTTGCAACTAATTTAACCAAGTTGTACCAAATCTCAAGTCCCATTCTTAGATAGAAAGAAAAATATAAATATTTTCCTCAGGTAGAAGATTATGTATGTTGTCCTAATTAAATGCATCTTTTGTACTATAGCTTCTTTTTTCCCTTGGTAAATACTGTATATTCGCAATCCTGTAACAAAACAAAGAGACAAAGAAACGGTGTGCATGTTGCAATCTTGTTAGGTTAGTTCAATTTCATTAGATAAAAGCTCCACTTAAAATTTATTGGGGCCAAAAAAACCTAGGCAAACTTTTTCCATGGTCAAAAAACCCATGGCCCTAAGAATCTCGTCACCCCCCTCTCCCTCTTACACACACACAAGCTTTTCTGCTGTCAAAAACCCCCCGGCTGCAATATCTGTATAGTCTCCTGCAATATCTAGTTACTTGTATATTTGTAAAGTTTCCTAAAATATGTATGCAGCTAACTTACGTATCTATCTATATAGTCTATCGGGGATAGTTTCTTGCATACATATTGATATCTTGTTTGCTAACTCTTGTCAAAAAAACATGAAATAATATGACACGGGATTTTTTGACAAGGGATATTTATTTGGCAATTTACCCTTTTTTCTTCAAACCAGGACTATCATGGATGTATATACCAGTAACTAGTAAGTTTTCTCTTCACATGAGAAGTATCTTATGCCCACAACCTTGTATTCCTATGGACCATCATTGAGCATGCACGCAACACAAATCCAAGAAACATATGCATGCAGGTAAACTTGAAAGAAATGACATTTCCTCACATCATCCAAAAACAAAACAGTAGTCATATTGGTGTATGATGTCTTTTCCAATTCATCAGCACTACTTAGACCCATCACTTCACTTTTCCAGTTTCAACTTCAATTCAGTTCCCCGGCGACCCACAATTTAATTTCCATTTTCTAATAAATTATTATGGATCATACGGAACGGAACATTATACAGCGTTGGAGAAATTGATATATCTAACAAATCTGCGCCGTTAATTTTAACCGCTACTTTAACCAGCGTTTAAAATCGAACGGCGGTTCCTATTTAATAAGAACCGACATCGCCCGAACAGCTTCAACACAATTGCAGCGGTTTTAGGTTGAAAGATCGAAAATGGGCTATTTTCACTACCATTTCTTTTTCTTGAACAATCCACTCATATGCTAGATTAATCGAAATGCTGGCATATGTAAATGTAGAAGTAAAAAAAAAATTACTACAACCACTTTGAAAAACTTCGTTGAGAAAAATGTAGACATGCTCTGGCGGAAGCGAGGGTTCCAAAATCAAAAGATCACTTCAAAAAACTTCGTTGAGAAAGACGCAGAGTGCTTTGGCGGAAGCTAGAGTTCCAAAATTAATAGATGATATATGTCCCAACCGCTAGAAAAATTTTATTTAAGTGGCAGTTTGATATTTATTTTAACCGCTATTTTAACTTGCGGTTAAATAAGACCTGTTGGATTTTAACCGCTTCTTAAAATAGCAGTTGAATTTGTATAGTCCAGATTTGTTGGATAAATTAAAATATGCAACGTTGTACCAGGAACCAAACCCTACACACACATAATTTGTTGCATGATTTGAATCTGTTATGAACAAGTAACCTTTTGTCTGGTATATATATGTGCTTTATATTGTTTGCCTATAAGAATTTACACAATCCTTTGTTGTCGTTGTTGGTCATTTGATTTATTTCATATCCACCAATGTCTCGAGGTTTGTTGTATGAAACATCAATATTTCACCCATAACGAGACCTGAATGAATATTGGATTGCTAGCATGAGCATGACATCATTTGAGTCCCATTGGTGTGGCTTGCTGGATTTTAGGTCCAGTTTGGGGATGGAGTTGAGTTTTCTAAGCAGGGGTTTCATAAAATTAGCAAAGCTCAACTCCAAAATGCTGTCTTTCTTTGGCAGGAGTTGAACTACAGTTATCTAAGCCCAAAACTTAAGATAAACGCGGTTATCTCAACTCCAATCTGACCATAGTTTTATAAAGTCCATTTTTTGGAGTTTGGGGCTTGCAAACTCCAGTTTGCATTCTCTCTATCTCCAGTTAAAACTAAATCATAGTTATCCTTGACTCCAAATCCAAACAAGGCCTTAAACTTGGAAACTAAATACATTTTTTTGGAATACTAACTAATTAAACTTAGCCATGATCATGTTCATCGAGCAACTTTTCACCTAAATAGATCGTGTTCGGTTGCCGAAAAAATAAAGAAAATGGAGGTGTGGATGACACAAATAGTCTTTATGGGTCCCATATTCAACTTAACCCTTGTACCCCCTCTCCTACCGTCCCTCCCGAGTTGTCCCAACTTAGGCCACCCTGAGTTTTGCGATAGTCGACCGCAACGTCCTATTATAATCTTTATTAACCTAAAGTATGAATTATGAAAATGAGAATACAACACCAACCTGAGGATTGCTATAATGGACACATTCTGCTGATTCATGATGCAAAATAATTAAAACATAAAAGAAAAGGTATTGGGTAATATTAATTTGACCTAGTGATAACATTTAGTCAAAAACCAGAAGCTGATCCATGTGCCCAATGTAATTTGTAAGTGTTGCAGCGGATGCTGGATGGCAGGGTTTGATGGAAGTGAGTTCAAGTAGTCAAGCATCAGAACTACACCAAATGACTTTTGGAGTTTGATTTCTAACCTACTTAATCTTTGTCCATGGTGACACAATGAGCATGACCCTTATTCCCAATAATAAAACTCAACCTTTCCATTCCCAATATTCAAAAAGAGTTGGCCGGAGCTATGCTCGAGCGGCAAAACCCCTTGGCTGTGCTCGGCATGGTAAAACATAAGGGGTGAGCCCTAGGTTTAAGTTCGGGCAGGCACCGGCAGCACCACCCTCACGCAAGCGCACGGCTCCATCCCAACCTCATTTTTCTCATTAAAAGAGATTCATATTTCCCTTTCTCAAAAAACAAACTCAATCATACAACCTCAAAATGATTTTATCTTTCATGATTTATTTTTTGTATGGAACATAGACCATGCCTAATTTTTTCATGTATACCCCCCCACACTAGCAAATTAGGAGCAGTGCGCATGACACTTGGCTCCTTCAGTAGCTGATACCTAAATCTAAAACAGTAGGAAGAAGGTGAAGCAATAATGAGGACAATACCTTCTTTTCAGGAGGGAGAGGGATTGCAATTACAGGGCACAAAGCTACTTTATACTTGCTCATTACCCACAAAATTAAAAATTAAAAGGAAAGGAAAGGAAACTAAAGAGCAAAGGGAAAAAACCTTACATTAAGCTAATCATATGCTCATCAAAAGGAACAGTGATTTACATCCTTAAGATCATCTTAATAATTAATTAATCACTCTGTTAAGCACTGTAGCTAGTTTCAAAACAACTTTCAATTGTGTCAATAACCCACTGTTACTAAAGTAATTCATGATGAAGCATGCAAAAAAATAGATTTAAAGAGAAGAATGATAGGATATTATTTTACCAAAAGATATGAAAAAAATGAACTAATTATAATGGCAAAAGATTCAAAGAGGCATTGCCCCAGCTACAGTCTCTTCTGTATAAATGTTTCTTTGCATAAAACAACCCAAGCCTTGGATGCAGAAACGTAAAGCAATCTTTTCTTACTGCCAAAACCAATTCTGTAGCACAAAACTATACATATGCTCTTCCCTATAAACAAAAAAAATACTGCCCCAAGTTCCCATGCCTCACACATACTATAAGTTTTACTAATATTTTTCTGTTTCATATCTTTGTCTTGGTCCTTTCACTTTCTTGTTTGAAGAAAGAGAGAGGGGAGTGGGAATAGGAAGCTGATGTTATAGAACCCTGTAGGCTGAGGAGTTTATCATACTCTTTTCTTTTTCTTTCATTTCTTGGGGACTCCTTTATTTACTTGTTTCAAAGAAGAAAGAAAACTAAAGGCTCAAAGTCCAATAGGAAAGTAAAAGAGAAGGGAAGAGGAATAGATTGTTGTTGATCTTTGGCTTTTGGGGTCCAGCTAAGCTAAAAATATAGTGGCAGTCTTCTAGTTTAAGTTTTCTTCATTCATGATGACTCACTGGTTCTTTTGGGTTCTATAGTCTAACCTAGTTATCTGTCATCTTGGTGAATTATGCATGATGACAAATACCGCAATAGGATCATATATCCTGCAATAATAAGCTCACTTGCGGCTTGAAAACTATTGTATGAGTACAGCTAAGCAAGGTTCAAGGTTTTTATAAGATAGATTATACATGCATAATAATGTGACTAACATATGTAAGTGTTCCAAGTAAACAAATATTCCTCGAGATCTGGTTTTAAAAGCCATATAAAGAACATGCTTAAATTACTCTAAACTCCCTTAAACTTTGATTTTGAAATATTTTTCTACTACAATACCCTTGAGTGTGCCTTTCCAAGGGAGTTTCCTATAATCAAAATAAGGTAGTTAATTGAAAAACTTCTCACAGTCAACAGATGTCATGTGAAATTTCTCATAAACAAATATATGCGCTCGTTACAACTCAGATAATCGTAGCTAGAGATGTATGGTTAAATTAAATTGTAGCGGCAACTACAAGTTTTGAAGAAAACATGTTTCATTCCTAGGGGCAACCACACTCAATTTGAGCGCTACCGCAGATACAGCTATCATAACATACAGATGTGCACAACTACTTAGTGCCAAGCAGTGGATTCTAAGTTTTGGTGTAGTTAGAGTTGCATGAAACAACGAAAAAGCCCCATGTGCAAGATCCAAATCTATATCACAACCGGAGTAGGCTTAGATCTCTCCTAATTAGTTGGTGCATAGCATTGAGTTGGCAAGTGTTGCTGGACCTACCTAATAACGGGTGGCTTTTGTGAAAGGCAAATGTTGACATGAGTTGCAATTGATTAAACGGAAGGCGTATGGATTTTATTTTGAAAGAAGAGGATACCTTCATGAATTCTACAGTGAAAGATCTATCAAGGGAATGATGGCAATATGTGGAGCATCTCGTATTATGATTGCAACTGCTGTAGTACTTATAACATAATCAACGTTACCATAAACTAACTTAGGACACCGATTACTCAATATGCATTCTAATGATTTATAGTTTCTGTTATATTGCCAAATTTAGATCTTCAACTTTTTACATTGCATGAAGTAACGGAAAAATGATGGTAGTGATTTCATGATTCAAATCTAAAATTTGTACACGAGGCTAAGCAGCATGCTAATGGAAATACCCCAGCATGAAAGAAGAGGATGCTCTCATAGATTAAGCAGTAAACTCTATAAAAAGAATGATGACAATATGTGGACTATATATATTAGTGGACTATATATATTACAGAAGGGCGGATCCAAAGTGGGTCGAGCTTAGGCAAGCGGCCCACCTAGATCCAAAATATATATATATATATATATATATATATATATATATATATATATATATATATAGAGAGAGAGAGAGAGAGAGAGAGGAAGATAATCCTATGAGGCCGGTTCTCATTTCTTATTTTGAGACCAAACTTTTAAACACACGACTCACCATGTTTTTCACCAATCCATACCGATCAGTTTGATCTACTTGTATTAGATAGGCTATGTATAAAGTTTCATTAGATTTGGAGACATCTAGCACATCCATCAAACGATCTTGTTTTTCATGCATCATAAAGCCGTCGATTTTTCAGTCTATTTGATGGATTAGTTAGAGGTCTCCAAATCTCGTACAATTTGATACATAACCTATCTAACGTGTAGATCACAACGATCGGTGCGGATCGATGAAAAACATGACGAATTGTGTGTTTGAAAAGTGGACCTCAAAATAAGAAATGAGGCCGGACCTCATAGGATCAGCTCTCTCTCTCTCTCTCTCTCTATATATATATATATATATATGAGGTAAAAGAATAAGAAAATTGTAAGTGAAGTATAATTGCCTACCCTGAAATGGGCCAAGTGGGATGAGCGATCAGTTTTGTGGCGGTAGACCATGGTTCGACTCTCCTTAAAAGCAATTTAATAAAAAAATATATTTCCATTTTCACACTTAACCTTAAATACCCTGTTAGTTTCTAAATACAGGCAAACGAATTGCATAGGTTCCACCCTTTTTGCTATTTCTAATTATTCAATACCATTCTCATCATCATTTTAGCAATCTAATTCAATATTTAATAGTCACCACCGAATCCTTTTCACTACTTTGCACTCTTAATCATCATCCTCTAAGCCTATTTTTATATTTAAAATTTTGAATAGGCTATGTAGATGATTGCATAAATGATTGGTAAAGTCTTGCAATATTTATCGTTTACTATCACATTATATTTCAAAAGATACATATCTTGTAATCAATTCATAATTTTTAAAAAAAATACTATGAAATGTGAAATAATGGTTCGGTTAGTCTCATAGAGCCTTAAGACAGCACAAAAAATTTAAGTGCACGGTTTGAAATTTTTCTCCAACAATTTTGTCATCATTTGGAGTAAGTTAAATCGCAAAAATACCTTAAATCTATAACCTTAAATACAATGAACTAACTTTGTTATAGTTAAATTTTGACCGAAAAAATTTGTTATAGACAAATACATGAAATAAGTAAATTGCAAATTAGTATCTTATACTTCACATTTTCTTGAAGTTAATACCATACACCCTATTCCAAATAGATCATTTTAACTTCAGAGACCTATGAATAATATTTATCTCTATGAGGACGTAAATTATTAAATTATAAAAAATGAAAAGTTCATGATATTTATATGCAAATTACTAAATTTGTGGTATTTATTTGTAATAAAAGAGTTTTGATTATTTTTCAGACAGTGCCTAAAGTTCAAGGTATTTTTTTGAAATTAATGTCTTGAACTTCTTGCCCTACCTAACATAAAATCCTGGCTCCGTCACTATATTTACAATCTAATTACCAGTACCATTAACCAAACCTTTGGAGATTAATGACGATATGCAGTAAATGAATCATAGTTTCTGTCATAAACACCACCAAGCTTCAATCTACAGCTTTACATTGCATGATTCAAAAGCTAATGTAAGTGTGATTTCTCGATTTAAAAGCTAAGACAATAAATAATTACCGAAGTTTTATCTATAAACAGCATTGGTGTTTACCGTCACATGAAGCCTTCAGGTACGTTTGAAATGTTCTCGAATGAATTTTTCTGCATAAGATGGATACTTTTCTCGAATGTATGCTCGTAGACATTTTTGGTATGAAAAATCAATCCAGCCACCATCGGTACGTACAACAAAAAGGCATCTTGAGTTTCTGAATGTTGGATGACGATCAACCTTAGAGAAAATGAAAACAAATCAGCTTTAGTTTATATATTCATGCATGTAAAGCTTTGACATACAATAAAACAATGATATTAGAAATTTACAGAGGATGATGCAAATGATGCAGCTGTAGTTAACTTAAATGGAGAAGAAACACGATACTAGATATCTCTTGTATAGCATAATGGTAGAGTTTCTAACCGTCAAGCAAGATCAAACCTAGTATGGTTATCCACTGTATCTACAACATATAAGAGCCTGAAACTGGCAGGGCTGATAAGATGCATATCATTTGTCATAAAATATTAGAAGCATGCAGAAGTAGAAAATTGATGCAAGAGATGAGTTATAATATCAATATTGAATTCAAAAGGCACTTTGATGCTAATGAGAAAGGGTGAACCACATGAGTAGAATGATACTTAAAAACCGGATTTTTCTTGAGCAGAATTATTCCCACAATGATCATTCTTGCCAAAACAATAAATGGCTGGAAGATATTCTGATAACAGCGCGTTGTGTCCTGCCTAATTATAACCAGGAAATGCCGGTCTTTTAATTTATTTCCCCACCCCTTCAGTTTTGATGAAAGTAGATCCACTTGGTCAGATGACCCTTAATTTAGCTGAATAGAGAAATGGTTTCATATAAATGCATTAGAGACTTGTGATGCTGCTAGGAACTTGCAGCAGCACCGGTTTTCTTTCTACCATCCGGTCTATAAAGAATAAAGAGCAAAAACCGGTCTTTTTCGCTAATGCCTCGGAGGATTAATGTCCTGATGGATCACTAGTTAGTCAAGGCTAAAACAACAGTGCTATTGACCAAAATATATTAATGGCTCTCAACTTTGACGAGAAACACTCTGAGATTTGGAGACAATTGCCTCCCCATGCAATTATGATCTAGAAAGGAGTTTGCTATAGAAACTAGAAGTTCAGTTGGCAAATAGGGGAAACTACCTTATTTAATAGGCAGTGCATGTTGCAACCAGAGAATAACCAGCTAAAGATTTTTTTGAAATTTGGAAAATTTTGAGCGGAAGATGATAAGAGTTTCCAGAGGGGGACTGCTTTTAACCAAAGCATCAAACTTAATCATGTTCATCCCAAGTCGAGCTGAGAGAGTCACATAACTACTTGATTCACTTGAACTTGGGATGAACATCCTCAACACTAAGCAAAACTTTTGTGCTTGTTGGGCATAAATTTTTTGTATAGAAAACTACTAAATAGATATCAATAGCTTACAAAAGAATACATATTCATAGTAGGATAATTGTCTCCGCAGGGAACTATGATACCACTAGATTAGTAGATTTAAATTTCATATCCGCCTATATCTTATTATGATTTAGCTGAAAAATATAAATGTCCATAACTTTAGCTCGTGGGCTGGAAAAGAGATGAAAACTTAGTTTTAAGTAACTTTTCACTTCCTGGTTTTCTATTGTAATTTAATATGCCATAACAAAAAGAGCTAATACGCTAGTATTCTGAAAGTATACAAGTGTTTACTCGAAGAAAAAAGCGGTATATTATTGTTTACATAGTTAGAATATCAGAATAGTGTCACCTAAGGTTGAATGGCATTTACACATTTGTCAAGATTGCAGCACTTTTGAGAGTTCAGGACGGTAGCTAAAATCCGACAAATCTATATCATCTACTTAAGTAAACAATAAAGTTTCGCCCATGATGTTTTAGCCCATAACATGTGATGCATTTACTTATTCTTAGCATATCTATTCTTGATGACATGAACAAAATAATTGGAGAAGTCAAATTAATAGAACTATACATCATTATCATAAGAAACAGAATCGTCATGCAAATTGTCGAATATGGTAACGAATCATTTTTTTTATTTTTCAAATATAAAACTGTGAGTAAAATGATGAGTTTCAACATTGATTCAAAAAAAAAGGAATATTTAGCAAAGGAATTTGACTGATTATTTAACATGATTGATAATTATAACATCAACTAGCCAGCTAAGTAATTTACCATGATAGAATTAAGCCCACAACCAATTTTATCTTCCGAGTGTGGGTGATAAGCGAGAAGCTTCTCGACCACTTCTTTCTCATCGTCATGACATAGACATTCTCCATCCATATATCTGCTGGAATGTGAACTTTTAAGGAACATCAAAAGGTTTATAGAAATAATTCTTATATATCACTTGATAGTTGATACAAGCAGTATAGAGATAAAACAACACTATAAATTATGATCCTTAGTTTTAACTCTTTAAGAATATTGTTGGTAAATCATTATTTTGTCCTGGCTCCTAGTTCAATTCGTTAATCTTCACGATAAAAATATATACATTTGTTTTGTGAAATGTCTCTGTCACTGCATCAAAACTCTGAAGTTATGATGAGGGTTGAGAGAATATATTTTATACTCTATCACGCCCCCACAGGTCAGGCCCTTTAGACTGAACCTGGTCTTTTGCGTGGCGTTATTTTTTTAATTTAATAAATCCGCATTTAATGCGCGCCCGTTGGGAATCAAACCTGGGTTGCTCTGATACCATGTGAAATGTTTCTGCCACTGCATCAAAACTCCGAAGTTATGATGAGGGTTGAGAGAATATATTTTATACTCTAACATGTTGCATTGGATTTTTCACAACTAACAAGAAACCTCGGCTCATGTATGCTTAATTATATGAAATATGATAGTGTCAAACACTGAAGCTTTTAATACATCCGGCAAATTTCCGTTGTCGCAACAGGCAAGTGCCAGTAAATAGTAGGATGACACTATGAATGTTCTTTTCTGTGACGAATTGTACAGGAGACTACAGATCATGAAAGAATATTTCACTTTGAAAATGGTAAAACCTGTATATGCGCTTGTATGTGAGTTGTGATCAGTGAGGAAACAAAAGTCGAAAATGTTTCACATTTATGAGCCCATTGCAGTAACAATTGGGTATTGAGGCTAGGGTTCATCGGCACAAATAAAGAATCCTAGGAATAAAGAAAAAGAAAGAGTGAAAAACTATCGAGAATTTGAACCATCAGACTCTCATTCGCAGCTTGTGTTCTCTAGTTATTTTCAACCAACTAATAGCTACTTACATACAATCCTTCACTTGTTGCCCTTTTAACACAAGCACATATAAACTTGTGCATGCACTCCAAGTCTCCAAGTCTCTAACAGAAAGCAACTATCATAAACACATGTCAACGAAGTCTCAAAATCAAGATAAAAAGGGAGTTACACAAACTGCAGAATGATCTATGCAATCAATATTTACTTTCAGCAGTAACAGATAAAACTAAGACACAAGTCATTCTGAATTCCAATTAGTAGAAAAATCGCCATTAGTATACATAATAATCCTGAATCTCAGTAAACAAAAAGTATTTGAATAAGGAAAAGATATTGCTTATGCTAACTATGTAACCTACGACTTGACATTTAGTGTCTTTCGGAGGAAAATGGAACAGATGGCCAATATGAAGCAGAATTACTAATTAATATCTTTAGTCGGTACACTACGGTGCAAGCACAAAGGTACTATACTTTAGCCACAAGCTCACATTCACCCATATAAATCCACCTATTGCTTTGAGATCCTATTAATAGCGATGTCCAGAAGATTGTCTATGGCTCCAAAATACTTTGATCGGCAATATGATAAGCGAAAAGGAATCAATAAAGGGAGAATACTATCAGTAGTAAATTTTCCTAGATATAATCAGGCCGTTTTGGTCCAAGTCCATAAGAGCAAAGAGCTGAAGTGTAAATTTTTGCGCTTGTAGATTACCCAATTCCGGCCTCGACCACTTATCATGTTACTATGTTAAGACAATTGCTAGGTCCCTATAATATATGAGTGGTGTTTCTAATTATCGTGCTGACTAGGGATGTAAATGGATACAGGTAATCCGAGCTAACTCCGTATCCGATTATTGTCAGATGCGGATAGTAATTCATTTACGATGACTATCCGCATTCGTATTCGGATCCGCCAAATCACCAATATCCATCGAACACTGATATGGTAGCACCCATATTCTTTCCGTACCTATATCCGATATCAAAAATAGTAACTTTTCACTTAATTAGGTATATATTTTCCGGTTTTCATTTCATATCCGTCTAATACGGATAGTAATTCCCACTTTCCGATAACTAATATGCATCTGAGACTACAGGATAAAGATATAGTAACACCTATATTCACTCCATATCTGATCCGTTTGCATCCATGTTGCTGACACGAGTGCTACATGTACACCTTTCTAATTTTCCAAGATGTATTACTCTTAACATTACATACCGGAACTCCTTATTCATGTCTTGCATTTTTAAGTGTGTCAAATGTCAAGAGAGATCATTGTTTCAGGTCTTCGGTTGGAATTATTGATAGAATACACGGTTTATAAACTCAAGATGAAGAACAATGCATAGTTTTATCTAAAAGTAAATTTCACCTATCAACACAAGAGTAAAGATACATGGATGATTGAGCAAATTATCTGTGAGCGAACAATGCAAAGTTTTGTTCATCGCCGCAGCATTAAAATTTTAAAAAATATTCGATGATGGTTCAAATTACCTATTGGAGTGAAGGATTTATTTGGTGAGGATGGTGATGGACTCGATGTCTTTGAGGATCTCCTCTTTGTCCCTCCATCACCTGTAGTCAGGATGCTCCGCCCACGACTTCACCAGAGAATCTGGCTTCGCCGGCGGCGGAGACGAGGGTTTCACGGCTGAGGACGAGGTGGCATTTGGACGCGACACCTCCAGAGTAGAGAGGAGGCGGGCGGTTAAGTGGCAAGTCGAGAACAAAGGAGAGGGAGAGATCGATGGTGGAGAGAGAGAGTGGCAACAGTCATTGGAGTGAGTGAGATATAGGGCTGTTTAAAAAGCTCGAAAATCAACTTAGGACCGGCTTGTTAAAAACCTCGGTTCAAGCTCGTTTAACAACTAAACGAGCCGAACTTGAACAAAAATCTAAGCTCGGTGAAATAAAAAACCAAATATAAACACGGCAGGCTCGAGCTCAGCATGTTTAAGGCTCGTATAAAGTTGGATAATTTGTATCTTATTTGTTATTCACTACGAATAAATATATAATCACTTATAATTAAATTTATATTATCATTATTAACTTGTTGATATTAACTGAGACTTACATCATAATAAATATTGAATCAAATATTGTTATGCTAAAATATTGAAGAATTTTAAAAAATTAATAACTTCAAATTTTGTTGACAAGGTTCAAAACAAGTTTTAAATTTATTTATTAATTTAATAACTGCATTCCTTGCTGCTCACTTTGTCAGATTTAATGTTGAACATTAATGTGATATTTTTATATATTGATGTAATTATTTATAACATTTTTCTAGATTTTAGATAGGCTCGAAAAAGCTCGAGGCTCGCTTAGGCCGATGAAAGCTCGGCTCTAGCTTGGTTGACAAATAAACGAGCCAAGCTTGAACAAGATTTTAAGCTCGCCGAGCCAAGCCGAACAACCTAAAACTCGGCTCGTTCGGCTTGTATAACAGCCCTAGTGAGATGATGAACTAATAGAAGTTTTTGATATGAGTACATCTCGAATTCATACATGATTTTAGGCCGGTAGGCCTTCTCTTGTCATGTCGGGTATAAATGATTTTTTGGGCTAGTAACCGAGATCTATTTTAGGCTAGATATGAATGAGTCCAATGTATATAAAACTGGGTAACAATAGCGTGTATCTTGATGCAATCGAAATTTAAACCCAACTTCTCTTGATAGAAGATAAGAAGTTTTGATGCTATGTTGTTATTGCACTGGAGCTTGTTTTAGATTTGTTTTATTTTAAATATAAGATGTTTGTGCGGTTCCGAATTACAGCTCGATATCGAATCAAACCGTCTTCATGAAAGATAAACATGTTTTTTCCTTCAAAATATTAGCAGGTTGAATGCTTCCATTGTCCGATTCTTATGGATGGATCCATTACAAACGTGGGATGGTTGGCATTCCTAACTTTGAATTGAAGAGTCAAAATTCTATAGACAAAGTTTCTTCCACTCCTCTCGAGCAAGTTAAATATAAGGTGAATGTGGCATCACTTTGTTTCAGATGTTGTTGAGTGAAGGTTGTAGTTTCGGAACCCATTCATTACAATTTTTAGCGAACCCTAAAAATTCGCTTGTTGTATCAACCTAGTCGAATGGAATATAAAATCTATTGCCGAAAAAGCTATTATATGTGACACGAGAATCAAAACTCATGTTACAATGTTTTTTATGCACACGTTCCGACCGTTGTTTAAAGCTATTATATATGACACGAGAATCAATCCATGAAGATCCATTCGGACGTGGGATAATCAAAAACTCCCGACTATTTCTAGTATTATAACCTGATCTCAGACTCATAAGAGCATGAACAAAAAGTTTCTCATTTTTTTAAAAGAGGAATAATACGAAAAAAGAGAATAATACATGAGAGAATTCTAGACTATAGGGATGGAAAAACCATACTCTCATACTCGTATTATTACCTTTATACATTCTAACAATATCCAATAAAACTAATAAGCAATAGCTAAGATGGTATGGTTCTTTTTTGGGAAAAGTGCGGGATTTAATTCCCAAGAGGGGAAATGGTGGCAATTTAACCCTTTCAAGGCAAATTCATAGATCCCCTTGGTGCGTGTGTGTCAAGTGTGTTATGTGCGGGGATGTGTTGTGTGCATAGGTTAAATTTACGAGCCAGTTCAAAAAAAATTCAATGCAAAAAAGTATTTTTAGAAAATTGATAAACATAGCCAAAAGCCTATGAGTCTGTTGGGATCAAAATTTACACCTCATTGATCAAAAGTCAAAATCAAAGTTAAACAACGAACAAGTGGGCCTAAGCCCTGAACGAAGTCAAGTGGGCCCAAGCCTCAACCTAAGCAAGCAGGCCAAAGGTCAGGTCAAATGAGCCCACACCCAAGTCGAGTTCAAGTATGAAAAGGCCGGCCCCCATGCCAAGAAAAAATATTAATTAAGCAATAAATAGATTTTAATATAGTTCTCATGAATAAATGTAAAATAAATGGGCAAAAGGCCAAATTATATAAAACTCATGGCTTATGTGTAAAAATAAATGAGTACATGAGTTGTAGGAAAGCACAAGTGCAGTTTGGAAAAGCCCAATGGGCTATATGTAAAATGTGTGGCTTATAAAAGACAAACATAATGAGAAATCAATAAAAACTTTTGACTATTTCCCAAAAATAGCTCTAGGCTTTAGTGCCTCCTCCTTCAAAGTTTTAAACCTTGTTTCTTCTCTTTTTAAATTAAATCAAGAGTTTAATTCTTCTTTTGTAAAAAGAAATAGTTTTTCACCATAAAATCATTGGAGGGGGTTCAAATCTTTAAAGGGGAAAATCTTACTTTAGGATAAAAAAGACGGAAGGAGACCCATTTCCGAAAATCTCACTTTAGGAGGATCTAAGGCTCAAAAAAAAGAAAAGGGATATCTTTTTATCATCCAAAAACCAAGATTTAAATCTTGAAGTTTTAAGAGACTTGTTTTGGTTTTCTTTTCAAAAATCTTTTGGGAGTCCGACCCCAAATAAAAAATCTTTCATAGTTCAACTCCAAATAAAAATCCTTTTTTTAGGGAGTTTAACTCCAAATATAAAAATCTCTTAGGAGTTTAACTCCTCCAAATCCAAAAAATAAATGGAGTTTAACTCCTCCGAATCCAAAATAAAATCTTTGGGAGTTTAACTTCAAATAAAAATCTCTTTTGAGAGTTTAACTTCAAATTATTTTCAAGAGAGTCCAACTTTAAATCCAAATTCATAGCCGGGGCTTAACCCTTTTCCTTGCTGGCGTCACCGCGTGCGTGCCACGGTAACGAGCAACGCATGTGCCGCAACGGGCCTCCTCGGCCCCCGCCCCCTTAATGTGAGGGGGTCAGTTCCTACGTGAGGAGGATGCCCCCTCACGTAAGGGATCCCCCACACTTGAGGGGGCGGTCCCCTCATGTGAGGGGATAGCCCTTCATGGGATTCTCCGGCCGCCAAAAATAAAAATAATTAAAAATATATAATTAAAACTATACAAAATGTAAATATTAAATAAAAAAATTCCTTTTGGATAATTAAATACTTTTTTGGTCACTACTTTAATTTAGCAAATAAAATAAATAAATAAAAAATGAAATGAAATGAACATACTCCTATGTTTTTTTAAGCACCAACGTATCACATTGAGTTCGCATGATCAATTTGACCCGTTAATAAGAGGTTCTCTCACTCCAAAAGCGATGGGTAATTAACGGCAGTTTAGTCTGCGGCTGTCGTAGATTTGAATCCCCACGATCAATAAAGCCCTGCCTACTCTAGACCAGAAAATCTATATATGCCTGAGAAGCGCGCACATTCCTATCTCAATAGGGTGACGAAAAACAGTCTACAGAGTCAATGACCATTAAATCACTTACACATGCGTAATAAGTGTAAGATGCTAGTTGATAAAAGATGGGAAGTATTAGTTGTATGTATGCCCTAGAGACCATTATTGTACAAGATTGTATATTATAGTGGATGCTTGGACATATATCGGGAGGACTTTCTTGCTCGACATGATAGTATGCTATCTGGTTACTCTTTATCTTAACATGTATACTTGTATTGTCTCTCTGTTACATGTTAATAAAGCCCTTAGCATGTGGACTTGACTACCAGGACTATGATGGAGATCATACCAGTGGCGTAAGGATAGTCCATAAATCCATCCTTTAATTGTTCCTAGTCGAGGGTGTATCAAGACGGGGTATCGATATTCCAGAGTAGACCAGTGTATACGCTTCTTGACCCATTTGATGGACGATAGAAGATCCCATATCCATTGGTGTTTGACATCAAAGATGGTATACGGGTGCTCAGTGCAGACTGGGTACACTGAACGAGACTCGCCGAGAACTCCTAAATGGTATTATACTTATTGTCAGATAGCAGTTCTCTGGTGACACTGGTACATGTTAGTGTGTAGACCCAAAATCGTCACAGAGAGTTGTGTGATTCCTACTGTACTTTGATTTCCACCTTACCACGTTCAAGAGAACGTGCAAAACGGTGGTTTTTTGGTACAATTCCGAGTCACATGGAGGCAATGAGCGATAGGAGGGGTTTCGTCTCCCGGTATTGGGGGTTGATGTTGCGCTGTGCTCTATTAGCCATAACAGGAAGTCCCTGGCCAGGACTGAGATTTACCGGTAAGTGTTATCAGTAGTTTCTCGATCCATTATGAGCCTCACATCGGTATGACTTATCAAGTTATTGGGGTCTGACGTTTACCACCCCCAGACTAGATATGCGACATATCAGACGAAGAGACAGGACTGTACGGTAGAGTTACTTATTGGATTCACAGGAGTATGGACAAACTTGCTTGTTGATATTCTGATCGCTCAATATCTGGGTAGCCGTTACGTCCAGCTAGTACCGCTGACGGCTTGTGAGTGACTGATATGATCATCATCTACTGCCGGTGTATTGACGAGTCTTTAGAATCCTACACAGAGGTTTCCTAGTTCATACGAAACGAAGTAGGGCACATATGTGATATGTGCGGGACCGAGATTAATACGTGTATGTGATACCGTATTCTAATCCCGCGATACAGGTTATATATGTTATATAACCGGATTGTTGAATCAAGTGTTGATTCAATGATATGTTATATGTATATGTGATATACATATAAATGATATTAGTCGGTTGTATGCGATACAGCCGGATTATTAAATCAAGTGTTGACTTAATAATTTAATGTAAGATTATATATTTGATATATTAATATACATTAACTAATATTAGCTCACTTAAGAAATTGTTTTCTCTAAATAAATACAGATATATATGTGATATATATTAATGTATTTATTATGTGTCATGCTAGATAATACATTGGACTTGGATGTATGAGACTCATACCTAACTTAAAATAATCTGGGTGTTTAAATATTAAGGGGGAAATCAAAATTAGGTGGAAATTAGCATGGCTAAGATGCTTGTGGAAGCATGAAGAAGTTTTGACTTTAGTCCACTAATTTTGTTTTACTCAAGATATTTATTAACCTAACCATTATCTTTAGCCATGGTTTAGTCTCTACATGAGTTATATGAGATATTTTCTCACCCATAGTTCATGACTTGATCACTTGTAAGTTTCTTCTTCGTCTCCTTCTTGCTCTCTAGTTTTGAGTGAGGTGAAAAAGAAAAGAGAGAAAAATTATTCTAAAGTGAGCAAAATACATACTTCATCAATCTTACCAAACTAGTCATTCAGTATAGATCGTTTGCTTCACTAATTCTCAATTAGTGAAGAGCTAGCTTGAGTTGGAGATTACTCGACGTAGATCATCTTCGGCCTCGAAGTTCTTCAAGCAAGCTTGTTCCTTTCACCGAGTGGAGCCTAACGAGAGTCCGGAAGACCACTACTTGGAGCGAAGGGACTACTACACGTTGCTTTACAAGTGAAGGACCGGTCTACAAAGGTTGTATTCCTTGTTCACTTAAAGTAAAGTTGTTTACTTGTAGTATTTAATCATAATTCTCTAGTTAGATCCTATGTTCGGGTTTGTTAGCACACTAGATTTTTATAAAATTGCATGCTTGATGCCTTTCTAAACCTAGTAGTCGTGCTAAATAACCCGGCAGTGGTATCAGAGCCAAGCTAGAGAATTATACGATGTGTTAGAATTACGAAACCGAAACAACTCCGAAACCTTAGTTTCTGTCGAATTTTGTCCTCTAAATTTTTTTTAAACAAATGCAGAAAGCTAGTTATGATGTATCCATGTATCCAGAACACCAGAAAAAATTGAGGCAAAACCACCAAAATATAGCCGGCCAAATTGCCTAAAAAACCGGCTTCACCTTTTTTCCTGTAGCAAAAAATCTTGAAATTTTTGTGGTGTTTTGATCTCATGGTTTTAGGGTTCAGGTTATGTTTGTTTTTGCCAAAATTGCATGTGATGTTATCTTTCCGTAGTGGCAATACGTAGTGTTTCGTAGTCGTATTTTAACATCGTTTCGGGTTTAATATTGAAATATGATACAATATTTAGAATCCACGATAATTAGTTTTGTGAAAACTAATCAGTGTTCTGTAAATCTAGCAATTTAGTCTCTTTTAATAGATTGCCACGAAGTTTCGATTCGGATCAAAACTCCGTCACAATCTCGTATAGTACGCGAACATTCGTCGGGTAACACTACTAGATAGCCATACTCCATAGCCCCGACCAAGTGACTGTAGGAGAACTCCGTTACCAAAAGCATCCCCTCGGGTGCTCACGGCCACGGTGTTCCGTCTAAGTGCACTCGTCGACGGCATCGGGGGTACGGCCATTTACTAATGTTTCCGACGATTATTCGATCAAGTAGTCGGGAATCTTGTTGAATTACCCGACTAGGTTATTGAAAAGGTGTTTTCAATATGAGACTAAAATGAGCAAGGTTTATATGTTACGCATGAAATTCAGGGTATGAGATATTCTGGGTTTATGATGTTTAAGGATGTTACGGATTCTAATTATTATAGTTTTCGTTTTCTTTTCTGCGACCGTAAGTGCAATAGGTGGTGTATCGCCGATTTCGTTGCTATACGTCAACGACAATTATGATACGCATATTTACTTATGTTGAGGACATGTGATGTTATGTGTTGCTGTGATATATTATATTGGATCGTCGTGTTTGAATAACCGGGGATTTTGCGTGAGATGGGAGTTTTTCATTTTCATTCATGTAAAAAATTATATGTAATATTCTTTTATTAGGACACTTTCGGGTTGAGGATGATGTCACTATTGATGTATACTATTTACTTTTCCACATTAGGATAGATCTAAGGCGGGGAGCACAAGTAACCGGGTGTTAGAGGCCAGTGGGAGACCATCTCGAGGAGTCGAGACCGGGTCTCCTAACTCTAAAATTGGCAAGGTTGCTTGCCGCTCTCTCGTAGAGGTCTATGGATATGGGTTTGGCTATTCATCGCGACCGCGGAATCCGTGTTTTTTTACTGGCTTGATTTAAAACACGGACCTCCTAGTAATCCAATATTTCATATGTTGATTTCTGCTGCAATGTTCTGTGATGAGATCATATAACTGCGTGAGACGAATTGTTTATATTATATATATGATATATAATAAACGTTGCTTATGTTTTGTATCCGCGCTAGTCCTGCCCCCGCTCTGCCGTTAGTTATCTAACCTAACGGTGTATTACGGGACCCCGTGACGAATGCGGATGGGATAAGCGTACGTTATATAAGTATTATCGTTTCTTTATCTATGATGCTTAGGAAGCATAAATGATGGGACTTCATTAATGAGATTAATGAAAAGGAAAGAAACCTAAAGATGTTGTAGAATCAAATTTTCAAAAAGGTAACTTTAGTTCTTGCTTTGCATAGAAGTCACAACAACAACAACAACTGAGCCTTTTATCCCAAGCATATGGGGTAGGCTACATGAACCAACATGAGAATCACGCCGGGTCCAGCACATGAATCCTCTGTCTCCACTCACTTCTATCGAACAAAATACTTCTATTGCTTTGCATAGAAGTATTTTTATGAATATCCAGCACCTCATTCGATGGGGAAAGAGCCGAGATCCCTTCACCGGGAATGACCTTTTTAGCAAAAAGCTAGCAAATGCTACAACCTACTCGGTTTGTTTTAAAAACTATTCGATTTTAAAAAGCGGAGCTTAAACCACTCCTTTTCAAATCACTCGATTCTACAACGATATCAAGTTCATTACGCAAAAGGTTTTCTTAAAAAACTGTTGTAGCCCTCCGTCATTTCAGATAAGTACTACTTAGTATCCGTGCTACGTTTGTTGGACTGCGTCAAGACATAGTGTGCGGTAGCTAATTAGTGCTTATCTGTTGCATATGATGCGATTGGATTATGGTAGTTGTGCGATTTTGCTGGCATGTGTCAAGGGTCGTGCAGGTGGGTTTAATTCAATCACGAAATGTACGGGTTGAACTTAACTAGCGGACTATGGTTTGTTGGCCTGCGTCAAGATCATAGGACGCTAGGGGCAAACATTATTAGGAATTTCAAGTGTTAAAATTTGCAATGATATTGCATACCTTCTATAAGATAATTGGATCTCAATACCCACTACGAGTAAGAGTTACTCCTGGGAGAGTTTTTCACATTACAATTAGCCGATCAAGTAGGTGTCAATGGGGTTATGCCTCTGGGAAAACGAGGTTTATTTTAATTAGGTCCATGCGAAAGCACGGGGAACCTCCCTCAAAGTACCGACACTGGCCTGTCCGAAAGATTGGCGAACTTGTAGGGTGTAATTAATCCCGGCTAGTCTTACCTTTTAGGGTTTGAAATAAGATTTGATAAAAACAGTGGGAGCCATCCTGATTAGATAAGATAATAACCAATCTAATCTTGCAAGAGCATACGCTAAGTGTTTTCTTCTCTTTCAAGATAGCGACCATGTCACGCCTTAATCAAGATAATAATATGGATGTATTGACCGAACCCGTTTGTTATACTGAGCTGGGGAACGTTGGCTCCGCTCTATCTTATAATTGTTACAAGTCTGAGCAGAAAATAGGGGAATATCCGGATTCCCACGCGACCCGAACGAGGAATGTGCATGTTGATGCATCTTCTTCGGGTGTGTTTGTTACCGAGAATTGTTTCTCAGTATACTCTACGTCCTTGGTATTAGATACCTGATCGGGACCTCACATATGTAATATGTTACATGGACTGAAGAAAGGTAGAGAATTGGGAATAGGTGATCATTCTGTAAGAGTAGGGAATGATGCAAATGTTACAGCCAAAGCAGCTGGCGAATATCACCTTGTATTACCAAATGGTAATACATTAATTCTGAACGAATGTTATTACATACCGAACCTGATATGCAATATTATATCAGTTTCTTTATTAAGTAAAGAAGGATATAATTTTGTATTGCAGGATAATGTTATGAACATCCTCCTGAATCAAAAGTTGATTGGATCAGGCTCGTTAAGTAATGGCATATACGTTCTAAATCAAATCACAGTTCTTAACGTACAGAACACACAAGAGAAAAAGTTCAGAAATGAACGAGTCCTTCTTGTGGCATTGTAGACTAGATCAAATCAATGTGACACGACTAGCTAACTTATATAAGAATGGATATTTAAACCCGTTTAAATTTACATCTTATGAAACTTGTCAGTCATGTCTCAAAGGCAAAATGACCAAAACTCTGTTTACTGGACATGGAGAAAGAGCTACTGAACTCTTGGAACTGATACATAGTGATGTATACGGTCCCATGTCTACACATGCCAGGAATGGTTCTTCATACTTAATTACATTCATTGACGATCTCTCAAGATTCGGACATGTGTTCCTGTTGAAACACAAGTCTGAAGCTTTTGAGAAATTCAAAAAATATAAGTATGAAGTGAAGAACTAAACGGGTAAAAGTATTAAAATCCTTCGATCTGATCGGAGAGGAGAATACTTAAGCATGGAGTTCCTGGATTATTTAAAAGAGAATGGGATTCTCTCTCAGCTTATTTCTCCGTATACATCACAGCACAACGGTGTGTTGGAGCGGAGGAATCGCACCCTATTAGATATGGTGCGCTCTATGATGAGTAACGCTGACCTTTTGGGGTTATACGCTTGAGAAGCTGCATACCTATTGAATAGAGTTCCATCCAAATCAGTGTCTACCACTCCATATGAGATATGAAATGGGAAGAAACCATCTCTTAAACGAGTTAAGATATGGGGTTGTCCTGCCTATGTTGAAAAGCAAAATTCGGACAAGCTCGAAACAAGGTCAGTACTGTATAAGTTTGTTGGATATCCCAAACATTCGCGAAGATATATCTTCTACCACACTGAGGAGAAAAAGGTATTTTGTTTCTCAGCATGCCATCTTTTTAGAAAAGGAATTTCTTATGGAAGAAATTAGTGGTCATGAGGTAGAACTGGAAGAAGTTCCAGCTAGACAAACTAACGGTTGATGATTTGGTAGAACCGGAGGAATCAATAGTTCCCAACGAACCTCAGCCTCTCCGCAGATCTAGTAGGATTCCTCATCCGCCTAAGAGATACTACGGTTTTCTCAATAACAGTGGGAGCGAGGATTGCATCATCGAAGATGATGACCCAACTAGTTTCGAGCAGGCCATCACAAATGGGGACTCTGTGAAATAGCTGGATGTTATGCGATCTGAGATGGAATCCATATACACCAATAAGGTATGGACTTTGGTAGTTGCACCTGAAGGGGTAAAACCCATCGGGAGCAAGTGGATCTTGAGAAGATTCTTGGAAAAGTTAAGACTTCCAAAACTAGACTTGTAGCAAACGGTTTTCGTCAATGACCAGGTGTGGATTTTGATGAAACCTTTTCTCCAATGGCTATACTGAAGTCCATCCGGATCCTACTTGCCATTGCTGCATACCACGACTATGAAATCTGGCAGTTGGATGTCAAGACCGCTTTTCTTAATGGTAATTTAGAAGAGAGCGTGTACATGACACTGCCAGAGGGCTTCGTAGACAGTGGGAGCAGCAGAAAGGTGTGCAAGTTGCTTAAATCAAAATACGGGTTAAAACAGGCATCGCAGAGTTGGAACATATGTTTTGATGTGGCAGTCAAAGAGTTTGACTTCATCAAAATGGTAGATGAACCTTGTATATACAAGAAGATTATAGAGAGTAAGGTTGTCTTCTTCGTATTGTACGTGAAAGACATACTCTTAATAGAAAATGGTGTTCCTATGCTACACTCGGTCAAGCTCTACTTATCACCATGTTTCTCTATAAAGGATTTGGGTGATGCCTCTTACATCCTGGGAAGAAACACTGGACAACAGTGAAGAACATTCTTAAGTACTTGAGAAGGACTAAAGAAATGTTCTTGGTGTTTGGTAACGATGAACTCCATGTTGAGTCCTTTACCGATTCGAGCTTGCAGAGTGATAAGGTCGACTGTAAGACAGTCGCGGGTTTTGTCTTTACCCTCAGTGGAGGAACGGTATGTTGGAAGAGTTCCAAACTAGATACCGTAGCAGACTCAATGATAAAGGGTGAATGCATCGCCGCCAACGATGCTACCAAAGAGATTGTCTGAGTATAGATGTTCATGAGATGAACTCGGTTCCTACCATTGTGGTGACAATGGAGTTGTGGCTTTGGCCTAGGAACCCGGTCCCATCAGTGGTCCTGACATATTCTTAAGCAGTATCACCTAATTAGGGAGATGGTGGATCTCCGGGAGATCGAGATCAGGAGAGTTGATAGGAAGAATAACACGGCGGATCCACTCACGAAGGCCTTTTCCTAGAGAGACTTTAAGGGATGTTGGGTATGAGATACTATAACAACTGGCCTTAGTGCAAGTGGGAGATTGTTAGTTGTATATATGCCATAGAGCCCATTATTGTAGATGATTGTATATTATAGTGGATGCTTGGACATATATAGGGAGGACTTTCTTGCTCGACATGATAGTATACTATCTGGTTACTCTTTATCTTAACATGTATACTTGTATTGTCTCTCTGTTATATATTGATAAAGCCCTTAGGATGTGGACTTGACTACCAAGACTATGATGGAGATCATATTAATAAGGCCAGAGTAGTCCATAAGTCCATCCTTTAATTGTTCCTAATCGAAGGTGTATCGAGACGGGGCATCGATATTCCAGAGTACACTAGCTTATACGCTTCTTGACCCATTTGATGGGCGATGGATGATCCCATATCCATTAATGTTTAACATCAAAGATGGTATACAGGTGCTCAGTGCAGACTGGATACACTGAACAGGACTCGCCGAGAACTCCTAAATGGTATTATACCTATCGTCAGATAGCAGTTCTCTGGTGATACTGGTGCAGCTTAGTCTGTAGACCCGAGATCGTCATAGAGTCTTGTGTGATTCCCACTGTGCTTTGATTTCCACCTTACCACGTTCAAGAGAGCGTGCAAAACGGTGGTTTTTGGTACAGTCCCGAGTCACATGAAGGCAATGAGCGATAGGAGAGGTTTCGTCTCTCTCGGTATTGGGAGTTGATGTTGCGCTGTGCTCGATTGGCCATAACAAGAAGTCCCTGGCCAGGGCTGACACTGAGATTTACTGGTAAGTGTTATCAACAGTTTCTCGACCCGTTATAAGCCTTATATCGGCATAACTTATCAAGTTATTGGGGTCTGACGTTTACCACCCCCAGACTAGATATATGATATATCAGACGAAGAGACCGGACTGTACGGTAGTGTTACTTATTGGATTCACGGGAGTATGGACAAACTTGCTTATTGATCTTCTAATCGCTCAATATACGGGTAGCCGTTACGTCTAGCTAGTACCGCTGACGGCTTATGGGTGATTGATATGATCATCACCTACTGCCGGCGTATTGACGAGTCTTTAGAGTCTTACATAGAGGTTTTCTAGCTCATGTGAAACGAAGTAGGGCACATATGTGATATGTATGGGACTGAGATTAATACGTGTGTGTGATGCCGTATTCTAATCTCACGATACAGGTTATATGTGATATAACCGGATTGTTGAATCAAGTGTTGATTCAATGATATGTTATATGTATATGTGATATAGATATAAATGAATTAGTCGGTTATATGCGATACGGCCGGGTTATTAAATCAGGTGTTGATTTGATAATTTAATGTAAGATTATATATTTGATATATTAATATACATTAACTAATATTAGCTCACATAAGAAATTGTTTTCTCTTAATAAATACAAATATATATGTGATATATATTAATGTATTTATTATGTGTCATGCTAGATGATACATTGGACTTGGGTGTATGAGACTCATACCTAATTTAATATAATTTGGGTGTTTAAATATTAAGGAGGAAATCAAAATTAAGTGAAAATTAGCATGGCTAAGATGCTTGTGGAAGCATGGAGAAACTTTGACTTTAGTCCACTAATTTTGTTTTGCTCAAGATATTTATTAACCTAACTATTATTTTTAACCCTGGTTTAGTCTCTACATGAGTTATATGAGATATTTTCTCACCCATGGTTCATGACTTGATCACTTGTGAGTTTCTTCTTCATCTCCTTCTTGCTCTCTAGATTTGAGTGAGGTGAAAAAGAAAAGAGAGAAAAATTATTCTAAAGTGAGCAAAATTCATACTTCATCAATCAATATCAAACTAGTCATTTAGCATAGGTTGTTTACTTCACTAATTCTCAATTGGTGAAGAGGTAGCTTGAGTTGGAGATTTCTTGACGTAGATCATTTTCGGACTCGAAGTTCTTCAAGTAAATTTGTTCCTTTCGTCTAGTGGAGCCTAACAAGAGTCCGGAAGACCACTACTACACGGAGCTTTAGAAGTGAAGGACCGGTCTACAAAGGTTGTATTTCTTGTTCACTTAGAGTAAAGTTGTTTCCTTGTATTATCTAACCCTAATTCTCTAGTTAGATCCTATGTTCGGATTTGTTAGCACACTAGATTTTTACAAAATTGCATGCTTGATGCCTTCCTAAACCTAGTAGTCGTGCTAAGGAACCCAGCAGGAAGGTCACGTGTTTTGCTTAGTTCTTAGGCTTACGAACCATTTCAAAATAAAAAAACAATGTCCAATACAAATTGTCATATATTTAGGAAATTAACAAATTTAGTCAAAAAAACTCATGAATCAACGAGCATTAAAATCACTCACACATGCGCAGTAAGTGCATGATGCTAGTGGATAAAAGATGCGAAGGTCACGCGTCTTGCTCAGTTCTTAGGTTTACAAGCCAGTTCAAAATATAAGAAAAGGTATCCAATCCAATACAAAAGGTCGCATTTTTATGAAATCGACAAACTTAGCCAAAAAGCCCATGGATCAATGACCATTAAAATCATTTACACATGCGCAGCACATGGATGATTCTGGTGGATAAAAGATGGGAAGATCACATGCTTGCTCGGTTCTCTCTTTGGGCTATGGATGGACGACGTGGTTGAATAGAGACCGACAATGCATTTCATTAAGAGGAAAACAAATCATTTTTTTCACAAAAGTCAGTCAAACCAAAATAATTACTATGCGCGTCATTCATCAATTATAAGTTGCAGTCCAACATTGTCCAATTCTCCCTATGTCGGGTCCTCACACAAAGTTGTGGCCCTCAACCAATTCATGTCCAACACATCAAAGCTTATCCAAATTAAATCTAACCCCCTAATAATTTCAAAACACGACATCTGGTCCTTCAAATTTACCCGAACAAATACCCAAATGCCACGTATCCCTATTAATGTAAACCGTCGTCGAGCGGGCGCCGTATTCGTAGCCGGGGTTTTTGATCAAAAACAGTTCATAATTCTTATTTATGACGACTGTCCGTGTCCTTATCTGCCATCCGTACAGTATCCAGCTTTCAAATAATATTTTGCATTTCCAATAACTATACATATCCGTATCTGAATTCGTCTCCACCTCTGCTCCTAACCCTGTCAAAGCATGGCACAATAACCATTTTTTCCAAACTTCGCCCGGTGGCCACGGGTTATATTCGATATCAAAAATAGGTAATGATAGACCATATTCTTTCCGTACCTATATTTGATATCAAAAATAGTAATTTTAACTTTATCGGGTATATATTTTCCAATGTTCATTTCATATCTATCTTCGACTCTCCGTATCTGAATTTTTCCAAATACGGATGGTAATTCTCAATTCCGATAACTATGGATAGTAATTCTTAATTCCGATAACTAATTATATCCGTATTCGGGTCCATTTGCGACTACAAGATACAGAAATGGTAACGCCTATATCCGCTCTGTATCCGATCTATTTGCATCCCTATTGCTCACACGGTGCTGCATGTACACCTTTCTAATTTTCAAAGATATATTATTCTTAACAATACATACTGGAACACGTGATTCGTGTCTTGCACTTTAAAGTATGTAAAAATGTCAGGAGGGGAAGAAGCCACAAATTAACGCTTTCAGGGCAAATTTGTGGGTCCCCTGTACGTGTCTGTACTGTGTGTTTGTGTGTGTTGTATGTATAGGTTAAGGCTTACAGGCCAATGCCAGGAAAAAAACTGTCAAGAGAGATCGTTGTTTCGGGTCTTCGGTTGGAATTATTGATAGAGCACACGGTTTATAAACTCAAGATGAACAACAATGCATAGTTTTATCTAAAATTAAATTTCACCGATCAACGCAAGAGTAAAAATACATGGATGATTGAGCTAATTTACCTATACAAGCGAATAATGAAAAGTTTTGTTCATCGCCACAACATTAAAATTAAAAAAATTAATCGATGATGGTTCAAAATTAATTGCCTGTTGGAGTGAAGGATTTGTTTGGTGAGGATGGTGATGGGCTCGATGTCTTTGAGGATCTCCTCCTCTTTGTCCCTCCATTTCCTGTATTCGGGATGCTCCGCCCACGACTTCACCAGAGATTCTGTCGCCGGCGGCGGCCGCGGCGGCGGAGACCGGGGTTTCGCGGCGGAGGACGAGGCGGCGGCGTTTGGACGCGACGCCTCGAGAGTTGAGAAGAGGCAGGCGGTGAAGCGGCGGTGAGGGGCAAGTCGAGAGCGAAGGAGAGGGAGAGATCGATTGTGGAGGAGAGAGAAAGTGGAAGCGGCCATTGGAGCGAGTAAGACGATGGACCGATGGAAGTTTTTGATTTGAGTCCATCTCGAATCCTTGCATAGTTTTGGGCTGTTTGGGCTGGTAACGTGTCCTGTATGGGCCCTGGGTTTTAGAAATTTGGGTAAATGGTTGAAAAAACTCCGGCCCATCGAAAACATGTGAATTTCTTGGACGTTTTCCGGTGTTGAAAATCCCCTTAGCCCATGGAATAAACCCTAGCATACAAGAGGCATTTGGTGTTTTGGTGTTTTCTCCAGTTGCCCAACTCAGTGCCCACGTGGACGCGATACAATAGACAGCCGGAAATTCGTGGCAGTTAAGAAGCTGTTAAGTTGCCTACAACATTTATGGGTTTACCTGCAACATCTAGGCGTTTGCCCGCAAAATCTAGAGGTTTATTGGCAATATATGTTGTGTGGTGTTTTTGATTTTAAAAACTGAGTATTAAATGTTCTTAAATGTTTTTACCAACCCTTTTCCCCTTCAAATTCATTGTTTTTCCCATTATAGCTTCAATTATCTCAATTTATTTTCTCCGTTATCCATTGCCTTCTCTTATTTACACATCTTTCCTTTTTCATTTAATATCTAAACTGTTGTCTGCATTATCTAAGCTGTTGTCTATAATGTCTATCCAGCTGCATGTCTTAACATCTAAGAAGCCGCGTTCAATTGCCTACAAAATCTAAACGGTTACTTGCAGCATTTTATCCGCCTGCATGATATGCTGCTTGGAACGGAGATTGATGAGACAGCAAGGATGGGACGACGATGGGACAGCAAAGATGGGACGACAATAGGGGTGGCCACGATGTGAGGAGTCGATGGATAGTCGATCAGGAGGCTTGATGGGGACGGCAAGTCAGGACAATGAATTTGGGACGGCGATCGAGGTAGTCGAGAAGATGGTGGCGAAGGTCCGACGGCGAGGATGACAGCGACAACGTGGGGAGAGTTAGGGTTTGCGAGGACGAGAGGGAGGCAGCTGCGAGAGCGGGAGGGAAATAAAGAAGAAGAAAGAGAGGAGGGTATTTCGGTCACTAACATGTCTGCTTTGTAATAGGCCCAGGGTTTTTTCACAAAATTTTTAAATAGCAGTCCCTTTATCTTCTATTTTGATAATACTGAGGTTTTTTTTGACATGCTGTGAATGGGCCATGGCTATATCAACGATTTAGCCTAGAAATTATTATTCCCTTTTTCATTTTTCATATTTTTTTCAAAGAATAGCACATATCCTAATTGCCATTGGAATTTGGATCCCATATCTCTTGCTTGCGGTTGTGCTGTTGCGGCATTCCCATATGTTTTGGATTTGGTTTTTTTTTAGCAAGGCACACGCCTATGTTTGGATTAAAATTCAATATCGAATCAAAAGTTTCCGTTTAAGCCAAACGTATTTAGTTTCAAGAGTCACGTTTTCATGTTTGGCAAAATGAATGAGCTGAGGCTAAAAAAAAGTTTTCTAGATTTTTTCTGTGTGCTGCAATGGAGAGGTTGTAGTTTCGGAACCTGTTCATAAAAATTTTCACAAATTAAAAAATCGAATATAAAATCTTTCACCAAACAAAACCAACATCATATTCAACACGGCAAACATAGCTTGAATTCTAGCCTTCTTTTGTCAATCCATGATGATCCGTCCGGATACGGGATAATCGACACTCCTAGCAGATAAATGACCGGTGGTAATACCTGCCGATGAGAGTAACAGCCTATCATGAAGCATGATTACTACGCACCATGCATTGCATTCCAACGCTTGGTCCTTTTTTTCCTTCGGATGCAACTGCATCGTTCTTTAAGATTGGACAAACAAGCAAGATTAGAGGCCATCGAAGTAAAGCCCTTGGAATTTGGAAATGTATCTCATCGAACCATATTATACCATTCATTTCTCTAACATCAATCAAACAGAAAAGTCAGTATAAACAATTTCTCCATGGAAAATATAAAAGTTTAAAATCTGTCCAGCAGTGCAATTTAATTCCGCATAAACCTCGGTGTCACGTCCCGCTTTCCAAAATACGGAATATAAAGGGTAACTAGGCCAGCCATGCTCCTACGGTCAGAAAATAATCCCGCCGTAGTCACACTTCAGTTTCTAGCATTACATAGTAGTCAGTAATCAGTACTTGAGTAAAGCAAAATCACAGTTCATAACTTTATTACATTGCAAATAAAAGAGTTCGAGATGCATTTATTTTACAGAATAAAAATAAATTAACCAACAAACAAGTGCAGAAAATAAAAGAGAAGGCGCTGATGAAGCAGTCTAGATCTCCGCGATCTCAAAGGATAGGTCCTGCTTCTGGGCTGGATCCACTTCGTCCTCTGAGTATGCACACTCAGGTCGTCAGGATGACACATATAGCAATAAATATACACACACACACACACACACACAGACACACACACACACACACACACACAATATTATTAAACATGAGCAGTACAATGAATTGCAGAACACGAGTAAAATAAATATTGACTGAATATGAATGGTGCCATGTAGGTATCATGTCAATAAACTAGGCCTTATGCATGTCACTATTTATCGGTCACTAAGTCAATGAAATCAATTGTGGAAAGGATGCTCGTATTTAATAAGGGTCTCGTGCATGCCCGAGACTACAGTCCACTGTGTCCGGGACATAACCCTGTCAGCCATACTACTAGACCCACGACCTAAAGTATGTATATATATATCACTGATAGCGAATGATCATCCTCTAAATCACTGTACCTCGCTAAATACGAGTTCAATTCCACCTTAATTTCCTCATTCCCCAGGTCATAGTATGCATTCATGTATTAGATAGGTTGTGAACAAATACGTATCGCTGTCAATTTCAATCACTTTTTCACTTGTCACTATCACAGTCGTATTTGCCACAACACAATCACTAATACTAATATATATCGACAATACAGAACAGCCGCTAGGTCTCAATGTGAACGATCACTATGCAGCAGGTATAAATCAAGCACGGAAATATGCAGAAATGCGCTGAACGGGTATTCACTATTCTATGACGGCCAATACCATACAACTTGCAAAATTTACGATAAATCATACGTATAGAATCGACCAAAATAATATAAAAGGTGTACGAAGTACACTTGATCATCTAAACAGTAAAATTAATTTCAGGTCAATACGCAATATAAGGGGTAACTAGGCCAGCCATGCTCCTACGGTCAGGGAATAATCCCGCCGTAGTCACACTTCAGTTTCTAGCATTACATGGTAGTCAGTAATCAGTACTTGAGTAAAGGAAAATCACAGTTCATAACTTTATCACATTGCAAATAAAAGAGTTCGAGGTGCATTTATTTTACAGAATAAAAATAAACTAACCAACAAACAAGTGCAGAAAACAAAAGAGAAGGCGCTGATGAAGCAGTCTAGATCTCCGCGATCTCAAAGGATAGGTCTTGCTCCTGGGCTGGATCCACTTCGTCCTCTGAGTATGCACACTCAGATCGTCAGGATGACACACACACACACACACACACACATATATATATGATGGGCATGCAGTATTATTAAACATGAGGAGTACAGTGAATTGCAGAACATGAGTAAAATAAACATTGACTGAATATGAATGGTGCCATGTAGGTATCATGTCAATAAACTAGGCCATATGCATGACACTACTTATCGGTCACTAAGTCAATGAAATCAATTGTGGAAAGGATGCTCGTATTTAACAAGGGTCTCGTGCATACCCGAGACTACGGTCCACTGTGTCCGGGACATAACCCTGTCAGCCATACCGCTAGACCCACGACCTAAAGTAAGTATGTGTGTGTATGTGTGTGTGTGTGTGTCTATATATATATATATATATATATATATCACTGATAGTGAATACCCATCCTCTAAATCACTGTACCTCGCTAAATACGAGTTCAATTCCACCTTAATTTTCTCATTCCCCAGGTTATAGTATGCATTCATGTATTAGATAGGTTGTGAACAAATATGTATCGCTGTCACTTTCAATCACTTTTCCACTTGTCACTATCGCTGTCGTATTTGCCACAACACAATCACTAACACTAATATATATCGACAATGCAGAACAGTCGCTAGGTCTCAATGTGAACGATCACTATGCAGCAGGTATAAATCAAGCACGGAAATATGCAGAAATGCGCTGAACAAGTATTCACTATTCTATGACGGCCAATACCATACAACTTGCAAAATTTACGATAAATCATACGTATAGAATCGACCAAAATAATATAAAAGGTGTACGAAGTACACTTGATCATCTAAACAGTAAAATTAATTTCAGGTCAATACGGAATATAAGGGATAACTAGGCCAGCCATGCTCCTACGGTCAGGAAATAATCCTGCCGTATTCACACTTCAGTTTCTAGCATTACATGGTAGTCAGTAATTAGTACTTGAGTAAAGGAAAATCACAGTTCATAACTTTATTACATTGCAAATAAAAGAGTTCGAGATGCATTTATTTTACAGAATAAAAATAAACTAACCAACAAACAAGTGCAGAAAACAAAAGAGAAGGCGCTGATGAAGCAGTCTAGATCTCCGCGATCTCAAAGGATAGGTCCTGCTCCTGGGCTGGATCCACTTCGTCCTCTGAGTATGCACACTCAGGTCATCAGGATGACACATATAGTAATATATGTATGTATATATATATATATGTATATATATATATATATATATATATATATATATATGTATGTATGTATGTATGTATATGTGTGTGTGTGTGTGTGTGTGTGTGTCTATATATGTATGTATGTGTGTATATATATATGATGGACATGCAATATTATTAAACATGAGGAGCAGAACACGAGTAAAATAAACATTGACTGAATATGAATGGTGCCATATAGGTATCATGTCAATAAACTAGGTCATATGCATGTCACTACTTATCGGTCACTAAGTCAATGAAATCAATTGTGGAAATGATGCTCGTATTTAACAAGGGTCTCGTGCATGCCCGAGACTACGGTCCACTGTGCTCGGGACATAACCCTGTCAGCCATACCGCTAGACCCATGACCTAAAGTATGTATGTATGTATGTATGTATATATATATATATATATATATATATATATATATATATATATATCAATCACTGATAGCGAATGATCATCCTCTAAATCACTGTACCTCGCTAAATACGAGTTCAATTCTACCTTGATTTTCTCATTCCGCAGGTTATAGTATACATTCATGTATTAGATAGGTTGTGAACAAATATGTATCGCTGTCACTTTCAATCACTTTTCCACTTGTCACTATCATTGTCGTATTTACCACAACACAATCACTAACACTAATATATATCGACAATGCAGAATAGTCGCTAGGTTTCAATGTGAACGATCACTATGCAGCAGGTATAAATCAAGCACGGAAATATGCAGAAATGCGCTGAACAGGTATTCACTATTCTATGACGGCCAATACCATACAACTTGCAAAATTTACGATAAATCATACGTATAGAATCGACCAAAATAATATAAAAGGTGTACGAAGTAGACTTGATCATATAAACAGTAAAATTAATTTCAGGTCAATCGGGATTCAAGTTTGGGAATTATGATCACTTCAAGGTAGTGATCGATTGCTGGAATTCCAGTTTCAGAACTGAAAGCCCAACTCCGCGCACATTTTATCCATGATTGTGTTCAGATTCTGATGTTTCTACAGTTGAATGAAATATAGTTATATCAGTTAAGTTTCCAACGCATCAAACGTATTATCAATATCACCTCTATATTAGGAGTTATGTTCAGTTTAATGTGACGGTGTAAAGAATATTACTGCACATACTGCAGAATACAGCGACACTCTAAAATACAATTTAAATATCAAACGACAGTGGAAATACCCGGGACAAGATTCATTTAATAGCTAATTAAGTTATCTACGCTCCCCAATGGGGCTCCATGCATTTTCAGTTTTATACAGGTATGTACAGATACTTAAATTCAGGTTTCCCTCATAGAATGTTGTCCGGACTGCAGTCCAGAGCCGCATTTCCCTTCATTTTTCAGTGTCATGAAATTGCAATATTCAATAACTAATTACATAGGGTTATATTTTATCTAGTTAGGTTCGATACGAGTCCTGGAACACCATGATTAGATTTATATTTGATTAACTATTAATTTTACAACGTGATGTGTACGATGGTTTTCAGATTTGACGTAACCAATTGGGATGTCATTTTATATTCGATGCCTTAACTATTTGATCCCAATTTCTTATACGTCACTCGTTAACGGCAATCGAAACTTTTAATAATAAAATTGGGGGATTTTTAATAGGGTCTTGGATAGGGTAATCGCATCGAACATTTAGATATATATGTGTAACACATGAAATGTCGGTTTTATCCAACAAATTAAAACGATATTTGACCACTATGAGTTCTATACGATATTAATACGGGATAATAGACCCGTTTTATGTTCAATACAACACAACTAAATAACTACGATATAGGTATATAATAATCATTTTAACTATTATAATTATAGCATGATATAAGCAAGTATTAAACTTGCCTGGCGACGGTTAACCAGTGGGCTCCTGCGGCGAGAGGCAATTTGCGACGACGACACGGGCAACGGCGGCAACCGTGACGTGCTCGAGTACGCAGTGGAGGTGGGTGATGGTTTGGGGTGCTCGGGTCTATGTCGGCGAGGTGGGTGATGGTTTGGTGGCCCTGCGGACCTCAGCGAGGCGATGATGGCCCTGCGGACCTCAGCGAGGCGATGGTGGCTGCTGGGAAGCAAAGGTGATGGTCGGCGGTGTCGAGGCTCCGGTGGAGTTTGCTGTTGGAAGCTCGGCTTGGAGGAGGGCAGAGGAGAGAGGTGATGGTGGTGATGTCGTGGGGGTATTGTGGTGTGCTGGCGAGCTCAGCGGCGGCGGTTGCAAGCGACGAGGGCCGACGGTGATGGTGGTGTTCAGCGGTAAAGGGAGCTGGAGGTTGGTAGAGGGTTTCGCGAGAGGAGTGGTGTGGCGGGCTCGGTCGCAGGAAGAGGGTGGCTGGAGGTTGCCGCGACGAGATCGACGGAGGAGGCGGTGATGTGAGGTGGGGGGTTGAGTCGGAGGAGGAGAGGTGGTTGCCAGTGGTGACTTGACGGTGCGGAGCTCGTCGGTTGTGTCTGCGAGGGAGGCTTGCTGGCGATGGTTCTTCGACGGTGAGGGGCAGTGGGGAGCTCAGTGATTTTGGTTTGATGGATAGAGAGGATTAGAGAGAAAGACAAAGAAATTGAGATAGGGATGGAGAAAGAGGTTGTTGAGGAGATGAGAGGCAATGCGAGGAGATCTCAAAGTCGTTGGGCGAGTAAGTCACGAGGGTGGTTGCGAGAATGGAGGAGGAAGGAGTCGTCGGTGGCGATGGTATGTGTTGATGTAGTTGGCGTTTGGAAGGGAGAGAGAGAAGTAATGAGGGGGTGGCATAGAGTGGTCGTCGGGGTTTGTGGACGACGAGTCGTGGCCGTTGTGGCGTGGGTGTAAGTAGTGGGGAGAGACATGGGGGAGCCATTGGAGGAAGTTTCCGTTGGGGGAGTGAGCGGGTCATGGGGAAGATGGGCGTGAGGAAGTTGGCGAGCGGGCGTGAGTGCGGTCGTCGCGGGCGTGAGAAGCGGGGGAAGTTGGAGGTGACGCGAGGGAAGTGGCGGGAAAAAGAGAGGGAGCGAGGAAGAATGAGAGGGGGAAAGCGGGTCGGGGATGGGTTGGGCCAGGTAGACTTAGGATTTGGGTTTGGGTTAGAGTTTAGGTTAGGAATTTAATTTAAATAAAATATTAAAAGGAAAAAAATCGGAAAAATATACGGGAAATTATATATACGAACTGGGGATTTACATCATACCCTCCTTACAAAAATTTTGTCCTCGAAATTAAAACGAAAATAATGGAACAAAACTATATAAACAAATGCGGAAAACGTGCACGGATGTCCTCCTCGCGTTCCCAAGTAGACTCCCCTGGTGAACGACCACCCCAAGAAACTCGAACCAGGGGAATCACTTTGTTCTTCAGCACTTTTTCCCGACGATCGAGAATGGTGGTGGGCTGCTCCTCGTAAGACAGATCGGTGCCTAAAGTTAACTCTGAATGGTCCAGAATATGGTTGTCGTCCCGAACATAGCGCTTCAACTGAGATACGTGAAAAGTGTTATGCACACCAGTTGGCGATGGAGGTAAGGCAAGTCGATAGGCCACCTCTCCCACTCGCTCTAGCACCTCAAAAGGTCCGATGAATCGGGGACTGAGTTTCCCGCGACCTCCAAACCTGATAACACCGTGGGTAGGAGAAATCTTCAGAAACACATGATCTCCGACCTCAAATTCTAGCGCTCTCCTGCTGGCATTCGCCCAACTCTTTTGTCGGTCCTGAGCCGTCTTAATGCGATGTCTGATCATCTGGACCTTGTCTACCGTCTGAACAATAAGTTTGGGGCCCAGTAATCTCCGTTCTCCCACGTCATCCCAACAAACAGGGGATCGACATTTCCGCCCGTAAAGTGCTTCGAATGGAGCTGTTTACCCAAATCAGAGCAAAGCTCTGTTCAAATTCCAAGGCAGGAGACGAAGCAACGCTTCTGTTTCTCCCAATCAGAGCAAGGCTCTGTTCTGAAAATTAAAATGAAAATTAAAAAGTTAAAGAAGCAACGCTTCAGTTGACTTGCGCTCTGCGCTGAGCGCCACGTGGCAGCGCAGTTGCGCTAGCGCGGTTGCGCTGCGCGACACGTGTCCGGCGCAGGTGCGTTTGCGCCAAACAGAATTAAAATTCTGAAAAATCTTTCTCAATCTTGTTAAAAACAAGAAGATTGCCTTCTGTAAAACAGAAGCCCTTGGATCAAAGATCCAATGGTGGGGAAAAATCCCCAAATCACTCAGAGAAAGATCTCTCTAACCAATTTAACAAACTAATGAGCACTATATAAAGGCCCCTAGACCCCAATTCTGAGAAGGAGGAACATCAAGATCAAAAACAACAGCACAGAGAATAGAGAGAACTCTGAAGAATTTTGAGAAAAAGAGAAAAAAAGGTAAAAACCTTTATTGAAGAAGAACTTCTTCTGAATAGATCATTGATCTAAGAACAAGATCAATGATCTTCAATAAAAACTAAATAATAACAGTGCCTTGCACTTTTTTATGAACCATTGGTTCTGGAATCTTAAAGATTCCTCTCTTGAATCCAAAACTGGATTAAGTCATTAAAACAGTGCCTTGCACTTGCAAATCTGCACTGTTGCACTCTTAGGTTGGCGCAAGCCACCAGAGAGCGCCACGTGTCAGCTCCAAGACCACTTGCGCTGTACGCTTTTAAGATAGAGCATTGCTCTTTAAAGTTGGCGCAACTCACCAGAGCGCGCCATGTGTCAGTAGCGCAACAGCGCAGCGCACTGGCGCAGCGCATCGCGCTGTTGCGCTTGCACTCACCAGAGTGTGACACGTGTCACCACGACAAGCGCTTGCGCTCGGTAATTGGTGCAAAGCGCCTGACAAGCAACTGTCAAGTAATTAATGCACTGCATTATTTACAGAAGGGCCAAGCCCAATTAAATAAAGGCCTAACAGGCCAAATTAAATGCAATGCATTATTTTAAAGAAGGACAAAGCCCAAACAGATGCTGTGCATCATTTATAAAGGGACAGAGCCCAAATCAGAAAGGCCTAGCAGGCCAGAATAAAATGCAGTGCATTATCAAACAGGGGCAAAGCCCTGGCACGGGCTTAATAGGCCAAAGATAAAAACGTTGAATATTCTCAACTGGACTTAGCCCAATCATGGCCGTAAGTCCTCAAATTAAATTGACTGAGCACAGCTGCTCCCTTAAATCAATTTACATCCGGTTCAAGGGTACATCTCCGAAATCCTCTGACACCTATCGTTGTAATCCTTCAACGACGTCAGAGAGGTGACGGGTCCCGAAAACTACACATCAATATGGACTCAAGTGTCCTTAAACTCCCGGACTCAAGCGTCCTTAAACAAATGGACCGCAATGTCTCTAAACTACCTATGGACCTCTATGTCCCTAAACTGGAACATGGACCACTGCGTCCCTAAACTGGAACAATAGAGCCCCCAAATGCTCTTTTGTCGGATCTAAACGATCCCGTTTAAGTCGATCTTAGCCCCAAATATGGCTAACGTATCCTTAAACCTTCAAACAGACTTTAGTCCAAATTGGACTATAGATCCCTTCCAATCGACTTTGGTTCAAGGGTACATCTCTGAACTCCTCTGACACCTATCGTTGTAATCCTTCAACGACGTCAGAGAGGTGACGGGTCCCGATGGCCATGCATGCAACGGACCGCTATGTCCTTAAACTGGACCAATAGAGCCCAAATGCTCTTTTGTCGGATCTAAACGATCCCGTTAAGTTGATCTTAGTCTCAAACTGGACTAACGTATCCTTAACAAACGTTTGAGTCGATCTTAGCCTCAAATATGGCTAACGTATCCTCAAACCAAAAAATCAAACCCAAATCTAAGAAAATACGGATTTGGACTAATCCACGTCCTACGGGCGACGGCATAACTTAGTCTCCGTATACAATCCACGGGCATCCACAAACAAAACAAACACACACGACACGAAGTGAAATTCTGGAGAAGGAGAAAGTGGCTACCGCGATGTGATAGCGTAATTAACTGCAGGGGCTTGCGTCTGCAGGGAAGAGCGTCCCCATAATAAAACCCCTCAAACGAGGGGGAATCTGACGAAGTCTGCTACATCGGCCGCATCCGTCTAAACCTCTGATACACGGTGCCATAAATCAACTTGGCATCTTCGGAGAGGTAGATGGATAAAACCAAATAGCATCTGCCCCGAATCTCAGGCTAGACGTCCTCACGTCTCCGCCGCCGTTCGGAGGGGAACAGATTCTGGCACGCCCTGTGGGACCTTTTCCTCTTTCCACTCCACACTTCGTGTGTCGTGTTCGCGAACGAATCGCGGTTTGCTGTGGTTGCCTGTGGATTCGAGATACTAAGATTTGGTGTCTTGCTCCGTGCAGAAAACAGAAGATCAATGGCTTCAAACTGCACTGCTTGCAACTGCAACTCTCGCTCGGTCTCTGCTGGAGGAGTGACTTACGGGCCCTAAGCGGCCTCTCTTTTCAAGATGCCAGTGGAGCAGGTAACCCAAGCCACCACTGGACTATTCTTCGGGACCATGCTCCCACCTATGAGCTTCAATGCCCCAATGACGTTGCAAGAAGCCCCAAAGAAGTCGGTCTTTGATCGACTTACCACTGCCGCGACCCCTCTCAACGGGTCGCCCAACCCCACTGCCTCAGTTTTTAACAGGCTAGGTCAGAGCTCCAACGGGACCATAAAAAAGCCAGCAATACCAGAAAATGTTATCCCGAAGCGGATAGCTATCCCTACTCCAGTTTCAGGCGAGATCACCAAGGTTGCTTCCCATACTCAGAAGTCTGCTTTTGACAGGTTGGCCGTCCCCATTCAACGGACGTCGGTCTTTAAAAGGCTGATACCAGCAGATTCTGACCAACACAGGGGGCATGAGGAGGTCACCCTACGGTTAAAACAACTCCATCCGCACGACACGCTCGACGTCGCCACTGGCGCCGAGTAAGGAAGGCTGGGGGCAACTCCCCCTCTGGGATAACTCCGCCAGCTCCAACGGTGGGGATCGATGCTGCTGTCCCAACCGGAACAGCTTTGAATTGCTGAACACGGTACGCAGAAACTCTCCTACTGCGGTGTTGAAACGAACTCCTTCACCTGTGGAGAATGCTCCAGAGAAAAAGCTAGAGCAGCCCCCTCAACGGTTGTCCTCTAAAATCTACAAGGTCTGGCGTCAAGTCCAAGAATCAGTGATCGATCAAGACTACCTCCGCCGACAGAAAAAGATGAAGGTTCAGCAGGAGAAGGGCTACTCTATCAGGTCGGAAAAAGCAACAGCTGGATAGGTGCCCACTGCAACGGCTCTCTCAACGTCAATCACTCAGAAGAAAAGGAGGCCGCAAAAAGCCCCTGTGAATATGGCGAACCGTAAAAGCGCTGAACACAGACGCCCCAAGTCTGCGGGCATGGTAGTGCACACAGTTTATATGGCTTCCGGGAAGGAGGAAAGCCGTGCTTTGACGGGTCACCGACCGCTCACCCGATCCGTGACAAAACCCCAGGAGCAACAACAGAAGCTTCAGGAAATGATGACTGTGATGGCTGCACTTACCGAACCGAAAGAAAGTTCGGAAGTATCATCAGAGCAGCGTCATGAACAAGAAACTGACGCTGACTATCTACGCAGAGTCCTCAAAAAGAAGGACAAAGAGGCAGCCGAACAAGCTGCCAATATAAAGCAAATGGCGCTCCTCTTCCAAGATATAGTAGGGATGATGTTACACCCGGACCCTCCAGCTGAAGACCCTCCGATCATTGTTGGAGACGACAGAGGGGAGACATCAAATCCTCCTCCGGCTCTTTCAGCGGATAAGGAAGAAACCATTTCCAAGGCCGCACTGGATGACTGTATAGCTCAGCAAATACGAGCTCATCAAGCGAGTGAAGCGGCTGGGCAAACTGTTAGAACTGGACGACCCTATCCAGGCTGGTATGACCAAATCAGTTACCCGCCGGGATATACGATCCCTAAGTTCCACGTATATAAAGGGACAGGGAATCCACATGAGCACGTCGCTCAATTCAGGGCCTTATGCAGCAACACTGGAGGCGATGACAAACTGTTGCTTCGCCAATTCGTCGGCAGCTTAGCAGAAATAGCCTTTGAATGGTATTCGGATCTACCTAACGACTCTGTCTAAACATTTGCGGAGATGGAGTTACTGTTTACACAAAGATTCGCGAGTGCTAGTGAACGTACCCCGATAACAGCACTGATAAATGCCAGGATAAGGCCCGGCGAAACATGGGTCCAATACGCAACACGATGGCGGAACCTATGGTCAAAATGCGAACAACGCATAGAAGAGGCACCTGCGGTAGGCATGTTCGTGGGCACTCTTGATCCGCAAACGACCATCTCACAATTCATGATGTTCTTCAGGCCGACCACCTTCCAGGCCTTGATCGACAAATTAACCCAAATGGACCAGATGGGCCATGGACCGTCTCCTCCAAAACCAGACTCTCGAAATGAGAAAGGAAGAGGGAAAGCGACTATCGTTGCCAATGCTCAACAACAGCCGAGCAACTCAAAGCCGGTCGTTCGCCAAAATAACGTGCATCCACGCCCATCCCTCGAGGAGAGACTAGGACGTCCTTACTCGTTTCTTCAGAATAAAATGAGAAGACTATTTGAGCTGGCAGTACACAACAGACTCATCAATATGCCGAATCCAAAACGTCCGTCACAGCCAGGTGATCTCAGTAGTCCCGATTATTGCTCTTACCACCAAACGGTGAGTCCCTCGATCGAGAATTGTTTCGTCTTTAAAGGATGGATCGAGGATCAATACCTACAAGGCAAGTTTGCGCTGTCTGAAAACTGGAAGGTAAACCCACCACAGCCGCACACTCCGGAGAAGATGGACACGGTGGGGGCAGCTTGTTCTTTTGTTGAGGGCGAAAACGATGGAGAAGACTCATCAGACGAATCCGAAGAATACGTAGCGAGTTGTCATGTGATCTCTCACTCATTGGCGGATGATGCGGAGGCTCCTTGCGCCGAGAAACTGAGGGCGGACCCTGAACCAGGAATTCCGCGACCGTCAGATGAGTTGATCGATGCCTTCTTGAATGAGATTCGTTTGAAAGTTAAAGCCAATCAAGAGCGTGAGATGGCCATACTGGAAGGAGCCAAACACCGACGACTAGACCAAAGAGTCGAGGCACTCCCGTCAAATCAAAAGTCATCCGCTGTGGATAAAAACAAATTCAAGACGAGGAAAAGATTCGCCAAAGTCCTATCAGTGGGAATGAAGCTACCACCCTCTGAAGAAAATACTCTCGGTGGAGTAGAGATGCATCCTAACTTCTGCTTATATCATCAAAAGATTATACATCCTACCGAAGACTGTGACTCCTTTAAGTGTTGGTGGCAAGGGTATGTCACTCAAAAGCAACACTTCAACAGAACAAAGCGTGGAGCTCGTAGACATCAGAAAAATGCGATAGATGAGCGCCAAAGAGCCACCGACGACTGTCACATGGCCGACTCCAAGGGATCGCAAATTATCACCTTCGGAAGCGACTCTGACGAAGGAGTTGCCCTCAACCCTCTCCTCAAGGAATCCATTTCAAAAATGAAAGAATTGAGGAGTTGCGAGAACACTCAGCCGTGCAGTCGCCCGCTACTTGGAAAAAATCTCATCCCCGCAAACAAAGGATCTAGCAAAAAGGATAAAGGAAAGGGGAAGATGACCTTCATCGCCAACACTCAACAACAGTCGAGTGGCCTTAGACCGGTTGTTCGTCAAAACAATATGCGTCCACGCATATCCCTCGAGGAGAGGCTAAGACGTCCTTACTCATTTCCCCAGGATGAAACAAGGAGGCTCTTCGAAGTGGCAGTGCATAACAGGCTTATCACTCTACCGGAGGCGAAACACCAACTACAACTAGATGCTGTCAACAGTCCTAATTATTGCCCTTATCACCAAATATTGGGCCATCCGATCGAAAACTGTTACATCTTCAAAAACTGGGTCGAAGACCAATACCAACAGGGCAAGTTCGTCATCTCCGAGAACTGGAAGGTGAGCCCGCCATAACCGCACTCTCTGAGAAAGATGGATACGCCGGGGGCATCATGCTCAGTCATAGAGAAAGCCCCATAGATCGAAAAGTCAGTAAAACTAGAGATTCGCCTCAAATACGGCGACGGCGGACCGAAACGTCCTTAAACTAATGATGGACCGCAATGTCCTAAAACTTGCAAACGACCGAAACGTCTTTAAACTACTACCGCAGCATCTTCAGGCGG